>WNWU01000030.1:10288090-10311534 GCA_012654045.1 Ptyas mucosa | reverse complement strand
GAAGGAAGGAAGGAAGGAAGGAAGGAAGGAAGGAAGGAAGGAAGGAAGGAAGGTTCTTTTTTTAGCAATATGTGATAATTCTGTATTTCAGCAACTCTGTTTTTATTGGGAAATAGCATTTTATATAATTCCCCAATGAGAAGCTGTCATCTATCTTTTGAATAAGCTTTATCCCTCTTTCTGCAGTGAGTTCTTGAAACCGCTGATGACTCCAAGCAATTTTTTCTAACTTCCTAAATAAAGACATCACTCTATCTGCAAAAAACAGTACACGGGCAGGAAGGGGCATCTGTCTCGGGGGGAAAAGCTCTTACCAGCTTAGTTAAAAGCTGTGAAATGTTATTATTGAGTGTATGTCAATGTGATGTGTCCTTACAGTTTAAAGTGCTGCTTGAAGCACAAGATTTCTCATTTATGATATATCAGCCTAAGTATATAAAGTGTTCTGGGGAAAGATTCTTACCACTCCATCAAAGGTAATTAAAGGCAGAAGAGTAAACTTCAAAGACAAATGGAATAGAGTTGGAGGGAAGAGGGAAGAAATTATCTTTTCTTCAGTTGCTACAAAGCA
Organism: Ptyas mucosa; assembly: GCA_012654045.1. Taxonomy (NCBI): domain Eukaryota; kingdom Metazoa; phylum Chordata; class Lepidosauria; order Squamata; family Colubridae; genus Ptyas; species Ptyas mucosa. The sequence continues at coordinate 10,310,963 of WNWU01000030.1, read as the reverse complement.
ATTTATTGAAAGAAATACTTTAATGATGACTAACTTTATCGCTATTCTTTTTTTTAATACACTACAAGGAGAAAATAAACATAAAGAGTTTCTCAAGGATGTATTATTAAAGTTTGAAACGAACCACTACAAAATGCCTTATCAGGATGGATTACATTTTCGTGAATGAGTTATGCTTATGTGTGCACTGGATATAATTGTTAACTAATGTATTGTTACCCGGTTTCCCCGAAAATAGGATCCAACTGGAAAATAAGTCCTAGCATGATTTTTCAGGATGCTGTAATATAAGCCCTACCCCCAAAATTAACCCCAGTTAAGATTGTCAGTTAGATGGATGCATTTAGTGCCGTATTTTCCCCCAAATAAGCCCTAGGCAAAAAATAAGCCCTAATGTGTCTTTTGGAGCAAAAAAAAAATATAAGACCTGGTTTTATTTTCGGGGAAACATGGTAGTGTATTCTTCTTCTTCTTCTTCTTCTTTTTTTTAAAATTTGATTTATATGCCGCCCTTCTCCGGAGACTCAGGACGGCTTACAATGCGCTAAGCATCTTGTTCTTCTTAATAACCTGCTCTATGTGGATGACTGTCTAGATCCCAAATAATATATATGAATGCAGTATTTTGCTTTGTAACTCAGCATGAGAGATAAATGAATTGGAATTATTCTATGATGATGAATTTCCCCCTTCATATGCTACAATTTATCTTTGGATTATCTCTCCTATTTTTATTGGACTATTTCTTACAGAATGAAGGCTTCAGAACCTCCTGCCTCAATTATTATTCACTGTTAAGTTATTGCATGGCTACCACAGGTGCATGTATTAAATAAGCTGTCAAGCAGGATATGCTATCCTGTTTCAGGGTCATTTTAATGAGGAATTCCAGGTGAAGAATTCAGTAAGATAAAGATTTAGAAGGTGAAGGGTTAGAATGAGGTTAAATTGGAGATCAATTCTGACCCATCATCTTGACTATTGTTATTAAGGTAAAGGTCCTGCTGTGTTTCCCAGGTAAAATGGACTGGCTACTTTACTTTATTTGCAATAAAATATAAAAGCTTTCTTCTTTAAGTAAAGGAATGTTATTTTATATCTATGGTAGACAAAGGCAGGAATGGACTTAACAGAGAGCTAGCAATCCAAAATAGCCTGCTTGACACAGTTGATTTCAGAGGGGAAGCATTTTCCTGCCTCTGATCTCAGTGCATGGTGTCATTTCAATTTTTCACTTCATGTACAAAATGTATACAAGTCAGTATTGGATAGAAACCCTTGATTTATATGGTTCTGGGATATTTACTACTTTTTGCCTTTTTTTTTTTTAGAAAGCCAGCAATTGTGAATTAGGCATCATGAATATGTATCTATTTAATGCAGTTCATTCCAGATTAATATTTCTCCATTTTCCCCAAATACATATGAAAGGGAGATGTGTGTGTGTGTGTGTGTGTGTGTGTGTGTGTCACCAATGTATTAACAAAAATTAAACAGCAAAGGGAGAGCTGCTAAAATGTTTCATATTATGTGGGAGGTGGATCCTGAAGTCATTTGCAAATATCTTATACTGGTAAAATAAAGAAAAGCGAAGTAACTTTAAAAAATAATTATTATTGAATATATAATGCCCAAATTATTTTCAATCCTTTCCGTTATTAACTTTTTTTACTCTATTTTCTGTAGGTTAAAATTCTGCTTGTAGTGACAGAATTTAAAAGAAAAAAAAAGAATATTTTGAACCAGACGCTCCATTAGTTTCTTCAGTGGATTGCAGATACTACATTCCCTCCAAATATACACATATAATAAGTCTGACTGAATGTAGTTTTAATATAATTAATGAAATTTAACGGATCAGAATTAAAAGATTATTGCTCCAGATGTATTTAATGATTTCTTTCTATCATAGAAAAATTGCAAGGCAGAGGAATATATCTCTGGAACCAAAAATTATGTATGCCTAGCTTATAATATCTGATAGAGGTATATAGTTTTATAATGGATAAAAAAATATTTCTCTTGAAAGAATAGGATATGTACTTTAAGGATTGTCCTTGTCTTCATATAGTATTGTAATTGGCAGTGATTTACTTTTATTCCTCAAATTTTCTCACCTGGAATGCACTTTGTATGTTATTAATTGCTGTTTTGCTGTTTGACAAAACCTAATACTATTGCTATTATATTTTTTTAAAAAATTCACTTTGAAATATTCATCTATTAAAGTACACTTTATAGTTTATGGTTTTGTAGTATTTTTCTTTGCTTTAAAAATGTTGAGAATGAACATAATGCAATTCATCCTTTAGATATATCAATCAAGAGATTACAAATAAGAATAGACCTGTGCAGAAATTTGATTCAGGATTATAATTAGAAAGTCTTTGAATTGAATTGCCATTTGAAACCAAATAAAAATCAGAGTGAATCAATCTAATTCAATTATTTGATTCTAACATCCAAATTCAATCCAATCAAATTTCCAAACTGAATTGAACAATTTGAAAACAATTTACCTTACCCCAAACTGCACAATGAGCTTCATAATTTTAAGGAGGAGGGACCTCATATTCAGATTCAGCAGTCCTCTAAGGGGGAGCTGGAACCTGAATTTGACACCTTCAGTATGTAAAATGTATGTATGCTCTGTCCTTCCTCTAGCTGTAATTCATAGCACGAGTTACGCATCATACATTGCTATCGGCCTTCCAGAATAAATATATAAAAATTTCATCAACTTCCTTTGAAGCTCTGAAGAAATGAAATCCCACAACAGAAAAAAAAAGGTAACTAATTAGTAAGAATAAAGCAAAACAAAACAAACACCACCACCCCAACCACCCAACATCCTAAAATCAGGGAGGATGAATAACAGTTAATGAATAAATGCTTTTTAAAAAAAAAATCAGAATAATGTACAATATGTGCAATATGTAATAGTATTTCCTGAAATTGGCTATATTCAGCTGGGTTGCTTGCCCTTAATATCCTTATGAATCTTCATTTCTCTTTTATTCATCATATACTATATACATATACATGTACATATATCCATTCACATACATACAATATACATATATATACAATATACATACATATTGTATATATACAATATACATATATGTGTGTATATATATATATATATATATACATACAGAGAGAGAGAGAGAGAGAGAGAGAGAGAGAGAGAGAGAGATACACACATAAATACACATACACTTTCTGTTGTACCGCTAACTGAACTTGGAATTGGTATGGGCATTTGTAACCATTTGGGAACAAATAAGAAAGCATTTTATTTTGGTTTTTTTATGTGTTATACAGGCATGGGATCACTAAGACTAGCTTGAGGCTAGAAGGGTATACAAAGTGTATAATGAAGATGCCGTTTTAATTGCTTTGCCTGAAACCTATAGGGGAAAAAAATCTATTATATAGCTGGCATTTGAAATCACTTGGAGATCAATCATGTATCAAGCTAACATTCTTAAATGTTTACTATTTCTTACACATGAACACTGTATGCTTATAAAAATCAAATAATGCATATCATCTTTAATTACCCTAAAGAATAAAATGGGACCACTCCCATTTTTAAGAATTTTATTTTCCTTCATTTGGAAACACAATTATTTTAAACCCCAGCTATATTCTCTGGGTATTTTTTAAAAACAATCTTACCAAAATACTAATTAATTTAAAATACATTCTATACCCACTCATGCTTCTCCAGTTTGTTCTCTTTTTTTCTGTTTCTGTTTCAAGAAATTATCAAAATATGAGCCAGTTATTAGCTCCAATACCACAGCTTAACAAGCTCATGATAATTACAATATATCTCAGGCGCCTGTGAGTAGTAAATATTTAATTCGGGGCCTTGGAAGATTAGAACAACTTCAACCAGTTTCCCAGGCAGGAGATCTTTCTTTACCTGTCAAACATTTCACAACTAGAGAAAAACCTCACATCCAGCATTCCCCCCCCCCCCAACTTTGTCTACAATCTGCAAAGAAGCTGGGAAGGCAAAATGGTGTGGGCTACTAGAAGAGAAAATTGTATGGGATAGTTCCAGTTCTTTCAAAGAAAGGAAATAAATGCCAAACTGTGCTTCATGCAGAGGAGACTGTCATTCCTGATATGGTTTCTCACACATTATTTTCTCTGTTATTTTCACCATTATAATAAGGAAGCAAGCAGAGTAAATTGAGAACAGAGAAGGGAGCTTTGTCGAGAAGTGTTCTAATTGAATGCTCACTATAGTATTCTTTGCCCATGATGGCTTAATTAAGCAGCTACAATACATAGAACTATCCTTGGGGAGTGTGCGTGCCCAAGTGTATGTAGGTATTTGTGTATCTATATCTGTATATAAGCCTCTACAGTACACAGACTCACAGAGAGAGGGTGGATGAATGGGTAGATGAATAAGCCTCTCAATTGCTTTTTATTTATTTATTTATTTTTATTTATTTATTTATTTAGATTTATATACCGCCCTTCTCCCCGAGGGGACTCAGGGCGGTGAACAGCCAAAAGTAAAAAACATACATACAAAATTTAAAAGCCAAATTAAACCAAATTAAACAATGGCCCCGACTATTTAAAAGCCCAATTATAAAATATTAAAACCCCAAATATTAAAATATTTAAATTTAAAAATTTTAAAATTATTTTTACAGAAAAAGGGGAAAAATTAGGCCAGGCCCGCCTGGTGGAACAGAAAAGTTTTTAGCTCATGGCAGAAGGCGCGAAGGTCCGGGATCATCCGTATCTGCAGGGGGAGTTCGTTCCAGATAGTGGGTGCCCCCACAGAGAAGGCTCTCCCCCTGGGGGCTGCCAGTCAACATTGTTTGGCCGACGGCACCCGGAGGAGCCCCTCTCTATGGGAGCGTACCAGTCGGTGGGAGGCTATTGGTGGTAGTAGGCGGTCCCGCAAGGTTGCAATTCTTGGTTTATCTAATTCTATATTTAGTAGCTGACATTCACAAATGGGACTTCAGTGCTTTCAAAACGTTAGTAAAGCTATGTTAATATCTAAATAAAAGTGTTTTATTAATTATATAGTATACATACTTATAAGGAATACATCAGTGTGTATGTATATGGGAATATATGAAATAAGGTCATATTAAATCTGCGTTGACTGATCCCATGAGGTGAGAGAAGAAAATAACTACCCAATAACTCTTATTAGAGCCAGTTTGGTGTAGTGGTTAAGGCATTAGGCTAAAACCTGGGAGACAATGAGTTCTAGTCTTGCCTTAGGCACAAAGACAGCTGGGTGACCTTGGACCAGCCACCCTCTACTAGGCCTAGAAAGGAGCACTGGCAAACCACTTCTGAAAAACCTTTCCAAGAAAACTTCAGGGGCTTGTCCAGGCAATCTCAGAGAATAGAACTCAATTAACTGGAACAAAAATAACAACAACAAAAAAAACCCACTTCTTATTAAACCAGACTGAGTTGGAATATTTAAATCTTTCTTTTTTCTTTTTGGTCCAGATTGCTGCCTACATAGATTGGAGGGATTTGGAAATTAGAAAGGTCACTCTCAGTTATAGCTTCAGAAATATCTTTGTTTCATGTAATCTCTTGAAAGGGTGCCATTTTCCATATCTCATGATTTGGAAAACTGCACCCTTCTAAGAGATCTCGAGAATGGCAGTGTGTGAAATGGGCTCTGTAGGAAGGCCATATGTTGTATTGGCTGGATGCTCTTTCAGAAAGGCAATCTTGGGAAGAAGTAAGGGGAGAAAAGCATGTTAGAGCCCTAGCTAGACAGGAAGTAGTCTCAAGGGACCAAGCAGGGTGGTGATGGGGGTGGGAGGGGGAGGAGAAAGATAGATGGTGACAGTTGCAGCATTCTTGCAGTCATTCGTAAGGGCAAGCAGATTGTCAAATGCCCAAATTGTGATCATGTGACTGTGAAGGCACTGTAATGACCATAACTTTGAATACAGGTTGTAAGTTCCTTTGTTCAGCACCATTGTAATTTCAAGCAGTTGCTGAATGAATGGCCATAAGACATATTTATACGTCTTGACTGATTCTTTTAAGGTTGATAGTTGATCTTAAAAGGCATCATCTATCTACTACTTCATTATCTTCATTGTAAAGTCTAAGGCTGCCCACTGTACCATTGCCATTAATTTAGTCTTCTTTCTTTATATTTAATCATAGCCCTAATTTTTTTCAGTCTACTCCATTGACTTCCATTGCTAGAACTTTTGCATTTCCAGGTAGCAGAGTAGTGTTATCAAATGTGGTACTGCTTATTGATGTTTCTTTCTCCAGTTTTCAAACCATACTGATCTTGTTTTAATCCCTCTTTCCTCCCTATGCATTCAGTATATAGATTGAATAAATAAAGGGAGTGTATACAGCTTTGTCTCATTCCTTTGCTGACCTACAACTAATCCTTTCCACTATGTTCCATCCATAGTGTAGCTTCTTGACCTTTGTATAGGTTTCTCAGGAGGATAATGAAATGTTCAGGGATTCCCATTTTTTCTAAGCACATTCCACAGCTTGGTATGGTTGACACAATCAAGGAGGTTTCTATAATCAATGAAGCCTGTATTGGCTTTGTTCTTTCTTTTTAGTGTGACTTTGAACTTACATTGACATTATCTTTGCTCTTATAACTGAGCTTTTCTACCTCCTTGTATCAATTATATACTGCAGTAAATTTGATTTCTGTGTATCCTTTCTGGTGATATCCATTTATATGGCTGCTGTTTTGATTGTTTGGAAACTGTATTAGCAATGAAGAAATCATTGTATTAACAACAACAACTCATATGTCATTCTGCTTTGTTTCCATTTCCTAGGCCATACAGTCCTAGTTCTGCTGCTACTTTTTCTTCCATATTATTTCCAACTTTGATATTCCAGTCTTCAACCACAAGCAGCTCACTTACGTACTCTGATAATTTTGAACCTGATCATAAACCACAACAACCTTGTCTTCTTCATTAGCGGTTGGAACATAAATGTGGATAGCCATCCTATTAAAGGATTGTCTGTAAAGTCTAATTGGTATTATTCGATCCTTGACTGCATTGTAGCCAAGTACCATTTTTATTATATCATTCCTGACTATGTAAACAACACTGTTCCTTTTGTGTTTTTTTTGTGTCCTGAATAGTAAACAGTGCAGTCTTCAGTATTCAATTCCAGTCCACGTCAATTCACCAATGCCTAAAATGTTAATATGAAGTTGATTCATTTACTTTTCCACTCTCCTGAGTTTCCCCATGCTCATGCTTATTATGTTCCATGTCCCCATTGTAATTCTTCCTTTGCAGTTTTGGATTTATTTTCTTGCATAGCAACATCAGCAGCTAGATGTCTCAAAGGTTTTAATCTACCTTCATCATAAACACCATAAGTGCTCTGAAGGATCCCTTAGCTATTCTTCAGTACCATGTTGAGTAGCATCTGACCTGAGGGGTCCCATTATCTGGCATTATATTGTCAATCATTTTATATTATCTACCGGTAATGTAAAATTTCTTGTAAAATTCAGGAATGGTTTACCATTGCCTTCTCCCATGCAATATGAAATGTTTGTGCGTTTGTTGTCACTAAAAGAAGAATCTGCCTCCAGCATCTTCCTATATCACTGCTGCCCAATGTATGCATCTGTCTCTTTTAGCTGGGCAGCTGGGATTATCTTCATGCTTTGGTTGACCCTACTGCGATTATAGACTCCTGACATACTTCCAGCATTCTTTGTTCATCCCTACTAGGAACAGCCCCTGTCACAGTCAGGAACCATTGAGAGATTTGATTTATGGCTTTGTAAATAAAGTATATTTTTAGCTGACAGTCTATTCTCTCACATGCATTTCTGACCTTGAAGAAGTAAATTTGGTATTCTCCATATATATATATATACCTACACGGGTATACAACATAGTTGATTTCCTGGGGCTGAGCCTGAGTAACTTTCTGATCAGTCACAATCAGAAAAATCATTATATTTTAATTTCTAATACAAATTATTCTGTCCTGGGAAAAAGTAATAGAAAACACTTGCTAAATTACAGTGGAACATGCCAATTGTTTGTAATCCGTTTGAAAGTTGTGTTTGTTTGCTTAATGCTACTTTAACCATGTTTACTCAATTAACTCAATTTTCTAGATGTACAAAATGCATTAAATCATAAATCAACTACATGATAGGGTTTAGCACACAAAAAAATGTCCTTGAAGCAACCAGTTCCCGGTTGCTTATATCTTTGCAATTTTATTGGAAGCATTATGGAAGCAATTTGCTATTGCTTTCCTCCAGCGTGTCTTTTTTTTTTCAACTTCCCAATTAATCAATAGTCCTGAAATTCCCCAAAGGTTCTCCATCCATTGGAAATAAAGTTCATGCTGGCTAATTTGCAAGCAAGCCACTGACCCAATTATATTTTAGCTTCATATGTTGCATGAATGCAATCCAAACCATAACTTCTGTTTTACAAATAACAGTGACTGGGTTCACACATTTCATTTTACTAAATGGAACCCAGGGTCAATTAAGAGTACACAAGAGGTATAAAAAGAATTAAAGTTCTTCTCTTATTCCAATATACAGAACTGAAGTTATTAATATCCACTATATAATAGATCACAGGTACCTTTAGAATAATGTTTATCCACTTTTTCTTCTATAATGTTTACCCATACATATAGATTTACTCATATTCAGGTATCCATACATAAGCATCAGGGGTGGGTTTTACTTTCTTTTACTACTGGTTCACAATGGGGCCACATATGCATAGAAGCATTTTGATGATGTCAGGGTCAGTGGGTGGAGCCTCCTGCCGGTTTTACTACCAGTTCTATAGAACCGGTGTGAACTGGGGGCAACCCACCACTGATAAACATAAGTAAAAACACAAATCATATTGAAGAGTGAAGATCTTCTTTCTTCTATTGTTATTTTTGTCTGGGTAAACCCTAAACTAAATCATTTGCAGACTCTGAAAGAAGTTCGTGAATTGATGTGGTCTTCTTTCTTCTGGGCACCATATAGACATCTCAAAATGCTTTCACTTTTGTTTCATTAATCATTTTTAGTATGAATGAACAAATTAATTTACTTATTTTAAAAGCAAGAATCCAGAGGTCTACTAACTAAAGTTAGGAATAAAATAAGTCACTCGGAAGGCAAGGAACATTCTGTAAGGATTGAAGATATCTTTAGCCCAAACTTTCATTTTTAGTAAGGTCTCCTTCAAACTGAGCTCAAATACCACAATGGAATTGACAGTTATGTTACACAAAAGACAGTCTTTGTTCTTTCTCAAGTATTCTTCCCTCTCAGCAGCCTAATTTAAAGTGGAGAGGGGACTTCTCACTGTTATTAAACCATGGAAAGTCAGAAAATCCTGGTGGTCTATTGAAAATCATTTAAGGATCTACCAGTGCATCTTTGTTTAACTTCTTCCTGCCTTAGCTGAAGGGACTGTTAAGAAGAATAAATCACCTCTTTTATTTCATTGGATAGTTCCCTCAAGCTTCCTTATTTAGTACTCTGTGCATGGAGTTAAGATAGCAGGTAGCGAAAGAAGGAACAAGCTGATATTAGGGCTGTAAGTGCTTCAAAAAGGATTTAGAAGTGCTTTGGGCCTTGCACAACAGAGCATACAGCAACTTCTGCTATCTCTTAAAACCTGAAAAAAGGTGCTCCAGCTTGCAATGTCATTTTAACTGTAATGTGTGAACTCCTTAAAACAGCAATGCTTTTTCCCCCCAGCCTGTCAAAGAAGTCTGAATATGTTCTCAAGTACTGAGACTCCTGCTTTTATGCCAACATACAGTGCCAGGCATTGGTGATGTTATATATATATCAGGGACATGTCTTTTTTAAAAGTTCCACATTTCAGGTCTTGCTATTGTTAATATGATGAAGGTGATGATGATGATGATAATGATGATGATGATGATGATGATGATGATGATGATGATGATGATGATAGCTGCCTTACCAGCCCTTCAAGATTTCATCATGGTATACTAAAATTTTTCTGTTGGATTTTGGTGAGGATCTATCATCACCACCACCACCAACAACAACAACAGTGTTCCAATATCTAAGGGGTTGGCACAAAGAAGAGTGACTCAACTTATTCTCCAAAGCATCTGAAGGCAAATAAGAAGCAATGGATGGAACTAATCAAGGAGAGAAGCAACCTAGAACTAAGGAGAAATTTCCTGACAATTAGAACAATTAATCAGTGGAACAACTTGCCTCCAGAAGCTGTGGGTGCTCCATCGCTGGAGGATTTTAAAAAGAGATTGGACAACCATTTGTCTGAAATGAAATAGGGCTTCCTGCCTTATCAGGCAACTCAGCTTGGATTGTCAGAGCCATTTAAAAGAAAAAAACTTTTTTTCTTTTAAATGGCTCTGATGATCCAAGCTCTGACGATCCCAGCTGAGTTGCCTGCCGATCAGGCAACTCAGCTGGGATCGTCAGAGCCTTTTGAAAGCATTTTTTACATGGTTTTACATGTAAAAAGTGGTTTTAAAAGTTAAAAAAAAAATTGGCCACACCCACCCAGTCACATTACCCCCCCCCCAAACCCTGCCCACAGAACCGGTAGTAACAAATTTTAGATTTCACCCCTGCTCCAAGGTCTCTTTCAATTCTGTTACTCTGTTATCAACATTGGTTCCTTTCACGTGAAATACATAGGGAAGCAAACTGTAAGGGCAGTAACCCAAATTCTTCCAATGGATCCAGGGGTGGGTTTCACTTACCTTTGCTACCGGTTTGGTCATGCACGTGCTTGGTTCGCTCATGCATGCGCCACTTCTGTGCATGCTCAGAAAGCTTCTATGCATGCACCAATCATATTTGATGATGTCTGGGTGGGTGGGCGGAGCCTCCCACCACCGCTGCTACCAGTTCACCCGAACTGGGGCGAACTGGTAGCAACCACCACTGAATGGATCCTATCTGTGGCAGTGTCTTCAGCTTTGATGTCCATTGCCCATAAATCATCTTTAAATGTCTGATGACAAGTTTTGTGTGATTTCCCCTGCTTTAACTTTCCCTCTGAGGGAAACCTCCCATGGTACAGCATTTTTCAGGTATCTATGTTCTAGCAAGCGAAGAATATGGCTGGCTAGACAACGTTCCATCACAATGGCTTGCAACTATCCTGTGAGAATCTATAGGGGAAAGAAACCAGAAGTCTGTATTGGGCCTGTGATCATGGACAGTTTATACAAAGTGTAGGGCAAAGTTTTTCAATTTTAGCAGCTTTAAGATAAGAGGACTTAAATTCCCAGAATTCCCCAACCTACCACACTGTTATAGGAGCCTGTTTATAAATGGGGATCCTATTACATGCTTACAGACTTTTGCAGTGATTTGGATTATTGTCCTTACATGTTTCCTAATCATGGAACGAGCATCAAAAGATTACCCCCTAACATTAAATGCAAAGCAACGGCTGGAACAGATGGAAAGAGCCAACCGGTATTACACCATGAATTCTTATGCACAAGGAAATGACAACATCTGAATAGACCATTTTTAGATAGAACCCTGTAGCTTTTTAATGTGCCATAAGTTTTGAAACACCGGCATGGTAGATTCAAGTGGCAAGGAAGTCAAAAATATTTATGAATTCTTGCATTTGGACATTGCTAACTAAGCAAGGGCAGATGCTTTAATAATATTAATTCATTGTAAACTCCTGCATTTCAAAGGAAAATTTATCTAGGAGGCTTTTTAACTGTATTTCTAAGAACTTCTAAGCACAGGGAAAGGCTACATTGGTTGCAGTAAAAAAGCTATTTATCACACAGAAATATCTCTACAATTAAGAAAAGGAAAGACCCCATGTGTTAAAGGAATTGAAATATTGGCTTGCCTCCTACACAGTGCAAAACAAAGGAACTCTCTGGCATCTAGGTCAAACCAGTGTAAGCCAAGCTTGAATTCTGATTTGCCTCATACAATTAATTATAATAGAGTGGTAGCAAGAGCATATTTAAATGTAAGAGTTAAGATTATCCACGACTGGTTTGAGTGCATCAATCAAATGTTTTGGCATGTAATGAGTTAGACAAACCAGTGGGGTAACCTGGGGGCAAAAAAAAATATCTCTTTTCTGTCCTTAACATTTTTCCAAATTACCATGACATCCCTTTATATAAGCCACCCAACTTTCAGCAGGTGGACTTTTGAGGTATTGTCCTGGAAGTACAAAGAGAATTCAAAGAGAAACATTTCACTTTGTTTCCTGTCTGGTATCCTTGCAGCTAAAATTTGTGTAACTTTTATTTTCTTAAGGCTTAACCTTAAGCTGGGGGTGGGGGGGGGGGGGATGCCATACAGTTTACCAAAGCTAGCAGTTCTTCTAAATACATTGGTTGTTCAGAGTTGGTGTAAGGAGTTTTCAAGAACTTCCAGAAAATTGAACTTAATGATTCTTGCTTTGAAATAAATGGAAAATTGGATGGAAAAAGAGATGAGGAAGCTGGGGGCAAGAAATATGCTGACTTCATTAGAATGGTCCTGATACATTCTGATTATCAACATACTTATGGTCAAAATTTATTCAGAAGGATTCTGTGCAGAATTGAACATTTTAAATCCTGATTTCCACAGGGCTTGACTATGGAACTGCATGTCAACAGGGCAACCTATATCTTACATATAGATGACTACATTCCTCCAAAAGGAGCACCAGTTTCATAAGGGAAACTTTCCATAGGAGATTTTTCAATTGCCCCTTTCTAGGATGACATTTCAGGCTTAAAGTATGACATTGTTGTGCTATACACATGGCTTCGATGAACAATACATGCAGATGTTTGCGTATTGAGCAGAGATGTTGTGAGCATTAATTACAGAACAAATTACAAAGTGCAGATAGAGGGTAACTACGATATGAGCCTGCAGATTTTTGAAATCCAGAGAAAAAGAAAAAGTAAGAATAGAATGAGCTACAATCTATAACAGGGAGGATTGCATGTAATCCTGGGTTTCTACATCATTTGACTCATACAACAGAGCAGTTGATATCTTTTGTGCAAAATATTTGCTCTATTTATTTAGAGAAAAGGAAGAGTGGGTCAGAAAGGGAAGATTATGCAGAGATTGTGTGTCTTGGTTCTATCCATCTTTTACTTCAACTCTATGCACCATATTGTACCTCATTTGATATTCTTGAGAGAATGTAGATCTGTCCAAAAAAAATAATAACAACCCACCTCTTACTTACTAAGGAAGAAAGAATGATATATATATAGGTAGTCCTTGACTCAGAACAATGTTTTTTTTGGTGATTGTTTGAAGTTACAACAGTACTGAGGAAAATGAATTATGAACAGTCCTCACATTGAGGACTGTCACAGCCTCCTCAATACACAACAATACATGATCAGAATTATGTATTGGCATGATTGTTTGGCAACTGATACGTATTTACCATGAAGTTGCAGCATCCTGGGATCTTGTGATTGCCATTTATGACCTTCCCAGCTGGCTTCCAACAAGGAAAGTCATTGGGGGAAGCCAGATTTGCTTAACAGCAGTCGTAATTCAAAAGCTACATGTAGTGAAAGATTATTCAGAGTGGCTCAAAAACGCACCTGGGTACTCTCAGAACCAACACTGATGAGCTCTTATTCATTCAGTATTCTTGGGGTTTAGCAGAATTATACTAAGTGCTTCACACACTGAAAGGTTGACTCAGCCTTCCATCCTTCCGAGGTTGGTAAAAGGAGGACCCAAATTGTTGGGGACAATATACTGACTCTGTAAAACTGTTCAGAGAGGGCTGTAAAAGCACTATGAAGTGGTATATAAGTCTAAGTCCGTGATGGCGAACCTATGGCACGGTGGCACATGGAGCCATATCTGTGGACACGCAAGCATTGCCCTACCTCAGTCCAGCACGCATGTCCATGCTGGCCAGCTGAGTTTCAGGCCTTCTGGGCCCACCGGAAGTTGGGAGACAGGTTGTTTCTGGGCCTCCGGGGGGCCTCCAGTGGGGTGGGGAAGGCTGTTTTCGCCCTCCCCAGGCTCCTAGAAAGCCTCTAGAACCTGGGGAGAGCAAAAAAATGGACTTACCAGGCCTACCATGCCATCATGTGCCAAAAGCGAGGGGAGAGCGGGGGGGTCATGCATGCATGCGTGGGGGCACGGGGCGCATTGAATTATGGATGTGGGCACTCGTGCATGCAATCCCCCCCAATCTGCCCGCTTTTGGCATGCAATGGCAAAAAGGTTAGCCATCACTGGTCTAAGTGCTATTGCTATTTAACTTTTTTAACTTTTTGTAGGAAAATTTTAGCTGGTGTCTTTTTTTTAAATTATTATTATTATTTTTATAACACAATATAACAATACAAGACATACAACATTTATAAACACACTCACTTTACAGCTATTGCATGGTGATCTTTGTTATTCACAATTTCCTCTTCTTTCTCTTTGTATTATTCCGATTTACTTGTCCCCGACATTTTAATTACTATATATACAATATATTTCTCTCATTCATATCTATTTCCTATTTTTTATACTTTAATATATCCTTTCTGTCTTTTTTAACATTTCTATCTTTTCCCCCTAATTTTCTTCTTCATTTTTCCTTCCCTCTAACTACTTATACCACTTGTGCCAAGTCCTATAGCAGTGATGGCTAACCTTTTTGCCATCGTGTGCCAAAAGCGTGGGGAGCGTGGGGGGGTCACACACATGTGTGCCCACACCCATAATTCTATGTGCCCTGCTCCCCCATGTCCCCCCTGCTTTTGGCACACGATGGGCCCAGTAGGCCCATTTTTCGCTCTCCCTGGGCTCCAGAGCCTTCCTAGGAGCCTGGGGAGGGCAAAAACAGCCTTCCCCATCCCCCCCAGAGGCCTTCTGGAGGCAGGAAACAGCGTGTTTCCTGACTTCTGGTGGGCCCAGAAGGCCTGAAAATTAACTGGCCGGCGCACGCATGTGTGCCAGAGCTGAGCTTGCGTGCCCACCAATATGGCTCCACGTGCCACCTGTGGCACCCGTGCCATAGGTTCGCCATCACAGTCCTATAGTATTCTGTACCCTCTTTTTCTTTAAGTTCTTTTGTCAGTTTGTCCATCTCGGCACATTCCAAGACTTTTTTATTATTATTAACTCGTCTTCAGATGGTACATTCTCTTTCTTCCAATTCTGGGCATAGACTATACAAGCGGCAGTTAAAATATATAATATTAAATATTTTACTTTAGCTGGTGTCTTAAGGTTTTTTAACGGTTTTATTCAATGGACTTTTGAGACAGCCAGTAGCAACTTCATTGAATGGTCACATTCAATCACACAATCTGTGGGCAGAACAGATGTTTACCCAACTGCATTTTTTTCCCCCAGAAACACCATCATTTACTAGCCTTCAGAATTACCTTACACCTATGTGGTGTAACCATCTGGTTTCAGTATATCAATAGTTATGTGATATACATGCAGGGTGTGATGCAGTCTGGTGAATTTCCCCTTTTTCTAACAGTGAAGGAGAGGAAGTGTTTACAATAAAGCACAAAAGTATGTCATTGGAACAAGTGAAAATATTAAAGAGATGGCTGATGACAGCAGTCTCCTTGAAATGTACTGAGTTCTGCAGAATGCATTTTCCTTCATTTTGAAATAGAAATATACAATGCAGAGTAAATATAACATATTTCCATATCATGGTTCATTAGCTACAAGTAGACTATTTTGACCCTTCAAGTCCTACTTCCTCTTCTCTCTCAAAAGACCTGAATGACAAAATAAGGAGATATTTTTCCCCTTTGTATATTTTCTATGCATCGTTATAATTTCTCACGGATTTGAATGCAATATTTCTGCCTATATGGCAAATGTAAGTTCAGGCTATGGGGACTGTTAAAGACCAAACCCACATGGAATATCCATGTGAAACATTAAAACAATAAATACATAAATTCCTTTCTTAGCTGATTGCTCTCCTTCCTTCCCTTGGAAGCTCCTCAAATTTTGACCAAAAGTACAAAGCAATTTATTATGGCATCCACCTACCCAACCATATATTATGTATCGACTCTTCTATTTATTATCAAACACCCAATCAGGCCGCTTTATTCTAAATGTCTCAAATGACATACGGAAAATAATATGTGTCTAATCATTGAATGAAGTTTTCATGCCTAGTATTTATTAATGAAATGAGTTTTGGACCATGATGTGAGAGATAATATGTTGCACACTTTTCTAGGTTGTCTCCAATAGCATGTTTCACCTTTAGGTGAAAGCTATAACTTTCCTCCTATTCATGATTATTGGAATATTGATGCTTTTCTTGTTACTTTCTTTATTCTGATGAAATTCCTTCCTTCCTTCCTTCCTTCCTTCCTTCCTTCCTTCCTTCCTTCCTCCTCCCTCGCTCCCTCCCTCCCTCTTAGCTGCCTAACTCCCACACAGTGACTATAGGTAATATACAATATTAAAAATCCACAGTTAAAAATTCAGTTTAATCCCCCACACATACCCCATGACAAAGACAACAGAATCAAACTTGATCAACTTTTAATGAGGTTCCAAGGCTTGCCTACAAAATTATGTTTTCTTTTTTTTTTAATAAAAAGTTTTTATTGGTTAAGAATATACAATATTATAGTTTACAATATGTTGAATTTTCAATATCTTTATATAAAGATATTTCAATTATTATTTTCTTTTTTTAATTTCTCACACAACAGACATTATTATCTTAAATCAAAACAAACAACCAGGTTATATAAAAATTATATAAACAAAAAAAAGAGTGTTATACAAAATACAATAAAAGAAGAGAGAGAAAAAAAATGTCAATTAAAAAAACCTTAAACAATAGATTCCCCTCCTTTCTTCATTTCCTAGTTCTGGCTCTTAAAACCATGGTCTGGCTTCCCTCCCCCTCCCGGGCCGCAACAGCTCCGTCCGCCTCCGCTCCTTGATCATCTAATACTTCCCCCTCTTCGGCTCCTGTATCTTCTCCACCTAGGAAGGATTTATGTTGGTCAAAAAAAGCCTTAGCTTCCGTTACATTATTAATTTTCTTCTTACTGTCCTCCCAAAAAATCATCAAACCCTCCGGAATCAGCCACCTAAAACCTACTCCCTTGAGGTACAGCTTATTTGATAAAAAATAATATTTTCTTCTTAATTCTCGTACCTGTCTGGGAATCTGCTTCAGGATGGTGATCTCCTTGCCCCTGTACACCAGCGCCCCCAGTCTTTGTTTTCTCAATATCTCATCTCTCAGTTCCCTTCTCACAAATTTAATATGAATCTCTCTTGGTAGATTATGTAAAATTGCAAATTGTGAGTTTACTCTGTACACCAAGTCCACATCCCTTCCAATAGACTCCAAATCTCTTTCTAAAAATTCACCCAACATTTTAACCATCACTTCTCTCAAATTTTCCTGGTCAAGTTGTTCCACGTTTTGGAACCTGAGAAAATAAGACATCTTATCCAATTGTAAGGTTAACATTGCATTTCCTCTCCCATCCTCCACCTTCTGGAGTGCCCGTACCTCCCCCTCCAGACCCCCCATCTTCTTCTTGTTTTGCTCTGCCAGCTGTTGAACATCATTTAAATCTTTTTTCATAAGTGTCATTTCAGATTTAATTTCAGATAATCCTTTTTGGACGTCATCTAACTTGTCCAACTTTTGGTCCAATATCGCCAGTCTTTCCAAAATTTTCCCCATGTCAGTTGCTGCTGATTTGTGGCCCTGAGCCATCTTAGATCAGTAGAAGATGAGAAATCAAAGGGCAAACCTCCAGAGAAGAAAGAGGAATTAGCAATCAAAGTAATTTTTCAACTGTCCACCAGTGGGCGCTCACAGGAGCAACGAGTCCGAAGTATAGAGTAGGTCAAACAGGAAGCCAGAGGAGAATGTTGTCTTCAATCATAAATAAAGAAGCAGGAAGTCAGACCGCCGCCATTGCCTGCCGGGGAGAGGGGCCACCAGACCTCTCCAAGAAACTCTGCCACAGCCATCCTCCAAGGAAAAGTCAGAAAGGTAAGGGGTTTCACCCCATCTCCTTCCCCCTAGTTCTCTGCCACGGCACCTTTCCAGCTACAAGGGGGGGGGAACTCCAACCCCCCCCTCTCGCCTCCAGGATTCCTGCTCCACTCTGCAATCAGTCAGTACAGTCCGTTGTGCCTTCTTAGGTAGCACCGGTCCCCTTAGGCGCTGTGGCGCCTCCGCGGCCTCGAAAAAAAGCCGCCGATCGCCTCCCGCCCCCTCTGGAGCCTCGGGCGCGCCAGCATCGGCCTCCTGGCCCCTGGAAGTGAGGCAGGGGACCCCTGGCGAGCCGCCCTCAAACGGCAAACGCCCCAATAATGGGGCGCTTGGCCCAAAGGGCCTCCAGATGGGGGGGGATCAGACTCTGGGGCCAGAGCTAGCCCGATCAGAGTCTGTCGCCAGCGGAACCGGAAGCGGAAGTCCCCAAAATTATGTTTTCAAGGCCTTATGGTAAAGCAACAAAGTGGGAGCCAATCTTATCCGTAGGGAAATTATTTTCCAAAGGGAGGGAACCACCACTAAAAAGGCCCTTTTCCTAGCTTCCATCAGATTTACTTCTTTTATAGTTTGGAAGGGGCCACAACATGCACTGCCTTCTGGTTATAATGGGCCAGCTAGATATAGTTGGGGAGAGGTGGTCCATTAAATAACTTTATGTCAGTATGCTGATGTTCTCCTGGTCTATATCACAATTTGGCCCTTGTGCCTGATGCTTAGGCAGGTCTGCCTGCACTGTTTTTAAGTCTAATTGTCTTTCCATGATACTTCAGCAATATAGGAATAGAATATTATATATCTGGAGCAAAAACAGGCACTACACCAGCATCCAGCCAAACTTGTTTTCTATCATGGAATGGTTAATTATAAAGTTAGAGATATCTCAGACCTCACTTTGGAGTTGTGTAGTATGCAAAAAAGAGATACACAGAGACTGTTGCATCGGAAAAAAATATCACCAATGAATAAGGCTGATAAAATAGGTGATACAATTAGGACACAAAACAAATTAACCTGCGATACAATGCCCTTTTAAGTAAGGTGTAAACAATAACTAGAGCAAGAAAAATATCCAGAACCACCAAGAAGGGATATAAATAGTATGCAAATTTTTTATACATCTCAGTTGTACTGACAAGATAATAAAAAAATATTGGGAAAAAATGAATGGAAATAAGATTTGGGAAGATAGACAAATGTTGCTCTCCAGTAAAGATTATATTACAATGCAGAATGAAAGAACCTGAAAGGAACATTAGATTTAAAAACATATAATGGCCACCATTAGCCAACTAACAATCACAAGAATCAAATTTCAGAAAGACCTGGAGAACAGTAGCATCCTGGTATAATGCAATTGATATTTCATAGAGTTCCTAAACAGACATTAGAAATTTAGACACAAATTCCCTTTAATAGAGAGGAAGACTATGCACTGTCTTCTATACAGTATGGCAGCTAGTGATTGTTTGTAGGTATTTTTCTTCACTGGGCACAGGCACTATATGAGACAAGACATTTGTTGTCACATTGTTTGAGATCTGATCTCAAGAAGTTTGTTTGTTTGTTTGTTTGCATTATTTCTATGCCACCCACTCTTCAAGGATTCTACACCAAAGACAGTATACTAAATAGCATATTGCCCCCAACAATCTGGGTCCTCATTTTACCCACCTCGGAAGGATAGAAGGCTGAGTCAACCTTGAGCCGGTGAGATTTGATCCGCTGATCTGCTAAACTAACAGTCAGCTGAAGTAGCTGCAGTACTGCACTCTAACCACTGCGCCACCTCGGTTAGTAACATGACTAGTGAAATGTCAACCAATACCCATTGTTTCACTTAGCTTTACCTAGAGGTCATTCCAATGTTCTCTCTGATTCTTAATTTCACTGATTTTGTACATTTGTTTTTCTATACTTATAAATCTATTACAAAATAAAATAAGAGATTATGAAGAAAAAGACAATGAATACACTACTTGATTATAGGTAAGATTATATGTCCAGCATTTAATTATAGGAACTTGATTCAAAATTCCAGCCCTGGTAAGCATGTTATATAATGCCGCTATAACATGCTATATGAAAACAATCTTCAGTAAATGTATTTTATTGCTGTTGAAGAAATATTTTCTATATTGTATTGTTCGGGTGCCTTTGAGTCAGTTTGATTCCTGGTGACTACTGGACTAGTCCCTACAGGGTTAGGGTAGTCTGCTTAATTCTGAGTTTTGAATACTTTGCTTTAATCCAGGATGTTCTGAATTACAAAATTTTGTATTTTTGATTTAAACTAATATAGGAAGAATAAGGTAATTTATTGTCTTATGATTGAATTGATATTAAAGCCAGTAGGAAAGATATTAGAGATTTAATGCAACATGTTGGTCACAACAGAAATCATAATTCTTCTTCAAATGAAAGCCAGTTGGGTGATTTTGGCATGGCACTGGTTCTCTCAGCCCAGCCTACCTCATAGGGTTGTTTTTATAGGATAAATAGGAGGCAGGAATACTAGGTATGCATATGGGTGGGAGCTTGGTTGTGCAACCCAAACAGAACACACCCCCGTCCAATCAGAGCACAGCCAAGCCCTCAACCAATCAGAACACACCTCCACCCAATCAGAACACAGCCAAGCTCCCACCCAATCAGTTCACACCCCCACTGGCAGTTAAAAGGAAGAAACAGCTGTGATGACACATTGCTCCTAGAAGCACGAAGCTGAAAACACCAGCCTGAAGATGACGAATGAGACTTCGTCAAAACATCGCCAAGACACTTCCAATTTTTACGCCAAATGACCAAAGACCTACATACAAACACCCACGAAAACCTCAGAAAACACACACGCACACACACACATACATATGAGTATGTACATGCATGTGTGTGTGTGTGTGTGTGTGTGTGTAAGTTTTGGTGTATTTGGGTCTTTTCCCATGTAAGATTGAGAGTATCTTGGCAACGTTTCGACGAGGTCCCACTCGTCATCTTCAGGCTGGTGTCTTCAGCTTCGTGCTTGTGCGAGGCTTCGTGCTTTCCTCGCACAAGCATGAAGCTGAAGACACCAGCCTGAAGATGACGAGTGGGACCTCGTCGAAACGTTGCCAAGATACTCTCAATCTTACATGGGATAAGACCCAAATACACCAAAACTTGCATACCTCTAACCGTGAAAATCTACGAAAACATACACACACACACACACACACACACACTCATATGCATATATATATTTACCTTAAGTGTGTGTGTGTGTTTGTGTGTGTGTGTGTGTGTGTGTGTTTGGGTCTATGTGCACACAATGTATAAAAAATATAATACTCAAAAAATCATTTTGTTTAGGAGATATTTTGAAATAACCACTAGAGATAATAGGTTTGCCCAGAAACTTCTTAATCACATACACATACACTTATTTAAGATCTAGCAATTGACAATCTGTTCTTGTTGTCTCTCAAAAGCTCCTAATATTCTTGTATTAGTTTTCTGATCATGACTGTGATTTTATACTGAAGTTTATTAATGAGATGTAATGCATAATTTATTATATACCATTTTTCGTAAGCCACTTAGATTTGCTTTTTGAGTGAAGTAGTGTACAAGCACTGGCAATAAACAAAAGAGAACATTTGCTTAACTAATTGGTAGAATTTTCATTCATTTGTTTTGCTGTAAAAAATACAAAGTTGTGAGCTGCATACAATACTCACTCATAATTTAGATACTGTATGCAAAAATACTGCTGTGAAACTTCCCTTTCTTTCCTGCATTAAAGTTGATCTGCTGAATCAAGTGTTTTCCTAATGATCTCTTTAAAAAAAAAAAAGCTTTATATGTATTTGGTGCCTTGTACTCAACAATAATGCAGATGGGATGAGATCAAAGCTGCTGATCAGACAAATTTTACTCTGATTTAGAATTGCACCTAATTATAGGATAATGTGACATCATGAGGCTTTATCACCAAATTTGTTTCCCGTTAATGCCTGAGTTGGTTTGATTATATGATTATGCTGTTATTTTTAAATGCAGCGGATGCAGTCAACCTGGTCTTAGATATACACAATCAACAAAGCAGCTAGACAGACAAAAGACAACAGTGGACAAGGAATGAGGGTTAGAAAAGAGATGCTCATCATCCTTTTAATGCTTTATATATTCATTGTTCTCTCATCTCAGCTAGTTTGGTGTAGGGGTTAAGGTTCTGGCCTAGAAACCGGAGACAGTGAGTTTTAGGCATGAAAACCAGCTGCATGACTTTGGGCCAGACACTGTCTTCTTAACCCAACTCACCTCACCTCAGGGTTGTTGTTGTGTGGAAAATAAGCAGGAGGAGAAGTATTATGTATGTTTGCTGCTTATCAAGTATTTCAATCAGTGTAATTTTAATGTGTTAATATTTTAATTATTTTTACTTATTTTATAACTCGTAAGCCTACCAGAGTCACCTTGTCGGGGACTTGCTCAGCATAAAAAATTAATAAAGATGGGATAAAAGGATTCACTGGAGAAGAGCCTAATGCTGGGAACGATTGAAGGCAAAAGAAGAAAGGGATGGCAGAGAATGAGGTGGCTGGATGGAGTCACTGAAGCAGTTGGCGTGAGCTTAAATGGACTCCGGGGGATGGTAGAGAACAGGAAGACCTGGAGGAACATTGTCCATGGGGTCATGATTGGTCGGACACGACTTCGCAACTAACAACAACAAAATAATAATTATTATAAATTTATTTTAAATTAATAACAAACAAGTAAACAGATTATTTGACTATCTATCCATCTATCATCTATCTATCTATCTATCTATCTATCTATCTATCTATCTATCTATC
>WNWU01000030.1:10271650-10288080 GCA_012654045.1 Ptyas mucosa | reverse complement strand
ATCTATCTATCTATCTATCTATCTATCTATCTATCTATCTATCTATCTATCTATCTCTATCTATCTATCTATCTATCTATCATCTATCTATCATCAATCTATCAATCTATCAATCTATCTATCATCAATCTATCAATCTATCTAATTTAGAGACTGCCTATCTCACAGTCAGAATAACTCATGGGAGTGGAGTTGCTTTATTCTGTACATAAAAATATAAGAGGCTGTGGTTTTCCATTTATTTGTTTAAAAGGTCCCATGTGCTAACAACAGTACAAAATTATTTATATAGAGACTGCCTCTCTTGTAATGCTCCCTGGATTCTTCTTCCCTCTTCAGGGGTTTGTATAAATGCATAAGAAGTCAGAAATAAGGGATGAGGCACATATGTTTCATCTTACTGTTATATCTTACTTACTGTCCTCAGCTGGTGGCCTGAAGATCTAAGGAGAGCTGTGCTTGTGTTTACTTGACTACAAAAACTCTAAGAGCTGGGATCCTGCTTTAGTCAGCATGAAATTTGACAGATAAATCCTTCATTTCTTTTAGGATTCAGAATGTAAATGTTGCTTTAAAAAAAAAATCAGAGAAAAAAGGGAGGGATGTCCCTTTAAGCAATGGAACATTTTCATCTGAATTGCCCCCTGCAGAACAGAATCATTGTATGTCACACTCAATGTCACAATTATTCACTGAAGCAACTCTCTCTAAGAATAAATCTTAAATCTGGAACAGATTAACAGATTACTCCACCCTGGGGATTCACATGGCTCCCACCCTGGAAGACTTCTGTAAATCTTTGAAAACATGGCTGTGCTCTTAGACCTGAGGCTTGGTTATTTATTGAGTATCTGGAAGTTTTCATTTATATTACAATGTGTTATTGCAGTAGTGCATGTTATTTTCTTTTTTAATTGTCTTTATTTTTTAATCACGTAAGGGACCCAAACTCGTTTGGGGTTGAGTAGCCTTCAAATCAAAACAAAATAATTTTTTTTACTTCCTCAACATACATCTATCTTTGTTTTAGCACTGGAACTGGCACTTTTTAAAGTAAATACTATTTGAATTAAAACAACACAGTTTGTGCCATTTCGACCTTTGTTCAGAAGGACACTAAAGCATTTATAAAAACAAACAGCAGGAAAGGATTTGGTGGGTGGTACCAAAGCAACATTTATGAAAACCAAAAGTATCTAACAAAGGAGTTTATGGGAAAATTAAATACTACATATGAGCTGTCTGTGTAAGATCAACCTGGTGTTAAAAATAGTGTTCTTGCCAGGTCACGCCTTGAGTTTTTCCACCAGCCACCCTCCCTGCTGATGAGATCCTCTCATACTGTATGTAATTTTATTGCATTTTCCATTTTATTTTTCCTCAGGATTTTTTTGTTTTTTTGGATCTTTGAGTAAGTGTCAACTGCCTGGACAAGTCTCTGTAAAATCTTCTTGGCAAGATTTTAGAAATGATTTACCCTTGTTTGCTTCCTAGGGCTTACACAGAGTGACTAGCCAATGTCACCTAGCTGGCTTAGTACATAAGCTGCTATACCTAGGACGCCCGCGCGGTCCCATTGCAAACCGGTAGTAAAGATAAGTAGGACCCACCCCTGATATAAATCCTATAAACCCACCATCCAGTTGGAGTTGAAGAAGCTTTTGGCTGAGAAGCAAAACATCTTCAAAGAAAAACAAGGATGTCCAGTTGTCTCTTCAAAAAACATCTTTGGGACAACTATAACCTGGATGACTGAGAATCTCCATAGACATCTTCCTTCTAGCTGGTATCAGCAATGATCTGTTAGCTCTATTGACAGTTCCAGCAGGCCAAGGATTTGTACCTTGTCAAAGTTTTTTAAAGGCTGCTCATCTTCAGTTTCTGGAGTCATGCAAGAATTCACAGTTGCCTTCTTCGTTTATTGCAATTATATTATTGTGTCATCTGGGATTCTAGCAAAGACAATGTGGGTTCACAAAGTATATTGGGCATTGTAGACAGGAAAGATCAGGATCATTCTGTCCTGTTCTATTCTAATCTACCTCACCTTCTAGTGGAAGAGGGGGGAAAAGTTTTCCAGATAACAGTAATAAACACTTCCAAAAATAATTCAACATTTCAACAAGTCAACATTTTCTGCAAGCCCTTTTCTCCTAATACTATATATTTATGGAAACTATTGCAGCTAGGTATGAATTAAAATAGAAGTACTTCTTTGGTTCAGAGCCCACTCAATGTCTTTTTTATTATGTTAAAAAGCTGATGGTTTCAACTTAATTATCTTCCTGTAAGGTATAGCAGAATAGTAATAGTGTAAACAGCTTTTCCTATTAAGTTCCTCGGGTGTGTTTTCCTGGCAATTGGGTTTCTAAATGCCATTCCTTTGTACACGACATAAGAAGAAATTATGTCTGTAAATGCCTTTTGCATTCAACTCAGCTGGTAGATATAAAATCAGTTGGCTTAGTCAACAGGAGCCAAGTAGAAGAGGCCGTTGCATTTCATTACCCTTATTATGTACCAATTTTGGCCTAGTTTGGTCTTTAAGTGCTTCCATAACAGCAGCAATTGGTGAACAGAGGAAGAAGGTCATTTAAACAGAAACCTACATTTGCTCTTTCCCTTGTCATTACCCTGTAGATGTCTTGCAATTGTTGAGGTGTTAGAAGAGGGTAACTAATGCTTAGCCTGCATTCTCAGAGCAACAATCACTTGCAGATTTATCTAGGCTGAAACAGCATAACATTCAGTATATTGAAATGGCATAAGCACACATACACACAACACTCCTGAACAACTTGTTCCTCTTGTGGATCACTTTATTTCAAACAGCAATGGCTGGAAATCAGTGGTGAAATTCTAACCACTGTGCCACTGCAGCTTATAATTAAATAATTAAAGACTCAATGGAAACACAAGGAAGATAACATTGGTCTCTTTGTTGGTGGGTTGTATCATTACAGAAGAATCCCTTCACAAGCATCCATGCAGATCTTCCAAATAACCTGATTGCTTTAACATTTTCATGCTAATGCTGTTTGTGAAGCTTCTCTTTTGAGTGCTTTGTATGGCCTTAATGGTAGCATTATACTGCTGTTGCCCATATCTTTGTGGTTTGTTTTTTTTACATTCCAGGTACAATCTAACATGAGGTGTTCTAAGGAACTCTTTTAATCTTCAAAGGTTAAAAACCCGATAGCCCTTGTAGGATAGAAATCTATGCTATCTCAACTGAAAGTTGTTTGTGTGCTGACCTAACCTTCATACCAAGATATCTGAAAAATCAGAAATATGCAAGATGAGGTTTTTCTGGAAGCAAAAATAGAGGATTCTGCAAATCATACTTGATTTATTTATTTTATTATTTTATTAGTCCAATTCATATGCCGCCCTTCTCCATAGACTCAGGGCGGCTTACAATGCATTATAGCAATAGCCTGCATACTTTTTTGTATATACTTGCTTATTAGGGGTTTTGGGCCCCCCTAAGTGGTGTTGTTCTATACAAAGTTGGCTTATTGCCCCCACAATCCAGGTCCTCAATTTACCTACTTCAAAAGGATGGAAGGCTGAGTCAACCTTGAGCCTGGTGAAATTCGAACTTGCACTAATTGCAGGCAGCTGGCAGCTAAGTGCTAGCACTTAACAGCACTTTAGTCTGCTGCACCACTGAGGATTTGTGGTGGCCTCTTGCTTAGTTGTGGTTCTGTTGATTTTGGTGTAAATCTAACTATATAATAAACTTTTTGGACTAAAGTCAGATACCTAATACTAAAGCCTATAACCAAGGATTGGTGGATGACTATGGAAAAATGTATTATGAAATCATTTAGATATTCAAATCTTCAGAAAGGTCTATTTAATTACAAATCTGTGATTGTATTCCTGTCTATTTACCTAGTCCAACTTCATACAGAAACAATAACACGCATGTTATAGCTTTCATTGTTGGGTTTCAATTGGTAAACTGTTATAGAACTACAGTGGAATCCCATACCAAAACAATTAAGCAATATCTTTAAGATGGAAACTGAGTAGGTTATTTTCCTGTAAATGACACCACATAACCAAAGATTCCTGGAAAATACATTTATTTAGAACTCTAACTCTGTGCTACTTTTCACATCAGATTATGGTAAACATAAACAATAATAGATTGAGTTGGAGACATTAAAATATCTGATTATTGAATTATTCATTTTCATTCCATTAAATACCGTGCTTGAGACAGGATATGAACATTAGACAATTAGGGTTAAGGTTGTTTTGCATTAGAAGAATTGCTGGAACTCATTCTATGGGACTGTAGTTAGTATTTGCTATTATACTGCTGACAATCCAGCTGTCATATTCCAGAGTCCCTTTGGCTGGACCAGATAGGCAGAAAATGTAAATCATGCAAGATCTTTATATATGCATTACTTTGGTAGCCCATGAAACTGTCACAGATGCATCCTCCATCCACTTACTTATACTGTACCTGAGTTTATTTATGGGAATTCTGCACTGTTTCTATGAATGAATAACATTTTATCTGTTTTAGGTATCTTATTCTCAAATGCTTATTTTTAAGGAATGAAAATATTATTTAGATTTAAATTTCCTGAACCATGGCAGGCTTTTAGGTTGAACTATATTTTTCTTTTCTGAATTTTCATCAGGGATATTCGCATTCTGTCCCCTTATTTACATTTACTGTTTTTGTGTAACTATTCTTGCAGATGTGTATATAATGGCTTTTTCACTTATGAAATACTTTACATTCAGGGGAGAGCAACTTAATCTTTGCCATGTGGGCAAAGATTCGATAGCAAGTCTTCGCCACATTCTTCAATAAATCCTTCATTAAACAAAAATATGCTTTCCCCACTCATGTTGGTCAACCTCCCATTAGTATTGAAACTACTCATGGCTGGGTCTTATGCTCATCACTGAGAACACTGACAACTCTCATTGAAAGTTTTTGCTTTTGCAGTACCCATTGAAAGTTTTTGCTTTTATTTATCTTACTTTTATTTAGCCTCTCTGTTACTTTTCCAATAGTCCTGAGAATAGACAACTTACATAGTACTGTTCATTGGGATCAAATGACATCATATTTGATTCCCTGGTCCCCTGCCTTCTGTCCTTTATCTATAATAAGGTGGAAATATGGAAAAGACAAATATCACTTTTAAGCGAAACTTTAATTGCTGTGTAAACCTCCAAGATAAGCAAATCTGCATTTTTACCTATAGAAAAGTTAGTTTGGGAAGCCACCACCATTATACCTTTATATACCATCACTTTCTTATGCCTTTAGTTAGGAAGGGGAATTAATAGAGAATTTTGCAATAAGTATATCCCTGGTGAGAAAAAGATGGGGATATATGATGTACAAAGTTAAATATATAGAGGAGCTAATAATTTGGACATTGAAGGAGTTCCTGATGAACAAATAATGAAAACAGAATTAGGGGACCAATGCCCTTCAGCTGCCCATAACCAGAAGGTAGGAGAGGAAAACGTTTCTGATATTTTTAGGCTTAACCAGTTCCAGGGGTGCTCCAGCAGGTTCTGACAGGTTCTGGAGAACCGGTAGCGGTAATTTTGAGTAGTTTGGAAAACCAGCAAATGTCACCTCTGGCTCCCCCAGAGTAGGATGGGAATGGAGATTTTTCAATATCCTTCCCCTGGAGTGGGGTGGGAATGGAGATTTTGCAGTATCCTTCCCCTGCCATGTCCACCAAGCCACACCATGCCCACCAAGCCTCGCCCACAGAACCGGTAGTAAAAAAAATTGAATTCCACCACTGACCCGTTCCATACTAAAGACAATTATGTAATTATGGATGTATACAACAGCCCATCTTCAAGGCACTAAAGACATGCTAAATATTTCTCATTCAGGGATACAGGAAGAAAAGACCTTACATTTAAATCCTTCAGACCATTAAAAAAAAGATGCTCATATCTTTGCACTGCAGTTGGCAACCAGTATTTATTTGACTCGTTTGTGTGCACAATAAACACTCTAATCTTGACATCCTCTGTCTGTGAGCCTTTTGCTAAATTAAGTAGTTTCGATATACTGTAGGCGAAGTATCTGCAGGTTGGTGATTTACTGTTGAACCCAATTGTGATGCCTGATACTTACATTACAGAAAATCTACTGGGAACCCATAGGTTGTTTTTTTTATTCCTTAAGACATGGTTATAAACATGTTCCTCTACAGAGTTCCGTAAGCTCCCTGACTACCATTAAGATTCCCAGTTGTTACTGAAATAAACTCTTCTCTTTCTTTCAGTAATAGGAGTTATTTGAAAGTGGGGAGAATATATATAGCCTCAGTCAAAGGTGTAATGTTTAGAAACCAGAATAAAATAATGTTCATTGTTCAACTTTAGAAGGTCAAGTGAAGTTGGCATTTATCTATATTAAATGAAGTTATTGTTGGCAAAAAGTGTGTTTCAACTTGGAAACAGGCTGTTTTTATTTAGCAGTACTGTATAAAGAGTCCAGTAAAGAGAAAACCATAATTTAACTCAGCCCAAGACTGAGAAATATAGGTATTAAGGATCCTGAAGATATTCCATCTTTAGTTCTAGATGTGTTCTGTCCCCTCCCTGCTTCAGAAGCCCAGACAAGCACACACACTCGAACAGGAGTATTCAGAAGTTGTTTATTTACCATCCATAAACAACGAGCTGGCAGCGAGCCCGGGAGAGATAACGACAGCTGTTGTTTTGAGTTGCCACGGCCAGTCCCTGATAAGGCTCCAAGTATTTATATCCAATACGAGCTTCAAAGAAAACGCTTCGCTGCTGCAGTATTTCAGGACACAAGCAGTCAGGGTAAAACTTTGTTCGTCACAAAAGCCAACAAGGTAAGGTCAGTTCCTTTTATACCTTGTGGGGCGTTGGCTTTGTGACTCATCACCTCGTGCTCGGCCCCACCCACTCCTTTGCTGAGCCCGTCTCTCTGATCGTCGCCACCTGGGATTAATCCACTCCCTCTCCTCATTATCGTCTGACTCAGAGGAGCTTTCTTCCACAGGGCTTTCAGCTGGGGCCTGGGGTGGTGCCAAACCAGACGGGCCAGGGGAGGAGTCCCTTGCCCCCTCCTCTTCACTTTTGGAGGATTCCTCCTCCGGAGGTCCGGGCTCGGGAGCCGAAGACACAACAAGATGGGATTGTGTTTTGTACTTCCCTAGGAACAGGGGTGGGTTCTAATTTTTTTTACTACCGGTTCTGTGGGCGTGGCTTATTTTGTGGGCGTGGCTTGATGTCATGTGACAATTCTTTAGGATTTAGCGGAGGTACTGGTCTACCAGGCTTTTAACTGCTTGCAGAGCTGTACTGATTTACCCATTTATTTTTTGCAGGCACTGGTCTACCGATTTATTTTTGCAGGCACCAGTCTACTCATTTGTTTTGGAGGCACCAGTCTACCACCAAACTGCCTTTTACCACTGATCAGCTGTAGGGCGGCCCTTTGAAGCCCCGCAGCAAGAGTTTAAACAGTTTTTCTT
Organism: Ptyas mucosa; assembly: GCA_012654045.1. NCBI lineage: Eukaryota > Metazoa > Chordata > Lepidosauria > Squamata > Colubridae > Ptyas > Ptyas mucosa. The sequence goes on along the minus strand of WNWU01000030.1, from coordinate 10,280,569 downwards.
ATAGCCCATTAGCTGGGACCCCGGAGTCAGCAATAGATTGGGGGTGGGGCCAAATAAAAGGAAAGAATAACGCGGGGGGCGGGGGGTAGAACCAGTTCGGTGACGTCATATTGTCACCACTACCGGCTTCGTGGAACCGGGCGGAACCGGGAGGAACCCACCACTGCCTAGGAACAACTTTTGTACAATTTAGTGGTTCTTTTGGACTAATAACTCCTGCTTGAAGCAAGTGACAACTATGACCAAGATAGCCTTTCCATAACTTAATCTTCTGACAATTGCATTCTCTTCCTTTCTCAGAATCTTTCTCAGATTTATGCATTGGTTACAATCTGCTATTACAACAAGATCTTTGGGCGACTATCCATGAACTTCTGGAAACTACAATTGTTTCAGAATGCAACAATGTGCATTATTATGGGCATGCCATTGTTTATTTACACTGTGATGTAACACCATCACTTTTTGAGCTGCATTAACTTCTTATCAGCTTCTGGGTGCCATCCAAGATAATGTTTAACACTTTTAAAGCCCTTCATGGCACAGGACTAGATTATATGCAGGATTTCTTGTCTCTGATTCATCTCACAAGATCTGATAGAATAAGCATAGTTTGGGTTCCTCTATGAAACAATCTATCTGTGGGATTAAGATATCGTGCCTTTTTTGTTATATTTGGAACAGCATGTTCCCACGATATTTGCATGTTTGCCTTTTGTAATTCTTAGAAACATGCGTTCCCCTCCCCCCAGCCCACTGGGTATCGGATGAGCCCATTTGGTAAATGATTTTGGAATTTGAATATGTTGTGATTTGACACAGTTGTTTGTTTTTATGTTGTATTTTAAATAAGATGGTAGATTGCTTTTGCCATTGTACCGAGATAGTTGCTTAGATTATCTTGTGATGTTTTCCTTCATGTCCCAAGGACCACAAGATGAAGTTGAATGAATTGAAACGGGAACTTCTTGGCTTTTTTTCTTATAAAATCTGCAGGAATGTTTATTATTTTTCTGGATTTTTTTCCCCCTTCACTTCTTAATATGTTACATAGATTCTATTTTACTATAATTTATTCCATTATACAAATTAGGCTAGTCAACAGAAATGACATTGTATTCATAAAGATTCCATTACCCAAAGGGAATTAATTGGTGTAAAAAAATTGGTATATGGTGTGCAAGGTCCATTTCACAGAGTTGTGATGAACTAATTTCACTATAGTTTATATTTTAATTGTAAACAATGTTGCCATTTCTAATATACTATGATAGATTAATAATGAGTCATTGTTATCCCCTGTCCAGGGGGTTTAAGCAAGTTTGAACCTGGTTAGTACTTAGATGACAGATCACCATATAATTCCAGTCTGTAGGTTAGAGTTTGAACAAAACGAACCACCTTGGAAGAGGGCAAATGCAAACCAGTTTCTTTCTAGTTAAGAAACCAGGAATTAAGCTCAACTCCAGAGAATTTTTAGTTTTACAATTGAACAGAGAGTTGGACATCACCTAAATATCTCTTTTTAGCTGTACGATTCTATTATGCCTTTTAATGAAGGAACTTTATTATAAGAATAGAAGGTTTGGAAATAAAGCCTTCGATTCAATTTAACACGATTCTCTCCATCACTGCAATTGATCAAGGAGTTTGATATGTTAGGTTAGTTGTCCTAGATCTCTGCCAGCAATTTGTCAGAAAGTGTTTAGTTGAAATAAACTTCCACCCTTCTTTTATTCTTTAAATAGGAGCCTGAGTGTCATAGCAGGCTAATGCCTCCTACTAAGGCAGCATTTAACATCCAGCTGCCTGCAATTACTGTGAGTTCTAATCTCACCAGGCTCAAGGTTGACTCAGCCTTCCATCCTTTCTAAGGTGGGTAAAATGAGGACCCGGTTTGTGGGAGCAATAAGCTGACTTTGTATAAATATACAAAAGTATGAAGGCTATTGCTTAACACATTGTAAGCTGCTCTGAGTCTCCGGAGAAGGGTGGCATATAAATATAAATAAAAAAAAATAGAACATTCCATTCTTCCATACGAAAATTAAAGCTGTTCTTTGCAGGAGGAGACATTAAATACGACTGTACAGTCTGCTATTCGTTGATGTAACTATGATTAGTAGAAAGTATTGGCACTGACTGGCTCATACCTGACTTACATCCATCCAGTTTCATGCAATCATAGAGCTTGGAAAATAAATATCTATGAATCCTTTAAGAAAAAATATAGTGTCTTGTAGAATTTCTTTCCAATTGAAACAACTAAAGAAAATATACTTCGTGCAAGTCTGTGAAAGCCTTTTATTTAAAAACTCAGAAATCACAGTGTGGCATGGAACCAAACCTGATGCAGGCTTATTAATATTCAAAGGGATGCAAATTAAAAATAAAATTAAAATGATGTTCTGCCAGGTTTTCATTACTGCAAATACAGTTTGCTTCTGTGATGCAGTACATCTGTAAATCAGCCATTCCAATCATGCTAGTTATTGGAAGTTATTTCAAGAAGTTGCCACTAGGCAGCTGAAATAATAGTTATTTGAGTTTTGTTTATAAAGTGCATAGACATAGTAAAAGTAGGGGGGGGAAATGAGAGAAAATGTGTGATTTGTGGTTTCAAGGGTGAGTTCCTAAGAAAGGAAGAATTTCATTGCTACAGCCCACAAATAACATGCTTGTAATGGTCAGTCACATGTCCAGCTGTCATGTGAAATACATGATCTGGCACCAGAGTCACAGTATTTATACACGAACACAGCATCCTATTACCCCAAATCCCATTCCTCCACATATTGTTCACATATTTTATACATTTGTTAAGACTGTACTGTTCAATAGTTTAGATAGCCCAACCCCAAAATCAGACCTAGTTAATATTTAGATTAAATACTGCAGTACTAGACTATATTCAAGTTTTGGAAGTTGCAAAACATGTCAAAGAAAATAACTGCAAGCCATTTCTGCATCATTGCCAAGAAAATGTCATGATTGTATCAATATTGGCAATAGGAGTTAATGTGTGTTGTGGCCCGTCAATGGCCTGTGTGGATTGTAGCTGATTCTGACAGTGAGAAGGCTGGTGTGGTATTGCACCAGCAGCCTGTACAGCTAGCACTCGAGTCAGACAATGAGGAGGCTGGAGAAGATGTGGTGCCAGAGGCAGGGATTCAGCCAGGGCCTTCAGAACCTCCAGAAGCTCCTTTAAGTGAAGAGGAAGAAGAGGAGGATCCTCTTCTCGATGCACGGGCTCGTAGAGCGGCCAAAAGGCAGGAGTGGCTCCTCAGGAGGATGTCTCCTCAAGAGTAAGGCTTGGGGCTAATTGGCCACTTCCTTAGCCTATTTAAGGAGGAATGCCGACTGAAGCAATTTGTAGGGAACAACTTTAGTTCACTCTACTTCGTGTCTGGATTCTCTGCAAATTGCTTCTGGGCTTTCTGCCAACCTTAGTAAGATTGTGATTACTTTATCTTTGGTTTCTTGTAGGCTGTTAAGAAAGTTTATTAATAGCCTTTGTTTTGAAAAAGGCTGAGTTATTTTAGTAAATTAAGTTTTGTACAAACTTTGTGTGTGCTGTGTTCTTTGGGGTCCATAACTGGGGCAGAACAATGTGAAGGCATCTTTCCCTTTTTATTGGTTTAATATTTTAATTATAGTGCAGTGCAGTGCAGTGCAGTGCAGTGTAGTGATGGCAAACCTTTTAGGCACAGAGTGCCCAAACTGGAAGGCACATGTGTGCACGTGCATATGCGTTCACGTGCACCCCAAAGCGCCAGAAACCCGATGATCAGCTGACTGAACTGGGCAACAGCACGCACACCCACAGAGAGGGCTTTGTGTGCCACCTCTGGCATGCATGCCATAGGTTCACAATCATGGGTATATTCTATCCTATATTCTATATTCTAAGGTCCATCTGAAACACACACAAACAAAAAAACAAACAAAATGTATATTGTTTATACAAAAATACAGGATTTTTGAGCCCCAAAATTTCTGTTGCTAAGTGAGACATTTGTTAAATGAATTTGCCCTATTTTGTGACCTTTCTTGACACAGTTGTTAAGTGAATCACTGCAGCTGTTAAGTTAGTAACACGTTTTTAAGTGAATCGGGCTTCCCCATTGACTTTGTTTGTCAGAAGGTTGCAAAAGGGGATGTATGTATGTATGTATGTATGTATGTATGTATGTATTTATTTATTTATTTATTTATTTATTTATTTATTTATTTATTTATTTAATATGCTGCCTTTCTCAGAAGACTCAGGGCAGCTTACAATGCATTTTAAAAACCATTATAAAAACATTTAAAGATTAAAACATTAAAAACAATTAAAACCCATTCACACCATTCATGGCCGGATCTCACAAGATTGCAACAGCGAGATCAACGGCCCCAGGCCTGCCGAAAAAGCCAGGTCTTCACCACTTTTCGGAATGCCAATAGGGTGGGAATGGTCCGGACCTCAGGAGGTAACTGGTTCCAGAGAGCGGGGGCAGCCACAGAGAAGGCCCTCCCCCGTGGGCCTGCCAGCTGGCATTGTTTAGCTGACGGGACCCGGAGGAGACCAACTCTATGGGATCTTACCAGTCGCTGGGAGCTATGTGGTAGAAGGTGGTCTCGAAGATAACCTGACCCTGAGCCATGTAGGGATTTAAAGGTAATAACCAACACCTTGAATTGTGCCCATAGACCAATAGGGAGCCAGTGCAACTCGCAGAGAATTGGTGTAATGTGGGTGTATCTAAGTGCACCCACGATAGCTCATGCGGCTGCATTCTGGACCAACTGTAGTCTCTGAACACTTTTCAAGGGTAGCCCCATGTAGAGCGTGTTGCAATAATCTAACCATGAGGTGACAAGGGCATGAGTGACTGTAAGGAGAGCCTCCCGATCCAAGTCGGGTTGCAATTGGTGCACCAGGCGAACCTGTGCAAAGATCGCCCTAGCCACAGCTGTCAGATGTTGTTCTAATCTTAGCTGTGAGTCTAGGACACCCAAATTGCGAACCCGTTCTAAGGGGGACAATTTCTCTTCCCCCAGAACCAAGGATGGACAATCAACATAGTCTCTAGGAGGCAATACCTGCAGCCACTCGGTCTTCTCTGGGTTAAGTCTGAGCCTGTTGACTCCCATCCAGACCCTCACAGCCTCCAGGCACTGGCACATCACATCCACTGCATCACTGAATTGATGCGGGGTAGAGATATACAGTTGCATATCATCAGCGTATTGCTGATATCTCACCCCATATCATAGGATGATCTCACCCAGCAGCTTCATGTAGATGTTAAATAGGAGGGGAGAGAGGACTGAGCCCTGAGGCACCCCGCAAACAAGGGGCCTAGGGGTTGACCTCTGTCCTCCTACCAACACCGACTGTGACCAACCAGAGAGATAGGAGGAGAACCACTGTAACATGGTGCCTCCCACTCCCAACTCCCTTAGTTGTCCCAGAAGGATACCATGGTCAATGGTATCGAAAGCCACTGAGAGGTCAAGTAGCACCAAGATGGGGGGATGACCCCCATCTCGGGCTCGCCAGAGATCATCCATCAGTGTGACCAAAGCAGTCTCCATGCTGTAGCCAGGCCTGAAGCCAGACTGAAAAGGGTCCAGATAATCCGTTTCATCCAATGACCGCAGGAGCTGAAGTGCCATCACTTTCTCTACAACCTTTCCCACAAAGGGTAGGGTGGAGACTGGATGAAAGTTCTTTAATTCTGCTGGATCCATGGAAGGCTTCTTGAGGAGGGGCCTTACGACCGCTTCCTTCAATGGTTGCGGGAAGGACCCCTCCCTCAAGGACGCGTTAACTAAAGCCTGGAGCCAGCCTCGTGTCACCTCCTTGCTGGCCGAGACCAGCCAGGAGGGGCACGGGTCCAACAAACAAGTGGAGGAACTCATCACCCCTGCAACCTTGTCCACTTCCTCAGGGACATTGATGATCCAGGGACATTGCAATCATCATAAATATGAATCACTTACCAAGCATCTGAATTTTGATCAGGTGACCATGGGGATGCTGCAATGGTCATAAGTGTGAAAAATGGTCACTTTTTTCAGTGCCATTGTAACTTCAACCAATCACTAAACAAGCTGTTGTAAATCAAGGACTACCTATACCTTTCACTGTTTGTGCTGTTATCTTAACCTTAACCCTAACTAAAACCTCTGCAAGATTTCTAAATTTAAAGTGCTGTGCTGTTTACTGAATGTACTTATCCTGGATATATACATTAATCTTTCAAATATTAAACACATTTGGTTATTTCCCAAGATTAAATTATTGATGAAGAAATCTTGAGTCTGACGATGAGAAAGTTTTCTTTGTTTTTCCATACCCTTTTAAATGTACATTCTTTTATTCTCACTGAAATAAACAATCACAAAGAATAATCACAATCACTACTTTCCAGGGCATTCTGTTCCATATTCCATTTTTAGGTATTATTAGTCACCGCAGACATTAATCGTCACAGAAATGGTGTCATGCAATTCTTGTAAGAATGTATTTGCCTAAAACTATGACACCCTTGGGTTTGTCTATCCATGTGGATTCAATAATACTACTGATGATAAATTAATAACATTAAATAAATCCATGTATTGTATCTCGGTGGTAATATGTTTTACTTCTAGAAATTGAATCTCATTTCCTGCCATCATACTGAATTTTTGTTTGAAGGTTCATGTGACATTTTTAGGTGCTATAATTTTTTTTCTCCTTATTTAAAGTTGACTGAAGATCAAATAACAGACCACCCTTGGTAGCAAGACAATCCTAGGCTATTTTCATTCATCAGCTATGCAGATAACATATATTTACAGGTACTTTGTCAACCAGTAAATCTTGGCTAGGTATACAGTTCCCATTTAAAATGAATTCTTTCTTGATAGAACTGAGCACAAGATTTAAATTAGGCCCAAATTAAAAACAGAACTAATGCTTCTGAGGCGGTTGATATTTCTAGCTTGTCTTTTTAAAATGTGGAGATTATATGACAACCTCTGCTAATCATTTCAGATTGGCATCTCTATCTAGCCTCTATCTCTGAAGACTAGTCGATAGCAGTTTTCCAAAAGAACATGAAAAATGTGTAAAGAATTCAACCTTACTCTTGTGTAGCTGACAGTTGTGTGCAGAAATAAAAAGGGGGAAAACAAACCATGATTCTAAAACTCTGAACAGGCTCTATGATCTTTTTGTACAAGGACACATGCACACATTCATTTTGTATTCATTTATCTCATTTATACAGCATCCCACCTCACAGAGTAAGTGATTCTTATGATGTTGCGCAAGCAACCATTGTCTGATTAGAAGAGTCCATTATCAAAATATCTACATATTATTGTTACAGTGTCTTTTGGCTACAATGGTGGAGGGCAATCAGCACAGACAATCTCTGCCCTCCCTCAATTTGTACCTGTTTCTGCCAGACTTTATCATCTCTCAGCAGATAGTGAATCACACAGTCAATATGTTATCACCCGGGTCTATTTTTATTTTTATTTATTATTAAATTTATTTGCCGCCCATCTCACCAAGGGGTGACTTTGGGCAGCTATGTAAGTGACTAGACTATAATTTATTTTATCCAGAGTGTTTTGCAAAATTTAGTACCTGATTTATCCCAAATGCTAGATATTTGGTTCCCATTGAGAGTCTGAAGTAGATCATGACCCATTTCTCCTGATGAAATGAATTACCTGAAACTCCCCATGGGAGTATGTAGGTGGGCCTTGGAGCAGAGAGGTGTTCACACTGAGCATGTGACTGAAAGTGAATGAAGTTGCATTCTCAACAGAAGAGATGACTAACATCATTCTTCTTCCATGCTGGGAAAGGAAATTTATCTGACCCGATTAGAACATTTAATTGAATTTGAACAGAATATTCAATGTTTTCTTCCTGCCAACCTTTGCCAACATTTATGCTGATAAATAGAACAGTAAATTTGTGTATCTATTTCTTGCTCCTGCCCCATTTGTTGCACTGGCTGAATATGACCATTATGGGTCTACTGAAGAGAAATACTAGAATATATAATTGGGATGAACCCAGTGGTGGGATTCAAGTAATTTAACAACCAGTTCTCTGCCCTAATGATTTCTTCCAACAACCAGTTTGCCAAACTGCTCAGAAAGTTAACAACCGGTTCTCCCGAAGTGGTGCGAACTGGCTGAATCCCACCACTGGATGAACCCAGTATGTCACTGTGGTTATTGCTGTTTGCTCTGTTCACTTACTTAAACAATCCAGGCCTCACCACAAAACTTTCATCTCACTTGAGGCAATATGAGTATTATATTCTGTGCTCTGTATACTCTGTCCTTTTGCTTATAATTTCACAGAGAAAGGTGTTTTCTCACCAATCATTATTTCCGATCAAATTTCCTTCCTATGTGCCATGGAAAGAAATATTGATTTGAGTGCATCTAGATTTTTTAGAATCTAGATGGGCCTGCATGCAGCAACATGGGCTTTGTTTGAGATTATTAGCTGCTTTTGATTAAAATATTATGGTAATTATTCTCTATGGTAGAGGAACCAGTGGGATAATAATCCCTTAAAATTTTAATTCTTTCATTTCCTTCATGTGGATAAGCTTTTAATCTCTCTCTCTCTCTCTCTCTCTCTCTCTCTCTCTCACACACACACACAAACATATATAATATATCTCTTCTACCCATTTCTCTCTCTCCCATCTATATCAATCAATCAACTATAGCTATAAACTATAGTTATTTATCAAATCTATCTATCTATCTATCTATCTATCTATCTATCTATCTTCTATCATCTAACAATCATCATCTATCATCTATCATCTTTCTCTCTCTCTTTCTCTCTCTCTGTCATCCGTCCATCGATCCATCGATCCATCGATCCATCGATCCATCGATCCATCG
>WNWU01000030.1:10207997-10264345 GCA_012654045.1 Ptyas mucosa | reverse complement strand
GAGTGGAGTGGAGTGGAGTGGAGTGGAGTGGAGTGGAGTGGAGTGGAATAGAGTAGAGTAGAGTAGAGTAGAGTAGAGTAGAGTAGAGTAGAGTAGAGTAGAGTAGAGTAGAGTAGAGTAGCTTTATTGGCCAAGTCTGATTGGACAGTGACACCTACAGAATTTGTCTCTGGTGAATAAGTTCTCAGTGTACATGCACATCACATAGGACCGCCCTCCTCTGGGTGCCATCGGCCAAACAATGTCGCCTGTTGGCGCCCAGGATGAGGGCGTTCTGTATGGCCACACTGACCCTCTGGAATGTGTTATCCACTGGGCTCCAGACGGCCCCCGGCCTCCGCTCTTTCTGTGGTGACCTGAAGACGTGGCTTTTTCAACAAATCTCCTGATCTGCTGGAAGTTTTAGTTTTAACCGTTCGGGGATTTTAATTAGATTATTTTAGTATTCATTTTACTGTCTTCTTGTTTTTATTATTGTGAGTCGCCCCGAGTCCTTCGAGAGAAGGGCTGCATATAAGTATGATAAAAATAAATAAAATAAATAAATAAATATATTTTTGGGATAGAAACCACAGAACTTTATCAGCTTTCACTTCAAAACAGGAGGTCTTTAAGATTATGTTGTTTTTAGTACAGGAGTATGATCTGTGATAGATTTTGAATGTTGTGTGGATGCATTCAGTACAACAAGGAATCCAAAGGCATAAATAGTGCTGTGTCCCAAGGGATTGCTAACTGTGACTGGGGTTAGCTAGTCTCTGAGATGTTTGATTTAGGAGAATGCAGAAGGAAAATCATTCAAGGAATTCATTTTTCATATGCTTCAATAATTTCTCATTACATTTTATTGGCCTAGTTGAAATGTTGTTTTAGTTATATCTGCCAATAGAAAAGCCTAACAATAGGTCCCATTAAATCAGCATTTCCAGCAAATATCACCCTGGCCATAATCACTACTTGATATCAAACAGGACAAGAAGCTACTGCTATTTAGGCTGACATTTGGAGTTCTATTTCTGAGGAAGCAGAAATGATGGAATGTAGAAATAAATCACCACAAGTGAAAGCCTTCCACCATTATCTCCAGACAAGCAAGTCATATACAAGGAAACAACTACAGTAAGTTTTGTACAAATGTCAAAGTGGCTGAAAAAAGGAGAGATGACAAATCAGCATTTTTAAAATGACAAGCCAGCTTCTTAATGCCTACTTTAGGGTATTTACGTAAGCAATAATGTAATGCTTTTCCATAAAAAAAAGTAGCATATATGAAAGAGATAAATTATGTCAAACTTGTCATTCTATATAACATTTTAAAACTTACGCTCTGTCTTACAATCACATCAAAAAGGTTGTAAAATCAAGTATGACTTGCTTAAGCAATGGAAGTTGCAATCCCAATTAGGGTCATAAATTGAGAACTATCTGTATTCCACAATAAAAAAGAACCAGGGGGAAAAAAAAGGTCTATTCAGTCTTGAGAAAGAAAAGCCATGTATGGCCTTTAAAAAATGATTGTGCCATAAAACATAACAGAGAAATGGAGAGAGAGAAGAAAGGTTTTTTTTTTTTTTTAAAGAAAGACTGGAATAGTTATGGGGGCAAATATAAAAGGTAAAGTCTCATTTGAGTTGATGTTGAGTCCAGATCATGCTATTTTTAAGCAATGGTTTGTTATTCTTTTCTTTACAAGAATGTATCATCTTGTTTGGCTCATGATTGGCATCACCAAATGAATTTTGCTGATAGATAATCTTTCTTTTCCTCCAACAAGACAATCTCGAGGGAGGGAGGGAGGGAGGGAGGGAGGGAAGGAAGGAAGGAAGGAAGGAAGGAAGGAAGGAAGGAAGGAAGGAAGGAAGGAAGGAAGGAAGGAACAATCTTTCAGAACATTGTTCTCTTAAAAAACTTTATCAAAAAAAGGTATAGTTTACTTAGGAACAAAACAGTGGGTAGATTCTCAGTAGGTAGGTTTAAAATTGCAATTTGATAATGACAAAATCCCAAACATAATGAAAAGTATAGATTTCATTTTGATTGCTTATTTCAGTAGCATGCTTGATCAAAACAAGTATGTCATTAGCTTGAAATTTTTAATCCTTCCAATTTGTTAATCATGGATTTTCTCCATAAGCCAACAGTTTAAAGCTTGAACCCCACTGATATGCCAATTCCAAACCTCCAAGCAAATATTCTCAGACCCTCCCAAAACTTGCTAGGACTTGCCTTTTCATCATATTAGCCAGTGTTTTCCCTTATACTGTATACCTATACAAATGATGTCTTTAAATATGTGAATGAATATCTCCTTTCTTTAGCAGCTAAAAGCAAATAAAAGAGGGCCATTGCATCATTCCATCCATTACTGCAACAATTTTGACTGTTAAAGATCTAAGGTGGCTGACTCAAAAAACAACAATTTTTAATCAAAAATGGAAAGCATGGGTACCAAGTGGTTTGCAATGAATTGGGCATAGGAGCAGAATGATGTCATCTCTTTATTTGCTTACAACATATTGAATGACTATTCTGGATTAGAAGTGCAACTCTGCCCTATATCTTTGTTAAAATCTAATGTATAAGTAGAGAGAATTTCATGATAGGTAACAATAAAAATTGTTGTTACAGGGGTAGAACAACATAGGTCAATTCAATATGACCTATGGTTGAAATTATTTTATTGTTTGGTTGATGGATTCATTCTTGGGGAAATAAATTAGGAATGTAAATATTCATTAAAATTATATCCTACACTCTTAAGCATTAAAAGATACACACATGCAAATGCCGAAATTATGTGTATCACATTTTATGGAAAATAGACTAATTAGAACATTGACATCATATTCAATCCATAAAAAATAATACGCTACTTAACAAGCCCACAAATTTTATTTTATAACAATTTCAGGGAGCCATATCTAAATGTCATTCACAAATATACACATTTTGCAAAGAAGGTGGTCTTGGCTAGGCCACTCAACCCAGTCTCAAACTTATGACAAAAGACTTGTTGACAAAGCGTCTCAGTTGCTTCATTTCACCCTAACATGTCAATCTTGGATATAAGGCAAAGGGAGGCACTCAACTAAATTTATTTAATTAAATACTTTTCCTTTGGTTGGGAATAAAATAAAATAAATGAAACAATGAACCTCTCTTAGGATTTAGACATTGGTCTTCATATCTCACCTTAACTTAAAATTCTTCTCTAGCTAGTCCAGGTCTGATAGGTCTGACTATGATGAACAAATACCAATTCAAACTAAATTATACCTTCCTAATTGTTTAATGAAATTAGAGCACAACTTTTCCAGTCTTACCTTATTTTTTAAAACAACCGTGTTTTTTAAAATCTCCTCCACAGGAGAAGGAAGTGGAATAAATTGACTCAGTGAGGACATGATAAAGATAAATGGATAAATATTGTGTATTCAGCAGCTGATTTATTCCACTCTCTTAGATCTTGAGAAAGGGCAAAGAGCCTGGATGAAAGCATTGTCTGATCAAGCTGAAATGTTTACAGCACCTTCTGGGCAAATGGGCAATGTATGGTACTCTTTTTCATTCCAACCTTGTGCTCGGTCTAGAGTAAGGGTCCCCAAACTCTTCAGCTCATTGACCTCTTATAAAGTTTCAGCTTGTTCATCAATCTCCAAACATTTATTATATAAAAATAATAAATACTAATGTGGGAAGCCCCCTTCCGAGAGAATGAAATATTTTGGGAAATATTAAAAGAGGCAGAATATTATATTTCCCCAAAGGAGAAAAATCTTAACAAAGGTAGAAAGCAGCCCCAGTTTTCCTGCCATAGACTCAAGCAGAAATGTCAAGCCTTTAGAAATGGATATTTTGTATCTATTGAGAAGGACTAGACCCGTGATGGCGAACCTATGGCACGGGTGCCACAGGTGGCACGCGGAGCCATATTGGTGGGCACGCAAGTGTTGCCCTAGCTCAGCTCCAGCGCGCATGCACACACCAGCCAACTGATTTTCAGGCCTTCTGGTCCCACCGGAAGTCAGGAAACTGGCTGTTTCTGGCCTCTGGGAAGGCCTCCAAGGAGGATGGGGAAGGCTATTTTTGCCCTCCCCAGGCTCCTAGAAAGCCTCTGGAGCCTGGGGAGAGGGAAAAACGGGACTACCTGGCCCACTGTGCCATCACGTGCCAAAAGCAGGGGGAAGTGGGGGGCGGGGGTCACGTGCACATGTGTGGGAGGGCGGAGCACATTGAATTATGGATGTGGGCACCCGCACCCGCAACCCCCCACGGTCCCCACGCTTTTGGCACGCGACGGCAAAAAGGTTAGCCATCACTGGACTAGACCAATCTATTCATAAACAAAACACCTTCAGCCACAAGTCCCATAGAAGGCTGGAGTTGATGGGATTAAGAATTTACATTCCCCCACCCAAATTCTAAGGACAGGACATGACCTTTAGGACATAATAGGGTTAACCCACCACCATTGAAATACTAAAAGACACAAGGCTCACTACATTGCACAACCCCCTGGAGCGCCTTAATCACCAAATCCCAGAACCCTATAAAAATCCATCCACTCACTCATCCATTTGGTCAGCCACCCCAGAAACATGTTGCTATTACTAAAGTTTCTGGAAACCAAATAAACAGAGACTTTCTTTCCTTGTAGTCAGCCTCCATTTTATTTCTAGAATCTTTCTCCTGGATTGGAACCAGACTGGATTTTTCTTGCAACACTACTTTAAATAACAATAACGATAGCCTGGAAGTAACAGAATAAAAGAGAAAATAATAGGAGAGAATAATAAAATAGAAGTAGAATGATTGCAGCAAAAGAAAGCCACAGACAATACCAATACTAATAGGTGGCTTGGGTACAATCCAAAAACATCCGGAGCATCACCTGAATGTAATCTTCATTGACAAACTCACCAATAATCAGTTGCAAAAGGCAGCTTTGCTTCGAACAGCTTACATTCTACAATGATATCTTTAACACTGTCAAACAACATCTGCCTATTATTCCAGGTCTTGGGAAGGGTTCAATACTTGATAAAAATCCCAGATCCAGTCTAAAAATCTAGATGATTGTGCCACCAACCACAATAATAATTTCAACCTCTTGGATAGTCCCAAGACTATCAGTCCTTGGGGGGGGGTCCATATTGGCCACTTTGGGGAACCTAAGATCTAAATCTAAAAGAACTATCACTTAAGTGGAGGCATAGGATATCCCAAAAGTTACTTTGTAGCAGTAAACTCTAGTGACTTGCAAAAAGAAAAAAGAGCATGACATAAACCGGAAGCGATCTCAGATAACAGTATCAGCTAGACCTAATCAACAATCCATGAATCAGTCTGTGCTTAAAAGCCATAATCTAGAAAAGTGGTGCAATTTCAGTAAAACTACATGTTGCAAAGTATAATTTCTAGGCATGTTGTATTTTTACATGCCCCAATTGTTTGGCATTATGACATTATCTTGCTTCATATTTTGTGTCCTGCTGTTCATGTGAGTCACAGTGAATTTGTGTTTGAGAAGGAGAGGGGAAGAAAAATGGAGAAGGAGGCAGGGAAATAGATAGACACATGACACAACAATTCTTTCTTTTTCCAGGCTGCTGGGTAGAAAAGTTATGAGTGTCTCAGACTGGCTGTGAATGTTTCACAATGATGCTTTAGTTCAGTTCTCTCAATGACTCGGCTATGAAGCAGTAAATACAGCATGCAGGAAAGGTATTCCTGTGGCACTTACCTTATTTTGCTGCATGGTTAGTCTTTGTGATGCCTGTAATCGATATGGCACTGCTGACAATTTGGATTGAAGTGGAATAAGAAAAAGAATATTTCCCTCAAGACCCCAAGAAAAAGTAATGGTTGAAGGGATATAAAGTGTTTCAAATGATTGCAGCCATATGACTGAGGAGCTCTAGAAGAAGCATTCCAACAGCTGGGAACAAGTGGAGCAAAAAAGTACCATTACAATAAGCAAACTGAAGCTAATGGTCTCCCTCCTTAAAAAAAAAAAAGAGCTATACACTTACTTTTACTGTCAGTCTTAAAAGAAGAAAAAGTGTTGGGAAAAATAAGCATAGCAAAACAGCAAAAATAATCACAGATTTCTATGAACTATTTTAAACAATTATTGGCATGGAGTGTAATTAATTTCCATAAACATTTCAGTCTGTTGATTTGGGCTTCTAGTGCTTTCATATTAGTATGAACTAGGGGTGGCTTATACTTATCTTTACTATCGGTTCACAAAAGAACCGTGCACGCTTGCGCAGAAACTTCCTGATGATGTCCAGGTCAGTGGGTGGAGCCTCCTGCCGGTTTTACTACCGGTTCTGTAGTAAACCGTTCTGAACCGGTTCTGCGAACTGTTCTGAACCGGGGTTAACCCACCACTGGTATGAACATCCTTCTCTTATGATTACAAAAAGTTGAATACTGTTAAAAGAATGTTCTAGGTTCCTTTTCTGAGCTGGGGTATGCAATCAATTAAGACACAAAGCGGGCTGCTGGTAGAAAAAAAGGTGATCTATTTGCTCTTGGGGGCAGCTACAGAGAAAATGGGGTACAGAGATCCTTTTTTATAGGGGGGGGGTGGTCTTTGGTGTGGGCCTGGGGAGGTTGTGCACATACTGGTTCCAGTTTGTGACTTAATTGTCTTCCTTAGGTCTGTTGACTTGCCTTTAATTATGCAGATGGTGTTTGGATAGCTTATTTGTGGGTATGAGGAAGTGTGTCTGAATAGATGCCTTGTCTAGTTAATTACCTATATACTTGAGTATAAGCCGACCCGAATATAAGCCGAGGAACCTAATTTTTCCACAAAAAACTGGGAAAACTTATTGACTCGAGTATAAGTTTAGGAGTATAAGCTACTAGGATAGCTAGTAGCCAGCCTATTACAATAAGCTCTCAACTCAAGCTCAGTGCACCTGGGGATCTCCCTAAACAGTGAGGATTTCTTTGTTTCTTTCTCCCTTGAAGCCCCCCACCCCCACCCCCACCCCCGCAGCCCATTTTTGCTTCCAGGGGGCTGCAGGGAGTCCATGCCCCATTTTGGCCTTAGCAAGCCTCCCTGCAGCCCCTGGAAGCCAAAATGGGTTGCAGGAAAAAAGGCATTTTTCCTCACTCGAATATAAGCCAAGGGGGGCTTTTTTCAGCATTAAAAATGTGCTGAAAAACTAGGCTTATACTTGAGTATATATAGTACTCTTGCCCAGGTACTTGGTTTTGGTACTTGGTTTTGCTATTGTCAGTTGATAGCTTAGCAGAGGTGCAGTTTAACAATCTATTGTTAAAATGTACCTCCCAAAGTTTCTGGTCTCAGTGAATCATGGATTTGTGTTAATGGTTAAGGGATAACTGAGACAGTGAGAGAAATGAAGTTAAATTTGGAATAAAGAATCTCCTATGATGATGATTGATTATTAAAATAAAATTCTTTCCAGTACACATGATACAAATTGTGAATACTCAGTGAATATTCCGAGTATGATTGAAAAAACAATAACAACAACAGAAACTGAGTGAATTTTCTTGCCGTATTATCAATAATCAATATTTTCACAGCAGTTCAGGAAGCAGAATCGCTTGCATTCTGAGTGTGCATCAAACCTGGATGAACTCTGGATTTCAAGGCAATTTGAAATAGATTTTTCATCTCTGCAGGTGGAAGAAACAAGTCTAACTCACATTTTATCAGATTTGGGTCTCTATGATATGTGTATCCAGAGCTTTAGGTTCTATAAAGGATAGAAACGTGGGAACTTTGTTTTGTACCAAATCATAATAAGCAAAATATATATCATTGGCATATCTCCTTAGTTACTGATAATTTTAGTTTAGGCAAAAAAAAAAAAAACCCCTGGAAACACAATGTTGCAAAATGAGCTGACTTATATGAATTTGAGCTGTGAAAAGCTCTTATTCAACAACATCTGAACAATTACTAGTTCTATTCCTGCAGTAAGCATTTTCTCTGTTGGTTTTCTAGGAGATGGAAGGGGTTTCAAAGAGCTTTAAATAGAGTGTTTCAGTTAGCCCAGAAATTTACTTGAGTTGTTTCTCATTTTTTTTAAAAAAAGAATGGTTTAGGGATAATTTACAAAATATCTCATTTAATTTTCGATAGGCAAAGGAAAAAAAATGGAAGTGTTTCCTAGTATAGGATTGAATTCATTATGGAATGCATGGGTTGAGAAACTATTTACATCTATGCACTTTTTCCCTCACATCATATCTTACAAAGTGCATAAATTAAACTACAGTCCTAAAGTCACAACCACACAGCCGGGACCAGACTTTCTGGCTGCTTGCATGCATTGACCACACAGTCTCTGCAGGCCAGCCAGCTTGTCTGTCTTCCAACATGGTGTCTGCACCCCAACTGAGTGGCCCTGATCGGCCTGGGTAAGCCTAGCTGCCTCCCACATCTCACACAGTGCCGCCAGCATGTCTACCTTTGTCGCGGCCTACCACACTGGCCACACAGCCCAGCTGTTTTCCATGCTTCGCCTGTTCTGTTCACTGCGGCTGCCAGCGTGTGAAGGTAAGGCGCTCGGTCAAAGGGCTGCTTTGGGGTGAACACGGCGAGGCTTGGCCACCTTTCAGGCCTGGCTCTCACCAATTGCCATCCTTCTGTCCACATGCCACCCACTCTCCCTTTGTCTCGGGTTGGGGGATGCGCCATTCCCCAGCTCGGGAGGCAGAGAATAGATGGGGGTGGGGCCAGCTAGAGGTAGTATTTACCAGTTCTCCGAACTACTCAAAATTTCCACTACCGGTTCTCCAGAACTGGTCAGAACCTGATGAAACTCACCTCTGCTTCCTATTATTCATTTGGTCTAATCTGCACAATCCAGGTCAGTTTTTATTTCATATCATTTTACTTATAATTCCAGAAAAAAACCTATTTCACTCTGAGGTAATCAAAGTACTCTCATACTAGTCATGTCTCACAGATAATCTATGTCTCACAGATAATCTGGAGTCTGGGAAAAGGTCTATAACAATCTGGAAAGTTAATGGATTCATACAAGTGAGACCTTTCTTAATTAATACAGGAAGATTTATTTTTAATTATATGGCTGCCTTTCCACAAAGCAATTCTGGGCAGCCAACATAATTTAAAATAACAATATAAATAGCTGTAAAAAAAACCCCAACACTTCGAAGAAAATGGCATATCAGCTGAGAATAAAGAATCTCAAAGCAACTTTAAACCATCCAGGCCTCACAAACGTTCCAATCCCCTTGTCCAACGAATAGAATTTTCCCCCCTTTTGAAAACTTATTTGATGTAAGATTAAATGAGGAGGACTCACAGATGCTCACCTATAAGCTTTTATTAGGTTGATCCTCAAAGCATCCATCCACTGTTGGATGCTTACAACAGTGACCTATATCGCTTTTACATGTTCTATCAAAGATAATCCATCGATTTGATTGATTTTGATTATGCGCCATAAAGCCACTGTTGACTCCTAGCAACCACATAGATAGATCTTTCCCATGACAGTCCCTAACCTTTTCTTTCAAGTCTCCCAACAGTGTATTCATCGCCACTGTAACTGAGTCCATCCTCCTTGCTGCTCATCATTCTCTTTTTTTTTCTTTCAGTTTTTCCAGCATCCAAGCCTTTCCAAAGAGTCTTTGCATAATGTGTTGAAACCAGGATAATTTTAATTTAAATCTATCTCTTTAAGAAGTGAGACATGGTGGCTCAGTGGCTAAGACACTGAGCTTGTCGATTAAAAGGTCGGCAGTTCGGCGGTTCGAATCCCTAGTGCCGCGTAATGGGGTGAGCTCCTGTTACTTGTCCCAGCTTCTGCCATCCTAGCAGTTCAAAAGCACATAAAAAATGCAAGTAGAAAAATGGGGACCACCCTTGGTGGGAAGGTAACAGCGTTCCATGCACCTTTGGCATTGAGTCATGCCTGCCACATGACCATGGAGACGTCTTCGGACAGCGCTGGCTCTTAGACTTTGAAACGGAGATGAGCACTGCCCCCTAGAGTCAGGAATGGCTAGCACTTATGTGTGAGGGGAACCTTTATGTTAACCTATCTCTTTAAGAATATAAAAAAAGTTTTGTGATAGATGATACATAGATATAAATAGAAATCTGAGCTGAATTTTGGCATGAGATTTCAAATTTCAGTAGGAGAGCTCTGAAATGTTTTAATAGGAATGAAGAAATAGGAATTAACACAGTTAATCTATGAAAATATTATCTGAACCATATTTCAAAAGACAACAAGAAATTGCATAGTCTTAAATTATGCAAAGGTTATGCAAAAGTAAGTTTGCAAAGTTTCAAAACATTAGCTGTTAATTATTTAGGTAAATGATATAACACTTTATATAATTTGCATGGATTCCTTTATATTTACATACTGTATCTAATAAAGTATAGCAATAGCAACAGCCCTTAGACCAGTGATGGTGAACCTTTTCGGCACCAAGTGCCCAAACCAGAACGCGCGTGCATGTGTATGCACGTGCATGCGCCAGAGCACTGGAAACCCGATGACCAGCTGGCCAGCACACGCATACCTGTTTTTTGGGCTTTTTGGACCATTTTTTCAGGCTGTTTCAGGCGATTCTCCAGGCTGTTTGAGCCAGTTTTCCAGGCCGTTTTTTGGGCTGCTTTCAGCCCATTTTCCAGGCTGTATTCAGGCTGTTTTCTGGGCCATTTTCTGGCTGTTTTCTGGCCATTTTTCTGGCTATTTTCAGTGTTGTTTTCAGGCCATTTTCAGGCTGTTTATTGGGCTGTTTACATGTCATTTTCTAGGCCATTTTAGGCCATTTTTCGGGCTGTTTTCAGGCCAATAACAGCCTGAAAAAGGCCTGAAAATAGCCCAGAAAGCAGCCTAGTTTTTGGCTGTTTTCAGGCCGTTTTCTGGTTCTCCAGCACCCGTGAAGACCAGCTGGCTGTGCACACCAGAAACCAGAAGAGCAGCTGGTGACAGTGTGCGTGCCCACAGAGAGGGCTCTGTGTGCCACCTCTGGCACGCGTGCCATAGGTTTGCCATCACGGCCTTAGACTTATATACTGCTTCACAGTGCTTTACAGCCCTCTCTAAGTGGTTTACAGAGTCAGCATATTTTCCCCAATAATCTGGGTCCTCATTTTACCCATCTCGGAAGGATGGAAGGCTGAATCAGCCTTGAGCCTGGTGAGATTCAATCTGCCAAACTGCTGGCAGCCGGTGATTAGCAGAAGAAGTAGCCTGCAGTATTGCACTCTAACCACTTCGCCACCGCAGTATATTCTACTTTAGCAAAGAGTTCCTGCATTAACCAATAAAGCTGAAAAATGTTTGGAGCTTTTAGTTTCTTCTCTCAAATGGACATCTCTGATGTTAAATCATTTTAACTGAAAGTGTGTCAGGTCAATTGTCACATGATAGTTTATTCCAGCCTTTTGGGATATATTTATGTATGTATGTATGTATATATGTACAGTATGTATGTATGTATGTATGTATGTATGTATGTATGTATGTCTGCAAATCTCCACAAATGGTGAAAGTTTTGAATTGACAGTCCACTCTCTTTTAAAGTTGAGGTAAATAGGTGGACAACCAAATGATGGAAGATGAGGAATAGGAAGGGCCACTGCTGAGCATTTTCAGATGTCTTCACAGAGGACAGAGTGGCCCTAATATCTCGGGATATGATTACAATGACTTTAGAAAGACGATAATGAAATTAGTGGTCCCAGTTGAGAGGAAAGCAATAAGCAACTTGTCATCCCCCAGGGTGGAAAACATTTTCCCTTTATGGATTTGCCAGCTGAAGCATCAGAACGTCCTTTTCATTTGTACTGTATGTGCAGTGGATTATTGTTTCATTTGTACTGTATGTGCAGTGGATTATTGTTGCTCTGACTTACAATCCTGTCTGCTTTTTTTTTTATAGGCAATCTGATGCCATCTTCATCCTGAATAAGCATGGTTAGAAATAGTTTTGATGAAATGAAATAATCGGAGACTTGCTCTCCTATTCAGGGAATGGAGAGAAAAACCAGGCGAAATAGGATTAGGTGGCATTTGTGTCTTTCTCAAAAGGCAGCAATATGATTAGCCTTCAGAACAGACACGGGTGTTTTTAAACTGTACATTGGCTGGTGTACAAAGGATGATGTTCAGCTTGTTAAATGCTGTTTGCCATTCAATTTGTGATGCCCTTCTCTTTTCAAAGGGAAAACTCCGGCCTGATTCTCAAGTGACTATTCAATAAACAAAAGGTCACCTTGATCTATCTTGATTTTGAATTGGCTTCTTGATGTGTGCCACATATTAATATCAGTATTAAATATTACCAACTGTGAGATCTTCCTTAATGATTGATTTAGATGTCACATTAAACTATGGCTAACACTTAACTGTTGTTTGGTGAGAAGCCAACATTCACAACAAAGCCATATGATTTCCTAATGCTGAGAAACTAGAATAATAACTGATCTGAAAATGGATGACAAATTATTATTTATTCAGTTTTTTGTCCTGATGTATGAAGCGGCAAAGCAAAAACTGCAGCTATCGTATTACATATAAAAGGGTCTACATAATAGAACAGAGTTTCTCAACCTTGGCAACTTTGAGATGCGTAGACTCCCATAATTCCTCAGCCAGCATGCTTCTGAAGGTGAAAATTGTTATGCAGGTTCTTTGTCATGTCTATACTTTTTTTACCAATTTGGAAATGTTTTTTTCTGCTGAAAATAAATAAATAAAACATTTTAATGAGATGTGTTTAATTAAAGCAAACTCAGTGCAAAATATCATTTGTTAATAAAATGTGCACAGAAATGTGTACATTGGAAGAAACATTCATGAAAATTTTATTTGGAAATATTGCCAAACAAAATGGATTAAACTAAAGGTGGAAAAGTAAAAATAAAAGATAAGTGAAATTGAATGTTGAATTCCTTGTATGAAATTGAATTCCTTTTGTGGCCAATTACATTTGGCCAATGAAGAATATTCTGTTCTGTTCGATTTCTATTTCTATTTCTATTTCTATTTCTATTTCTATTTCTATTATTTCTATTTCTATTTCTATTTCTAGTGCTAAGAAAACCTAAACTGAAAACAGATAAGTATCTCTAACATTTGAATTTTTATCAACCCATTCCACAATATCTATCTATCTATCTATCTATCTATCTATCTATCTATCTATCTATCTATCTATCTATCTATCATCTATCCTAGGAAGCAAGGTTTATCATAAAGCTGGTGTTTGGTCTTAATTCAAGGAAAAAGTGGATTGCAAAAGAAAAGTTTTTTCTGATTATTTCCTTAGTAATCTTTGTATTTAGTGATTCAAATTGCCTTTTCCCTATTCTTCCAACACAATCACAGGAACAACACTTTATTTATACTTCTTTTTTAAAAACCTCAAAACAAACACGTTGTAAAAACACTTGCTTTTCAAAAGTCAGAGAAACATTATATCTAGTCCATGTATCATTCAATTAATGTTGTAGATGGATTCAAGGTCTTCAATTAAAATAGCATAAATCGTAAACAGTTTGTGCAGTGTAAAGTTCCGAATAAGATAGGGAAACCAAGAAGACCCTGGTTACAATCCTTGAGGTCCCTTATATGACCTTAAACTATTTCTGCAACTTTATCTGCATTATAAATTGGAGGTGACAATATATGCCACCTCAAAACCCTTGTTTAAAAGATAAAACAAAAAAGAAACATTATTTGAAGGTCTTCATCAATTAATTCAAGTAATAGAGACTAGCTGCTTTAGTAATACCTATTAGGGCTGTGCAAAACTCAGTTTGGAGATTTGGTTTGAGGGCAATTAGATTAAGTTATTGCTTTAAATTGAATTTTCTACTTGAATCTACAAATCAATTTGATAGACTAAATCTAATCAGGTGTTTTCAAATTGATTCAGATATTTAATGGACTTTTGTCTATATGTTTCTATCTAACCAAATCTTTTGAATTGATTGACTTACCAGTTTGGGTCACCAAAACAAATAGATTCAATTCTTTTAACTAAAATGCAAATTTTAATAAGATCTTGGATTGATTTGCACATCACTACTCTAGTGATAGGCAGGCAATTGACAAGAAGTAACAGCTTGGTGGATCTATCTGTAAAAGTTTGGAACATTTCTACCTTTTAAGCTTTTGCTCCAATGGGCCTCTTGGATAGAGCATTACAATATCCTCTACATGGGACTGCCCTTCAATAGTATTCAAAAGCCACAGCTGGTAGAAAATGCAGTGACATGAGCATACATGCATGCCTCTAAAATGACATATATTATACCTCTGCTCTATGAACTGCATTGGTTGTCAATTTGCTTCTGGGGCTGCTGGTTTTGATCTTTAAAGCTCTTCATGGCATGGGGCTGGGTTACCCAAGGAATCACCTCAGTAGTGGGTTGCAAATCCTGTTGCTACTGGTTTGCTTGTGGGCGCACGTGTGCTTACGCACATGCACAATGCTTCTGCACATGCACAGAAACGTCCTGGTGGGCGGGCAGAGCCCCCCACCGCCGCTACCAACTCGCCCGATCCCCTTGAGGTGAAACGGGCTCCTTTTAACTAGTGTTTTTAATTGCATAATACTTTATAATTGTTAGTTTTTGTGATGTGTTTATATTGCACACCACTCAGAGTCATGTTTTGTGAGATAGGTGGTTATATAAATATGATTTATTTGTCCCTTCACCAGTAAATTGTCATGGAGGAAAATACATTATTCTATTGGCTTGCCTTAATACCAACTAGAATATCACCGTGGTAATAATATTTTGTGGTCTTGATTTCAAAATGTGTGATTTTAGTGAGTAAGAAGAACTTGTTCCTAACCTTAGTCTGTCTACTGTTGACCTCACCCATTCCTAAGACGTCTGTAAGGGCCGTGCATAAACACACCAACGTGCCTAGCGTCCCTGTCCTAATGTCCCTTTTTATTCGTATCCATTTCATGTATTCATAATCATGTTTATACTTTTATCTGCTATCTTACATATGCTTGACAAATAAAATAATTAAAAATAAATAAATTTTCATAACAGAAGGGATAGCAGTTTTCCTCATTGTATGGAACTCTTCAATCCCTACACTCTTCATAACAAGCTGTACTGTAATGTTAAATCCCTTTCTTTCAAAGGCTGGCTGATGTGCAGGTTTACCGGTCATGAATATTGCAATGTTTCATTTCTTGCACTCACTGAGAGCTATGTAGAATTTTTCTTGAGGTGACTTTTAACTCTTAAGATTCTAGCAAATTTTTTTTAAAAAAAATCAATGTGTCATTCTTGAATTACATCATATTTTATCCTATGTACTGAATGAAACCTATATATGGGGGTTGAGATGGGATAACTGGAACAATATTAGCAAAAAGTCAACCTGTAAAGTGCTATATAACAAGAAAAGTAATGAATAATAATAATAACATTAGCAGCCTTATTTGGAACAGCTTACATCTTGCAATGATATTTTCATACCATCAAACGACACCTGGCTACACCAGGCTCTTGGGAAGCATTCAAGAAGTAGATAAGAATGCCAAATCCAGTCTAAAACATTTGGGTGACTATGTGATCAAACTATAATAATACCAAATGCATACCAGCAAACATTTTTTGAATGTGAAAAATGCATGATAATGTTTCCCCGAAAATAAGACCCTGTCTTATATTTTTTTGAACCCCAAAATAAGCGCTTGGCCTTATTTTCGGGGAGGTCTTATCATTTTGGGACATGTTGAGGAAGATGGGACTCCTCTTGCCGTCTTACCTGATTTCCAGCTCTGTGTTTAAATATTTTCGGGGATGTCTTGTTTTCGGGGAAACAGGGTAGTCATGATAAAGGTAAATGTTTTAACTCTTTAATCATGTCTGACTATAGGGGGCAGTGCTCATCTCCATTTCTTGGCCCAGGGTGCCAGCATTGTCCAAAGATTCTTTCCATAGTCACCTGGCCAGCATGACTGTATGCTGAGGCGCATAGAACACTGTTAACTTCCCACTGAAGTGGTACCTATTTATCTACTCGCATCTGAATGCTTTTGAACAGCTAACTAGGCAGGAGCTGAAAGACATATTGGGAGCTTACCTTGTTGTACACAGCTCGGGTCTTGAACTCAGGCTGTCAGTTTTCCAGCTGACAAGCTCAGCATTTTTAACCGCTGAGACATCGTGCCCCCTATGATAAGAATCCTTTAAAAAGCTTTTTTTAAAAAACAGTCTCATGAAATGGGAGAAATGCTATATCTACATGTGAGGAGGAATTTGCCCAGTTAGGAAGTTCACAATTACATGATATGCTTGTATAAGCAGTGTATATTTATGATGATATGATTTATATAATAATAGTTGTATTAATAATACTAAAATTAAATGGCCTAATTTGAAGCTCTTTAGGATGAATGTTGGATTATATGTGGCTATTGAAATAAACATCTTTACCCTAAAGGAAACACATTTTTCTGAAAATATTCAGATACCTATCTCATTTTTTTAAACCCACTGGCAGCACAAATGCATGTAGAAAATGTTCAGGAATCAACAATAATAAACTAGGTCAGTTTCCTTTAAAGATATTCCTTCCCTTTTTTTGCTGGAATATGTTCTTACTTCATCTCCATTGATGCAGCGTTTTAACCTTAACATAAATTGCTATAAGGTAACATCTATTATGAACGAGAGAGAAAAATTAGCTTTAATATTATCACAACTTTTCTATGGGCTTGAGGCACTGCTAAAAGAAACATTGTTTACTACGCCTAAATTACTTCAATACCAATTCCCCAATCCCCAGGTTCTGTTTATTCAATATCTTTTTTGAGGCTATCAGAATGAGGCATATTTACATGACAAGACATGCCAATCAGCACTTGCCCTTTTTGGCCAAACAAAACAGTCAGTTGCCAACTGATCCATATTTAGTTGCTGACCAGAAATGGGTTGCCTTGTTCTACTCACTCAGTAGAACCTGTACTGTAATTTTAAAAGTATATTTCTGCTCTGTCTGGGTTTCCCATGGTAACCGATTTATGTTATGATTTAAGATCAGAAATCAGCATTTTTTCCAAGTTTAGGATGTTACTAATGTGAGGATCAGTTGAATGGCTGAAGAACACAGAGTGTCCTCAGGTGAAGTTACAGACTGTCCTATATACCCAAAGGTGAAAATGTTTTGCCTTTGCAATAGCATGAGTTGTTGCAGAACAATTACATTTTATTTCTCCCTTGCTTCTAAGAACAGCTGGCACTGAATCATCATTAAGGCACAGGGACACCATCCCAGATTCATCTGCCACCAGACCTGTACCCCCATTTGGAAAAGCCCTCAGTTCTTTCTTCCCAGAAAAAGCAATAGCAATAGCACTTAGATTTATATACCGTTTCAGAGTGCTTTTACAGCCCTCTCTAAGCAGTTTACAGAATCAGCATATTGCCCCCAACAATCAGGGTCCTCATTTTACCCACCTTGGAAGGATGGAAGGCCCAGTCAACCTGAGTCAAAGAAGAACTTTTGTCCCAGTCTGGAACAAATGGCCCAGAAATGAGCATGTTTAGCAAAATATAAGGATGTAGTACAATGTTTTGTCTAGTCTGGGAACATAAGATAGGAGGCAGCATGTCCTTATAGGATTCCTGGGATGACATAGAAATAAGGCCAAGTTTCTCAAAAAAGAAAAGAAAAGAAAAAGATGGGAAGTACAATAAACTAAAATAAAAGGCAAATTGTAAAGTCTGGAACCAATCAAATAGGAAAAAAGGACAAAGATGTAAATAAGGAAAAACCGTGAAGTAACAATAAAATAAGCAGGAAGATGAAGCAGTCAATGCTGGAAAGTTAGGGTGCAAAAAGAAGAAGTAATTAAGGTAAGGGAACATGAATGAGGATTTTGCATTGCCTAGCTGATTTGTGCAAGACTATATTGAAAGGAGAGCTATTTTTATCGGCATTAGACAGAATCAGGGACATTTCAGGAAAAACAGAGATACTTTGGGCAAAACAAACCCTTACTGGACAGATATGAGATAAAGAAATGTATGCCAAATGCCAGAAGCATTATACATCAGCAAATCAGCACTCCTACCATCACATCGCCCAGGGGATTCTGTGGAGTCTCTGAAAGAGATGGGACCTCAGGACATTTCTATTTGTAGAAAGACACAACAAGCAAATGACTACATTGGCAACTGGTACGATCCAAGGGCAAAGGAAAACAAATATTATAATTTTAGGTGGGCACCTTTGAAAGCTAATTGGCCAAAATATTCACTTTTGCATTCCCATAACTGAGCAGAAATGAAACGAACACTACTGCATCAAGTAAATTGAAACTGGAGAAACAAAACAAGTGGCTCATTGGTGCTCTCAACACCAAACTAACACTAGTGTAGTTAAAGAACTGATTCTATCCAAAGGGATCTGATCACTCTTGACAAAACATAGGTGTCCCACAGCTTATGTACAGCTATGATCACTGATGTCATAACTCCACTTCAGAACATGTATGTATTCAGTATAGATTTGTATGTAAGTAAGTAATAAATATGTATTTACTAGGCTAGGCAGCTTCTAGTGCTACCATGGGTAAATAAGATTAAAACAGAGTCACCATAATAATATCCCCAAATTTATTTCATTTACACTATCAGTCATGCAATTATTAGGGAGTGCAGTGGTTTGTGTGATTAGGATGCTGGTCTGATGATCGGCAGGTTCGTGTTCAAGACCCAATTTTTGCCATGTGGTGGGGTAAGCTCCCATCATTTGCGCAAGCTCCTGCTGACCTCGCTTTGGGCGCGAGAGGTCCCAGGTCAAATTCCTCAAAGAACAATTCATTGGATACATCATATTGGCACAACTGGTGAAAGCCGACTTTGAAAGTTGCTTGGAAATCTCACACTAGCAATTCAAAAGTGGGCAACTAAAAGTAGCTAAATGGCTACCACTTTGATGGGCAACTTAATGGGGATATGAAAGGAAATCTCAACTAGGCGTCCCCCAAGCAATGGTGATGTCACCTGTTGATCCTTTCACCACAGAAGTTCTTCAGTGCTTCTGACATGGAATTATAGTATAGCATGCACTTATTTTAGAAGAACTGTTCTCTTCTTCTGGCAAGCATGATGAACTTTCTGTTTCCTGCTGGGATAGAGGAACAGAGCAACAGAGATTCCAATGGCACTACGATTCCCTTTTAGAGAGAGAATAGTTTTCAGCTTTATATTCTGTTTTTATTCTGGTTACCCTTTCCCTCTCAGATTTTCTATTCTAATAGAAAACAGGCTTTGGGTCCCCCCCCCCAATTTTGGTTCATGGTTGTTTTTAATCGTGGATTTGTTCATATTTTTTTTAAAAGCAGAATATACTGTACATTCTACAGTAAATTCTATTTAATTAGGGATATAGTTTTAGTTAAGGGACATGGGGGCTCAGTGGCTAAGATGCTGAGCTTGTCAATTGAAAGGTTGGCAGTTCAGCAGTTCGAATCCCTAGTACCATGTAATGGAGTGAGCTCCCGTTCCTTGTCCCAGCTTCTTCCAACCTAGCAGTTCGAAAGCACGTAAAAAATGCCAGTAGAAAAATAGGGACCACCTTTGGTGGGAAGGTAACAGCCTTCCATGCACCTTTGGCCTTGAGTCATGCCAGCCACATGACCACGGAGACGTCTTTGGACAGTGCTGGCTCTTTGGCTTTGAAATGGAGATGAGCACCGCCCCCTAGATTTGGGAACGACTAGCACATATGTGCGAGAGGAACCTTTACCTTTACCTGTATAGTTTTAGTTGGGGATTTGTTGTTTGTTTGGGCTTTTAAGTCAGTCTGGGCTTCTGGCAGTTGCCTTAACAAGTCCCTGCAGGTTTCTTGGAAGCATTTCTTGGAAGGAATTTATCCAAGGGCTGAGAAAGGGTGACTGGCCCAACATCACCCAGCTGACTTTGTCCCTAAGGCAGAACTAGAATTACAATCTTGTGGTCTGGTGCCTTGAACCATTACACCAAACCCACTTTTAGATTTAATTTAGGAGCCTGGTTTAAGGAGCCTGGTTTAGCTCAGCAGACTAAAAGCATAGTGATTAAAACCAGCTGTCTGCAATTACTGTAAATTCAAATCTCACCAGACTCAAGGTTGACTCAGCCTTCCATCCTTTCTAAGGCAGGTGAAATGAGGACCCAGTTTGTGGGGGCAATAAGCTGACTTTGTATAAAATATACAAAAGTATGAAGGCTATTGCTTAATGCATTGTAAGCCGGCCTGAGTCTCCGGAGAAGGGCCGCATATAAATCAATTTTTTTAAAAAAATTAACAAATACCAAATTAGTCTTCAATATTCTGTTCCCCTATTTCTTTGGGTAAATAAAATGTTCTGATATATGCCTAAAGTTACCCGGCCATTCATATATCACTGCATTAACATAGTTAAGCTAAAAATAATACAGGAAAGTGATAGTGTTAAACATTAATCTCTTTTTCTATTTATTTTCTCTTTGTTGTCGTACCAAGGAAAAGTTAAGAGTGTTCAAAGAGCACACATCTTCAAACACCTCTTTTTATTTACATCTGCTCAAGATCCCTCCCCCCCACTTCATATTGCTTGCTTATCTCTGTCCTCATTTCAGTTGTCCTAAATCTACAATTTTACTGTAAAGGGGGGAAAAAAATCCTGTTACTAATAATAAGGTGGCCATGCAGCATTTTTTTAGAGGCACCTCACATTATTAATATTTTATAATGTTTACTGCAAGTCAAATTCAAGAAAGACAATATAAAAATCTCATGAATCTAAATGTCCTCTCCTCATCTCTTACATGGAAATGCAGGTTGTTTATGTATTAGCATTGGTGGATTGTTTGTTTGTTTGTTTGTTTATTATTTATTTATTTAGTTGACTTATATGCCGCTCTTTCTCCATAAGGATTCAGGGGGGCTCACAGCAATAAAGCAACAAGAAGTCCAGATTAAAATTCAAACGATAAAAGAATCTAAAATTCCCATTAAAACCCCTTCAGTCCAGGTCAGCCTAGCGAAACAACCATGTTTTAAGGTCACGGTGGAAGGAGCAAAGGTCAGGGGCCATCCGAAGTTCCAAGGGGAGCTGATTCCAGAGGGTAGTGGAAAAGGTTACAGATAACCTTTTGAAACTATTCCAAGTATACATAAAAATTACATCAAAATATGCCATAATTTTTAGTATTCAATCTTTGAGGTAAATGAAATGACTAAAAAATATTTTTGAAATTTACTTTAAAATGCATTAACAAATTGTGTTTTCGTTATTGTTATAAAGGGTTTTTTTTCCTGTTTAAAATTTACCTTCCTCTGTGTCGCCAGCAACGACACTTATGAAAAATAAGGGTTTTTTTTTTCTTTTTTGTAAATCAGGCATGTTTATGGAACATATTCTCCTTCTTTTATCGGTTTTCCTTTTGTCCTTTTGATCTTCTTCATGCTTTTATTCCAGGCTGAAAATGATGACTTTCGAATTCTCTTCTGAAGCTTAACATTGACACGGATGGCATTTTCTATCGGTGCGCTGAACAGCCACGACTGTCTTCTTTCATCAGAAATGTTGTGATTTGTCCTTCCCCAATCTATGATTATCTTGAGCAATTTAATCTAAATAGGCTTTACTACTTTCACACATGAAGGGACAACAATAGTCACCGAAGTGCAAATGTGATGAACCATTGACTTAGCAGAGTCAGGCAGAGGCACAGGGCGTTCACAAAAGCTATAACCTATGCAACGAATACAGAGCTAAAGAGTTACTGACTGTTATAAAAGTATTGGACATTTTAAAGAAATGTAAATTGTGCACAGACTATGATCTTTACTGTAAACCAGATAGGGAAAAAGAAGCATTAAAGGTAATTATTGAAAGCCAATTGCGTAGAACTACAGAACAAAAGCTATTTCCTTTTATGATAAGTGAACAGGCTGCCTTGGCTTAGGAGGATGAAATGATTTCAAATCTCCTTATGTTGCCTTGATTAGAAGCTTCAAGATGTGATGTCTTAATAATAATATAAAAAATGTACAGACCTAACAATTCTATTCTTGCTGTTCATCCATCCCCCTTTTAAATGCAAATAGTTTTGTTTCTTTGATATTCGATGGCTCCATATTCTTACTGAGCCTTAAAGAAGAACCATTCCATGCTTTATTAAAGTGGTCTTTTACAAGATTTTGCTTTATGTCTTTATTTTTCTTAAATTGTATTTAACAGTCAAAGCAGCAATCGATCAGGTGAGATCAAGATTTTCCAAGCAGTAATGTTAAATACCCACACAACTTGACCTTTCTATGGAAAAATATGTGATCGCCCTTTGAAACTCAGCATACTGCAAAATGCTTTTCAGAACTTACATTTAAAGGTAAAGGTTCCACTCGCACATATGTGCTAGTTGTTCATGACTCTAGGGGCTGGTGCTCATCTCTGTTTCAAAGCTGAAGAGCCAGCGCTGTCCAAACACATCTCCGTGGTCATGTGGCCGGCATGACTAAATGCTAAAGGCGCACGGAACGCTGTTACCTTCCCACCAAAGGTGGTCCCTATTTTTCTACTTGCATTTTTTACATGCTTTCGAACTGCTAGGTTGGCAGAAGCTGGGACAAGTAATGGGAGCTCACAGCACAAGGGATTCGAACCATTGAACTGCCAACCTTTCAATCGACAAGCTCAGAGTCTTAGCCACTGAGCCACCACATCCCTGAACTTACAATTAGGTCTGACTTAATGAGCCATTATTTTTTTGCAGAAGGCCCAGTGTTCGGCTTACCACAGAAAGAGCCTTGCTCTAGCAGAATCTTAAAGCATAGGAAACTCAGCAATTTTCTGCAGATCTTAAATGATCTAAATGGAAAATGTGATGGAAATAAAGATCTATTTAATTGTCTGAAAACCTGTGCTCTGTCATATAAGTGGAAATGGTGGCAATTTGTCTTAAAAGACAAATTGAATCCATAAGGAGGAAGTGGACAGGTTGCTTTGTTGTTATTCCCGAAAAAGCATGCAAATTTTTTAACTGCAATTACATATCACAATCAGGTTTCATGGTTAGGGTCATCGCAAAGTATGTATTGTAGCTCCCTAAAGTTGTTAATAAAACTTGCACAAGTTTGAATTACATACTCTCCTCATCACAAGCTTCCAATTCATTTCCAGAACAATTTCAACATTGCAGATACACTTGTTACTCATTCCCACTCCATTATCCAAAATTAATAACAGCCAGTTTGCTGTAATGGTTAAGACTCCAGGCTAGGAACCAGGAGATGTGAATTTTAGTCCCACTTTAGGTTCAAAACCAACTGGGTAACTTGGGGTGAATCTCTCTCTGCCCAAGAAAGCAGGCAATGGTAAACCACTTATTATATTACATATAAAATCCACAAAACTCTGCCTTTAGATATCTTTACATTCTGAGGTTTTGGGATGTGGGAAAGATAAGCTTTCTTGGTGATATTCCTCTAAGAATGCTTCTGCAATTGAAGCCCCTATAATGTTTACCTTGTCACTAACATAGATTTTCCCTTCTGTTTTAATAATGATTTTCACATTTGACATTGATTCCATTTATATAACATCTATTTTGACTCCGGTTATTTTATCCCTCATAATAATACTTTTCTATCTTATTTGTCACTTCTATATTATGGATGTTAAATTACCCAACTCTCAAGAAATTATCTTATGAAGCATTCAAACAAATTAATTGAACAAGACATTATTATTATATTTAAGCCATTCTTCATCTGTGTACCACCCAGTTTGTTTCCTAAAACTCTTGAAACATATGGAAGACACAGATTGTAAAGGACATTTACAACAATCTCTCTGAAAATAATGGAAAGTTGGCTGACTTGTCTCTTGCCAATATTTTATTTACAGTATCATTAAATAGGGTGACATATTTTCCACCAGTTAAATCTCTGACCTTATGCAAGATTCTCTTCCTTAAGGGTACCAACTACAATTCCCTAATAATAAAGCAGTAGGGAAATACCCCTTGTGGTCTAGTGGCAGAATTTATTCATTCGCTGTTGCATATTAGGGTTTATTTTAATTTGTCAGGATGCCTGTGGCATTTTGCAAGGGAGGAAATAATTTGCAATAAAAATAGAAAATGTAATCCATGTTTTATTACAAGGAATGGTAACACTGATCATTGATGCAGTGCCACAGTTCTTTTTTTTTCTGACTAAGGTCATGAAAGTTCATGCCCATGATTTTCAGTGATTTGTCATCATTAAATAGAAAAGTACTTTTAAAAAGAAAGAAAGAAAGAGGAAGACTGCAATAACTATGGCCCTCGGGACAATATCTCAGGGGCCAAATGATTTATCATGTTCTCTCTCCAAGCTGATGGAGTAAATGAATGAAACACCCTTTAAGGGTAAAAGTTCTGATGTCATGAATTACAGAAAAAAGGGGCTATGGGTGTGGACACAATGGGACAATTGATTTAAAACAGCCAATTATGAATCATGTAATCCTGTTAATAGAAATTGAACCTAATAATAGAACTTCTACACTAGGAGAAGGTAACCTACGCTAGAAGTTACAAGAACACAAACACTGTATTCAAAACTTCTGGAGTCCATACCAGTGGCTATGGTTTCCATATGCAAGGACTTCTACATGACAAGACTGAACAATTATCAGGGACATTATGACCCACTCAGCTTGAGTTAAAGCACAGGTGTCAAACTTGCAGCATCACGTTGCCATCATGTGACATTTTGAGATTTTTTTTCCTTCGCGGAGCTGGGGTGGTCATGGCCTATGCATGACATATCCAGCCCATGGGCCACTAGTTTGACACCCCTGATAACAGCTCAAAAGTGTTTTATCTGAAGAAGAAATTACCTTAGCAATGACATTATTGTCCAGACCCAAGACATGGAATGAATGAATGGAGCTCATTCCCTCAGTACCACTTCCATGGATGACAAAAATTAAGTCACTTCTATATTATTTGAATGCGCATGCACAAGTTTATTTTGAACAACTTTTTTTTTAAGATACATATGCCAGTTTCTGAGGTGATTTAAAGGCAGCATTGTTTGGAGATTCCTTCCCCCTTCTTTTATTCTTTTATTCTTATAATTTTTTATCCTGAAGTCACTTGAAAAAGCAATGAAGAGCAGCAGATGCTACATGTGTTAAAACAGGGAGGAAATCCTTTGAGGAACAAAATGTGATGGTGCCTTGACTCTCAGTTAGATTGGAAAAATTATATTCAGGGCTGTAGCAGGAGTGAAATTCAGCAGGTTCTGACAGGTTCTGGAGAACCAGTAGTGGAAATTTTGAGTAGTTCAGAGAACCGGCAAATACCACCTCTGGCTGGCCCCAGAGTAGGATGGGAATGGGGATTTTGCAGTATCCTTCCCCTGGAATGGGGTGGGAATGGAGATTTTGCAGTATCCTTCCCATGCCATGCCCACCAAGCCATGCCCACAGAACCAGTAGTAAAAAAAATTGAATCCCACCACTAGGCTGTAGTATATAGTTACCATGCCCAATAACTAAATATCACCAAAGTGCTTGTAATAAAGTGAAACTATTTCAACCGGAACCCTGTTTACTAGTCTTTTGGTATACAAAGTTATTTAATCAATAAATAGATCAATAATAGACAGCAACTTGTTGATGATATTGCCTGGAAGCACAAAGAAATGACAAGAATTGAAGACCCTATACCTAATCATGAATTACTCCAATTCTCCTTTGTGTGTGTGTGTGTGTGTGTGTGTGTGTGTGTGTGTGTGTGTGTTTTAAGAGTTCAAAACAACAGCATTTCTGATGGAAAGATTCTTATAACTAATTTCAAAATCTTATTGAATTATTAATCAATTTATAACTTTTCAAAATCAATGTTCTAGTCACCCTTTTGCTGTTTATTCCAAAAAGATAATGTTTTTAAATGCTTAAACTTGTATTTAAAATTTCTTTCACTAAGGATTGAAGGAGAGTCACCCAGTGCTATGAAACCTGTTGGTCCAAAGGTTCCTAATAGCTGAAAATCAGTTAAAAACCAATTTCCAAAAGTGATTAAGAGATGAGGCTCGTTGAACTGTATGTCCATACAGGCTACATTATGACTATGAAGGCTGGACACCAGAGGGAACCAGAAGGAATTAAAGATGACAATTAAAGAAGAACATTCAAATTTGACTTACTAATACAAAATAGAGTAAAATACTGTAACATTGGATCTACTGTGAACAGTGGGCTCCAAAATTAATTTTAAGATTATCTGCCGTTACTGTCTTTAAAACATGTTATGAAAGAACAGGCTTTATTGCAGAAGGCAGACTGCTTTTAAAGTGGATTCAAAAGTGACAGACTATAAGAATATGAAAAAAAAAATGCTATGCAGGATATACAAATGAAACTAGCTGATGTTTTAATAATTAAATGGGATATATATACTGTACATAATGAACCAAAAGAGTAACCTGGATAATTTTTGCTGTACTGAATTTAGAAAAGAGACTTGTCTCCCTCTTTTCAATTTAAAATAGTAGCTAAAGAGTTTAAGGGCTGCCTATATATCTTTACCTACACCTTTGCCTATACCTACACCTATACTACTTTGCTTGAAGTAAATCTCACTGACTCAAAGGTTCTACTTCTGAATAATGATGTGCAGTGTTTCTCAGTCTTGGCAACTTTAAGATGTGTGGATTTCAATCAGTGGTGAAATCCAATTTTTTTTTACTACCAGCTCTCTGGGCATGTCTTGGTGGGCGTGGCAGGAGAAGGATACTGCAAAATCTCCATTCCCACCCCACTCCTGGGGGAAGATATTGCAAAATCTCCTTTCCCACCCCACTCTGGGGCCAGCCAGAGGTGGTATTTGCTGGTTCTCTGAACTATTCAAAATTTCCGCTACCGGTTCTCCGAACTGCTCAAAATTTCCGCTACCAGTTCTCCAGAACCTGTTGGAGAACCTGCTGGATTTCACCCCTGATTTCAATGTCCAGAATTCCATAACCAGTATCCTGGCTGGAGAATTCTGGGAATTGAAGCCCACACATCTTAAAGTTGCTAAGATTGTGAAATGCAGATGGTATCTACTACTAATAATATATTATGCTAAGGGACACTGTAAATCAGTAATTGCCATTTCATTCTAATTATTATATAGCTGAGACTAATTAGCATGATTATTTTTAAAATATTTAACAGTTACGGCTTTTGAACAGGTTAAAAGTTTATAATTTACCAGGAATATTTGAAGGGTCTCTTGATTCTTCAAGCAAGCTACATGGCTCTGGAGCTGTAGTTAGTATACCCTGCATTAAGCAAATTCTGTAGATTTTGTGAATTCTTTAATTCCACTCAACTGGGGACTCTTGATAAGCTGAAATAATATGCTGAAGTGGCCTTAAATCAATTTTTGCCTATCTATGAAATTCATGAGATGAATCCAGAGTGCTTCCTATCCTTAACACCCTTATTCTATCATTTAGCTCAGTCCTTGTAATTTTCTAAGCCTCACTGCTGCTGAATCTGGCTTTTGGTTTTAGATCTTTATGCCAGAATTTGTTTTGCAATTTTAGAGGATTTTAATGAGTTTTTTTTTCTTCTTCTCCCAAAACTGTTTGCATGGAATATCAAAGCAGAAGTGGAGTAGAATGGTTTGTCTGGCGTTCTCTTCCCAAAATCTTTGTGGATTGAAGAAGGGATTTTCAATGATCTGCCAAACCTAGGTGGAGAACCTGATGAGGTTCTGTGACAGATGGAGAGCAACAAAATAAAACATCCAAACAGCCTTTCACTAAATTATAGACATAACAAGTCTTCTAAGATGCAATGGAAAAGGTAGGTCTTATTGTTCCAAAATAATGTCACAGCCACCCTTTTGCAGATCAAGGGTTCCAGAAAATCTTTTTTTTTTTTTTTTTGGAAGACAAACAGTTTCCATGCCCTGGAAAATATGTGGACATCCCTAGATTGATGGGCGAAATCTACAAGTACCTGTGTTAGAGAGCTTTGTACCATGAGGAATCCTGATGGTGCTAAAGATTGTAATGCTACAGTGTCATTTCAAACCTTCTTCATCAATTTTGGGAAGTTGGCAAGGAAATGCAAGTGCACTCTCTCTGACTGGCCTCCATATTTACAATTGTGCAATGCCTATTGAAGATTGTGAGTAAAAGGACTGCAAAATCCCCTTGTCCTTGTCAATACTCCTTTCATAACTTGGAGCTCTTAAATGGTATATTCCCTTCTTGACTAGTTCTTGGTTTCCTGCCTTTAAATGAGTGATTAATGTATTTAGCAAATTGCTCATCAGTTTTCTCCTTAGCTTAATTTATCAATTTATATATCTTTTGCAAGCAAATATGATTTTTTTAAAAAAATTATACCGGGCCTGGATAGAGAGATTCTGATTGCTTTTCAGATTCATGTGTGAATGTACCGAAGCCTTTGCTGAAGCCATTCATTTAAGTAATGAACACTGAGAAACTGGTTTGTGGTAGATTGCACCCAAGACATTAATCTTAGAAAAGCTTCAGTTTTTGAGAGCTGAATGCACAGCACTGAATCTCAGAGAGCTTAATGGCTTCTAAGTAGATTGTCCAAATGGGAGGACCATAAAGGGATACATGAATATATTCTGAGCTCTGAGTTTTGAGGGAGAAATGCACCAATGTCCTATTATCAGATTTGAATGAATGCTAGCTATATGTACCATAGTTTGACTGCCTGTGAGATATAAAACTGCTTTAAAGGTGGATTGCAGTTCTCTAACTGCCAAGAAAAATAAAAGAAAATTCACATGGATCTAAATTTTCTGTAGGCTATTTTGAAGTAACTGGATGAGTCAAATGTGCTTAGTGATCTAGTTTGAAAAAATATACATACTCTAATTTTTTTACAATCAGAGCTGTAGAATTTGGATATGGATTTTCAGTTTTATTGATTTTATGGGGGTATAACTATTTTAAAATATTAAAAAGTCTGGTGGCATGTGAATTCTAATACAAGGACCTGGTGGGGATTGGTTTTTATACGATCATCTTTATTGTATCTGGTCTTCCAGGAAATCTTGAGATACTGGCCACCATATGCCAGTATCTAAAATGGTCCTTTTAGAATATGAAATAGGAATAGAACTTAGACTTATATACCGCTTCACAGTGCTTTACAGTCCTCTCTAAATGGTTTATGGAGTCAGCATATTATCCCCAACAATCTGGGGTCCTCATTTTACTGACCTCAGAAGGATGGAAGGCTGAGTCAACCTTGAGCTGGTGAGAAACTGCAACCAGCAAGTTGCCTGCAGTACTGCATTCTAACCACTGCACCACAACGGCTCATCATGGTAGGAAATGGTAGGAGGTCTAGAAAAACTCAAGGGCAAGGCCACAATTTCAGGCCAAGTGAAAGAGAGGGGTGAAATCTTCAAGGTATAACCTTTCCAACTTGTAAGCATTGTAAAACATTTGCTGCTACACCATGGTCACGGAGAACATAATATAGCAAACTCAGCAATGGAAGTTCAGGAGACTATTTGAAAAAAAAATATTTTCCACTGGTTTCAGTCCTGAAAAAAAATTACAGATCTCAAAATCACAGTTAAATAAAGACATTGTGAGAAAGCTACACATCAGTCTGCAAATACACTCATAATAAAACACATTGGATTCTATTGCCGCTACCTTTTGAACAGCATTCTCTTAACGATTGGAATGGTCCCAACCAGTGGTGGGTTCCTCCCGGTTCGGCCCAGTTCTCCCGAGACGGTAGCGGTGACAATATTTTTTATTTTATTTTTTTATTTATTTTAGATTTCTATACCGCCCTTCTCCCTAGGGACTCAGGGCGGTGTACAGCCAAGTAAAAACACATAATATAAACATTAAGAACAAATTAAAAAGAATATCTAAATTGGCTCCAAAATTTAAAAAAACCCCAATTTAAAATTGCTTAAAAGGTTTTGCTTAGGCCAGCCCGGCTTGTTGGAAAAAAAATGTTTTAAGGGCATGGCGGAAGGCACGGAGGTCATGGATTCTTCTTATCTCAGGGGGCAGCTGATTCCAGAGGGTGGGGGCCCCCACAGAGAAGGCCCTCCCCCTGGGGGTCACCAGCCTGCATTGCTTGGCCAATGGCACCCCGAGGAGACCCTCTCTGTGGGAGCGCACGGGTCGATGGGAGGTCGTCGATGGCAGAAGGCAGTCTCGTAGATAACTGGGCCCTATGCCATGGAGTGCTTTAAAGGTGGTAACCAACACCTTGAAGCGCACCCAGAAGACCACTGGGAGCCAGTGCAGCTCGCGCAGGAGCAATGTTATGCGGGAGCGCCATGTAGCCCCTGTAATTACCCGCGCGGCCGCATTCTGGACCAGTTGGAGCCTCCGGGTGCTCCTCAAGGGGAGCCCCATGTAGAGAGCGTTACAGTAGTCCAGGCGAGAGGTGACGAGGGCATGAGTGACTGTGCACACGGAATCCCAATCAAGAAAGGGCCGCAACTGGCGAATCAGGCGTACCTGATAAAAGGTCCCCCTGGCTACAGCTGTCAGATGTTCCTCTAAGGACAGCTGCATATCCAGGAGGACTCCCAGATTGCGCGCCCTCTCCACGGGGGCCAAAGACTCGCCCCTGATAGTCAGCGATGGCGTCAGCTGGCTATATCGGGATGCCGGGAACCACAGCCACTCAGTCTTGGAGGGGTTGAGCTTGAGCTTGTTCTTCCCCATCCAGATCCGTACAGCTTCCAGGCACTGGGACATCACTTCAAGGGCATCGTTGGGGTGGTCTGGGGTGGAGATGTACAGCTGGGTGTCGTCAGCGTACTGATGGTATCTCACCCCAAAACCATGGATGATCTCACCCAGCGGCTTCACATAAATGTTGAACAGAAGGGGCGAGAGGACCGACCCTTGTGGCACTCCACAAATGAGAGGCCTCGAGGTCGACCTCTGCCCCCCTGTCAACACAAACTGCGACCGCTCAGAGAGAAAGGAGGAGAACCACCGTAAAACGGTGCCCCCCATCCCCAACTCTTCCAACCGGTGCAGCATGATACCATGGTCGATGGTATCAAAGGCCGCTGAGAGATCTAATAGGACCAGAACAGAGGAACAACCTCTGTCCCGAGCCCTCCAGAGATCATCAACCAACGCGACCAATGCCGTTTCCGTGCTGTGACCAGGCCTGAAACCCGACTAGAATGGATCCAGATAGGACGTTTCCTCCAGGAATTGTGGAAACTGTCGTGCAACCACACTCTCAACAACCTTCGCCACAAAGCGAAGGTTGGAGACAGGACGATAGTTA
Organism: Ptyas mucosa; assembly: GCA_012654045.1. NCBI lineage: Eukaryota > Metazoa > Chordata > Lepidosauria > Squamata > Colubridae > Ptyas > Ptyas mucosa. The sequence goes on along the minus strand of WNWU01000030.1, from coordinate 10,233,046 downwards.
GCCAATACTGCCAGGTCCAGGGAGGGCTTCTTGAGGAGAGGCCTCACCACTGCCTCTTTCAAGGCGGCGGGGAAGTGACCCTCACTCAACGAAGCATTAATAATTCCCTGGAGCCAGCCTCGTGTAACCTCCCGGGAAGCCAGTACTAACCAGGAGGGACATGGGTCCAATAAACATGTGGTCGTATTAAGTCTCCCCAACATCCTGTCCACGTCGTCCAGAGTCACAAGGTCAAACTCCTCCCAGATAACGCTCTCAAGACTATTCCTCGTCATCCTGCCCAGATCTACCCAGTTAGAGTCCAAATCCCGTCGGATCTGAGCAATTTTGTCATACAGATATCATCCGAAATCCTCAGCCCTGCCCTCCAGGGGGTCCTCCCGCACTCCCGGTTGAAGCAGGGAGCAGGTCACCCTGAACAGGGCCGCTGGACGATTCTCTGATGATGCAATAAGAGCGGAAAAGTAATTAGACTTTGCTGCTTTTATCGCCACTAGGTAGGTTTTAATATGCAACCTTACCAGTGTTCGATCAGATTCAGCGAGACTGGCCCTCCAACCGCTCTCCAGGCGTCTTTTCTGGCGCTTCATCTCCCTCAGCTCCTCAGTAAACCAAGGGGCCGTGCGGGATCAGCACCGGGTCAGAGGCTGCAGAGGCACGACTCGGTCTAAGGCCCCGCTAGCGGCCCGATCCCAGGCCGCCACCAGGTCCCCGACCGAGTCATGTGCCAGAACCTCAGGAAATGGCCCATGCTCCATCTGGAATCTATCAGAATCCATCAGGCGCCTGGGGCGGACCCATCTTATAGGCTCTGCCTCCCTGCGGCGGGGTGCAGCTGTTTGAAGATCTAGGCGAAGGAGCGAGTGGTCTGACCATGACAAGGGTTCCATGTCTATATCCCCTATAACAGACCCACTCAGCCACTGGCCAGAGACAAAAATCAAGTCCAGAGTGTGACCCCCTCTGTGAGTGGGGCCATGAACTAACTGGGTCAGGTCCATGGCCGTCATGGAAGCCATGAACTCCCGAACTATCTCAGACATCTCACCAACGGATGGCAAATTGAAATCACCCATAACCATAAGCCTGGGTGAATCAACTGCCACTGCAGCTATCACGTCGAGTAGTTTGGGCAGGGCCGTTGCCACACGGCAGGGAGCCAGGTATGTAAGCAACAGGCCCATCTGAACCCCAAGGCCCCATCTCACAAAGAGGGTCTCACATCCGGCAATCTGTGGCACAGTGGATTCCCTCGCACCAAGATCTTCTTTGATAATCACTGCTACCCCCCCGCCCCTCCCTTGGGCCCTCGGCCGATGGAACGCTCTGAAACCCGGTGGGCATATCTCAACCAGGGGGACCCCTCCCTCCGGGCCCAGCCAAGTCTCAGTAATAGCTGCCAGGTCCGCTCCCCCCTCCTGTATAAGATCATAAATGAGGGGGGCCTTATTTACCATGGACCTGGCATTGCATAACATCAGCCGGAGGCCCAGGTCCTGAGTATCTAAGCCACCGAGTATCTGAGTAGAGTCTTGGGGACCGGGGCATGCAATTGCTCTCAAACAACAAGTGCGCGCCCCCCGCATATGATATGGTCCCCTACTCCCGCCATATCTGCCCCTCCCATTTACCGTGCTGATGGAAAATTCCTCCTCCGGGTGATCCTCCAGCCCCCCCCCCAATCCCTTGTTTTGCACCCTCCAAACCGTCCCCCTGTGCCGGGCTTGGCTCTAACCTTGAAGGGTTTGCCCCCCCAAACCCTTTGGTCATCCTCCCGATTCCCCTTAAAAAATCATTATTCCCATCCCTCCTCCCAGATTCCCTTAAAAATTTCATTAAAAATTTTGATAAAAACCCCCTCAACCCCCTCTTCGCTACATGCCATCTCTCGGGGTTCCAAAACCCATCATCAAGATAGGCCCTCGATAACACGGAGGGCCAGGCCCGCAAGAGGGTGGAGTCTCGCAGTACGAAGAGATCAGCGAATGTATACATCTAGGTTCCAAAGTCTGTCTGGGGAGAATGAAAAAGGACCAAGGATTCCAGGAAAGTTTTAAAAAGTCCGGGGGAGAGAGTTCACCATTCCGGCAGGTAATCATATTGGACTCCACTTCCCACTGTCCTCCCATGACAGTGGGAAGGGGTCTCAGACAGCTGTCCCAGGAAGCAATGACCCGGTCACCCTCTCACGGTGACCCGGGGCAGCAGATCTTATCCAATGGCAGCTACATCACCAAATTGGTTCTGCCCCCCCTGCCCACCCACCCACCCCCGCGTTATTCTTACTTTTTATTTGGCCCCAGGCCCAATCTACTGCTGCCTCCTGAGTCCCAGCTGATGGAAAAAAACTCCTTAAACTCTTGTCGCGGGGCTTCAAAGGACCACCCTACAGCTGATCAGTGGTAAAAGAAAACAAATGAGTAGACAGGTGCCTGCAAAAATACATGAGTAGATCAGTGCCTGCAAAAAATAAATGGGTACATCAGTGCCTGCAAAAAATAAATGGTAGATTGGTACAGCTCTGCAAGTAGTTAAAAGCCTGGTAGACCAGTACCTCTTCTAAATCCTAAATAATTGTCACATGACCATCAAACCACACCCACAAAATAAGCCATGCCCACAGAACCAGTAGTAAAAAATTTAGAACCCACCCCTGTCTTTTGAATGGCACTAAAGAACTGTTGTTGTTATTGTTTTAGACATTGAGCTGGGAGATTGGTATTTATCTTGATTGGGTTGTTTGTTTTTTGCCACTTTATAGGTTTGAAGCCTATTTTATTATGTTTTATCATTTTAATGTTATTCTTCCCTCTCTTTACTGGCTATTATTTTTTAACAATGTGCACTGGCTTGAAGTGGGTGGCTATAACCATTGATACTTTCCATTTTCAGAAGATTTGGTGATGTAGAAGTCAGAACGATGCTTGTATTTCTTAAAATTTCCCAATTATTTCCCAATAGAGGAACACACAGATGAGTAACAAGCATTCAACACCCATATATATCCCTTTATTCATAAGCATGAGAACCTACCATTAACACTTTCCTCATTTCTACATGGCTTGGGAGCTATACATATGAAATACAATATGATTTCTTGATGCAAGGTGTAATCCCAGACATTCTATCTATGCCACCTAGGGCTACCAGACAGCAGGACTATTTGTGTAGTCCATCAAATCCATCAGATGTATTTTCAGAGCATCAGGGGATCCCCGCTAATGAAAGAAAATTGCTCAGTGGAACCTAACCTTCATGTACTGCTGCCAACATTGTGTCAGATATGAGGAGCTCCTTATACACCAGGTCCTCAATATCCAAAGAAGGTATATTGCATTAAATAATCAGTTAATCAAAAACAGTGTTGAAAGAAAACATTAGATAAGAAAAACATTCAGAATATTATTTTTGGCAAAATAACAGGTTTTCTTTTTTTAAAAAAGCACATTATTAATCTCTATATTTTTCAGATGTGTAGTGCTATTATGTGCTTGTTATGTTCCTAACAAATAGTGCCTCTTTGTAAGAATATTTAAATTACTTTTAAATTCAAATGTCAGCATTCCACAACCTGGTAGCCTCCAAAAGTGCTGGAATTGGCAGGAAGTCCTGTAAATTCAAATTCCAAATTATCAGCATGAACCCTGGCTGGGGTGGGGGGGGAACCTAACTCAAATGCTTAAAATTAGTATGTGACAGATTTCTGGAAAAGAAGTTTCCCCTGTGCAAATATTTATCAAAAAGACATGTTGCCCATCACCCTTTTAGGAATGCATGACTTACTAAATTCGGTAGATTCTGATTATTAAGAAGCATGTTGTGTATGGTTTAAATATACTGTATAGGAATGCAGCCCTCTTTGCAGACTTTGCTCCTCTGAAGGTAACCAGGCTTCTCTCAATAACAGAGGGGTGATGCACACTCCCTAATGTATAAGAATTTCTCGTGAGGGGCATGGCATGAAACTGAATTTATTTTTAATGTGGGCAAGGCCAAGAATTGTTTCAATTGATTATGCGTGCTCTGGGGATGCTTCAGGGCACCACTATTCAAATCAAATTTAGCCAAAGAAAGGTTAAAAAGCAAACAGTGGTGGGTACTCATTGTAGAAACAGAGACAATATCCTCATGACCTAATAACTGATGTGGTCATTTTCGGTATGTCCTCTGCCTTCTCTCCTCTTCTCTGCTCTGCCACTATATCAGAGAAAGCATTGGTAGCAGTGGCAGCATCACTCTTAATATGTCTCCAGGTTTTACACGGGTTCCTCTGCAGTAAAGGATGCCTCATATATGAAAACAAGGGTCTCTAGGCAGTGGTGGGATTCAGCCGGTTTGGGCCAGTTTGGGCAAACCAGTTATTAAATTGTTGGCTAGCCACTCCCCTCCTCCCTCCCCACCTTCCAGGAGTCTCCACAGGCCCTATTTTGGCTCCCAGGTAGGTGCAGGGAGGCCTACTAAGTCCAAAATGGGGCACCGGTGTGGCCGGTGTGGGCCCTCCATTTTTGCTCCCAGGAGGCTACAGGGAAGCCTACTAGGCCCAAAACAGGACATGGGGGACAGCACATTTCCGCCGTGGCCCGTTTTTGCTCCCAGGAGAGTGCAGAAGGCTGAGTGATGCCTGTCACATCCCCTGGCCATGCTCACCATGGCCACACCCACCCAGCCGGTCATTAGGGCAGAAAACCAGTTGTTAAATTATTTGAATCCCACCACTGTCTCTGGAGAATTCAATCATTGGTGCAAGGCTGCAGTCTTATCAGTGGTGGGTTGCTCCCGGTTCTGTCTGGTTCTTTAGAACCGGTAGTAAAAGTGGTGGGAAGCTCCGCCCACCCTCCGGATGTCATAATTGACAATGTCCGCATGCTCAGAAGCTTCTGCGCATGTGCAGAAGTGTGCACACTCCTGTTGTGAACTGGTAATAAAGGTAAGTAGAACCCACCCCCGAGTCTTATTCACATTTACTTAGAAGTCAGGAGAAAGTTGGGCTTACTTCTGGGTAGGCATATTTGGGCATAGTGTATACTGTAAGTTTCATTAAACCTTTCTAGTAATCTCAATGCTTAGAATCTATGTTGTAAAATTTCTAAATGCACTGCCATAAGGATAAGCCTTCCATATTATTTCTACATAAAATCATCAAGACAAAGTGTGACATTATCTCTAAGCCAAAATGGTGCAACATAATGTTGACTGCTCTGAAGTTCTGGTGTGCGGCTCGATAGATCAACCTAAGCTCTTTGCTTTATTTTCAGTGCTGCTGATGCTATTTTCACATTCCATTTTTCAAACCAGAAGGGAACGAGAGAGAGGAGACGATATTACCACCGCCTGTTCTATTAACATGCTTGGATGCCAAGGAAGATCTTTGTGTTAATGAGCCTTTTTAATTTTTGTGCAGTGCTTCTCTTTTCCTTGCCAAAACGATTTGCCATTTTGGGAAGCAGCAGAGTAACATTGCCACCCTCTGCCCCATTTCAGTGTCACTCCTTAGAAGTAATCAAGCCCCCACAATTACAACAGTAATGTCTTCATTAAACTCCAAAGCCCTCTTCGGTGGAAGTAAAAGCTATTTTGCTAGACTGTGATGGGTTGTTTCCCTAGATTAAATTGGCCCTCATACAGCACCTTTACATGCCAGTTTTGGTTTCCTGCTTTCAGCAAAGCCATTCCAACAATGCTGTAGTGTTGGTTTAAAAGTTGGTCAAGACATCAGCTAAGCCAGGGCTCTCCAAAGTGGGCAACTTCAAGACTTGTGGACTTCAACTCCCATGCTGGCTGGGAATTCTAGGAGTTGAAATCCTTAAGTCTTAACGTTGTCAAGTTTGGAGACCCCTGGTCAGGAGAGCCAGGCAGTGAAGGATACCCACCTTCACTTACCCAGTGAGACTAACAGGGCTTGAGAAACTGTTTGCAATCCAGTCAGGGGTTGCTACCTTCACTACCAATTCGCAAATGTGAGATCTCATTTCACAAATCTCGCTTTGCTCACATGCACCACCTCTGCACATGTACAGGACCTTCCACGCATGTGCAGAGCATTAAAAACAGGACATGATGACATCCAGGCAGGTGGGTGAAGCCTCCCACAGCCGCTGCTACCGGTTCACCCCGAACCGGGTAGAACCATCTGAATACCACCACTGAATCCAGTGTACAATAAGTAACACTGCAGAAGCCCTGGAGAAGGACAATTTGGCACAGTGCCTCAGAGTTGTCATCCCCCCCCCTTCATCACAGCATTAATGTATTTGAAACGTCTCTGATAGAAAACCTTTGAATTTTTTGCTAGAGAAGGATACTAGCATTTTCACAGCCATTCCTCTCACAACACCTACAAAATGCAAATCATATTATGTGATTTATTTTTAAGATTGCTGTCTTCAAACCCTAAGGTCGAATATTTCTTAATTCAATCACTATGTTCCATGAAGTATTTCTGGCTACTTTTTAAAGGATCATAAGTATTGTGAGCTACTTGCTTTGCAAAGAGGAGGCACTGCACATTTTCATTTTAAGCACTAGTGTTTACAATGCATGTGGAATGAGGCATGAGATTTCTGATTTGCCATGTTTTCAGAAATTATTGGAAAGTCTTCTCATATGAACCCATGTGAGTTTGCCCAATTCAGGAGTTCTTAATATTTATAAATAATAAAGGAGAAAATTACCAGCTTTGCCCTGAAATACTCATCAAATTACTAAGCACTGTTCTCATTCATGTAAAAATTAATTCACAAGTCTGGCATTGGGCTTTGCTCCCCTATAAGAAATTGCATTGTATCTCACATGCATTGAATAAAGGGCTTAAGGAAAAAAAATCAATAAAAGAAATTAAATATAGCTAGCCTCTCTCAAACAATAAAAAAAATCAATGTTCTTTTAGCAGGTACCCATAGACGCAGGTTTATTTTCAACATTAATCTGGATACTAGTTCCATAATAATTGATTTTTTTTAATACTTAAACTGTCAAAAAATATAACAAGCAATGATTGCTTGTTATATTCCAGATTCATAAAGTAGACTTATTCTAAGGGAGTTGTTCACTGTTTCTTTTGTTCTCTAGTACTGAGCTGTACTATTTGTCACTGAAACCATTGCAAATCATTCATGCTATAATAGTAATATTAGAAACAGAATCCCCAACAATTCTGCCAGTAAACAGGATATAAATAATCATGAGTGTTATCTTTGTGGATAAAAGTGGCAAGGATATATACTTCACTATTTGGGCTGGAAAACAATATTTCCAAACAATTTCTCTAACTATACATGAAATATGGTTCATTGAACAAAAAGAGAATATCACAAAACGGTATTTTTTTATGGAATGATTCTTGCAAAGTGAGCGTATGTAAAACTTCGGCTCAGAAAGCCAATGGCCTACGCTTCAGGGAGCAATTGATTAGGGGTGTAAAAGGAGTCTGCTAGTTTTCTGTGGGAACAGATTTGCAAGACTTAGCAAAATGATTCTTGAGCTGCATGAATATCAGCTTCAAAAGGAATCTGAAACTTTTTACCTTTATCTGCTTAGAAATCTATACTAAAGTTATTTTTAAATATATGAGGATGGCGACCTAATGAGAAAGCTACACTGCCTATAACCATGATGACAAACCTATGTCATGCATGACACAGGTGGCACGTGGAGCTGTCTCTGCGGGCACCTGAGCCATTGCCCAGCTCAGCTCCAGTGAGCGCTTCCTACCGGCCAGCTGATTTTCAGGTCTGCCCTGCAAGCATGCACTTGCATGGGGAGATCTACTTTTCTCCTCACTTCCTGCTGCCTGTGCCTTCCCATATCTCCGGAGATTCCCCTCCCAGTGCTGATTTGGGACGCGAGGCATTCCCCCCCCCCAGCCATTTTGGGAGGCAAAGGCTTTTCCCCCCACTCCCAGCTGTTTTGGAGGCTTCCCCCCACCGTTCCCAGCCATTTTGGGAGGCAAAGGCTCCCCCCAGTGCTTTTTTGGGATGTGAGGCCAAAAGAGGGGGGGGTCGTATATGTATGCACGGGGGGAGCGGGATTTCTGCATGCATGAGAGGGTCGCGTGCGCATGCAGGGGTTGTACGCATGTGCAGAGGGGCGGGATATGGGTGTGGGCATATGCTCGCACGCTTTTGGCACCCGGGGAAAAAAAGGTTAGCCATCACTGGCCTATAACATCGAATATGCTCTCTCTTAGTCTTTTAATAATAATATTGATGCTTCTTAATTGTGGAATTTTAAAAAAATATTGTTCATTTTATGTTTGTTTTTCTAAATTATACACTATCCAGAGACACATTTTGTGAGCGGGGGTGGCTATATGAATAAGATGAAATAAATAAATAAAATGAATCAATGCTTCATACTGTAAATGGCATAAAACCTCTAGTTTTTCACTCTCTATCTACATTAAGTGCTAATGAAGATAACCAGTCAGATCAACCAAGGCTGCTTCTCTCTCCTACCCAGGCCAGAATATTACCTAAAAGAAATGTAGACAATTTTTAATCCAGGTTCTTTTGTAGTTGGGTCTTACCACATTCTCTATAATCTTTCCCAGAAAAAGAATAGGAAAAACAGAAACTTCTAGTGTGACTGAATTCAGACATGATCTCTTCATGTGGGAGCATTGCCTTCTCTTAAGGGTAAAGGTAAAGGTTCCCCTCACACATATGTGCTGGTCATTACTGACTCTAGGGGACGGTGCTCATCTCCGTTTCAAAACCAAAGAGCCAGTGCTGTCCGAAGACGTCTCCATGGTCATGTAGCCAACACGACTAAAAGCCAGAGCCACATGAAACACTGTTACCTTCCCACCAAAGGTGGTCCCTATTTTTCTACTTGCATTTTTTACATGCTTTCAAACTGCTAGGTTAGCAGAAGCTGGGACAAGTAAGTAAGCGATCCCGTTGCGAACTGGTAGTAAAGGTAAGTAGAACCCACCCCTGATATGTACCTGTAGATGTGACCCAGTGGAATCAAATTGAAGGTTGCACTTTTATTATATTAATTGATTAATTAATTAACTTCCAACCTTTATCATTTTTACAAATGATTGAAGGCAATGAACCTTTGCAGCACACCTTCCTCCTCCTACTTTTCCCACAACAATGAACCTGGGAAGTGAGTAGGAGTGGGAGAGAATGCTTGGCCAAAGGTTACCCAGGTGGCTTTTATGGCTAAGACTGGACTTGAACTAATACTCACCCATTTTCTAGCCTGGTGTTTTAACCAGTAGACCAAACTGGCTCTCTTTTCCTATATTAACCAGCCTGATCATCCAACATACCTCACCAATGTGGAATTAAGCTCTTCCACATTTGTAATGTCCTTAATTTCCATACTTCCCACCATCACACAAATGAAGTAAACTCCCCAAACTATCAAAGCACACCTTCATTCAACCAAAAGAGAGAGAGAGAAGTACCAACTCAATTGCCCACACTTTCATTCACTATTTAAAATGTTCCAGTAGCCATCAAGACATCCATTCCTCTCAAAATCTCTTATCCGTTGCATCTTATTCTTAATGAATGACAGTCCTATCCCTGTGTTTTTTACTCCATTTCTTGTCTTTCCAGGGACTAATATTCTTCAAAACTCCCCAAATATCTTCCTGCTTCATACTCAGATCTGAACATATATATCCCATTCTATTTACAATCAACTCAACCAGTAGTGTCTGTTCTATTTGATTCAAGTTCAGCCCTGCAGATATTCCACATGAACTCCTCTGTTTTATTATATGCAGCAATTCCGCCAGGGTGTTTTGCATGCCATTTTCATAAAGTGGCTTCTTCAACCATGTCCTATACTTTCTGGCTATATGATTGCTTGTGATCTAACGACAGTTGGCAAAACAGTGGAGTGCCTTTCCCAGCATTGGTAATATCAACACCAGCAGTCTCAGCCTCTACAAAGATTTAATGGATTTATTTGATGGGGGAGGGGGAGTAAAAAGGTGACTGATGTTTAAAATGAGGGTGACCTTCTAAACAGTGGGGAAGGATTATGAATCCATCAGAAATATAGGTATGATAGAGGAGAAATCTAGTTACATATATCATTTAATCTGACCTAAGGTCCAGAGCAAAGCGTTGTACACAAAACTTCAAAATAAGAATTCAAAAAGTTTATGATTTAATTTACTAGCATTACATGACATCATTTTTTTCCTGCAGGAGGACTAATTTTAATGAATTCAAGTCTCTAGGGCCAGATTAATTACATCCTGTAAGAAAGATGATTGGAGTTCCACTAAGTGTAATCTTTGAGAACTGATGAAAACTTGGCAAGGTCTCAGAACAGAGGACAGCATATGTTATTCCTGTTTTGGAGGTGGGGGAGGAGGAGGAGGAGGAGGAGGGGGGGGGAGGAGGAGGAGGAGGATATTCAGGAAATTACAGAAAGAACAATTGGCTGGTTTAATACAGATCTGTACTTTCTGATTGGCCTATTACCACAATGGACCATTAAGAACTTCCTTCAATTATCTTTCATTTCTGTCCAGACTGAGCAACGGATAATCTTTTCCATCCGCAACCCGCAGTACTGAAAACCTTCCCTTCCTTCCCTTCCCTTCCCTTCCCTTCCCTTCCCTTCCCTTCCCTTGGCAACTTGGAGGTCTTCTAGTCCAACCCTCAACTCAATTATTAATTCTTCCTTACAAAGTTTTCTTGAGCCGACAGAGGGATGTAGCAATTAAAAAACAATTGTTTTCCCTATTGTTTAATAGATCATCAGAGCTTTGTTGGTAGCATATTGGGGAAAAATGGGTCTACTTTAGTGGCAAAGGTAATAATGTTGGATGACAGAAAGTGTGCAAACATCTGGAAAAGAAGGGAGCAATTCCTTAAACAAAAAGGCAGGCACTGATAGACTAATTCACATAGCCAGCCAATGGGACTTACTTCCCTGTGTAGATGGGAAGGTCAAGGAGTAGGGGAATAACCCATCATGGGTTAAGCTGATGGGTAGCAAACAAATTTAATAATAATAGTAATAATTCTGAAATTGATTTAAGAAGCAGCCGGGCAGCATAGGAGACTAGCAGTTTAGGCTGCAGTAGTGAATTAACCTGAGTTTACCCAGCCAATCATGTACTCACTGTTCCCAGTAATGCAATAACAGTGGAAGTGACACTCCCTGAAAATATATTAGATTTTACGAATACCCAGAAGCATACCTTCTGCAAGGTTGAATTGCACTGAAACTCTAAGGCTGGGAGGAAATATCTACAAAGAAAATATCTAGCTGTTCTTGAAAGCTACCCGATGAGTGTTAGACAATTTGTAAGCATGTGGAGGTTTTATTATCATAAACTTCCTCCATATGAATAATTGTGGCAGCCAGAGTTAAAGCCAAGCTCATATATTACCATAACAGAGAAAGGCGCACACACTTTTTTTCAGTAGCATCGACCTACGCAATACTATATATAGCAACTAAATGCATATATTTTAAAAGTGGAATGCTGCTAAACAGCCTAGGGCAGAATTATTCACTGGAGAATTGCCATGGTCCAACCGGATGTAGTAGATACTTAATAAGGCCATAGGTGCATTAAAATGTATGTTGAGACAAACAATTCTAAAAAGTTTGAAAAAATATTGCTTTGTAACATCTTTCCCATCCACTCAAATTTCCTTCCCCAATTTCTCTTCCTTTCTCTCTTCCTCCCTCCCTTCCTCCCACATAAACATATACACTTAAGAAGTCACCTCTCCTCACAAATAATTTTCCAGACTGAAGGCTTTTTCCTTTGAGGGGCACCATGTTTTCTACTAACCACTAGTGTTTGTCCTTTGGTTCTACCACACTTGCTACTGATATTCTCTTTACAATTAATTCAGAGGAGCCCAATGGTCAGGATCAAGGGTTTTCATTGCTAAATCATGCCTGCTGAATATCATGATCTTTTGCCGATTATCATATCCAATATGGGGGAAGATTGGCAGCCCAAACTTTTCTCATTGCCAGCAGTTAAATGAATAATCACTTCCAAAATATATGCGAAGAATCAATTGAACTCTTTTACCTTCAAGCATTAGATACTGCATATTTAAAACAGTGAATCTTAATGCCCGTGCAGTGAAAATTGTGCTTATTCCACATTTATGTGGAATTAATTCAATTGACTTACTATTTTTTCATCTTCCATGAGAATATTGGTTTGATTCCTCATGGTAGTTACATATCTGCATCTGCTTATGAGAACCAGTTTGGAATAGTGGTGAAGGGCACCAGGCTACAAACCAAAAGACAGTGAGCGAGGGCCATAGAATGACTTGTGGGGCCCCTAGGCATTTTACTTTTGTGAGCTCCTCCATCACAAAAAATAATACCATTAAAATTATGCTTTGTATTATTTTGTATCATTTTCAATATTATCTTTATATTTTACAAAGAAATGAGAAATAAAATAATGTATTTTTATATATTATTTTGTAAAATCTGCCAGTTATGTCTGTCAAGTATTTACTACATCATTCCCACCAACACTGCCAGGGCAAGCTACTAACAAACAGGAAGCAAACCTCACACTCACTAGCATTCATGATGTTACTTTGTTGGGTAATGAAACTTCTGCAAAAAAACAGCCATGCTCAGAAAGCACCAAGGATACCATCTCTCTCTCTCTCTCTCTGTCTCTCTCTCTCTAAGCCCTAGGAGGAAGACATGGATAAACCACCAGAAAATCTTGTGGAGAAATCTGCAGGGAGGAGACAAGAGTTGAATTCACAAACAGACATGCACGAAACAATTTCTTTTAAAAATGTCTGTATTTAGCTCTACAATGATTTGATAGCATGCTTTATTGTCTCATAAAACCCTATACATTGATAAAAAGATCTTGACATTTTATTTTATTTTTTCATCCTAGAGATGCTGTGTAAATTGCTCTTGAGGCTGCATGGGCTTCCAGTTAGCCAGCTCTGAGCAAAGTCAAACTTTCCCCATATCCATATCCATAGGAAAACTCAACATTAGCAGGTAAATTGAGCTGGAATGCTTAGCTGTATAAATTAGGTACAGTTGTTGACTTAATGACCCAGTTGTTAACTCTCTAAAGCATTTAAAGGGAAATGGGTATAGATGAGTAGAACAGTTTTTCAAGTCTATTTCACTCTTAATTCCATTCTCTGTTTACTCATCAATGGCCCTGCACTAATCTGCAAATTTAATTGAAATATTACACGTGAATTTGAACCATCTTCCCCCTGGTGCTAGTCCAACAGTTTAAAAGTTACATCAAGTAGGCTCCCCACATCTCCTTTTGGGATGAAATTGTTGTGACCTAGGCTCACTTAGTCATTACAGGACACCATTAATCTCAAACAAAACTATTTTATTACAACAGCTGAGAATTATTTCATTCCCAGTTTAGTCCAAATTAATTCTAAAACAAGTCCTTCAGAAAAAGTCCTTCAGACTTATCACAAACCTTTATCTTCTTTGGCATTCTGCCAAAAGCCTTTCTTGGCAGAGCCCCACAAAGTTCAGAAACAAGAGACACTGACTGGAAAACAGATTTATCAAGTTTGATTTCCTACAAAGAGCCTAAGAGCCTTTGCTGCTCTTTTAAGTCTTATGGGAGGGGCCAATCATCTTCTGGCCTTACTCCTGAGTCATCCTTTTTACTTTAGCTGCTCTTGCCTTCTGGCAGCTTTTCGCATGTGTGCACTAGGAACAGGCTCCTCCTGTTCCTCTGCCTCTCTGCTGTCTGACTCTGGAGGCTCCGGAGTCTGCACATCACTCCCGACGCAGGGCCCTCATCCGGGCCTTCCCCAGACTCCAGGACTGGCCTATGGTCCTTCTCAGCTTTCTCACTATCTGACTCCACTGCTAGCTCTATGGGCTGCTGGCGGACCACAACAGAAATAGGAATGTGTCTAAGGAGAAATATAAAGCCTAGCTTTAAAGCTGATAACATTGATTCACTTAAAAATGCAGTCCGAATGAAGCATTTGAATGGCTCAATTAATTGAAGCAGAATTCTTAACAAGGTAAAAATTCTGCCTTGATGCAGCTTCACTCTCCTAATATTCTTAATCTAGTGGGAGATACTGCTGAATGAAAAATGTAGCACTGAAGTTCTGTTATATAGTCTAGTGGGCCATAGGCTCAATCGCTTTTTAGTGGTCTCTCAACTGAACATATTTTAAACTTCATTTTATTGAGCTACCATTTGAAAAGATTCTTTTCACGCTGCTAATGTGAAGGGAACCAAGTGCAAATCTTTAGGCATGCCTTTCCCTCATTCTTCTGTGTATCTTTATTACTGCTTCTTATTGCTCCTTTCCTATTACCAATGAATGCTTTTAAGACATTTGGAGGAAAAAATGCCTAATATTATTCCAACTCTTCGAATAGCCACATGAAGTACCTGTTGAACTGAAAACTGAATGCCTCTATTCAGCACTGAATGGCAGCATCTCCATGTTTCTACCGTTTGACACAATGATGGATGATTTATTTACTGAACAGCATTGGTGGCCAGAAAATCTGATTTTCATGCCTGCAAATCCATGAAACCTCAGCCACTGAACAGCTTCTTTTACATGTGGCAAAGGTCACCTATCGAGGGATTTTCTCATGTTTTCTGTGATTGGTCATGGCTCATTTCCTGCAAGAAAATATGATTTCCTCAAAATGGGTCAGTTTGCAGAGACTCACAAAGACCTACCAAATCATTACCTCTCTGTGCAATAAATGTAAAATATACAGATGAATCTATAGGAGCTAAAAGCAACTGTTTATAGTTGGGAACTATATTTAATCCTATCATTATGAAAAGTCTTAAGAGCTCCCCAGATATAAATGCAATGAAGAAATTAGGCTTTTAACCTTGCCGTTCAACCTTGTGGATTCAGAAGTGCTTTTGTAACATGCTGAGACTATCTTCTCTAAGCCTTCTGTGTGATGCTGTTAGTTGAACACTTGTATCTAATGTTGCAAGGAAGGAACTATGGCAAACAAAAAAAATTGTTGATTAGAAACATACAAATAGTGCACCAGGTACTCATAGTTTCATTTCATTATTTTAAAACAGAAGCCCAGAAGCTACCCTTAGATCTCCCTCATACTACTTCCCTAAATTTCTGGCTGGTTTTTCCATTGAGGTCTTTTTTTCACAGCAAAATGAGACTCTGACCACATTCAAAGGTTTGCCTTGGATAGTACAGTGGTCTAAAGCACCCTGTTATTAACATCAGCTGCCTGCAATTATTGCAGGTTCGAATCTCACCAAGGCTCAAGGTTGACTCAGCCTTCCATCCTTTCTAAGGTAGGTAAATTGAGGACCCAGTTTGTGGGGGCAATAAGCTGACTTTGTATAAATATACAAAAGTATGAAGGCTATTGCTTAGCGCATTGTAAGCCGCCCTGAGTCTCCGGAGAAGGGCAGCATATAAATCAAATTTTTTTTTAAAAAAAAGGTTTGTCCTTTGGTACAGCAGATACCTTCAAAGCAGTGGTGGTTTCAAAATTTGTTACTACCGGTTCTGTGGGTGTGGTTTGGTGGGCGTGACATGGTTTGGTGGGCATGACTTGGGCATGGCAGGGGAAGGATACTGTAAAATCTCCATTCCCTCCCCAATCCAGGGGGAGGTTACTGCAAAATCGCCATTTCCTCCCAATCAGCTGGGACTTGGGAGGCAGAGAATATAAGGGGATGGGGCCAGTCAGAATTTTTACTATCTGTTCTCTGAACTACTCAACATTTCCACTACAGGTTCTCCAGAACTAGTCAGAACCTGCTAAAACCCACCTCTGCTTCAAAGACTTTGTGCGTATCCCCCTAAAACTTCCCAAATGTGTTCTTAAGCGGCAATTCATAATTCAGTAACAAAAGAAAAAAAATCACTAAACAGGTGAAAGGAATGATGCTTTGTTTAACTTTAATTATAATTTATATTAAGTTTCTCTTTTCCTTTGATTAACTAATTGATTAATTAATGGAGCATGGCCCCTAACATAACAAAAACATCATTTCTGGGAGGCTTCAAGAAAGTTTATGCCTGAAATTTGGATCTTTTTAAAAAGAAATCTGGAAAGCTTTGAAATAGATATTCAATTGATCCAAAAACTTTCATTGTGTATCCATAAACTTTTTTTTCAATTGCTTTTGTCCTTTTTAACCAGTGTTGCAGTAAATAGGATAATGTATAGAACCCCAAGAGCCCAAAATAACTCTTTGGGTTAAATCTGAGCATTATTAGTCTTACTGTTCTGAATAAAAAGTATTGATTTACACAGTCACTCCAAAATGCTTAGCCATAGTTTGAAAAGGACTCTATTGCATCCTTTCTTAAAAGACCCAGTCAAAGCCTGCACAAAATGTTTAAGGTATCTTTTGCCTGGACAGTGGTGCGAGGAAAGCACCTCTTTGAAACTGCTCTTGAAAGCAACATAGGCCTCACTGCTAATGAGTAATGATAAGCTGCCATATTATTTCTCTTTATGCTATTTCTGGGCCTTTCCCAACACTTCCAGTCACTGGATATATCAAAGAAGATCAGTGTAGCCAGTCAAGTCCTCTCAACACTGTGCCTCAACAAGGCCAACAGCACTACTTTCGTCATACAAAGCAGTAAGTTGAAGTTATCAGGCCTGTGTGATGGAAACCAAGACTATGGGCGAGGGGTGGGCTTCAACAATTTTAGCAAGGGGTTCTCTGCCCAGTTGCTGGGTGGGCATGGCCATGGTGGGCGTGGCCTAGTTGGCCTCCTGCACCATGGTGGGGGGGGGTGCATTTTTTTCCCTCCCTGGCCTCCGGAGGCTTTCCTTGAGCTTCCGGGAGGGTGAAAACAGCCTCCCCAGTCTCCATTTCCGGCCTTCCTGAACTTCTGTAACCTGTTTTTCACCTTCCCCGAGCACACCCTGCACTTACCTGCATCCAAAATGGGCCATGTGGGGACTCCTGGGAGGGCGGGGTCAGCCAGGAGTGGGATATGGGGGTTCTCCAAACTCCACAGAAACTTAGCTAGAGGTTCTCCCGAACCTCTGCGAACCCCCAGCAGCGCACCCCTGCATGGGTGCCAATACTACCTTTATTGTATGTTTATAGTAACAGAATCTTGCAAGTCTGAAAATATTTCCCCTCCCATATTTTATGTTCCAGAGAGCTAGGGAGGGCTAATTCTGAGACAGTGTCTCTACTCCTGCTTTGTACTCAGATTTCTTTTATCAAACCTTTGACTAGGCTGGGACTCTCTCTTCTGTCATTCAAGGTAATTCTCATAGCATATTTACAGGAGTTCAGCGCCTCACATAGCCCTGCCTCCTAGTCCATTTCATAGTGCTCTACCAGCACTGGCAGGAGAGGTTGATTTTAAAATATTACAGGTAGTCCTTGACTTAAAACATTTTAAAATTTAATTTAATTTAATTTTAAATCTTTATTGTCAGTGCACAACATATGTACAATGAGATTGGTTGAGCTCCCTCAGTGCACCCCCCCCCCAACACAATACAACTCACAGTGAAGACAAAAAATTCCTAACCCAATAAATCTTTTTTCTTTTTAATTTGATTTATATGCCACCCTTCTCCGGAGACTCAGGGCGGCTTACAGTGCGTTAAGCAATAGTCTTCATACTTTTGTATATTTATACAAAGTCAGCTTATTGCCCCCATAATCTGGGTCCTCATTTCACCTACCTTAGACACCCCCATTAAACTATTAAACTATTTGTTTAATGACCATTTGAAGTTACAACAGCACTGAAAAAGTGACTTATGACTGCTTTTCCCAGTTACAACCATTGTATCATACCCATGGTTATGTGATCAAAATTTGGATGCTTGGGAACTGGTTTGTATTTATGACCGTTGCAATGTCCCAGGGTCAAAAAGTGATCACTTTTTGTGACCTTCTGACAAACGAAGTCAATGGGGAAGCCAGATTCACTTAAGAACCATTTTACTAATTTAGCAACTACAATGATTCACTTAACAACTGTGGCAAGAAATAACAACTGTCTCGCTTAGCAACATAAATTTTGGGCTCAATTGTGGTTGTAAGTCAAGGACTAACTGTACTAAGAGTTTATAGCAGGGTGAAATCCAACAGGTTCTGAGAGGTTCCGGAGAACCAGTAGCGGAAATTTTGAGTAGTTTGGAGAAGTGGCGAATGCCACCTCTGGCTGGCCCCAGAGTGGGGTGGGAATGGAGATTTTGCAGTATCCTTCCCCACTAAGCCACGCCCCCCAAGCCACACCATGCCCACAATGCCACACCACGCCCAAGCTATTCCCACAGAACTGGTAGTTTAAAAAAATGGTTTTCACCACTGGTTTACAGCAAGCAATGTCTTATTCTTGGCAAAGATGAAATTGTAGTAATTAAAACACACAAACACCCCGAAAGCACTTATAAAGAATAACTTTTTCTATGTCCTCTGCAGGCTTTTTATACAAATGCACTTCTGGTTGCTATTCTCTCTTGAACATTCTGAATATCTTGGGAAATCAAATTCTAAGAGCTGGGCTATCACAACTCTAAAGAGACGAATTCCAAACAAAAATAAAGGAAGGAAGTGTATCTACTTGAATGTAATTGTGAGTCTTGCCATCTGTCTAGGGCAGCATTTTTTAAGGAAGCCACACTTTTGCTGAAACGGCAGAAGAAAGAAAGTTCTTGTTAGCACTTCCTTAACCTGTGCACTTCTTCTCTTGATAATTTGTGGAACATAGAAAAAAGGGAAATGGGTGGAGTGATGTTAGGAAAGAGGGAGAAGAAGATACTGTTAGCCCAGGTGTAAGGAGAAATCACATGGCATGAAGCAGTCATGAAGATTGTATTTTCCTACCAGAGCTTGAAACCTGGGCCACCACAGGGTACTATCAATTTTGGTATAAGCAGTAGAGGTCCAAAACCTTCTCCAGCAATACAGCATATGATAATTGTTAGCCTTTAAAAATGTTAGGAGGTGCATGATGGCTCAGTGGTTAAGGATGCTAAATCTGTCAGCTGGAAAGCTGATAGCTCATGTTCGAGACCTGAACACACCACATGACAGGGTGAGCTCCTGTTATTTGCTCCAGTTCTGGCCCACTTAACAGTTTGGAAGCATGCAAATGCAAGTAGATAAATAGGTACCACTTTGGTGGGAAGATAACAGCATTCCGTATGCCTCTGGTATATAGCCATGCTGGCAATATAACCACAGAAATTGTCTTCTGACAATGCTGGCTCCCTCAGCTAAGAAACAGACATGAGCACTGCCCCCTAGAGTCAGACACAGCTGGACAGGGAAACTTTTATCTTTACCTAAATCTTAGGACACACATGCACACACACAGGTTTAGTTACTGTTGCTTTAGTTTGGTTTTTGTTTTTCCTTCAAATGCAACATATTTACATTTATATCCTGCAATGTTCTAAAAACTTTAGTTTTGATGAATAATGTGTTCAAAATGAATGCTCAGATACTTACGACAACAGCCCCAGCATTTTCCTGTTTTCATTCCACTCAAGAAAAGCAAGCAATTGTCTTAAGAGCATGTTTACAATGTAAAGCAAAATAACATTTTTCCATTTGTCTATCCATTAAAGTTTTTTGAAAGGATTTAACTACTGAAATAAATTCTACTTTTTTCTTTTTTGAAATTAGCATTATGTCATCACATTATAAGACATATTATTACTGAGATTTAGTTATTATTTCACAGCTGTTCGCTAGTTCCATTACTGATATTTAAAATGCTATTTAAAATATCTAGGACACCCAAAGCACTAAAATAAATAGCCACAGGAACAAACCGTTCTTTACCAGTTTCTGATCTGCTTTGCTGTTTCTAATGACATTCAAATGATTCTTTCACCTTTCTGATCATAGAATGCTATCTAAATCAGAATCCTGTAAATATTCTTTCTTCTAAGTATACTGGCACGCAATGCTCGGCTAAAAAAAAAACACTAGCACAGTTTTTCATTAAAGAAAGCATAGATTGATGAGTAAACATTTTTAGCATCAAATTCATAGATTATTTAAGATGTTTCTCTCGGTAAGTTAAATGTGACATTTCCATATAATCTGCATTTTTATGTGCAAGCATACACACCTTGCAAAAAGCATTAAAAATTATCATTTACATTTTCAGTTTTTTTTCAGGGTTGTTCCCTATGGCTGAAGTATTTCCAAAGGAATGGTTTATGTATATTTACTATGAATTATATAAATGAATGTGCCATGTAATTTATTTCATGTGCAGTTTTTTTAGAATAAACATGAGTCTAGAAGATGAGCATTCACTGCAATTCAACCATCTTGGGGCCATTAATCTGAAATCCACAGCATGTGATTTCCTGGTTAGTACTCATAATCATTACAGTCAGGTAATTGGGAGCCTAGGGTGCTCCAGAGGGTTGAAAGATTGTGTTAGAGTTAGGTGTTTGCCTTTAATTTCCATCAGTTGCAGCCAGCCTAGACATGACACATCTTACTCTTCAGAAATATATGGAAATCCAGTTTTTTCACTCCTGCATTAATGGATCACAAATCACTTTTACCCAAAACTAAAAAGAAGAGTGTTTTCTGACCTTGGCTTCCTTATAAAGTATACAGCAGAATCTTAGTCCCAGCAAATCTCTTTAATTCATAAGGCTGTGAATTATTGTCATTCCCAGTCTGAAAGGCTTCTCAAACCGTCTTTCAGGAGAGTGTTTACAAACACTCACCTTATCTCCCTTGGAATGCTGCCAGATAACTAATTGCCACATGCAAGGCAAGGCCAAACTTAACACAGAGTCAAACAGAACTTTTCCAGAGCTTTTACCGACCAGATGAACTAATTGCTTCCTGCAAAAGCTCACGTCCCATTCGCTTCTCTTTTATATTTTATGGGAAGGACCAATAATCTCCAAGCCTTACTCCCAAGTCAACCCTGTTTTCTTAATTGTTCCTGTCTCCTGGCAGCTCTGTGCATGCGCATACTGGGAACAGGCTGACGCTGTTCTGCCTCACTGATGTCAGACTCCAGAGACTCCGGAGGCAGCAAAGAACTATCAGATGGCCTCCCTCTCTGCCTCTGACTCAGAGCCTTTGTCCAAGCCTTCCTCAGACTCCAGGACTGGCCCACGTTCCTTCCCAACCTCCTCACTGTCCGAATCTGCTGCCAGCTTTGCTGGCTGCTGGCGGGCTACAACAAAATGGAGAATTTTAGGAAAGCTACTTCATCCTTGCCAAACAATGTAGAGAAGGCTGAATAGCTACTATGATTCTGAAAGTAAATGCTCCTAGTAAGGCCGTCCTTGCTAATAAGGTTGAAGGGAGAAGGGTCAAACAATCCATCTGGCACATGGGTGTCAAACTCGCAGCAGCACGTTGCTGTCACATGACATTTCACAACATTTTCTCCCTTCGCAGAGCTGGGGTGAGCATAGCCTGCGTGTGACACATTTGGCCCACAGGCTGCCAGTTTGACACCCCTGATCTAGCAAAAGGAACTCTTTACTTCAAAAAATAATCTCATAGCTACTGTGAAACAATCTGAACTTCTCATATAGAACTGCAGGTGATAATGTGGTCAGAGCCAATGGCAACAAAGGAAGTCTTTTCACTGATAGTGTTAGCTCAGGCAGTCTTCAGATTATGTAAAAAATCACTTACAAAAACATGATACTACAGACAGGAGACAAGAAGAGTGGGTGCTGCTTTGTATACGCACAAAATGGAACCACCCAAGTTTGCACATGTGGAAACTGGCAATCACTATATTTGCATTTGTAGCTAATATGTGTGAAAATTAGCTTACACAAGGGTTCCTAGAGTATAACTGTTGTATAATGCTAGGAATTTCTGGACTGAAATAAGAGGCCCGTGTGGCATGTGAGAAGCATGAGAAAAATAGACGTTGAAATTATTAAAAGAGAAATGAAGAAACGAATTTCATCCGTCCCCTCTACTAATATTGACAAGAACCAACCCCATTGGAAGAGCCGATCCATTGTAAGACTATGTTGTCCCCATCCAGCATTCTCACCACCCCCCACAAGCTGGTCTAAGAGGCTGCTATGATCAGTGGTGTCAAAGGCCACTTAAAGATCATTGAGGGCAGGATGGATGGACCATCATGATTCTATTTTTGCCAAGTAGCATCCAAAGGTTGATCAGTGCTGTCTCAGTACTATACCTTAGTGTGAAACGAGGTAGGGAAAACATGTCTTCTTTAGACCCAATATTTCTTTAGATCCCTCTAAAACTGCAACACAACCACCTTCTTAATAATCATCCTTAAAAATGGAAAATTGAAGGCAGAAATGGCTTCTTGAGGAGGAAATAGACCACCACCTCTTTAAATGTGGGTGGGAGTTTCAAATAAATCCAACACAATCCAACACTGATTTCCTTATGACAAGGAACTGATGTTAGCCCCCGTCATCTCCAAATGAAATTGCCACTGACAGCACCCATCTAATAATATTCACATGACACAACCAACCAACTGGCTGATTTGGCTTCTTGTGTTGTTCCTCAACACTCGATAATCTCTAACCCCAGCAACCTATCTCCACCTCCACTCCATACACAAGCATATCACAACACTACACACACTTTCATATCTGTTCTCACCCATGTGGTCAAGAGTATAATGAGGACCCAGATTGTTGGAGGTAATATGCTGACTTTGTAAACCGCTTAGAGAGGGCTGTAAACAGTGGTGGGTTGCCCCCAGTTTGGACCGGTTCACAAGAACCAGTAGTAAAAGTGGTGGGAGGCTCTTCCCACTGACCCGGATGTCATCAAAGTTGATCTGTGCATGCGCAGAAGAGCGTGTGTGTGCACGCACAGGTACGATGTGAACTGGTAGTAAAGGTAACCCACCCCTGGCTGTAAAGCACTGTGAAGTGGTAGATAAGTCTAAGTGCTATGTTATAAGCAATCCTCTAATCTTATATACCAAACTGAGCTAACATCACTGCTGCTTTCCATTTCTCCCTCGAATAGATGTATCCCAAAGATAGATTAATATAATTTTGCAAATCTAATTGTATGTTTATTGCCAATACCTGCTTGAAGCAATGTAAGTGTAGTTTCTAATGCACCTTGACATCACTGGATAGTAATAGAATTGAATCAACAATAGAAAAAGATGAAGGAGTGCAATCTAGTCACAGAATTAATCTGAAGTATCTCAAAAGGTTTTGCAGTGCAGATATCCAAAGTATTAATGCAGCAGAATCCAATCTATCTTGAGTTATGTCCAAAATATCTATTTATAAACATAAATTATCCAATGCTTGTTTATTTTGGATAAATTTGGACTGAAATGTGTGAAAACACTCTCTATAATAGCCTAGGCAACAAAGCAGTTAATATAGTAGTTTATATATTAATTGGGGGGGGAGGATCTATAACTTGCACAAAATTCAGAATTGTTACCCAGTTTTAAAAGCCAGGTGATCCTCAACTTACAACCACAAATACAAATTGGGAACCGAATTTCCATTGCTAAGCAAAACGGTTGTTAAGTGATCGCACCTGATTTCTGACTGTGGATAAAATCATGATCGCATCTGATTTTATGGATTTTATGAGTATCACTGCAGGAGTTCAGTGAATTGCATGATGATTAAGCAAATCTGACTTCTCCCACTGACTTTGCTTGTTGGAAGCCAGCTAGTAATCGTATGATCCCACTACATTGCAACAGTTATAAATACAAACTGGATGTCAAGTTCCTGAATTCTGATAATGTGACCATGGGAATGCTACAGTTGTTATAATTGTGAGAACTGGTGGTAAGTCACTCTTTTCAGTACCATTGTAACTTGGAATAGTTGCTAAATGAGTGGTTGTTAGTCAAGGACTACCGGGCACACTCTATAAAGACAATTTACCAGATTTAAATCATTTATTATAAGCTTCAAACAATATAGGAAACAACAAATCTATGAAAAAGTTATACTATTCAACAGAAAAGCCATTTGGGCCAAGGGTAGATTGATGAACATACCTAATATTATTAGCCTTATATTATTAGTCTTATATTAGTCTTATATTCTTATATTCTCAAATTAAACTTAATTTAAAAAGAATAAGTATGCCATCAAGATTTCACTTGGAGGACATAGAGTCAGAATCAGTCCAAGGTACCATACATATTTAGTCACAAATTATGTGAAAGAGAATCTGAGAAATTGAGAAAATATAGGAGGCATTTTATAAACTGAACCAAAAATAGCATTTCCAAAATTTTTGAAAGAAATCTTCCTATGGCTTTCAATATAAATTATCATGACAGCTAGGGAAGAATGGAGAATGAAAGCAGGCAAAAGAATGCACAGTGGTTGCACACCATTTTAATAACAAGCAAGAAAGAACAAGGAAAGATATCTCAATCAAGATCAACAAATAGAGAGAAAAACACAAATAGATGCTTTACAGAGGTGAAAGAATAAACAGGAAAATGGATAGCCAGGTGAACACTAGTGAAGAGTAATCACGGAAATGAAGTTAAAGGGAGGTAGAAAGACAATACTGAAATCCTTTACAAATGGGATGACAGAAACATTAGTAGAGAAAGAAAATACTCAGGAACTAACTGTTAGAAAGGAAGGTATAAGCAATAAACTGTAAAACAGAAAAGCAGCAAACCCAGATTAAATACCCAGCATGAAACACTAACAGGGTAAACTTAAAACCCTAATATCCAATGATAAATAGCATGTAACTGAGAATAAACACATTCCAATTAAAAGAAAAACTCCTTTCTTCAAAAAAATAGACCTATCAGGAGGGAAGGAAAAGTGACAGTGGCATATAGGAGGTGGGGTACCCATCATCAACATATACAACATACAAGCCTCCTAGATCTTGGGTTCTTCACCTGCCTACCCATCCATTCAACCTCTTGAGTTTTGAAGTATCTGGGAATAGCTGAGTTTCACCCAGATACATAGTTATACTGCCACCCACTCTAGTGAAGGAATCGCTCTTCACCTGGAATTTAGATGAATTTAGAGCAGGAATTCCCCGTTCTCTCTCTCTCTATCTTACAGCCTCTCCCGAACTCCCGCACAATGGATCTCTCTCTCTCTCTCTCTCTATATATATA
>WNWU01000030.1:10193853-10207897 GCA_012654045.1 Ptyas mucosa | reverse complement strand
CCCCGTTCTCTCTCTCTCTCTCTCTCTCTCTCTCTCTCTCTCTCTCTCTCTCTCTCTCTCTCTATATATATATATATATATATATATATATATATATATATATATATATATATATATATATATAAACAATTCTAGTTTCTTCTTTTTTCCAGAATTACAAAGCCTTAACAATTTCAGAGTACATGGTGCTAGTAGACACCTAAGCCCTGAAGAAAGATATACAGGGTTTTTATTTTAGTAAATGCAACAACTGAAGGATTTGAGAAAATGGTTTAGCTGTACCAAATTACATGACTCTGAGACCGGCATACTAAAGCTAGTAGTCACTAACCTGCAAACAAGCTGAACAAAGAGAGGCAGAGAGGAAAAGTAGATAGAAAGCCACATAAGCTGAGCAAAACAGCACTAAAAAGAAATGAATGACTGTTGTACATCTACCTGTACTTTCCCAGCCAACAGTTTCTTACTTGTTCCAATTTTTCCTGTGTTGTTTGGATATTTGGCCTATTTGACCTTAATCCCAGACCTATTCAGAGAAAATGTGCTTCTTGTTGTGTTCCTGATTATTTTTCTGGACATTCTGAAACTTCTAATTTCTCCTGCCTCCAAATCTCATCTCCCAATTTCATTGGAAGAGGACAAAGCAATGTTAAAGGATATTTTGAGTTGTTAGCTAGTCAGCAGGCCACCGACATAAAACTCACCAGATAGTTTACAGACACTTAGATCTAGATACTTACAGATACTTAGATATATGTGCTTGTTCAGACGTTTTAAGAACAGAAGACCTGTTAAAAGCATCCAGATAAATATAGGAAGAGGCCATTTGAGTAAAATGGCTAGAAATATAAACATATAAAATATAACAAAATTAATTAAATAAAAGAGTAGGATGGGAGAGCATGATACTGAAATAGAGAAGACACAATCACAAACTGTTTCTATAAGAAGGGTATTAGGAACAAGAAACTGGTATTAGGCTGGTATCCATTGGCCTGGGTCAGAGGTGGGTTTCAGCAGGTTCTGACCAGTTTTGAAGAACCAGTAGTGGACATTTTGAATAGTTCGGAGAACCAGTAGTAAAAATTCTGAATGGCCCCTCCCACATCTATTCTCTGCTTCCCAAGTCCCAGCTGATCAGAAGGAAATGGGGATTTTGCAGTAACCTTCCCCTGGATTAGGGAGGGAATGGAGATTTTACAGTATCCCTCCCCTGGAATGGGATGGGAATGGAGATTTTACAGTATCCTTCCCATGCCACGCCCACCAAGCCACATCCACCAAGCCATGCCTTGCCCATCAAGCCACGCCCACAGAACCAGTAGTAAAAAAATTTGAAACCCACCACTGGCCTGGGTTCTTATACGGGGAACTCACACAGGAGTGAAACAATATGGGGCCTACTGTCCTGGCCTTGATTAGACCTCGGGGTTTTTCTTTTTCCTGAATAATTCTTCAACTAAAAAAGTGTTCCATGTTTATATTGTACAGTGATGAGCCCCTTCAATACACGAATACATAATCAATTTTGAAAGATGCAAGAATTCTGCAGTAGGAAATAAGCAGAAAAGTTTGAGCAATCCTTTCTTAGCTCAGATTCAACTAGCACACTTTATACAATACACAGATTATATGTCTTCTATCTGCAGAACTAGACTATGACTATTCTGGCTTCACGGCCTCAGGTGACTTAGAAATTGGGTATCTAAAGGCCAGCTATTCCTTTATGAAGCTACAGATATCTACATTCATCATCTGTGTTTTTTCTCTGAAAGCTCTTGCCACAGGAAATGAAATTGGGGGAGGGGGGCAGCTTTTATTACAAAGAGAAGGGAAAAACGTTTTAATCTGCATTTTTTCCTCAAAAATAAAAACAAAGAAGTACATCTTTCTAACAGTTGATACGCTGTGTTTGTGGTAGTTTTAAGCTTTGTTTAATGTCGCTATTTCTAAAATCAAATTGTAAACGAGAAACTAATGCATTGAAAAATGGTATAGAGGTTTTTTAGATAAATAAATCAATGGTTGCTGAATTGATTGAGGTAAAATGCACACACTGAGTTTCTGCTGATATTTATTCTAATCTCAGGCTTGAAGGAAAAATGGTTAACAACACTTAACGACTCCTTCTGAAGGAAAAGTCAGTGGCTGAATTATTCTCAGAACTAGTTTGCAACTGTCTTCAAAGTTTTCCTTTTTTCTAGCTATATTGCGGTATCATATAAAGCTTTTTACCCAGTGGTGGGATTCAAATAATTTAACAACTGGTTCTCTGCCCTAATGATTTCTTCCAACAACCAGTTCACAAAATTGCTTAGAAAGTTAACAACCGGTCCTCCCGAAGTGGTGCGAACTGGCTGAATCCCACCACTGTTTTTATTTCTCCCACTTTCCTTTGCTAAATTATTGGAGTTTACTCTCCTTAGCTTTCAACTTTGGCCTGATCTTTAGATGGAACAAAGCTTCTTAATGTTTTCTGTTAGAAACCCAATAACTTTCCCTCTTTGCTTGCCACTTACATAAATCAGAGGCTCCCGAGAAGAACAAAATGCTAGAATTGTCTCTTTTGCTAAGTTTTCCATATAGTATATTTTAGAGTTCGTGCAACCCAGCCACTTAACTTGTTCTTAACTTCAGGTTCTGAGCACCATCTCTTTCCAGTGACATTCCAAATACTGTTTTCTCTCTCTCTCTTTGTCTTTTTAAAAATATTTTATTGTGGTTTTTCCATTTTCCATATTTCCAATACATAAACGATCAGACAGTGTTACTTTTCCCACAGGTTAGATTAATTTTTCCTATATATTCTATAACTCCATATATATATATATATACATACATACATACGTATACTGTATATATGTCTTAAATTTTATATTAATTTTCATCCATTTTTAATTGGTACAGGTGGATTGAAAACCAAATACTGTTTTCTCATCTGGCAACTCGTTTTATCGTTCCTATAATTTAAACAACAGCAGGAGCTGATTCACAGAATTTAAACTAAGTCTGTTCTGCAATGGAATTCAAGAATTCTGGGTGCTTTATAAACAATGAAAGGCTACGCAAAAAAATAAATAAATTGAGTGTGATGCACAATCTTTCATTACATCTGGGATTTTTTGAGAAAAGTGCTTTTCAATTGGAATGTCTATATCTTGTTTTATTCACTTCCAAATGTGGGAAACATCAAAGTGACTAAACTGGCATTTACCCAGAAACATTGGCTTAGCTGATTTGTTGATAATGTTTCTGTAAGTGGTTTCAACAGCCTAATAACTGCATAGCTAATATTGCATGGCTATCAGACAATTAAAGATCACACATTTTTTCACTCTTTCCTTAACTCATGATTCCAGCTATGTCTGATCAATTAGGATGGGAAGAGTGATAGGGAATAAGGGGAAACAGTGTGAGGTATGGGGGAAAATGACGATGGCTATCCTCATTATTGTCACAACAGACCAAAAAAGTTAGCACAATGCATAATGGATCAGCAATTATCTTACCATCTACAATAGACAATGAAATCTATGGCAACATATCATACAGTATGGATACCTTACTCCAATTTCTCTATTCCACCATGACATCAGAGTAAGGTAAAATTAACAGCAGTTGCATTTATGTATTAATTCAATTTCCAAAGTACCCATTTGCTAAGCATCTCTGCAGAGTTTACAGAGGATTAAAGACAACAAGTAGTGAAAAATAGATATAAATATCATAACAATAAAAACCCACCGGGGAAAAAGACAAAGTGTACAATATTTAGC
Organism: Ptyas mucosa; assembly: GCA_012654045.1. Classification (NCBI taxonomy): domain Eukaryota; kingdom Metazoa; phylum Chordata; class Lepidosauria; order Squamata; family Colubridae; genus Ptyas; species Ptyas mucosa. The sequence goes on along the minus strand of WNWU01000030.1, from coordinate 10,204,121 downwards.
AGCTTAACATTTAGCTCTGACCTAGTAACTATGAGAAGAGCCAAGCTTTTAAAGCTTTCCTAATCAGCAGGATTGAAGCCAAATGGACTCAGAGGGTATGATATTATATTAGGCATAAGTAATTCAGAGCTGTAAATATGACAAGCTACATGTTTTTCACCCATTCAATAAAATATATCTTCTCTAATTATTCTATCAAGTGCCAGCTGACATTACTAAGAGTAAAAATATTTTTCTGCCCATTTTCCATGTTTATTGTAACAATGTTTATCCAAGCTAAAGAGCCTCAAATAATTATGTTTTCTCATTGGGGGGAGGGTGACATAACTCAATCCATTTATATTTCTTTTTGTTAGGTTTTTTGAGCATAAGACAGTCATTCTGAAACGGAACAATTGTATTCACTTCTTTAATTAATTTATTTAAAGTCATTATAGCCATCCAACTTCAAAGGAGATATAACCTCCAATCCATGAAACTTATTTCATGTGTGTGTGTATAAAATGAGAACAATTTAAAGTTTTCCCAAAATACTTCCTCAATTAATACCAGTATAAAGAAAAATAAGATGTTATCACTTTTAAATTGAAACTTTTTCGTAATTCCAAAGAAGATGGTTTCTCTTCACACTAAGTTGGCCAGCATTGCCCCAAAATCTCCTCCCAGTTACGACTGAGTTTCAATCTGTATATTCAGAAGGCTGTGTGGGACAGTATGCGTTTTTAAAAATATATTATATGTTGACTCTTATTTGCCATTTTATTTCCTGTTCACTCTTCCTGGGAAGATTGTTGTGGAAATTTTATACTAATGTAAAAGTAATGTTTTCTGAGTTGGCCTTGCTAAAGCAGAACCAGAGATCATACCCTGTTTCCCCAAAAATAAGACATCCTCTGGTAATAAGCCCAATTGGGTTTTTGAGTGCATGCGCTAAAATAAGCCTCCCCCTGAAAATAAGCCCTCCCCAAAAATATTTAAACACAGCACTTACCTGTTAAATCAGGTAAGACGCAAGAGGAGCCCCATCTTGCTCCATGCACCCCAAAGTAATAAGCCCTCCCCAAAAATAAGCCAAGCGCTTATTTTGGGGTTCAAGAAATATAAGACAGGTCTTATTTTTGGGGAAACATGGTAGATATAGGTTTATTGGGAGGTTGCCATAGAACTATAGGAATATATCAGTGAAGTCACCAGAAATCAGGTTCAACTCAAGGGAGTTATGACATTTTATGCTTTTTGCACAAAAGTGCTTTCTTCTGCACAAAAATTTACAAGTGCAAATTTGCAAGTGCCGCATTTCATGAAGTCCCAATAAATATGTTAATATTACTGCCGGTGAATGACCCTAGACTGTAAAGAGAATATACTTTGAACTCAGCAGTCAAGTTACTGACTTTTTTCCATGGAAGAAGGATTAATATTCACATGTCTGGAGAAGCTTACAAAGATTCAGATGCCCACAAATCTACTAAACTACCCATTTAATCCAAATGCACTTGCGTATTTATTTTAAAAACTTCTTCCCTTTGAATACAAGTCGCAAAGGTTTGCCTGAAACAGAGATGTCTTTGAAATGAAATTGTGACACTGGAATTAGTGTTGGGTTTGTGGCATGCTTAATGATAATCCTGACCATGCTTGTCATTGACAGGCAGCATGTACAGCCTTTGGAGTCAATAATCCTCCAAAGAAAAGATGGGAGCATCGTGGCTCTTTTCATCTTTGCATACAGATGATTTGGATACACAGTGCACTGGACAGTGACAGACGGCTTAATGACAGATGGCATTTCTCCACTGTGGAGAGAGATTGCCTGCAGATTGCCTTAGTCGCAGTGTCCGTCCAGGAAATAAACAGCACGGGCTAAAGTGAAATATGGCAACTGATAGAATTTTCTGTAGCGATGTCAAAGGATTTCATAGGGTAGTGAGATCCAAAGGAAAGCAGTTGGTGTTTTGCCATGTGTGAGACTGAGCCAAAAATGAAATAAAATCCTGAAAAATTGTGCCATCAAATTCTCCATTCTGTCTCGATCGATGGGGATCGTAGGGCCGAGGGTGAGCGATTGCTGCTCATGAAACATAACATCCGTAGGGTTCATAAAGGAGGACTCTTAAATATAACCAACTTTTTTAAAAAAGTCCGCAATTTTAAATTGCCGTAGAAAGGAGAAAAACAAGAGCTTTGGGTTCTGATAAATTCCCCACTTCCTCTAAAGTTCGATTTACAAACACTACAGTGAACTTTTTTACAAGGATTGATTCTACTTGAATGGATTGTTTCATTTTCTTGTTACATTGAGAATTGGCCTGAATTAGCACTATCTAAACAAATGCACAATCTCTCATATGGCTTTGCAATGTATTGAGCAGTGCAACAACATTAATCACAATGATGTCTGCACCAGCAGACCATGTAAACTCCATATCATATCCAAGTAATACTCCACCTCAGTTAATTTAGTTGAAAGTAATCATTCATAAATCTGATATTAGGAAAACCTGCTGTTTAACACAATGGATTTTCTTCATCTCTGTAGTAAACCATCTTGCTTCTTTATCAGGGCTTTTTCTCTTTGTCTTATCTACTGTATAGAAATGTATCCACTTATATTCTATTCTTTAGTTTTGTACAACTGCTTTTTCTAGAAAAAAACATCTAAAAGTTTCTCACATATATTCAGCCACATGCACACAATAAAGTTAAAGGAGTCCTACTTCCCCAGGATATCACTTTGTAAGTGGCAATCTCCCATTATTAGGGATGATTATTATTCCGCTATTTAAAGTCAAAGCTTCTTGTTCACAGATATAGAGAACCACAACTATTTCCTCATATATCCATAATCTAATGTAATTTACAGTTTACAAGCCTCTCACACACAAATGATCAATGTCACAGACCATTATGCTTAATGTATAAGCCACCTATTAAATCACAAATATGTAATTCAAGCTACAGTTTGAAATCTATAGTTAATTAGAGAATAGGCTCCATTGAGGACTTGTTAAATCCAACATATTTGGAGGGCATGGCATCAAAGAAGACTGCCATAAATATGTAAATAAGATTATTCTGCAAACAGAACTAATTTAAATGAATGAATATTGCCTCTAAATAGAAAGGATCTTTGAATTTTCCATCTCCTCCAAAAGAATCCCATGTTTTATGGCAAGATGAAGCCCTAGTCTTGATTCTAACTTGTGACACTTTCAGAAGACGTTACAACTTTAGTAAATCAGATGTGTCAGAGATGTGAATTTATGAAAGACAAAAATATCTTTTCCACAAGATGTTGAATGATAGACCTACAGTATATCAGCCTTACTGGTAGACCAGATAGGAAAAAACAACCAGATAAACCAATTGTACTTTATTGTAAACCTATATTAATAGAATCTTGTAAATCTGAAAGTGCAATGCTCTCGCTATCACTTTTACATCCCAAGAATTTAGGGAGGGTCTTAGCTGAGCCTCTTGCTCCACTCACTTTGCAGCTTCAATCTATCTGGTCTCTTATTTGTTCCCTAGGCAGCATCACTTCACCCCGTCTCCCCAAGTCTTTCCCACATACCATTATAGTCTATTATATCTGGACTGTAAAATCCAGATGACAACAAATACATGTTAGATATTTCTCTGCTTCCCTCTAGTGCTAATTTGGATCCCTGTAACCTAGTTCTCCTGAAGGGATGTGGTGGCTCAGTGGCTAAGATGCTGAGCTTGTCGATCAGAAGTCAGTAGTTCAGCAGTTCAAATCCCTAGTGCCACGTAATGGGGTGAGCTCCTGTTACTTGTCCCAGCTTCTGTTAACCTAGCAGTTCGAAAGCACGTAAAAAATGCATGTCGAAAAATAGGGACCACCTTTGATGGAAAGGTAACAGCGTTCTGTGCACCTTTGGTGTTTAGTCATGCCGGCCACTTGACTATGGAGACATCTTTGCACAGCACTGGTTCTTCGGCTTTGAAACAGAGATGAGCACTGCCTCCTAGAGTCGGGAACAACTAGCACATAGGTGCGAGGGGAACCTTTACCTTTACCTTAACCTAGTTCTCCTGATGCAGTAAAATTCAGAAATGTTTCCTGTTCCAATATTCTTAGTTAAAGACACCCTGGTAGGACTGAGAAGTATTCCATCAAAACCAACTAAAGAGTAGTTAATCAGGTTTCAGGTTTTGGAATCACTTCTCCTGAGACTCCATCAGGCTTGGAGAGTTTTTAATTCACCTTCTTTCCCTCTTTCCCAAAAGTAGGTTTAAAACCTATTTATCATTGTCTGTAAAGTGTGACACCCTTAGCTTTTCTTTAATGTATTTGTTTAATTGATTTCTTTCGAGGTAAATGGAAATTTGTCACTCAACAATAGCTGCAGCATTTGCCTTCCTAATATCTTCAAAACATCAACCTTCTAAATAAGGTAGAGAGTCTCATGAGATAGAAAGCGGAAAGTAAATGTACATTCACAATTCTGTTACTCCCCATTTTTTTCAGTAATGTATGCTTGTTTCAGAGGTTAAAAGAAATATATTGTCGATCTTGCCTTGTTCAGAATGTGAATACTTTCTCTGCCACCTTAGTTTCATTAAAATGATACTGTTCGGCTGCATCTGTCCCCCTAGAAGGGGACCAAATGCATAGCCTTTATCAACCAATTGTTTTGAAGATGTCATTGTTTGAATAATAAATAATGCCAACCTTTTGCTGTTGTTGTTTTTTTGTCTACAATTTTCCAAAGTTTTGTCCCCCAAGCCCTACTTTAAACCAGTTTAATTTAAAGAACAATGAAGAATAATATTTTATAGCTGTCAGAGCTGGGGGGAAAAATGATACCAGCGCTTATATATTTGCATATGTGTATATTTTTATCTAACTTTCTATCTATCTTATCTTGCTTCATTTTGCAATTATTGATAGAATTATATATGATTTATGAACTTTCAAAAAGTGGCTTTGTTTATGTCTGCATTCTTTAAAGAACCCTCTTCAAAGCCATAAAGATTTTATTGAAAGGAAGAGATAAACAATTTTACTCATTTCCCCTCCCCCTCTGTAGCCCTTATAGCGTTCCTCATGCTGTTTCATTGGCCCTTCTATCAACCAGAATAAAACAAAATACATTAATGAAAATGTCTGCTCCATCACCAGCTTCCTTAAGCCAAATAATATATTTGTTCTCTCATTCTTGGTACTAATAAGTAACTCCTGATGAAGAAAGAGAAGTTTTCAAGCATAGTCAATTATTATTTAATCATATTGTATGTATCCATATATTTCAGATTATAAAATGCACCAGAGTATAAGATGCGCCAAGATTTCGAAGAGGAAAACAAGGGGGGAAAAAAGTTTTTGGCCTCCGGTTTTTGCCCTGACTGGCCCCCAGGAGCACTCTGCAGGCCTCCCAAACCCTCTGTGTGTCCCGTTTTTTTGCAAAAACAGGCCCGTTTTTGGCAAAAATGGGATGCTCAGAGTGGGATTTCAGGAGGCCAAAAATGGCTGTATTTGGTTTATAAGACACACCAACATTTTCACCCTTGGTTTTTTTTTTGGGGGGGGGGAAGTGCATCTTATACTCCGAAAAGTACGGTATTTCATTTTCAATAGAGAACAAATATTCAGTATTATAAATATTAATTTCAGCTCTAGGTTCCTCACCTCTTTAGATTACCCAAAGTAAAATATATACTTCAAATTCTAATCAATAAAATGGGTGGATTGTATCATTTAATCTCCTGTATCAGCAAAGAAGTATCTTTGTGTCAGGCCTGTTCCAGCTTGGATATTCAAGAAAGAAAGACACTCACCTTCATTTGTGGTGAAAGGCAGTGGTGAAATCCACATTTTTTACTACTGATTCTGTGGGCATGGCTTGGTGGGCATGGCAGGGGAAGGATACTGCAAAATCTCCATTCCCACCCCACTCCAAGGGAAGGATATTGCAAAATCTCCATTCCCACCCCACTCTGGGGCCAGCCAGAGATGGTATTTGCCGGTTCTACAAACTGCTCAAAATTTCCACTGCCAGTTCTCCAGAACCTGTCAGAACCTGCTAGATTTCACCCCTGGTGAAAGGTATACTTTTACTGAAGCCAAGTGGTTACAGCATAGCAAAGCTGGATCAGAAAATTTCCCATGTAACCCCAGTAATTTTCCCTTCTCCCTGGCCTTTTCCCCTTGGTCATCTTGGTGGTGGTCAATAAGATTCAAATTGGGTGTTTTGGTAACAGTTCCACATTTTGGCGCCTCTTTGAATGGGTGTTTCACATTCCATTCCCAGATTTGTATCCTTGGATCTTTCAACCATTGTCTCTGGATGGCACCTCTGGTTCCTCTCATGCCTCCCATTCCCCCTCCTCACATTTTATGGCAGGCTGCCATAAAAGTGAAGCAAAGTGGGGCTGAAATGTTTGATGATAGATCTGATACTATGTCTTGAAAAGAAGCAAGTGTCACTTGCCAGCTTGATGCTAGCAAGAAACAATGAACCTTAATGTTTTGAACTGTGAACTAAGAATTTCTGCATTCAACATAACTTATTTTACTTTTTTTTTTTAAAAAAAAAAAAGCCCATTGTCCATTTCTTAAAGCTTTATCTCAATTAGGATCAGAATTAATGGATACTAACAATACATTAAAGTAGGATTATGAAGGCTACAAGTAATTTATTCTGTGACCTTTTAAAATTGCATGTGTTTTCTGGATTGAAGCACATTTTTACATTGCTGAAGAGGGCTGTATTTAAATGAATTATGGTTTCTTTTATCCTAAACAGAAAAGAAGATTCATTTAAGTCACCATGATGCCTTTGGGGAATAGTTTCTTGATATAGATTGCAATTGCTGCCAGTGTCAAATAGGAGACTGGTCTCTGTGCTTGAAACTCAATTGAGGCAATGCCTCGTAACTAAGACTACCACTTCTGGGCTGCAAAAAAAAAAAAAAAAAGGATGAATGGCTACTAGATAGCAAAAAACAAATACAAAAACCTTCTGGCTGTTATTGGAAATTATCTGGATTTCTGCAGTCCTGATCTGGTATTCCTAATACATATGTTCCAAAGAGTCAGCCTCATACTGAGAGAAACAAATCCTGTTAAAGTGTTAAGGGAGGACTGTAAAAATAAGAAAACCTGAATTTAACTTGATATGATATGGGTATTCAGTTAAATTTGAAGAATGCTAAGATGATACGGTTGTGAGACAAAAATAAATAAATAAATGCCTTCATGTCTAAGATAGGTTGACAACAGTATCCATGAGAGGGAAAGCAATCAAAAGTGAAAAATGGAGATGGCAATGTCACAACTGAGCAATAGCCATCTTGTCTGTTTTGACTCACTTGCCTAGCTAGTTGGATAGCTCTGCTGGTAGACCTGTTCTCCCTTTAGTTTGGCATAGGACAGTGATGGCTAACCTTTTTGCTGTCGCGTGCCAAAAGTGGGGGGAGCGCGGCGAGGTCACCCATGTGTGTGCCCACACCCATAATTCAATGCGCCCCACCCATGCGCCCCCCTTTTAGCACATGATGGCACAGTGGGCCCGGTAGGCCTGTTTTTCACCCTCCCCAGGCTCCAGAGGCTTTCTAGGAGCCTGGGGAGGGCAAAAACAGCCTTTCCCACCCCCCCGGAGGCCCTCCGGAGGCCGGAAACAGCCCATTTCCCAACTTCTGGTAGGACGGAAAGACCCAAAAATCAGCTGGTCAGATCACACATGTGCACTGGAGCTGAGCTACAGCAACGCTCGTGTGCCAACTGATATGGCTCCGTGTGCCACTTGTGGCACCTGTGCCATAGGTTCGCCATCACGGGCATAGGATAAGTCAAAAGTGCCTTTCTATGAAATATAGGAATATTTAAAGCACTGAATCATTTCTTACTAAGCTGTTGAAATCAAAGCTTTCATGATGGGAATCTGAGACTTTATTTATTGATCTGCCATGTGCTTAGGCTGGCACAGTTTCTAAAGACATGAACCACTGACCTATGTACCTTCCAGAAATATAGGGAGGTCACAGATCAATTTTCAGCCCAAATGGTGTCATCCATCCAAATATAATGCTTTTGTCATTGGGTAAACCAGACAAGAAACACGACCAGATGAGCTACTTTATTGTAAGGTTACATTAACAGAATCTTGCAAGTCTGAAGGTACAAATCTCCCAGTGACACTTTTAATAGCCTGATCCATTTGGTGGGTCTTTTCTTTTTTCTCTGACTGTTAGGCAACTGCGAACTCTCCCCTCTCTTGTCTCATCATTTTCTAGGTAGCATCTCTTCACCGCCTCTCTCAAGGTCATCCTCACATACCATTACAGATTTGTGGTTGTACAAATGAGCATGTAATTCACAGAATCTATTTTTATTTATCTCAAAATATGTCTGAGCGCAAACATTTTGTAGAAAAATGTCAATATCAGGAAAAGTTATATATATATATATATATATATATATATGTATAACTGTATATTGAATGTACCTATATTGTTATTTATTTTATTTATTTGTCAAACATGTACAAGATAACAAGTGTAGCAGGGGTGGGTTCTACTTACCTTTACTACTGGTTCACATTGTGCCCCCGCATGCACACTTGTACAGATCACTTATGATGATGTCCGAGTCAGTGGGAGGAGCCTCCTGCCGGTTTTACTACCGGTTCTTGCGAACTGGTCCGAACCAGAGTGACCCACCACTGAAGTGTAGGTATGAACATAAACATAAACAAGGAAGAAAATACAAATAAATGGGGACAGTAAACCAGAGACAGTAGGCACACTGGTGTGCTTAAGAACATCCCCTTTACAGGCTTCTTAAGAATGGAGTGATGTCCACGGTAAACAGAGGCTGTAACAATGGAATCGTTGTTATATAGCAATGTGTTTGGGAAGGTTAATATAAACCTTCCCAAAGGTTTATACTGCATATTAGCTATATGCATATATGCTATATGCATTTCGGCCTAGCCTAAATAGTTTTTTAATGGGATTTTAACTTTTATAAGATTTGGGGTTTTAAACTGGGAGGCCGACTGATTTAATATATTTTTAATTATCTTAACTTTTGTATTAGTATGTATTTTTAATTTTGGCTGTTCACCGCCCTGAGTCCCTCTGGGGAGAAGGGTGGTATATAAATTATATACATACACACACACACACACACACACACACACACATTTATATATATATATATATATATATACACATACATACATATGGACAATATAAGGAAGTTGCAGATGTTAGACAAAACTGCATGTCGAAATAAATACAAGATGACTTCTGTTGGAGGCTTCTGGCCACTAACTGCAAATGTTCTAATCTATAGAAAATACTAATTTAGATTTATATAATTGAAACTCAGTTTAAATATTGACATATTTAATTAATTACAGTTTATCTGAAAATTCTTCCCTGTTTTTGTGCGCTACCCCCGTCATAGCCACAAAAAGAGGAAAGTGGTGTTTTAATTTGTCAAAGAGCTAGGTGTATATCCTCAAAAAGAGAGAGAGAGAGAGAGATGAAAGTCTATTGGCCCTGCAACAAAATCAATGAATTAGAGATGAAAAGGAAGATAAGAATACCTGATGTGGCAAGTATAAACATGGTAAGAACAGAAGTAGGAGTTAGCTTGATAATGAGTGCTTTGATTAGGAAAAGAGTCTAAGAACTGGAAAACATGTCTATGTGTTAATTACATTATAAATCAATCAATTATATTATTCTTGTATAACTAAAAATATCAGCCATTTATCAAGAGCAGGTGGACTATGTTTCCTGAACTTTCAGCTATGTTAAGCCATGCAATTGCATGATTCCTTGACTAAATTGCATTGAGTTCTAGGGAGAATCTTGCACAGTGAAAAATTCTCCACATTTTTTTCTTCTACCCCATCCTGTTATGGATTCCTCAGTAAAAGAGGAAGGAGATGTGAATCTGATGGACTATCAGCCTGATATGGGAGAACAGTTTGACTCACAGCCTGAAGAGGCAGATATTTATGAAACGAGTAGAATTCATGCCAGTGGATTGGGGTTTAAGCCAACATACCTTGGCCAAATCAAGAACCAAAGCAGAAAATAACAGAGCACTTGTCTGCCTATTGGAAAGCAAGCAATGCAAACTGATTCCCCCACTTTTTAAAAAATAAGGTGAAGGTTTAAAGAAGACCTAACAGACCTCCATGCATAAAAATAGTGTATGTTTTCCTTCCTTCCTTCCTTCCTTCCTTCCTTCCTTCCTTCCTTCCTTCCTTCCTTCCTTCCTTCCTTCC
>WNWU01000030.1:10181474-10193843 GCA_012654045.1 Ptyas mucosa | reverse complement strand
TCCTTCCTTCCTTCCTTCCTTCCTTCCTTCCTTCCTTCCTTCCTTCCCTCCTTCCTTCCTTCCTTCCTTCCTTCCTCCTTCCCTCACTCCCTCCCTCCCTCCCTCCTCCCTCCTTCTGTTATATTTTTCCCCACATTGGCCAGGCTTTCTCGTAAATTCTTGGTGGAATTGCTTCTGGTTGGTGTATCTCATATTTGTATCCATTCCTGCTTTTTGACTCTATGATTATATAATTTTGATCCTTGGAAGGGATCTTGTGTTCTTGGATCTATCTTGTGTTCATGTTGATAACTACTGAACAGAAATCATTTTAACTGTCCTGTAGCTACTTTCCACTATTACTAAACATGCCCTTTGTTCATGGGATAAGTTATAAGTCCTTCTTTTTCCCTTCTTGCATGCAACACTTGGAATCTTAGCTACTAGATTTGGCTGGAAATTATGAATTGGTCTATTAACCTCAACTTGTGATCCTTGGACACTGAGGTGTATGTAATCAACCATGTGTAGACAGTTAGCACCCACCCCTCTCCTAGAAGAATGAAATATTTTAGGAAATATTAAAAAGACAGACTATTATATCTCCCTGGATGAGAAAAGGAGAAACATGCTCTTTGAAAGCAGCCCCCACCTTTGTCAATAGCCCCAGAAAGACTGGGCCATCCTATCTACAAAACAATAGGATTCCAGCTCCAGGGTGATGGGATTAAGACATATATATTCACTCCATGAATCAGACATGCTTGGTGGTTCTGCTTCACCATTAAACCATCCTTCCAAGCAGCCTCCATGTTTCTAGTGTCTTTCTCCCATTATATTGGCACATACAGTGAATGCTACCATTATGTACTTACATTCTGATATTTCACACAACTATCTAAGTTGCATAATTGATCATTATGACATTGACATTGTCAATGTCATAATGATATTGTTATGGTTGCATCATCTTTCAGTCCTCTTGCCTTCCCCTGCAGGCATCTATGCCCAGGATCAAAATCCATTACACAAAGTAGTTGTTCACTTTGTAAAATACCAGTAATTCTATCTCAATATTACTATAGTATTTATAGCCTAATATGCTGGAGCAGGATACCTAGCAATTCCTAGCCGGACATCTGTTCTAACTGCAACTGTGGCAGATTCATAGTCCATTCTTTGCTAATATCAGGTGCAATGTTTCACCAGTGTTGAAATTAAAACACTTAATATTAAGTACTAAAATATAGAATTAAATGTTGGGGGAAAAGAATGGAAAGGATGTATTAGTAAAATTCTTTTTCATCCTGTTTTTACTCTGTTCTATTTTCATTTTGTCTTTTGCATCTTAGGTCTTTTGTAACATTTAAGTTTATGCAACATAATATAAAATAAACAAAGTTAAAATTCGGCCGCCCATTCTTCTCTACATAGACTGGACAGTAACCTTCTATTCATGGCTTGCCTTTCATCTGAGATAGCAAGTTTCTTTGGATCGATGCTAATATCTTTTTCATGTTTTTGTTTAATGGAGAAAGGAAGAAGGAATAAATCTGGTGTGCCTGCTGTTCTGATATGAACCTGGCTCATTACGGGAAGGAAGGAATAAAACTTTGTTATAGCTCTAATGCAATTCCTAATTTAAAGCATAGCAAAAAAAGAAATGCAAAATATGCATACCAATGATCTAATGTAATGTATATTTTATGAATGTTAACACCATACCATAGGATTGGTAAACTTAAAATAGTTCTGGAATGGAGAATTTTACAAAGCTGAAAACATTAGAGCTTATATAAGTGGGTTCAGTGGTTGAGACTAACATCAGTTTGTATTTGCTGGATCATGTAATATTGATCTGCAATGTGGTTTAGAACCATAACATAAATTTGCCAGTTTGTGTATAATTATAGCCTATGTATAAAAGGACGGGTAAAACAAGATACGGGTAAAAGATGAAACGGTCAGGTTTCTGTAGTTTACAATTCTCTTAATCACAGTTTAGAGAATCATATACAGACAGTGGCCCCATTTGTATATTCATACTTGGTCATAAAATGATCAAATTGCAAATTTGCTGATCTAAAGCCCCATATAGGGTTGTTAGCGCCTTCAGCAAGCAGCCAAAAGAGCACAACTTCTTGCCATGATTTATAAATCAGTCTGGTTCCATTCTAGTTAATTAACCATAAATGAATGTATCAGGAAACTTTGGCACATTTTGTGGTTTGCAGATGTTTGAAGTGTGGCATGTCCTGCAATCAGAAGCCTCACTAAAACATTTGAAATTATTTACAAATGACAGATGGGAGGTTTTGTTGTTACTTCTCTTTGGAAGGAGGTGCCAGCAAGAATATGCTTTTTTAACAGACCACTTAGATTTCTTAGCTATTTTATGCTTAGGTACGATGGCTATGCATACTTAGTAAATGATCTGGATAAAGTTCTTCCACCACAGATAAATGCAGTTCACCTGAATGAAGCAATTCAATGGCTCACTTCAGTTTTGGGGATATTTTTCATAAAAAAGAGAAGGGCAAAAATGAAAACAAAGAATTTTAATTTATTTCTCCCATTTATTTCTGTATATATATATATATATATATATATATATATATATATATATATATATTAGGGAAGCAAACTAGAAATGAAGAGAACTAGATGTGCTTCATTTTAATTTAGCTTTAGAAATGAATGTGCTGCTCCTTGGATTGGATGTTGAAGATTATAGTGGAGCTGGCAAATATCCAGTCACCTGCTTCTGTTTGCATTGGGAGATATTTAAACAGCTTTGGCATGTCAATCTTTTTTTTTTTACATTTTACATTGCTCTGTTCCATGTATTCAAGGCTTATCAATGAAAAATCAGAATAACATAATCTTGATCCCCCAAAATAAAAATGTTCAAACCTCCCACCTTGTTTGTAGTGTGCAAATTACATTGGCCTCTCTCTTTGCTCTGATATGTTAGAAAGATTTACTAAGGGATGCAAGCCTTGGTATTGCATTACAGTAGGGAGGGAGAGAGAGAGAGTGTGGTGCTTTTAATGATTGCTTGGTTCCCACAGAAATGTGGCCAGCTGCTGAAGCTGGCAGCCTTCTCCTGATCCATGCCTGCAATTCAGAAATAATTTTGTGGCTGTAAATCATCTGCTATATGACAGTTTGTCTACAAATATGTCACTGTCTGTTTACTTTGCTGTGCATCAAACAGTCTAAAGGCACATGCACCTATCCGCACGCACGCAGACTTCCCTACTTATTCAGAGGAAAGGCATGAGCGAATCTAACTTGACTGGTTCCCTGCTGCCCTATCTAGCATTGCCTCTGGCTAAGAAAATGAGAGCAAGTAAAAGGCCACTCAGTGTACAATAATGTAGATTTAGCCAGAACAGGGGAGCAGGCGCTAACAAGCTGAAAGAGGCAGCCTTTATTCAGGAGTATTCTCAGCTGGTTGCACAAAGTTTGGTCTTTTGTACTAACTATTGAAGCTTAGGTGGAATTTTAATAAACCTCCAATTACAACAAACCTTTCGAGATGAGGAAAGGTTGGGTGACTTCACACACCCCTCTTCAATAGATGCACAACTTCCTTTAAAAAAAAAAAACAGCTGAGGTGCGCACAAAACCTGGATCAAATAGAAAACTTACTCAGCAACTGAAAAATACCCAAGAGCAAAAGAACAAAGTGTCAAAATGTTGCATCTTCCCCCCTCCAACTTCCCTTTCTATGAACCCCCTTCTCTTATCTTTACAATGCTTCTTCCTTCCCTAGATATTTAGAATTATAATAAGGAAGGATTATTAAAGGCATGGGCAACTCTTTCATATGCAAATCATTTTGCATGGAACCACACCTGAACTCTTGACCTCCATCAGCATAAAATAAGCTGCTTAAACAGTGCCTAGATTACTGGATCTTAAAATTGCTTTTGTGTACAATATGTATGCACTAGAGTGAAATCGGAGAAATGATAGTTTTGTTTTCTTTTTTTTTAGCCCACAGAACTAGTATAATCCTGGGAGGTAAACTTGAAATATTACTTTTAAAAGCAAATAGTAATGAATATATTTATTTTTGTTAAATTTGTTGTTTTTGTTATATATAATTATAGACAGACAGACAGATGGAGAGATAGAGAGCTGCCAACCAGGTTCAAGACTCAAGCACTGCACAATGTGGTGAGCTTCCATTAATTGCCCCACCTCCTGCCCACTTATCCATTTGAAAGCATGCAGATGCGAGTAGATAAATAGGTACCATTTCTATAGGAAGGTAATGGCATTCCATGCACCTCAGCATATAGTCATGCTGGCCACATGACCATGGAAATGATCATCGGACAACTCTGGCTCCCACTGCAACGACTTTCTTGGTTTATTTCCAATTCCCCCCCCCCCCTTGCATTAGATCTCTTTTTAAATCCATATTCAGTTAATGACAAGCAAAGAACGATTTGGACATGGTGAGTGGACCTTATAAAACTGATTACTTCAGCGTTCTGCTCCTGTTCTTTTTCGGACAAGTGGAAAAACTATTACTGGCTTAATGAGATTAGAATTGGTTCCTACAACATCTTTCTGAGAGGGAGAACAAATGGATATGCCAAATCACGAATATAATGGGATGGTTGGCAGATCTGAAACTACAGATCCATTCGCACAGGGATAGATTACTATGTCTTGCAAGAAACTGATGTGCAAGCAATTGCTTTCAAGCTCTTGGAGCCTAAATATCAGTTAAAAAGCCCTTTTAAAAGTTGCTTTATGAATGTATCAGAGTAGTGGCAGGAAGATAAATGTTCTTGATTTTTTCCCCCTTCTACTTCTCATTCAATTTAGGAAGAATTGGCTTAGAAAATTACTCTCCTAAAGAAGATAATTCCTCCTTTTTAAAGAAGTGGCATTACTTGCTAAGTGGTCAAGGGCTCAGTATGAATCTCCTGAATCTCTCCAGTCACCTCTAGCCTTCCTGAATTTTTTCACTCAAGTCAAATCCCAAAGAAATATTTCTCATGGGCCTTTTAGGGCTGTTGCTAAAATTGTCTTGTCCTTGAGAAATTGTCAGAGAATTTCCCTTTCCCCTGAAGAAATTCAGCATAATTATCCATCCAATTTCCCTGTCCACAACTTTGGGAGAAAGTTTTGAAAGTGGTCACTACAAAACAGCCTAGCTGGCATTCAAACAGGATTAAACATATTTCTAAAAGATGAACCTGAATGTCTTGTGAAAGCAGAATGGAACATCACTAGATCTTGAGTGCCAACAGCACCTGGCCAATATGTCCCACTTAAGAGTTTCACAGAGGCATTTTTGTGATGAAGCTGAAATTATAATAGACTTAAGCTTGTCCTGATCCAGGAGGGCTCTTTCAATACCCTTACATATTTATCCAAACACAAGTTTGGTATCAAGTCTTTTAGAGCATAATCTCTCTCCAATCTGATGTCTCACAGATGTCTTGAATTACATGCTGACATATTTCACCTATTGTCCTTGCTAGATATTGTAAGAGCTGAAATCCGGCACATCTGGAGGGCATCAGGTTTAGAATAGTAGTTCTGAGAGTTTAATCCTCAGGGCAACAAGATAACTGACAAGCTTTGTACAGGTCTTAGGGGAATGAAACAAATGGAAAAGGTCTTTGAATCCTGTATACCGGTTTTTCCAAACTTCATAACATTAATATATTTTGGGACTGCTATTATCCATAATTCCAAGACATATTATACATATGCTAGTTGAGTATTCTGGAAATTGCAGTCTCAGCCATCTGGAAGGCACCAAATTTTGTTAAACAAATTTTGTTATCACAAAGTTTCTTCTATTATCATTTGTTGCATAATTAGGCGGATTTTCAGACTGGATTTGTCCCTCTATCGAGTCCTTCCCAAGGACCTGGGATAAGTAATGTGGAGTTTTGATGGTGTTGAAAGGTATCATGGCAGGATGTAAGCTGTTCCATGTAAAGCTGCCTTTTGCAATTGACTGATACTGATTTTGTCAATGCCGATAATGTTCAAGTGTTGCTCCACTTGAGAGGCAATGTTTAAAGAGCACTTCAAATGGTGCCAGATAGACTAGACATGTGTCTGGACTTCTGACATTGATGGGGCAGTTCTACAACAATACTATACTTGTCATTGCCAATTGACCTAAGTTTGTTTCTTCCGCTGTGATTTTCTAGTAAATATGCATATTCCTCTGGGATAGTCATACAGCAAATACTGATATTTTCAGAATGAGCCATCATAATGGATAGAAAAGGAACAGTGCCTTATTTCTGTGAACCCCTTCTTTCTTCTAAATAGGAAGGATACATATAGCTTTGCAGAGTTAATATTCCATCAGAATATATTTCTTGTCAAAATTACAGGTTCAATCAAACTGTATAAAAGTAGATATTCATTTCGGTAATAGGATTTCTTTTCACTATTTCCTTTATGACCCCCTTCTGTCCCAAAGGGACTCCCCAGCCATCAAAATTCTTTCATTGTAGAGAAGAATTTTGTTTTATCACAATATCTAGAGGGCAGACAAAGTTGACCTGTGGATAGAACTGAATGTTTTTATCCCTATGCAAATGCAATCAATTAATTACTTGATTAATTGGTTAGCTCTCTGTGATTAATCAAGAAAAAAGTTCTTCAATTAAATGGTATCTACAATATTATCTCCTGACAATTACTTTATCATTGGAAATAATTTCTTCAAGAATTTTAACTGAACAGATTAACATAGCTCATTGTTTTCTTCACTTTTATAAAAAAAAAGATTAAAATTTATAAAATTGAAAAATAAAATAGAGTAGGTTAAAAACAAGTTGGATATGAAGAAATGTCCAAATCCTCCTGCTATATTGCTAAATATTGTTCTAGAATAGCACAGCATCTTCTGCTGGGTCTCTTTAGGAATCATCATTCAAACGCAGAGTTAAAAAGGTACTATGTTGCATTAAAATTAACAGAATAACAGGATAATAGAATTGGAAGGTACCTTGGAAGTCTTCTAATCCAACTCCCTTCAAAGCAGGAAAGCCTGTACCATTTCAGACAAATGGTTGTCCAATCTCTTCTTTAAAAACTCCAGTGTTGGAGCACTCACAATTTCTGGAGGCAAGCCATTTCACTGATTAATTGTTCTGTCAGGAAATTTCTCCTTAGTTTTAGATTGCTTCTCTCCTTGACTAGTTTCCATCCATTGCTTCTTGTCTTGCCTTCAAGTGCTTTGGAGAATAGGTTGAACTCCTCTTCTTTGTGGCAGCACCTTAGATATTGGAATACTGCTATCATGTCACCCCTAGTCCTTCTTTTCACTAGACTAGCCATACCCAATTCATGGGTATGTCTTTATTATGGGTGGCCACATTATTTCTACTGGCATAGTATATATTCAGATTGTTATGTAACTGGAACATAGAGGCAGAGTAGATATGAGACAAGGAAAGTGACCCCACATATTTCATGGGGATGGAAAGTAGTAGAGAAGAGTAGAAACAAAGCACTCATACTACATGGCCTGTTCCTCTTTAAATTTCCCTTCTTGGGAAGTTGGTGGGAGGGTTGGTTGGTGGTATATGTCTCTTCATCAGTCTGGATGGTAACCAACCCAGTTTGTTCCTGCTTGCTCTCTACTCCAGGTGTCAAAATATGTGTAGCCCGAGAGGGTATGAAAATTCAGACAGCAGGGCAAAAACATGTAGGGAAGAAGATCTGATAGAAAAAAATAAAAATAAAAGCAAGTAGAAAGAGGGGAGAACATGTGGGCCAGAGACATTTAGGTAGAGAAAACTTTTGTTTATGTAATAAATCTTAATAGAAAAAAAGGAGGTTATCCCATTGGCTGCGTTATGAATTAATCCAATCTATGCAAATTTATGCAACTTCCTTATATTCATAGTTTACCTAAAAGCTTCACTGTTGGTTTAGAGAGAAATTTCAAATTTGCCTTGCAATGAAAATAAGGGAAATATGAATTTTAAAAATCAATTACTTTTTTAAAAAAATTCATTTTAATTGGAAGAGTAAATATTGGTTGCCATATATGGTTGGTTGGTCCTTCCTTTTTTAGCAACAAAAATCAGCACATCCTTCTCACCATTATCTGCTGTGTCAGGAACACTCATTAGAGCTGACTGTCATTTTTAGTGATTTACAGAACCTTTGCTGTTTTCTTAGAAATGTTTGTCACAAGCAAAGGGAAAAGCAAAATCAACCATGCAGTTGCTTGTAAAGTGTAAAGCATCACAGTGGGTTGCAAATAAAATAAACCATATACCACTGTGAGCGTAAGATATGCAGTCAGTTGCCGGGGGTGGGGGGGAGGATACAAGTTCAGTTTATTAAGTTATTTTTGTTCCTCAAAAGATCTCTAATTCATTTGTAGTTATATCTTCTTATTTTATCAATATATAATTTTTATAGGAACATTTATATCCGTGTTAAGGCCACAGTAATAAAATGCTGCTTCACAGATTGGAACCAAAGGAAAAATGTTCCTTGTATTTTTATCCAAAAGGGCTTACAAACCCTCTGCTGATTCGCCATCTATATTGTATACGAAAAAATGTGAAATGTGAGATGCTGGCAATAAAGCTTTGTCACTGGGAGACTCTATATGGCCAGTTACTGTGACTATTCTCAGTAACAACTGGCCATGATCCCAATTTGGCATAACAGCATGGAACCCAAACTGCTGCAGAAAATCTTATGATACAAAAATAATCACATATTTCTAAAGCCTGGAGGAGAAATCATCACTGGCCTTAGGTGTTGCACTGATCTCATGTTTCACAATGGGGAAAATGCCCACGAGAAGCAAAATAAGTTGACACAGTGCCCAAATCCTATGAATCGGTTTTTTTATTCCTCAAATGAGATTTCTGCTTTTCTCAATCATCCTCAGGGTGCTTTAGAAATGACTTTGGAATTGACTGTGGTTTTATTTGTAGGCTCACTTTACTGCTGCAAGTTGACAGAAGTGTGCTGTTTAGATAGTTTATCTTTACTCGGAAACCTCTCTTTATGTCCCTTCTTTATGTGGAATTAGTTGTCCCATGAGATCTTATTTTGAGATCTAACTGTAATGCAAGAACCTTGTTAAGCAAACTTAGTTCTGTAATGGGTAGGATTAAAATAGGTAAACTGATGGGTCTAGGTGATCTGAAGTAAATTAGTATTTGTTAAGTTGGGTGAATGAGGACTCAGCAAGCCAGGCAGTGTGTGACAACAGCTCTTTATTTCAGGGTGAGAATCCAGCAACTGACCAGGGGAAACAGCTCCCTTTATATACCTTGCAGCTGTGGTGGTCAGCCAATCAGCTGATAGTCAGTTAATTCAAACTTCCCGCCCAAACTTATATACATAACAGTATTAATATACACAAAATATACATATACATATAGAAATACATTCATTTACACAATCCAAAACAACATAACATTAAATGAAGGTCACCAGAAGTCAGTTTTGGTGAAATCCCCCCCACCAACAATTTCCAGATACTGAGTTTGAAAACATTTTGTTTTCCTTCCTTGAATGCACACTCCATGTATATTGATTGGAGAATTTCACAATCATCCTAAAAACTGTTAGCATGCTTGTGATTTAGCATGATGTGCATTAACATCATGCTAAACCTTAATTCTATGTACAGTAATGTAGGACCAAGCACATGAAACCTGAAAATGCACAGGGGACTGTGGACTGTGAAGCTGATAGGGGGAAAAAAAAGTTACTGATTGGCATAGGTTTTGTAATTGTTCCCTAATTTTCGAACAAGGTAGGTTGAACATTTTATAGAAAATGTCTCCGCTTTCGTTTTGTTTCCAAGAATTGCCACTTAAACCCAATCCAATTTTCATTAGTAACATCACTTTGACTTCCATTCTCCTGAATGCCTCTAAAATAATACGTAACAGTAATTACTTTTCTATTTTCCATTTACTTTAGCCACTGGCCTCTGATTTATTAACTGTATTTCTGCTAAGAACTGTTCCTAAGAACAGGAAAAAAAAAAGAAAAGAAAGAAAAGAAAAAAAGAAAGGAAAAGAAAAAAGGAAAAGAAAAAAAGAAAATTCATTTGCTTTAACAACAACACAACCCACCCACCCAATTGCTTTAGGTATTTATTTTTTGGGGGGTGGGTGGGTGGAATGTCATGTAAGAGCCCAAGCACTTAATTAGTAAGTACTTGCTTCCCTGCTAGCAGGATATCAGCTAGTGAGCAAATGGATTAAGCTACGGTACTTCTGTTGCCAGATAGGAGACATATTGACAGTTCTGTTTTCATTCTCAGGTGTCTAGTTAAGAGAAACACATGAGTCCAATTCAAACTTGAAAAACGTTATCTTTACCTAGAATGATTACAGTTTTGAAACACAATTTTTACACAGTAAACCTAAATTGGGACTGAGTTCCCCCCCCTCCCTTCTCCATTCCTTTCTAACAGTTTGAAAAGAATGAGTGTAAAATATAAATAGAGCCCACGCTGTTGTTAGCAGATGCATCTTCTGTTAGCTAAATTTCATAAATGTGGCCCAAAGAGTAGAAATGGATTAGCATCGCCCCCCCCCCCCAGCAATTCTAAGGCAGGCAAGAAAATATTTTAAAAAGATGCCAATGTCTTCATTTATTTGTTCAAGAGTGTGTTTTAATTAGCTATTTGGTTGAGTTTCCTGATCTGATCGAGTTTGGAAAACAAAGAAATGTTTGCATGTGAAGCAGATAACTTAAGTTTGTTCCAATGGCTGGAAGAAAGAGAGAAAGAAAGAAAGAAAAAAATCTGTGACAAGTTAATCTGTCTCTGCGGCATAATAAAGAAAGAAACAGATGGTGATATCTCCCTCTAGAGTTTCCTAGTAGGGGAAAACAAATCCCTCCTTCAACTTTCTGAGGCTGTTATTATTAGTTTCTTGTCATCTTTATCTGTGCCAAAGAGATAGTTTCAGATATTCCCCCCCCCCCACACTATGTAGCGGGTTTCTACAGTCAATTCTCAATGGAAATCCATTGTAGGAGATGAAACAAGGTGGATCTGTAGCTTTCAGCTGGCTTCTGAATTCTCTTCCACTGTAACAGAAAATAATCTGTATTCTAAATCATGAAATGAGTTCTCCAGCTTCGTTCTATGTTAATTGACAGAATCAGCTAGTGACAGAAAACAGGTAAGCGCAGCATCAAATAGCTTTCTTTCTTTCTTTTCCTTCCTTCCTTCCTTCCTTCCTTCCTTCCTTCCTTCCTTCCTTCCTTCCACTAAGAAATCACCTCTTATGGAAAACATTCCAAAGGTGAAATGGAACAGCATTCATTTATGATAATGCAGTAGAACAATACTAGCCTGGACTGCATTGACTGGCTAAGACACTGAGCTTGTCGATCAGAAAGGTCAGCGGTTCGAATCTCTAGTACAGGTCTCCTGCATGAGCAGGGGGTTGGACTAGATGACCTCCAAGGTCCCTTCCAACTCTGTTACTGTTAAATACTGTATGTATAAATCCAGTTAGCAGTTTAAAACAGAAAGCACTCTACATTCAATCATACTAAACTCAGTTAAAGGCAAGTATAAACATAGCTTCAGGGCTCATCTGAAAACTTAAGGCAACATTTTAGATCTGATGGGTATGACTGGAAAAAGGATTTCATAATGGGAAGAAGAAAGAGATACTGATTTTCCTTGTGCGATAAAGAAAAATAAAAATCTCTGGAAGAATAGAGCCTGCACTTAAAAATAAGAGGTAGTAAAAAGCCAGAAAATTTTATAAAAAGATAGGAGCCATCATCTAGAAGAGAGCACATTATTTGTTTTAGAAAGAAGGGGGAATAAAAGCAGACTCCCTAGGAATGAAGAAGCCGGCCAAAGAGATAAACAAATCAGTGGCAATTAATCAGTTAGCATTGTGCAGAGAAAGATTTTGCTCAGCAGTCCAAACTATAAAAGCTTCAAAAAAGAGAAAGTGCAAACGGAATGCTTCTTATCTGGATAAGAACTTCCTGTCCTTTTGTATTAGCCTGGGCCAGCTCTAATAGTAGAGAAAGGTGAGTGGCAGCCGGTGTAGTGTGTGTGTGAATGTGCAGTTGCCTATCTTGTTAAATCAATAAAGCTTTGTTTTCCTTATAATTCAGCATTTCCATGACTCTCTAAAGATCCTGACGGCTTCTCTAATTGGTGCCTAGGAATTCTAAAAATAGGGAAAGGGATTCTACTTAGAGCTGTGTGTGTGATTTTCTAAAACCTCTGTGCAAAATAGCTTCCTTCAGGACAGCTGATTATAGCTGCTTGCAAGTGGTTGATCAAAGCAAGTGGGAGGAGCTTGAGCATGTGATCAAAGGGAAGAAAGAAAAAGAAAGAAAGAAAGAAAGAAAGAAAGAAAGAAAGAAAGAAAGAAA
>WNWU01000030.1:10164855-10181464 GCA_012654045.1 Ptyas mucosa | reverse complement strand
AAAGAAAGAAAGAAAGAAAGAAAGAAAGAAAGAAAGAAAGAAAGAAAGACTGCACATAAGTGGAACTTATAAATAATAGGATCAATTGGATTTTTAGGATAAAAAAATGTAACACTGGTAGCCTCTTGTTTCTATGTATATTCTCTTAACTGTCCACTGACTAAATTAACTATATAAAAGACTAATATATCAATAAAGGAGAACGGTTTGCGTTGTTGATCACCCAATATCAAATGCTCGTTTTGGTTTTTATTCTTTGAATTCCTTATTTTTGGTTAATATCTGAAAGGACACATGGCAGTTTCACCCCATGATTATATAGAACAGCCTGCACTGTTGTGTTCTTTCAGAACTGTGGGGAAGATAGAGCAACATAATGTTGGCATTCAGCCAGAAATCTAAAACTTATGCCCAATAATTTTGTTCTCTGCCTTGGGAGGAGAGACAGAAGAAGATAATAAAGGAAAGCAGCAAGGCTAGGAGATAAGAAAATAAAGCACGAACCCAATCTGGGAGGTGGGGGTTAAACCCACATTTCTTGAATCATTCCTCTGAAGGTACAGATTACTTGCTGGTAGGTGGACTGAGAATTAGAAATACAAACAGATGTTTTTGTAGCAGAAACTTAAATTGTATGGTAGCTTGCCTCCTTGGTGCTAAAATTGTGGATTCCTTGTGCCAACAGCTAGAGAGTACTAGGCAGCAGGCAGAAATTGTGGGTCCATGTTGGCACCAATAACATTAGAAAATCTAGTCAACCCATTGTGAAAACCAAATTTAAATTAGATAACAAACTGCAGTTGTTAGATAACTGCAGTTAGATAACAAACTACAGTTGCTGCAAAAGTAATGTTCTCAGACTTGTGGCATGCTCCAAGTTCAAGATCAGGTAAATGCCAGAACTCAAGAGTTCTATATATGTGGATGACTTGGGGATGTCAAGCAAAGGAGCAGAATTCTTAGGCTCTGGAACAACTCAAATCTCCGCAAGAGAGTTATGGTCTACCTGAAACCAATGGTACTGGACTGCTAGTGAATAGGATCACAGAGATGGCAAAGTATTATATAAACTGATCCCTAAGAGAAAATCAGAGGTGCTAGCATCTGCTTAGAAAAAAATAGATATTTCAGAAAAGATGGTAAGGATTACAATGAGTTTGGAAGTGTTTTAATGGATAGTCATATCAATGGCAAATATAAAAATATTAGATTAGAAAAAAAACAGTCAGTTGAAGAAGGTTTTTGGATGAGAAGCAAATTGTCTTCAAAGAGAAGCCAGAAAGTCCAGTTGCCTCTTGAAAAAGCACCTTTGGGACAACCATGACCTGGATGGCTGAGAATCTCCATAGATAGTTAGACCAACACATTTTTAAAAGGATATGAGACAGGGGTGAAATCCAGCAGGTTCTGACAGGTTCTGGAAAACCAGTAGTGGAAATTTTGAGCAATTTGGAGAACTGGCAACGGAAATTTTGAGTAGTTCAGAGAACCGGCAAATGCCACTTCTGGCTGGCCTCAGAGTGGGGTAGGAATGGAGATTTTGCAATATCTTTCCCCCAGGAGTGGGGAGGGAATGGGGATTTTGTAGTATCCTTCCCCTGGAGTGGGGTGGGAATGGAGATTTTGCAGTATCCTTCCCCTTCCACACCAACCAAGCCACGCCCACCAAGCCACACCACACCCACCAAGCCATGCCCACAGAACCGGTAGTAAAAAAATGTGGATTTCACCACTGATATGAGATATAGGTGTTTCTGAACCAATGTTAGAAATCACTAATTGTGATAGAAAACTAATACACTTGATCAAGAATGAGAGCATAGAATAGAATCAAAACCTGGTGGAATGGTGATAACCAGCTAGATATATTCAGTCCTTAATATAATCTTCATAGAAAAAAAAAAGGAAAAAATACACCAGGGTTGTCACTACTCTTTATATCTATGGCAGTTTGAAACGTAACATGAGGAAATATTGGTTGATCATATTCCTTAATATAATCACAGTGTGTGTGTGTGTGGGAATGGCACAAAGAGCCATGGAAAGCTACATGCTTGGCATTACATGGAAAGACCGGCACATAGAGAACAAATGAACATTTCGTCTCAACCCTTCCAAGACCGAGTGGCTGTGGCTTCCGGCGTCCCGATATAACCAGCTGGTGCCATTGCTGGTTATTGGGGGTGAATCATTGGCCCCCACGGAGAAGGCTCGCAATTTGGGCGTCCTCCTGGATGCACGGCTGTCTTTAGAAGAGCACATGACGGCCGTGGCCAGGGGGGCTTTCTATCAGGTTCGCCTGATACGCCAATTGCGTCCCTTTCTGGATCGGGACTCCCTACGCACAGTCACTCAGGCACTCGTCATTTCCCGCCTGGACTACTGTAATGCTCTCTACATGGGGCTACCCTTGAGGTGCATCCGGAGGCTCCAGTTGGTCCAGAATGCGGCCGCGCAGGGGATTATGGGAGCAACGGGACGCTCCCATGTGACACCTCTCCTGCGCGAGCTGCACTGGCTTCCTGTGGTCTTCCGGGTGCGCTTCAAGGTGTTGGTGACCACCTTTAAAGCGCTCCATGGCTTAGGGCCAGGGTACTTACGAGATCGCCTTCTGCCGCCAATAGCCTCCCACCGGCCAGTACGTTCGCACAGAGAGGGCCTCCTTAGGGTGCCGTCTGCCAGACAATGCCGGCTGGCGACCCCCAGAGGGAGAGCCTTTTCTGTAGCGGCACCCGCCCTGTGGAATGACCTACCCCCAGAGATACGCATGATACCTGACCTCCGGGCTTTCCGACGAGCCCTGAAAACACATTTATTTCATCTAGCCGGCCTGGCTTGACCCTATTGTTTTGGTTTTAAATTATAAATTGGTTTTAACTTGGTTGTTTTAAATTGTGGGCCAAAACTATTTAATTATTTTAAATTGTTTTTTAATTTTGTATGCTCTATTTTATTTTGGCTGTTCACCGCCCTGAGTCCAGCTGGAGAAGGGTGGTATACAAATTAAATAAATAAATAAATAAATAAATAAACATAGATGATATCATCGAAAGAATAAAATAATTGAAATGGAAATGGGCTGATCAGATAGCAAGAAGAACTGATGGCAAGTGGACCAAGGCAGTCATAAAATGGATCCCACTTGATAAAAGAGACCTAAATTTTGAAATATGTCAGGGAGTATCAGGAAAAGGAGAAGTTATTGTAATAATGCAGGAGAGCCAACCTCACATAGATTCAGTGTTCAGACCATATACTGAAATCAAATGTCACCCCAAATCTTTGCACCTTAGAAACCAGTCAATGGAAAGGCAATACCAGACTTTTTTTAAAAAAATTGATTTATATCCCACCCTTCTCTGGAGACTCAGGGCGGCTTACAATCTGTTAAGCAATAGCCTTCATACTTTTGTATATTTATACAAAGTCAGCTTATTGCGCTCACAAACAAGGTCCTCATTTTACTTACCTTAGAAAGGATGGAAGGCTGAGTCAACCTTGAGCCTGGTGAGATTCGAACTTACAGTAATTGCAGACAGCTGGTGTTAATCACAATGCTTTTAGTCTGCTGAGCCACCAGTCTAGACTTCATTTTAAGTAGCAACTATGATCAGTTGAAAAATATAATTTGTGGATTCAGCATAAACAACAATAATAATTATGATAATGCTACTAAGTTTTTCATAGAGGCAAATAGAAAACTACCAACACAATCCAAAAACAGTTAAATTGGATGACAGAAGGGAAACTTGTGAAAATAGTCTGAAAGGAAAAGTTAAAAGGGCCAAGTCTCTTGCTAGTGCACAGAGATTTCAGGGGGAAAAAAGCAATAAGGAATGTTCAGCTAGAAAATATTCTACAAAATATTTACGACCACAATTAAGCCCAAAATTTCTGTTGCTAAATGAGACAGTTGTTAAGTGAGTTTGGCCCCATTTTATGATCTTTCTTGCCACAGTTGTTAAGTGA
This sequence comes from Ptyas mucosa, assembly GCA_012654045.1. Lineage (NCBI taxonomy): Eukaryota > Metazoa > Chordata > Lepidosauria > Squamata > Colubridae > Ptyas > Ptyas mucosa. The sequence continues at coordinate 10,177,495 of WNWU01000030.1, read as the reverse complement.
ATCACTGCAGTTGTTAAGTTAGTGTTGTGACCCAGGTCTAAGTAGGTAGTAATCGATGCAAACAGTTCTAAAACAAACAGATTTTATTAGAACAGCTGAGAATTAACTCATTCTCAGCGTAGTCCAAACTAAATTAAAACAAACTCTTCATAACACAAATTCTTCAGTCTAATCACCAACCTTGGTATAATTAGGCAAACTGCCAAAGGCTTCTCTTGGCAAAAGTTCAAAAGCAGAAGACGCCAACCAGAGATAAGTGCAGCAAGACTATCAACGTTGTTTTCTGACAAAGAGCCCAAGAGCCGTTGCTGGTCTTTTAAGCCTTATGGAAGGGGCCAATCATCTCTTGGCCCTACTCCTGAGTCGTCCTCTTTGCTTTAGCTGCTCTTGCCTTCTGGCAGCTCTTCTCATATGTGCGCTAGGAACAGGCTCGTCCTGTTCCTCTGCCTCTCTACTGTCAGCCTCTGGAGGCTCCGGAGTCCGCACATCACTCCCAGTTGGCCCTGGCCCCATCTCTGCCTCTGACGCAGAGCCCTCATCCGGGCCTTCCCCAGCCTCCAGGATTGGCCCATGTTCTTCATCAGCCTCATCGCTATCTGACTCCGCTGCCAGCTCTGCAGGCTGCTGGTAGACCACAACAGTTAGTATCATGGTCGATAAGTGAATTTTGGCTTACCCATTGGCTTTGCTTATCAGAAGGTCACAAAAAGGGATCACATGACCATGGAACACTGAAACGTCATAAATATGAGTTTTGAATTTTGATCGTGTGACTATGGGGATGCTGCAACAGTCGTAAGTGTGAAAAATGGTCACTAAATGATTATTTCAATATTGTTGTAACTGAAATTCAGTGTCACTTATTTCAATGTTGTTGTTATTTTGAACCGTCACTAAATGAACTGCTGTAAGTCAAGGACTACGTATAATTAAAATAAAAAAAGATCAGCCAAATTCTGGAAAAAGCCGATATGGCTTTCTAATAGTCCAGGAAGTTGTGGAGGTTCAGAAGAAAGAAAAATCTGTTTTAGCAAGGGAAGTAAAATAAAGCACAAACCAGAAAGGGAAAAAGAAGAGTTGTGTGCATGTGTGTGAGAAATAGAGAATGGAAAATGTTTGGGCCATTAAACAACAAAAGAATGAAAGAGATCCTCAAAGAGATTGCAGTGAAACTGAATGAATTATTTGCATCCCTTCATACAAAAGATATAGGACAGATACCCGAACTGTATTGACTTTTTCATGGAGAGAACAACTAAAGCAAATTACTGTACAAGAACAGATATTCCAGCAGATCTTGAGAAAACAGGTAACAAATTACTAGGTCCTAATCACACCCACTATCCAGTTCTTTTAAGACTTTGGATGTGAAATTGCTTACTTCCAAAAAAATAACATGTATATCAAATCAAGTGCGGTGCCAAATAATTAGAAGCAATGCAACATCCAACTCTTAAAAAGGAATTGAGGAAGCCAGTCAGCTTAATATCTGCTCCAGACAAAAAAAGGCAGAGGAAAAAAAAAAGGCAATCAGTGAAAATAATTTGGCATATAAATAAAGTATTGCTGAAGGAAAATCAGCACGGATCTTCCAAAGGTAAAATCTTGCTTCATCAACTGTTTTAGAGTGTCTACAAGAAAGTTGATGGAGGTGACCCTATTAACATTGTATATTTGTATTTCCAAAAAGTCTTTGACAAGGTTCATCATCAAAGGAACAAATTAGGAAAGGATCTCCTTTTATGGATTACTAACTAGTTAAAAATAGAAAGCAAAGGCAATTCATCAAGGAACTGTGATTGGACCAGTCAGTGCTTTATAACTAGCTCACAAATGTTCTAGACTTGGGAATCAGCAATGAACATGCTAGATTTGTGGATGATACTAAACTATTCAGCTAGGAAAACCCAAAGGCAGTTGTCAAAAGCTCCCAAAGGATCTCTTTCAACAGGGTGAATGGTCAACCAGGTGGCAAATGCAATTAGGTATAAAATCTTGTTTGCTGGGAGAAAAAACTATAGTTTCAAATATACATTGATTAGGTCTGAGCTGTCTGTAACTCGCTGGAAACAGATCTGGAGGTCATTGTCAATATAGCTCAATGAAGATGTCAACTCAGTAGTGTTAATTATGAAAAAGGGAAAATGCATGGTAGAAATCATATAAGGAAAGGACTGAAAATTAAACATTATTCTTTGTATCAGTCTATGGTATTTCTGCATCTGCATAATATTGCATAATACTATGCCCAGTTCTGATCATCACACTTTGAAATGAATAGAATAGAAGTGGAAAATGTTCAGAAGAGAGCAACCAAAGGAGGATCAGAGACTTTCCGTACAAGAAAAGGCTAATAGAATATTTGAGATTCTTTTAGCTTGGAGAAAAGCAACTGAACAGTGATATGATGGAGATGTATGAATTCATATTATTGGCCTGTAGGAAACAGACAGGGAAAAGTTTTTCTTCATCACTCAAACCACTTGGGCCAGGGGTCATCCATTTGAAACTGATTGGGAGGACATGAAGAAGCATTTCTTCACAGAGCCAATAATTAGCCTGCAGAATTCATTGCCACGAGACCACAAGATGACTTTAAAAGGGGACTTGACAAATTCATGGATGGCAAATCTATGTAGGCTGTTGGTACAGGTAGTCCTCGATTTACAACCACAATTGAGCCCAAAATTTCTGTTGCTAAATGAAACATTTTTGAAGTAAATTTTGCCCCATTTTACAATCTTTCTTGCCACAGTTAAGGCTTGTAGACAGGGAGGAGCAGGGGAGACAGAGCTCAGGTGATGAGCAAGGACCATCCCCTCCTGATCCTAGAGCATGGAGAGAAGAGAGAAAGCGATAACAACGCAGATTGATGTTCTGTCCCCGTCTCCCACACACACACACACACTCCCTCAAACAGTCAGTCGTGGGTTAAAGAATAGCTCAAACAAACAATGTCCATTATCAGGTACTTGGCAGCAGCACGAGAACCGACTGCCAAGTGCTTTACTACAAGAAGGAGGGGTTGTACCTCCACCAGATAACATACACAAATACACACCAATTTTGAAACAGTCCAGCTCAAAAGCCTTCAACAGATTTAGGCGTTGCACAAAGTGTCTTGCAGAAATTAGCTTTGTCCATCACAGAGTTTGAATGGCCACCACACTCCCTTTTATAGCCTGTGGGGTGTGGTCCAGTGACTCAGCTTAATGCCTGGCACGCCTCCTCATCTGCTGCGAACCTTTATCTCGCCGACGCTGGCGTGAATCCAGCCATGACTTATCACCCTCGTTCTCACCCTGATCGGAGACACCTGGCTCCTGGCCAATCTCCTCTCCTTCGGCAGACACCTGAGGAATTGCCAGAGAGGAGGGGCCTGGAGAGGGAGGCCTGGATGGCTCCTCTCCTTCATGTTTGGAGTCTTCTTCCTCCGATACGATGGGCTCAGGGGTCGGAGCCACAACAATTGAGCCAGCTACGAGGGAGGAGAGTGCCTCTCCCCCATTCACAAGGGGGAGTAAGATGTAAGGAGGTAGTGGTGGGAGGGGCATTTGTTGGGAACAAGCATTGAATCTGTGTAGGTTCGTGTGCATTTGCCGACGCCTGGAGATTACTGTGTTCTGTCTTGTGGGGCTTGCCCGGTTTGCCTCCTTCACTGAACTTCTTGCTCTGGTTACTGTTTGGCTAAACTAGCTTACTGAACCTGGTTACTGTTTGACTAACCTGCCTTACTGGATTACTTGCAGCCAGAGACTGCTGAAGGTGCGTATGAGAGCTTTGCTCCAGGACTTGTAGTAAATGTGAGGACATTTGGGGGCAAAGTTGGAGCAATAAAGGAGAGTTAGACCTGTTCTCCAGCTGTGTTGCTTTCGTGCCATGCCCTGGGTCATCACACAATGCTTGAAGTAGGACATGTCTCTTTCTCTCTCCCTCTCTTATTCGCACCTGCTTCAGAAGCATACTGTTGAAGCAACAAAATTCTGGATTGTGATCGACCTCAGTCCACATATTCTTAAGGAGGTTTCAGATAAAATTACTGTACTTGCTTGTACAATAGGTAATCTCCCAGATATGGGACTTCAACTAGCTATGAGTTTAATATTCACTTAAGTTTTCTGAAAGCTAACCTAGATTTAGAAACAACACAAAAGAGTTAATGGTAAAGAAAATCTTTTCTGCATTCAGGCACAGCTTCATTTGTCCTTCATTGCTCTGACTTCTCTCTTGCAATTAACAAATGGGATGAGCATTTAGACCTCTGGACCACACATTCCTTTCTGAGATTTCATCAAAGATTCTTTGTGCTTCTATTGCTTCTTTTCCCTTGGGTTCTTCTTGTCTCTTTTTATCACTATGATCGCTAGTCAGATGTATTGGAATGACAGGTAGAGCTCATAGTTAGATTTAAAGAAGTATTGAGATATATAATAAAAGATGAATTCTCATCTCAGCCGTTTATAATCTGCATTTCCCTCATCTTTTCTTGTTCTCATCACAATGAAAACAGTGAGAACATTGTTTCTTCTCTCGCTCACTCGCTCTCTTTTCAGTCTTCAGAAAAGATTTTTTTTCCCCAATCTCCTGCACTCATGTCTGTATGGGGAAAGTCACAAATGTGTGCTGTGAGACTAGCTGGTACGTTGCTTCCCCCTCTTTTGCTAGTGGGCATAATAAATCAAAGTTAGGATTTATAAATAGTGCTGTACTGAATTTCCATGGTGTTCAGTTTTCTATGAGGGGGAAAAAAAAACACCTCCTGCAATTTTGAAGGGTACTAAAAGGTCTGCAATTTTGCCCTATTTTCCCATGCTTCATAAATGTTGTGTTCATAAACATTGTTATCTGACCCACTACTGCTTTGAAATCAGTTTTGAAAATACTCATAAGGATTTGTGCTTTTTTCCCCCCAGTTATATCTGTGAGCCTTAATGGAGATTAAAATTGGAGTTGCAGTATACCTTTAGACATCTTGTGCATAGAGACGTACAAATATCTACCCCGTAAAATAACTATTATGACATAATGTATTTAAACAATCATTGTTATTCTCATTCACTACACGGTGTCACCCTGCAGATGTTCACCGTCAGTAAAGCTCAAGGAATTCTGTAAGCATCCACACAGCCTCTTTCCCTGACTTCTTTTTCAGCCTTCCGTCTGAAAAAAATGATGCAACTCCAATTAGTTGGGTGATCTGCGGTGGGACTTTCCCCTTCTTTCTGGTCTCTGGGCCTACAGAGGTTTGGCTATGAGGGAGGCTAGAACTTTAGCTTCTGCACCAAAGATGCTTTTCCAAAAGGCAACTGGACTTTCTTGTTGGTTTTTTCCTTGAAAACATTTCGTTTCTCATCCAAAAAGCTTCTCCTCTTTCCTTCTTCTTGAGGAAGTTTCCTGGATGAGAAGCAAAACATTTATGTATGTATTTATCATGTCTATGATCATGATTTATCACTTATATCTTTTATGTACACTGAGAGCTTATGCACTGAAGACAAATACCTTGTGCGTCCAATCACACTTGGCCTTCTAGTCTAGTCTAGTCTAGTCTAGTCTTGTCATCTAGTCTAGTCTAGGCTAGTCTATTTTCAAAGAAAACAAAAAACAAAAACATCCAGTTGCCTTTTGGAAAAGCACCTTTGTGACAACCATGACCTGGATGATTGAGACTCTCCATAGACATTTAGCTTCTGCAGCCTCTTATTTCCTTTTTTTAAAATAAACGGATCTGCCAGCCCCTTGATCTAAATCACTGTTTCTCTACCTCAGAATCTTTAAGATGTGTGGACTTCAACTCCCAGAATCCCAAAGCCAAACTGTGCTCCGCAGAACCCCAGCATTCCATGACAGCTTGATAGGGTACTGCGAGAAACTAAGGGACAAAACAAAGAAACAACAACAACAACAAAAACAAATTTTCCATTGCTAAAATTTTGCATCTTAATGAGGGGTTCAAGGGTTTTTGCTTTTTGTTTTTAACGAATAGGTTCTATGGCCTGAAAACACTCTGAAAGTCTGATCTACAGATTGCAGAGCCTAAAACTGAGTAGCCCTTCAGTTGGGAAGCAGCAAAACCCTTTCCCAGAGACAGTTGCTCCCAAAGAACCTCCAACTCCACACTTTTTCTCCTTTTGTGCTATTTTTACGATAGTTTACATCTCTTACATTCCTCCTGCTGCTAACACCAGTTCTCAAACTCTTCAATAACACCCCAGATGTAAAAATCCAAACAACCACCAGCTGGTAGGAAACCCACAGAAAAATACCCTCCAAATGTTTGCTGCCACCTACTGATCAAGCTGCCAACCCATATTTATTAGTTAGTTTATATCCTCCCTTTATTACTCATAAGGACTAATTAAACAGATAGTTTAAGGAATAATAAAAATAAACATTTAGTAAGTTGAAAGTATGACAACAAAAAGAAGACAAAAAATTAAGGGGGAGAGACTAACCAGAGCCTTGTACGTGGCAAGTAGAGGAAATCTTTCCAGTCATGTACCATAGAAAGTTGTGTTTTAAAGTCACACCGCAGTGCAGCATGGACATATTTGTGGCACGTGGTAAGGACATGTTGTGTGAAGGCATTGATATTTTAGAAAGTTGGTTTTCTGCCGGCTCCAGCATGGGAGGAAAGAACAGCAAAATAACTGGGTGACTATGAATTTTATTTTATTCTTCAGATTTTTATCCCACCTTTATTACTTTATAATTAACTCAAGGCAGGGAACATACATAGGACTCCCTGAGTGCCTGGCCCAAAGTCACCCTGCTGGCTTTCATGCCGAAAGTAGGACAAGGACTCACAATTTCTTGGTTTCTAGGCCAGTACCTTATCCTATTCAATGTTTACTTAAACCTGTCGAATTACAAGGTCATTGACATTCAGTTAGTGATATTTTGGTGTCTGCTAATAAAATCAGATTTTTTAAAAAATTAAGGTATCGTTGTTAAGTTCAAAATTGACATAGATACAGCTAACTATAGCCTAAAAGGATTGTCAAATAATCCCAAGATAGTGAAAAAATAGTAGGAGTCTCAATTAAAGGATAATAGAGACCTTGGTAGCTAAGAGCTGGTTACAGTATTCACACTTTTCATGGATATGTATGCTATTTTAATTCCAAGAAAAATAATGAGACATAAACCTACCTATGGCAGATTGGTAGTATAGAATGATTTACAATGTGAAATTATAGCATTGTGTTCATTATATTGTTATAAATCTGCACTGCACACCAGAACAACTAGACACAAGAACAGTTTTCCCCCAAATGCTATCACTCTGGTAAACAAATAATTCCTTCAACACTGTCAAACTAGTTACTAAGTCTGCATTACTATTAATCTTCTCATCGTTCCTATCACCCATCTCCTCCCACTTATGACTGTATGACTGTAACCTTGTTGCTAGTATCCTTAAGATTTATATTGACTGTTTCCCTATGACTATCATTAAGAGTTGTACCTTATGATTCTTGGCGAATGTATCTTTCCTTTTATGTACACCGAGAGCGTACACACAAAGACAAATTCCTTGTGTGTCCAATCACACTTGGCCAATAAAGAATTGTATTCTATTCTATTCTAAAAGTCCATTGGAACAGTTCCATGCTAAAAATATGAACTGTTCTCTTTATTTCTGTCTTCCAACAAAACCCTGTAAGAGAAGGAGTAATTTCTTCTTCAAGTAACTTTTAACCATTAATGAAGCATAGTTCCTAAATTCTTGCAAGAAAAACTTGAAAGTCAAAATGATCTTTAGAAAAGCTACACGTTTGCCAGGCAAATCTGTCCTTTAAATTCCCTCAAGTCAATTCATGAAAAATGTGTTTGGTAATAGAAGAGCTAAATACATTTAAATATTTTTCTTTAAGACCTTTATTAAACTCTGGAAGGAAGACAATAAAACAAATGATTGCTGAAATTGGAAAGGTTGAGTTAATAAAATGCTTACTCAGTCGAACTAAAAACTCAAAATATTAAATTACATGCAAAAATGCCTTGTTCCTGAAGCATTCTTACATATTTTATTCCATTTTTTTCTTGTAGAGGATCAGAAGATGCATTATTTTATTCATGGGCTTAGTCATGTTAGGAAAGCCAACACCAGAATACCTCAGATTTTTATTTAAAGTACATCATATATCAATACAATCTGGTTCATTGGTTTTATATTATTGGATGACAAAGAAAACAGTAATGCAGGGACTATTTATCAGTGATGTTTGCATGAGGACCAAAGAATCCAGGCTGACAGCTTTTATGTACCCTGAAGAATCCCTGACAACATACTTACCAAACTGAAATCATGTTTTCTTCCCTCTTTCCTTTGGCTTTCATCATTTACAGTAAGTATGACACCGATAATAATTTTAGATGATTATCTAAAGGTCACCCATAGCATAATGGCAACTGCATCAGCCACACAAGTTTTCTTCTCATTTCATTATATATTTTAGTTAGAAAAATGGCACATTTTATGTCTAGGTTATAAAATAATAAATTATGATTGCCTTGTTTCTTAATAGTTTGACCCTGCCTTTCCTCTCTTATGTATCACAATATTAAAACAGGGTTTGTTCCAGTGGTGGGTTGCTCCCGGTTCACACCGGTTCACAAGAACGGTAGTAAAAATTTGTAGTAGTTCTGAGAACCAGTAATAACATTGGCTGGCCACCCCCCCCCCCAAACCAGTCCCCGGCCCAGTCCCCAGCTCACCCACCTCATCAGAGGCTTTTTTAAAAAAAACTTTTAAAAGCATTTTTTCTACAACCTCTTAGACTGAAAAAAATGCTTTTGAAAGTAAAAAAGAAAAAAAGTTGGCCACGCCCACCCAGTCACATTACCCCCACCAAGCCATGCCCACAAAATAAGCCATACCCACAGAACCGGTAGTAAAAAAAATTAGAACCCACCCCTGGTTTGTTCCCCCCTTTTAAGAAAGGTCCAAGTGCAGTAGTGCGGATTCAGACTTAGTTCTGTAAATATATTTGTTTTTTTTTTGTTCTTAGTTTTTATGTTCTCTTGGCCCTTCAAGTTATATGTATGTATGATAGCCAAATATAAATCTGGGGAATGGCTTCTAAGTGCTTTTACAACAACAACAACTTATTGATATCGCTGTACCAGGAGACGCCAGAGTCGAAGAAAAAGAACTAGAAAAAAAATCACGAAATATCACGACCTGGCCATTGAAAGTACACAATGATGGATGAAACATGTGGCAGTGATACCCATTGTCATTGGGGCACTTGGCACCATGTCCAAGAATTTTACAAAATACATCAAGAAATCATAGTTTCCTGCAATAGGAATTGCAAAAAACTGCACTATTCAGAACATCATACATTTTAAGAAGATACTTGGTCGATACCTAGAATGCTGTCAGCAACCCGTATGAACCATTAGTGCCAATCAATAATATTTGTGATACATCTTTAAATGTTCAGTTGACTGAGTTTCAAGTTTAATGAATAAAAGTGATAATGACAATATTAATAATAATAATAATAACTTCTGTGCCAGAAGTTTGGATTTGAGTACAGCAAATACCACTGGGAACATCAGGTTGAGAAAGTTTTAGAGAATGAGAAACTCAAGATCTTGTGGGACTTCAGGATTCAGACTGACAGGCACTTGGTCCACAACACACCTGACATAACAATAGTTGAAAAGAAAAAAAGTATGGTTCATTGACATTTCAATACCTGGTGATGCACGGATTGAAGATAAGCAGCAAGAAAAATCACAAAGTACCGGGACTTGCAAATTGAAGTTGAGCAACTGTGGAAAAAGAAATCGTGTATTGTCCTGATTGTAATTGGAGCCCTTGGGGCAATACCCAAAGGGCTACCCCACTATTTAGAAATTCTAAATTTACCGGACTTGAACATTTTGACTCTACAAAAAATCACCATACTCGGAAGAGCTTACATCCTCCTACAATACCTTAACAGTTCCTAGGTCCTTGGTTAGGACTTGAACTGCTGAACTATTAACCAGCCTCAAAGGCTGTGAATCTCATTAAAGATTAAATAACAACAACAACAACAACAACAACAACAACAACAATAATAATAATAATAATAATAGTAATGTGATGATAATAATGTTCTCCATTTTCACAACCAGCAGCAGGTTTTCTGCTACTTTGGTTCACATAGTCATTCAAAGTTATTGAATTTGTATGACAGGTTAAATGGATAGAAAACCAAAGCTCTGCATGGACAGCACTAGAAGGAAAAATATGATAACAACTTGACATGGACATGGCTTAAGAGAGGAACCATTAAGAAAGAAACGGAAGGTTTAATACTTGTTGCTCAAGAACAAGCACTACATACTAATGCCATGAAAGCGAAGATATAAAAATCCACTGACAATCCAAACTGCTGACTTTGCAATGACAAAGTTGAAACTGTTTCACACTTAATATGTGAGTGCAGCAAAATCACGCAAGCTGGTTACAAAGCTAGACATGATTGAGTTGCTCAATTAGTCCACTGGTCATTATGTAAAAAATACAACATACCTGTATCCAAAAAGTCATGGGAGCACAAAGTGGAAAAAGTTACCGAAAATGAGACGGTGAAGATCTTGTGGGACTTTCAAATACAGATAGATCGTCATTTGGAACACAATACGCCAGATATCATGGTTGTCAAGGGCCGAAGTGTACAATTTATTGATATCGGTGTACCAGGAGACGCCAGAGTCGAAGAAAAAGACCTGGAAAAAATCATGAAATATCACAACTGGCCATCAAAATTACATGGTTATGGATGAAACATGTAACAGTGATACCTGTTGTCATCAGGGCACTTGGTATCATGTCCAAGAATTTTACAAAACACATCAAGTAATTGCAGCTTCCTGCAATAACACCAGCGGAACTGCAAAACATTGTGCTACTCGGAACATCAAATATTTTGAGAAGCTACTTGGTTGATACCTAGCAGGTATCACTTATTACTTTCCTTGCTAGGTATGTTCAAACATTGTTCTGTCAAAGCAAAGCTTGATGGCCTGCTCAACCTTGTTACTTAAGCCCAAATCTTATGCCTTTCTAAAACTTTAAGACATTGAATAAGTCAGCCAAACATTAATTAAAATAGAACAAAATATTAATAAATGCTTGGATTAATTTCAGCAATGACTATTTTTTTCCTAATTAGTTAGAGGCACGGGATACAATAGAGACCCAAGAATGACTCAGTCAGTTAAGTAATAATAATAAGTAATAAGTAAAGTCAGAATGGATTTAGGAGATTAGATAGCAATAACTTGTCCCACCAAGAATCCTATTGATCTTTAGCATGCATGAATAAGCAAACTTTGTGCAAAAAGCATGAGATTATATGTTTCTTGTTATCCCCATAGGCGTTTTATTTCCATATCTCCTCAATAAAAGTTACTGTGTTTTATAGAAAGTTCTTCACCATTATTTATTTATCTATCCACATTTGTAGGCTGCTCAACTCCTTCTTGGCAAGTTACAAATAAAAAAGAACAATATATAAAAATGCAAGTTTATAAAAAGAAATCCTGGATGACTGGGAAAACAATATATCCAGCCACCCATCAAACAGAATTAACATCACTTAGCTGTGATCCTCTTACTGAGTTTTAGTCTAGCCTCCATTTACTTATCCACCAAAATTGCTCCTCACTTTCTCAACCACACTTTGTCTTCAGGTTATGAACTTTGATCTCTGGCTCCATCTATCATTGATAAACATACTTCAAAGTTGGAGATAAGGGTCGGTGTGTTGAAAAAAGATTCAGCTGTCTGACATCTGTGATGAAATGGACTGAGAGCTGATAAAGAAATAATATGGTTAAATTTCTCAAGCCTGATTAATTATTTATTTTAACCAACTATAGTTTCCAAGCCATTTTTAAGTAACCCTACAAAAACATGCCAGCTGGATCTTTTACTACTGTTGTATTTATAAATGTTGATGTATTTTGTATGGATATGCTGGTCTAGGCTCATAAAAAAAGCTCATTAAAAAAAGACCAGAGATCAAGTTTTGCAGCAGCCTTTTACTACCAGATTGCAAATTAACAATTTCCTTAAAGAAATCCCAATTAGAATTCTGTGTACCTTTTTTGGATGGACAAACGTAAACAGGAAAAGATACCATTTCAATGGGATAAATTGGAAGGAGTGAACATCACTTTTAAACAACAGTTTCAAACTGAACTCGGTCCAAAAAGCAAGTGAATATTTAAAGGGGAACTGGAAGAAATGTCAATTGGAAAAGACAAAGGGTCCTATAAATATGGATTATCAATGCCTAATGTGGAATATAAATGGAGCAAGTGTTCCTCAAAAAAGAAGAAGATTGTTTCCCTGTTTAAAAAGTTTGAAACAAGATGTAGTTTGCTTGCAGGAAACAGCCAGTTTGATCTAGTGGTGACAGTGGAACACCATGAGTTCTAGTTCTGCCTTAGCCACAAAAGCTAGTTGGCTAATCTTGGGCCACTCACATACTCTCAGACCTACATGCCTCACTGGGTTGTTGTTGTGGAGAAAATAAGAGGAAGAAAGTTTGTTGGATATATTTTCTGCCTTGAGTTATTTGTTAAAATAATAAAGGCAGGATAAAAAACACAAATAAATCTGGAAATATAT
>WNWU01000030.1:10144253-10164755 GCA_012654045.1 Ptyas mucosa | reverse complement strand
TATATATATATATATATATATATATATATATATATATATATATATAATACAGACAGTGTTAATGCTTGGTGCTGGCATAAACTTTAATGAAAAGCTTACATATCTCTTATAACTGAATTTTTTTTTTTTTTATTTGATTTATATGCCGCCCTTCTCCGGAGACTCAGGGCGGCTTACAGTGCGTTAAGCAATAGCCTTCATACTTTTGTATATTTATACAAAGTCAGCTTATTGCCCCCACAATCTGGGTCCTCATTTTACCCACCTTAGAAAGGATGGAAGGCTGAGTCAACCTTGAGCCTGGTGGGATTCGAACTTGCAGTAATTGCAAGTAGCAGATGTTAATAGATGTTAATAACAGGGTGCTTTAAACCACTGTACTACAGGCTCTAATTCAAGCTTTTAATTCAAGAATTAAAAAAAAATAAAAACGTGATCCTATGAATAAGAATTAGAAGAATCAAGACAAGGATTTTGGAAAGCAAATCTTTTTTTTTTTAATTGGGTTTCAAATTTAAATGGTCACAGATGTACATGTGTTATTGGATTATTTTTTGTCCTGAATTTGCTAAGGAAGAAAATATATCACCATAGGAAACTTTCTGCCCCATTTTATTGATTAGTTTCATATTTTCAAGAAGCCTTTCTTTGACCCTTACAAATTTAAGAAACCAGCCCAGATAACAATTTAAATTTCTGTGGTATTTGTTTTTTTTTAAGCAACAGTCAGAATTTAAGGTACTTTGGAAAAGATTACTGGGCATGTTTTGTTCTGTTCCATCAGCTCCAGTCAAGAGGGCCAATCTCAAATGGCTGAAGTCAACAGCATCCCGTGATAGCACCATGTATGTGCTTGTGTTCCCCCATCAGAGGCAATTCCATAAAATGATATCATCATGCATAGGTTGATATTTGCCTCACCATGCCATCTCCTCACGGATACTTGTAAATATGGAAGCTATTCAAAGCATAGGGAGAGCAGTCTATCTCTATCGCCAACCCACTTCTTTGGAAAATAATTTAAAAATGTGTGACATTAACAAATAAATTAAATAGTTTGTATAAATTGATTCGGCAAGGTAAACCACCTCCTCTTCCCATGTTCTCCTTACCTCTCTATCCTCTTTCTTAAGATCGGGATCATTGATTTTGTATCTCTGTGTGCTCAAGATGTTGTACAAGCGGATACTGATGACACAGATAAACCTCCAGATGACCTTAACGACCTGCTAAAAGACTGCAAATGACCAGCTGTCTGCAAGGTGTATAAATCCTTCCATTCTCCACCATTCAGTCAGAACTGAAGAAGCTTCTTGGATCAGAAGCGAAACGTCTTCAAAGAAAAACCGGAAAGTCCAATTGCTTCTTGAAAAAGCACCTTTGGACAACTATGACCTGGATGACTGAGAATCTCCACCGACAAGCAGAACTACATTAAACAGGAACCTCAGCATGATTGCCCCAAGTGATCATTAGATGAAAAGAGGACAGGAGAGAAGTAATGCAATGCTATGTATTATTGTTATTAATTCATTTCTATACCACTGGTTGTCCCAAAACACTCTAGAACAGTGGTGTCCTGCCTCTGGTTCCAATAGCTGGGTTTATTGTTTGCTTTGTTTGTCAGACAAAATTGAGGCTTTTATTATTAGAAGCCTTGTGCAGGGTCTTTACATGAGAAGGCTGATTCTAGACATCAGAATGATTACAAAATAGAAATACAGGAGGGATTAAATGGAAGGTGCTCACTACAAAGAGCTGACGTTGTAGGAATGTGCAAACAAGCTATTTGTGCGTTGTTTTCATTTTTGTTCTTTTATGCAAATTTATTTATGTTTTCCAACTTAGCATGCATATACGTATATATACCCACAGACAGGTACTCTTCCAAGTTTTAAAGCCTGCTGTAAAACAATAAACATAGTTTCAAAAGCTTTTGTGTCCGAGAGAGAAATGCAAAAAAAAAAAAAAAAAAAAATGCTGAGTGGGATAAGAATAATGAAAGGTTGCTAGGTAGCTGGAATAATAGTGAATCCTAAGTCACCTTGAAGAAAGGCTGTAACAGAGTGAATGTTTTGCATGCAAAAAATGCTACTAAAATAGCTGGGTTACCAGTTAGTTCTGAGGGTGGGGGGAGGAAAGCTCCTGTTTGATACTTCAGGAATCCCCCATTCAAGTGCCGATATCCTGTCAAGCTAATTTCTCCTATGATTATTTTAATTTCTCAAGAATGGTGGCAGTGATTTTTACCGAGATTTTACTCTCAGCGGAGCAGACTCTTGACAATCAGGTTTCTGACTACCACCTTCTTCTGATTTCTCAGCTTTCAGGAGGGAGATATCTTGACTTTTATCAGTTTATATCAGGTAATGACAACCGCTTACAAAAGTCTGTTCTTCACTGGGAGATTACAGTCTAAACCGCTGCACTTTTAACTCCATGTGCGTGTTGACCAAGCAGCCAGAAGCATCAGCCAATTTTGCACTCCTTCAAGTGGCATAGTTGGATGAGCCTTTCAACGTAATCATTTCAGTTCAAAGAGACCACCTGCTACTATCTTCTAGATGAAAAAAGGAGACTCTCAAACTGCAATGCCATGCCTTATATATGTGGAATAAATGTGCAATGAGATTAACTTCCATGTAGACAAAGGCTTAGAGGTTAATACATCTACCTAATATGGAAGTAGCCCAGGTTCAAATCCCAGCAAGGGTATAGCTAACTGATGAGAACTAAATAGCTTGAAATAGATCTATACTAGTCTGCCTTTATTTCTTTGTTGGTAAAACATAATTTAACGCAAAAGTAGTTTGTCACGAAAGCAACTGCCCGTGAAGGCTCCTGGATTGGGGCTGAAAGGCGAAAATGGAAGCAGTATGCTCAGTTCCATGATTAGATAGACCAGGTTGCCCTGACAAAAAAACCCAACAATATTTCCCCTGGTATAGCTGCGCTGGCTTCTGGTGGTCTTCCGGGTGCACTTCAAGGTGTTGGTGACCACCTTTAAAGCGCTGCATGGCTTAGGGCCTGGCCTGGATATCTACGAGACTGCCTTCTGCCACCAATTGCCTCCCACCGGCCACTACGCTCACACAGAGAGGGCCTCCTCAGGGTGCCGTCAGCCAGACAATGTCGGCTGGCAACCCCCAGGGGGAAAGCCTTCTCTGTGGTGGCACCCACCCTCTGGAACAACCTACCCCCAGAGATACGCACAATACCGGACTCCGGACTTTTCGTCGGGCCCTTAAAACTCACTTATTTCATTTAGCCAGGCTGGCTTGATCCCATCCTTTGGTTTTAATTTGAAATTAATTTTAACTGGATTGTTTTAAATTGTGGGCCGAAATTATTCAATATCTTTTAAATTGTTTTAATTTTTGTATGCTATGTTTTTACCTTGGCTGTTCACCACCCTGAGTCCTGCTGGAGAAGGGCGGTATAAAAATCCATCAAACAAACAAACAAACAAACAAATGGAGGAGAGCCTGTGGTTTAGAAGTTATTACATCTACCTCAACTCTAGTGGTTAGGGGTTGGGAATTTTGGTGGGTGGGGTTGTGTTTGGGGATTGTCTTGTGTGTTGGGCTTGGTCTCTAGGTGTTATGTGAATTTTGTTGTATGGGTATACTGTGTATATACATAGAATGACAATAAACTTTATATATATAATATGCAAGTAGCCTGGGTTCAAATTCCAGAAGGTTATGGTTAGCTGATGAGAACTAAATAGCTTGAAATAGATCTATACTGGTCTCCCTTTATTTCTTTGTCAGTAAAACATAAATGTTCATTGTAGATACTTATTTTACTGATTTGTTAGATTTATAACCTACTTTTCTTCCAGGAGCTGACAATAGTATACACAACACCCTCTACACCAATTATTGGTTGGACTGATTATTGAATGATTGACCCGAAGACATCCAGTGACTTTCCATGGCAGAGGGCAGACTTAATCCTGGGTCCCCTGGTCCTAAGCCAACATATTCACCACTATGCCATATTCTCCATGCCACACAAGTATCTATATGGCCAACATTTTAATAATAATAATAATAATAATAATAATAATAATAATTATTATTATTATTATTATTATTATTATTATTATTATTATTATTATTTTATTTCTATATCGCCCTTCTCCCGAAGGACTCAGGGTGGTGTACAGCCTATTAAAAGCATAAGACAGACATCAATTAAAATAATTTAAAATTTTTAAATAATTTTGGCTCACTTTAAAACCCCAAAATTTTAAACACCCAATTAAAATTACGTTGATAGCCCAGCCTGATGGAACAACAGGGTCTTAAGGGCACAGCGAAACACCCGGAGGTCGGAGATCTTACGCATTTCCGGGGGCAGTTCATTCCACAGGGCTGGGGCTCCCACAGAGAAGGCCCTCCCCCTGGGTGTCGCCAGCCGACATAACTTGGCCAATGGCACCCTGAGGAGCCCCTCTCTGTGGGAGCGAACTGGCCAGTGGGAGGCTATTGGTGGCAGAAGGGGGTCTCGAAGGTACCTGGGTCCTATGCCATGGAACGCTTTAAAAGTGGTGACCAACACCTTGAATCACACCTGGAAGACCACTGGGAGCCAGTGCAGCTCACGCAGGAGGGGTGTCACGTGGGCACATCGGGTTGTGCCCATAACCACCTGCGCGGCTGCATTCTGGACCAGTTGGAGCCTCCGAGTGCTCTTCAAGGGGAGCCCTATGTAGACAGCATTACAATAGTCCAACCTGGAGGTGACAAGGGCGTGAGTGACCGTGCTCAGGGCATCCCGATCCAGAAAGGGCTGCAACTGGTGAATCAGGCGGACCTGATAAAAGGCCCCCCTGGCCACGGCCGTCATATACTCTTCTAAAGACAGCCGTGCGTCCAGGAGGACACCCAGATTGCGAGCCCTCTCTGTAGGGGGCAGTGATTCACCCCCAATAGTCAGCGATGGCACCAGCTGACTATATCGGGATGCTAGGAGCCATAGCCAGTCGGTCTTGGAAGGGTTGAGTCTGAGCCTGTTCCTCCCCATCCAGACTCGCACGGCCTCCATTTTAAACATCTTAATGACCAATTTGCTTAGATGGTTTGCTTAATCTAAATTTTCACTTAGTGATGGAGTTATTGGTACTAATTACAGTTGGTAAGTCAAGACTACTTGTAAGTAGAGTCAGGACAAACATTGTGTTTAAAGTTAAATTAAACTAATTCAATACATATGACTATTCCTTTTTAATACTTTACCTTCTTCTGCTACATTAACAGTTTGGCAAACTTTGCAGGGTATTTGGGGACCACATGGTGAGCCTATACCTTCAATTGAGCATCCCTGATGATATTCTAGACAAGGAGCAACTAGAGTAATAGCAGAAACATTTGAGACCTTCTCCTCAATGATCATCAGAAGGTCAAAATATTCTTTGACTTAAAAACTATCAATTATTCCTTGGAATAATGTTTGGCAGGAGAGAAGGTGATTAAGAAAGACTTCATTTGGCCCAGGTTTGGTCCAGGTTAGTCATCCTTGAACTAAACATTGCACAATTGGCATCAATGTACTAATGTTGCCTTTGTAATTTGTGTTTCAGCATTACCTTTATTCTCTTCCAGGCACTGGTTTGCCATCTATAAGAGCCAACCTGGATTATTTTGTTATTTAGCTGTTGGTTACTTTTCATTTTGTTCATTATGTTCTTTTTTTTAATAGGTAGCTAGATTGGTAGATGGAGTAGATTGATAGACAGATAGACCCAATCAACTCATACTCCCATCATTATTCAAATTGACTTTTCTTATTTCATCTATATCAAATGTTCTTGACTCCCTCCACATTCAGAAGTTTAATATTCAGATCACTTAATGTACTTCGCATGCAAAATGTTAAAAACAAAATCCAAATCATTTGAAACTTGGCTAATAGTAATTTCATTAGAAATTCAGTTCTTATCTCTAATTCCCTAAGGTTCACTTATCTTTCAAATTAATCCATACCTAATTCCAAGCAAATCAACCAGAGGCAAATTTTAGCTCATATGTTTTATTGCAATATGAATGTGTGTGTGTGTGTGTGTGTGTGTGTGTGTGTACCTATATGTATATACACGTACGTACACACACGTACACACACATATATGTATGTGTGTGTATGAAGGAAGAATAGAATAGATTTTTTTGATTGGCCAAGTGTGATTGGACACACAAGGAATTTATCTTGGTGCATATGCATAAGTCATGACTGAATGACTGGACCACTGTCTATTACAATCTACTGCTGTAAGTTGTAACTTCCAAGATAAAAGTGAGACAAGTTAATATAAAATAAGAGAAATTAATAAATGTCTAACACTCTTCTCCACTTTACTGTTCTTATTCAGAAACAGGTACTAAAAATAGTTTAGCCATAACTAGAGCTTAATTAATTAATTAATTAATTCTGTTTTTATTAGTCAAATCTGGAAAGTATTTTGAGGCAGCCTTTTAGAAATAATACCAAAAGGACATATAGTAAAATGACATAACCAATGAAACAGAGGTAACTTTCAATTTGCATCTGGTTGCTTAACAGCCATGCAAAATTACAACAGTCCTAGAACAGGTGCTTTATAGCCTGTAAAGCACTAAAATGTTGTGCCAAACAGATCCCCATGATCACATGACTACATTTTGGGTGTTTAGCAACTGGCTTTCCTTTATGATTGGTTTCAGCATCCTGAAATCACTCAATTGCACTGGTTAAGTCAAGGACTGTAAGTCCTTCTTTTAATTTTACTCCCTATACATAAAACTTTATAGTTTAACCATATTGCTGTCAGCCAACCAACTAAGGTTGCTATTTACATTATACATTTTTACTGAAAGTTAAGAGAGTTTTAAAGAGGACAGAAATAAAAGAGGCAACAAAACACTTACTGGGTAGACAAATGTACTGACAGAGACACATGAAAGTTGACATGGAGTAAGCCTTTTCCCAAACTGCAAACACAAGGAATGTTTATGCTAAGAATGTCGTTCTATCACTACTAGTAATGTATAAATGACATGGAACATGCAATATTGTTATGGTGAATAAATAATGGCCAGGTTTTCTGAGATGCCTAGTCTATCTACTGTATAATAAGGCCCAGAGAATGCTTGCATTCTGCAAAGCAAGGTTGGCTGAATTCAGGGAGAGTTAGTTGCATGTACAGCAGACTTTGTAACTTGTGCTATATGTGTAACTGTGCATTATCTTCTGAGAAACCACAAAGTTCAAGCTCCCAAGGTCAGCTTAACCAAAAATAGGGCATTCACATAATGAACGCTACATGAATAGATAGATAAGCAGAAGTGATTTATTAACAGATGGGATATAATGTTTTTTCTGAACGTAAATTTGTGTGCTTCCCACTCTTTTCCTAAAATCAAGCCTGGATAAATGTAGTTGACTGAACTATGGCATCTAATCTCTCCCGTGCAAAATTAATGTAAGGATCAGTCATCAGGGCTCCAGCTGTGTTTTCATGCGGAGCCCAGTAATTAGCAACTACAGTTAATTAGACTTTTTTCTCCTTCTCCCTTCCAATTACTCAGTTCATCACCCATCTCATTAAGAAAAAAAAATCTACTATGCAAAACTTTAAGATTCCAAAGTCTTTTTAAAAAAAAATTCCCATACCTGTCATTCAATACTTTTCAGGACTTTTAAGAAGCAGGAATTAACACCAGACAAACAATCAAACAAACACTAAACAGCAGCCTAATCAAGGAACTACCCAGGAGAAAACTATCCTCACCAACACTGACAGGACAATCAACTGCATATATGGAAAAAGCAAACCTCACTTCTTTCTAGCACTGATGATGTTACCTAGTCATATAATGAAATGTCTGTAAGCAACTAATCAAGCTCAGAGAGCATCAAAGATTCCACAGTAGCATTTTTTTCTCCTAATAAAGGCTGTCTGAGTGAATGATCATTGCCATTAAATGTGGTAGATACATGGTAACAGTCTTCATTCACATTATGGCCCACTAAAATCTCACAAATTTAGCTGGATGAAATCCATATTTAGTCATGGTTAAAATAGGCTTGACTGAACAGTCAGTATATCAAATATATAGTGCTGCTAGTTTATATTCTATCAAACTAGCATCTAATTTCTTTAGTCATTCAATAGCTGAATAATGAGGAAGAAGGAAAAATGACAGTCCTAAGGTTTCGGTGAATGACTATGTAATTTCACAAAATCACTGTGTAGAAGAGTGGAGAAACAAATTAATGTTTCAATCCACTTTTTTTGGGCTAGATTTTCCAATTATTCCTGAATTTATAATTGCAGTCAACAATGAACTAAAAGGACACCATCAGTGAGCTGTTGGACAGCATTACTTGGTCTGTTGTGGGGATGTTTGGGTGGTTTAGGGGTGGGAAATTGTGGTAGGTGGGACTGTGTTTGGGGATTGTTATGTGTGTTGGACCTGGTCTTTGTGAATTTCGTTGTATGGGTATACTATGTATACATATACAATGACAACAAAGTAGTTGTTATTATTATTATTATTATTATTATTATTATTATTATTATTATTATTATTATTACTTTAGAATGTTGGATGTGAAAGATAGGAAAAGGTAAAAGCATATCAAATACAGTTTTGAAGTAAATTATTTAAAACCAATCCAAATCCACATAATGTAAAATATCATGCAGAAATACCACCTACTTATTTAATTTCAAATTGCCATATAGTTAAGAGGCAGTCATTGCCAGCACCTATGTGATTACAAACTCTTGCAGTTTGTTGCTAAAATCTAAGCCTGGGAGGGAGGGAGGGAGAGGGAGAGAGGGGGGGGGAGGGAGGGAGGGAGGGAGGGAGAGAGAGATTGATGAATTAAATGTCTTTGTTGTAGAATTTGTTTCACCATATCTTCAGGCTAGATACAAGAACTAAACCTATACTTATTTCCAATGTAGAAAAATGCCCATATGTTCAAATATTGTTGTGGATTTTTCCCCTTCCTTATATTTTTATCTGGATTGCAATAAACTTGATAGATTCACTAATCTCATTACAAGAATACTGACTGTGGTTTGGATGAATTATTTGATAAGGATAAGGAGAGAAAAATCAATTTTGTCATTTTGTAATCCTTCATTGTGGCCTCAGTTAAAACAAACTGACAAAAGGGCTTATTCAAAGTAACCGATTTTTGTTTTCACCAAGATGAGAAAACACACCCACAGATGCATATTCTACATTCTGCAATATATTTCCTGAAGTTTTTCTCTAATTTGGTCCATTGCTTTTCTGTGAGGGAAATAAATTAACACAATGTTCATTAAATCATGCAGCAAAGTTTCTACTCTGCAAATAATAAAGATTAACGATGGCTAAAATGTTTGCTCTAGAAAAGCAGAATCGTTTTTTTTAAAAAAGAAATTTCATAGTAATAGGCACATCTAACTCATCTTCCAAACAGAGCTGAACCTTGCTAAAGGAAAGCTCATCTATATAAACCATGGCTTACTTAAACCTGATGATTTGGCATGGGGTGGGGGAGAGAAATCCTTAAACAACATTCAACTTTGACCATCTGCTAATGCAGTGTATGCCTTTCTTCCCTACAATTCCATTGTTTGCCTAAAATATGCACAAATATGCACCCAGGTGTGTTGGCAATGCTACTCTCAAAGTGCCCCAGTCAACTACTAAATAATTCTTGCTTAGATATAATCTCGAGAGCAGCAGGTTTGAGAACAGCCTGTTGATTTGACAAAAAACAACAACAAACAAACCCCACAGTCTCTCCATCTCTGAGTGGGCTTTTAAATCGCAAAGCAAACATTTTCAACCTAAGTTGATTTAGTGTGTCAGAGATAAGTAAAATCCATATTCCACACCTATGGAAAAATCAAATTGATTTATAATAATTATAGATTTGGTGATTTCCTTTACAGATAGCACTTTGATTTGGGGCTTTTTACTACAAGGCTGACACCAATAGGGAGGAAGGGCATATTTTATTACCTTCAATTTATATACATTTAGGTTAAATTAAACATAAATCAGTCTAGTTTGCGAAATCTCACACAACTTTCCAAACACAAAGTCACAGCAGATAATGGATGATAGTTAAACACACCTGCCCACTTCTGCACAATGTACTGCTCAAAACACCCTGCTTTCTCAGCCATTGGTTGTTTGTGTGACTTAATGCTTATATCTGAAGATGCCCGGATTTTTTGTTTCCGTTATCTTTTTGAGAACTAGTTTTATACTGTAGCGAAGAAGACCATGAGTCTTCCCTACCCATGAAAATCAACTGAGGACTTAGGGCCAATCTATCTCAGTCCAACTTACCTCACAGGGTTGGTTTTGTGGGGAAAATAGAGAGCAGAAGCATGCTGCATGAAGTTGTACAGAATAAACTGGGGTATAAATCAAAAGTGCCTTCAGAGCCACTTTTATCACCATACTAAGACAAAATCTGTAGATATCCTATGTGGATGTGTCCATCCTAATATGCTATTCCTGGTGTGTGATGTTTTGTATACATACAGAGAAAGAAGCACTCTTGTAACCTTTGACTTTTAGGCTTGCTGTCAAACATCAACCATAATACTAATGACTGTTTTGAACAATACGCAGGTTGTATTACACGGATGGCTATTTTATATGTGAAATTATGACTGAAATATTTCTGCACCTATATTGGTTCACACTGTCAGGAAGTTTCTCCTTAGTTTTAGGTTGCTTCTCTCTTTGTTCAGTATCCATCCATTGCTTCTTGTTTTGCCTTCTGGTACTTTGGAAAATACATCCCCCACCCTTCTTTCTGGCAGCCCCTTAAAAGCCTGTTGCCTATCACACTCTTGGGCAAAGCATTTCCTCCTTTCAGTGGTCCATGAACATGCATCTATAGTATGTAGATAATAAAGTTGAAAAAAGGTGAACAACATTTTTACAGAATTATAGATACATTGAGGCTGGGTTTGACAAGGAATGGCTGGGAGGGGAGGGGCCAGGCGAGGCATCCCTTGATGTGAGTGACATTGAGTTGGCCATGCCTACCCAGTCACTTGACCATCAAGCCATGCCCATAAAATAAGCCACGCCCATAGAACCGGTAGTATAAAAATGTTAGAACCCATCCCTGAAATAGGTATATAGAATTGGAGGGCTTGGAAAGTACCTTAGAAGTCTTCTAGTCCAACCCTCTACCTAAAGCAGAAGACTTTATACCAATCCGAACATGTATCAGCTTAGATCACTCTGATATATGCTTGAGCATAAGTAATTTTCAGTAAAATATCTGCATCTCTCTGCCCTTGCATCATTTACTTACTTTGCATTGAGAACTTCACTGCAAAATCCAGGAGTATATCTAGCTAATACTAAAACTCTCAGATCTAAGTTGATTTAGTGTGTTTTCACATTATTTTCAGAGAAGTATCTGAAATCATTCAAATGAACTGTTGTGAAACTACCAGCCAGGCAAAGAGTAGGGATCAAGGAGGGAGTTTGCCTTGAGCCATTGCAGAACTTAAGAGACTTAGGAATGACACCCCCCACGTCCCATGGAATCTTATCTGTTTGTTCCCCAGAGAAGGCAGGAAAACTGGGGTGATTCTTGTATTACAGGTAGAATGCAATAAAGTAGCCAACTTCAGCCTTTGACGAGTGTGATCTCTTTGCTTGCGCCTGACCTGACCTGAAATAATCCCTATTAAATTATCTTTTTGGAACTCTCGAAACCATTAGTATTTGCAAGGTTGGGTGGATTTGTGTTCCAGGTAAATAATGATAGCAATAATAAAATCAGAACAAGAATGAAGTCTGAAATATTTTATGGTCTTGAATTCGCTTTCAAACTGCATCGCACTTCTGCCTGCTTTTGGCTGGGAAGCGTTTTCCCGATAATGTGCATTAAGATGGTTATATGAAAATAAATTACATTACGCTGTATTGCAATGTTTTCAAATCTGACATTAGGTTAGGCTAACACTGTAATTTTCTCCAATACTCTAATGACATTTTGCTACGGTTTGCTCTGTGGCTATTTTGTTCTTTCTGCCTCCACGTACCATTTGTTCCTGGAAGAAATGCACAAGGTTTCCCAACACACATAAATAAGATCTGACTGTTCTTTGCTATGGTCACCCAGGCTAGGATTTTCTTTTTTTAAGCTGACTAAATCTAATCAACATCTTTTGGGATAGTGACTTTTAAGCCTTAATTTCAATATTAAACATGGCAGGGCACTCAGCAGGAAGAAAGGCAGCTACAGGAAGAAAATACAGATACAGACTGCCATCTTCCAGTGAAACCTCTCTTAAGCAATCAAGTTGAAGATCTTTACTTCAGTTAATAACAACATCCTGCAAATAAGCATTTATACAGAAACTGATATCTTCCAAGCAATTAGAACTCCTGTAGGATATTCTCACCTGTAAATGCATAATTATTTTGCCTGAGATTTATGATATATTTTAGCATATATTAGGACAAACGCTGTCCTTCTTCATTTTTCCTCCTGATTAGTTGTATACTTTGTTGATGGACGTCTAAATGAACTTTCAGCATGAATTAATACCTAGCGTTCATTTCTATTTTAATTAAATGTTTGATTTTGACTGACTGTCCCTTTCCTCTAAAAACATTGTTTATGATTCATATAAGAACACTTATATAAATTGCATTGCATTGTTGTTTGCCTCAATAGTATCCATTCGCTTAATGTCAAAAAACAATTATAAATGTCAAGCACATCTGTGAATCAGATAAATGTTACATAAAACTTGAAATATTCCCTTAGGTGGGAAAAAAGACTGCAGACTTTTGCTTTGCTGTCTTGCATTTTAGATATAAAGTGAAATGGTTTTGTGATTAAGAAATGGCAGAAAGAGTTTGATAATTAAAATAAAGACAAGAATAAGTAATGCTGATATCTAATGCATTCATCCTTCAATAATATATGATCACAACCCGACATTTAAGAAAATTATGCATATACAGAATATGCTTACCCAAGGGAAAAATGTGTACAAAATTGTATATATGCAAGAAGAGCACTGAAGAAAACACATTCTTTTAGAGAAAATAACTTCTAAACATTTACGTGTTATGAAAATAGCATTCCCAAAGGTGTTGAGTAGAAGGAATGTGCACAAACAGATATGTGATTTTTTTTTTTAATGATGACTTTAAAAACAAAATAAAATTGATGTGGAAAAATAGACTGAAGTCTGATTAAAGCTGACAGATTTGTCCCATTGCTTTGGGGCCCATGATCTTTTCCTGCCCACAGTGATAACCTATTTCAGTGGATATAACAGAAAAAGAGCAGTACACCATTAAGTGCCCCCTCTGGGTGAACATACAATAACATTCCTTGTTCTCACTGTGATCAGTATTTACACTGAGTTTGCGTGTGCACTACCCTGAGTGCATATCATGTAAAAAAAAAGGGGGGGGAGAAATAAAACCATTCCTGATTGTTGTTAATTGTTGTTAGTAAATTTAGAAGAGTTGGTTTTTCTCTAGTCCTTATTTTTTTCCCCATTCTTGAGTGCTGTATTTTTGCTTGCAGTTGATAAGAATTTAGTAATATGTGTTCATTTCTAGAGTGCAAACTAGTTTTTCCCAGTTATATGGCTGTATGTTGTTAAGAGTATGAAACTGCAATCTTCCACTGGAGTCATAAACCTTCTCCAAAACATTTGCTGCTGGTAGAATACTGTGCGGCTCCAAAGAAAGGTTTTAAATTTAATTCCATTGTAGAAGGAACTATGAGATCCTGGAATAAGTGCTTTCCGTGATTTGTCTTATTAGTGTTCAATACTGCTGCATTTTAAAAGTAACACTCTGTAAAGGTCCTGTTTCTATGTTGCCAGAATACATTCATTCCATCTTAAATATTGTTTGAAGGTGTCTACTTCTGGTAGGTTCAAGTTTTACATTTTAATTTATTACAGTAAGTTCTATGGAAAAACAGCTAAATTTTTGAGAGTTCACTTCCTGGAACGATTGTTAATTTTTCAATAGAATAGTGCAAAGTAGCAGTCTTGAATAAAACTTCTGGTAAGCAGTACATCATCTGACACAATTACAATCATCAGTAACTGTATGATTACCCTTGGGGAAAGATATATAGGCAATATAGTCTAAAATGGATGTAAATTAACTTAAGGGTTGATATTGCCAATAAAATGCCATTTGTGGTCAAGTCCGTAATGGTATTTTCCAGTATGACAGCTGCATCCGCTGATGTTGCTTAATTTTAACGTTGTCATCCTCTCCTTAAACTCATGCTTAAACTATATTGTTGATACATGCAGAAATGATGGGCAAATTACATGCAGATATATGTAGAAAGGATAGCAAAGTTACATGGCTTCTACAATCATTGTGGATAATGTTCCTAAATAATAAGATCCATTGATCTTTTTTTAATGAAAGAGTCTTAAAATAAAACATTGAACTTTGAAAATGAGCATGTTAGGAAGGCTAACCTTTAGTCTTGACATTTAGCTTTCAACATACAAATACATTCCTGTGCATTTTTTAATGTTGGAGAGCACTCAGTCATAGCACTCTTTTAGCAAGCTTGCATGAAGATAGCCACACCTGCCAGAATCTTTCTTTAATATTATGGCAACATAGGCAGTCAAAATCTTGTGCATCATTTGTGGTAGATGGTAATGTAATTGGGGTGTGTCATGCACTGTACAATTGCCTCTGTGTAGAATACTAATACCCATGATAATATTTCCCTATACTGTGATTTTTCCAAGCTCTCAGTTACCCACCCCAATCTAAAACTTCAAGAACTGGTTAGATGAAAATCTGTGCCATTTCAACAATTATCAACAATAATTCTTTAGTAAAAAGACCTAGCACTAAAGTTTTATGATTTATTTTGCTATCTAAGCAGTTCTGTTTTGGAATCTGAAGGATACACATAAAGAGCTATGCTTCTTTTTTTTAAAAAAAATAATTCTGTTGCTACTTATCAACTTTTGTGTATTGTGTTTACTGTATTGATTTTCAAACGAGAGTGGGTAAATCATTGTTCAGGGACTGTGTGTATCCCCAAAATCCCATACAGAACTTTCCAGACCCCTCTGAAAATGTCCCGGAGGGAACTATACTCTCTTCCCAAAGAGAAATATACAACACTTTAATGATTTAAAGCCATTAGATAGCAACCAGCCCAGACTCCATAAAGCAGTATTCTGAGAACCTTGCGGTATTCTGAATACAGCACTACATTTATAAATTGAGATAATCTCACTGGAATCCAGGGCTCATAGATGATAGCTCTATTTCTGGATCAAGTTTGACTTTTCCAGAAATTCCACTGCCACCCTGATTCTACATAATTGTCCTTCTTTCTAGAAAGGCAGAATTCAGAGTGATTTATTCCAGGGTAGAAACACTGTGGCTCAGTGGCTAAGACACTGAGCTTGTCAATCGAAAGGTCAGCAGTTCAGCGGTTCGAATCCCTAGTGCCTCATAATGGGGTGAGCTTCCGTTACTTGTCCCAGCTTCTGCCAACCTAGCAGTTTGAAAGCACGTAAAAAATGCAAGTAGAAAAATAGGGACCACCTTTGGTGGGAAGGTAACAGTGTTCCGTGCGCCTTTGGTGTTTAGTCATGGCAGCAACATGACCAAGGAGACATCTTCAGACAACACTGGCTCTTCGGCTTTGAAATGGAGATGAGCACCTCCCCCTAGAGTCGGGAACGACTAGCACATATGTGCAAGGGGAACCTTTACATTTAGAATCTTATAAATAAACAAGGGATTGTATTCCATACTATTTTATGATTATTGTTTCTTTATCTTCTAACAAATTATTCTGATTTTGGTTTTTGTAGAACTCAATGGCTGAAGCACCCCAAGAAATCATGGGGTGATTTTATCCATGGCACTTAAACAACTAAATATTAGGACTGTCCATGGGATGGAGGAGCTTGGGTTGATGTCAAAATCTGCAGGATAATAGGCATACTGTGACAATCCAAGTCCTGTCAACACACTTGCAAAGTGATATGTGACTCATGATGCTATGTCTGCTATTTGGCAAATTTTGACTTCCCTGTGCAAATTTCACTATTGAGAATATACTAAATTGTATATGCTTTAGAAAATGCTCAAAAAAGTGTTTTAGATTAGGAATAAGCACAGATTTTTCTACTATTCATTAAAGAGGTACTCATGCCTCTGCAAGGTTGAAGCACTTCAGTATCATCTCAGAACATACAAAAATGTAATTATTTATAATTTTTCTTTAGTCATTGAATTTTCTTTCCGAATTGCACATTGCATGCAACAATGAAAGTTAAAATTCTGTTTTTGGTCCCTAACAAACAGTGCCAGTGGCTTCAAACTTTCAGTGGAGAAAGACGGAAGAAAACAACTATGTTGTTCATTTCTGAAAATAACTTTCCTCCAAAAGAAAAATTAAGGGTGGGAGTAAGATGAGAACATTTTTCTTTAATTGCTTTTTTATTGAAAATAACATAAGATCAAAACTAAATCTAAAGAAACAGAATTTATAGCACATCTTCCTACACCCAGGTCTAGCAGAAATTTTAACTTTATTTCACAAAATATTAAAAATCTAGCTGTTCTATAACACCCTTGATAATTAACCTACCAATGTTGATGGCAATCATAGTTGATATATATAGGTATGAAGAGAGGGGGGTACTGGAGTTTATTTTTTATTGTTTTGTGAGTGATGACAGTTGCAGTTGTTTATCCACTTGTTTGTTTATTTCTTTACCAAATGCTTTAATTTTTTTTCCTGCCATCCAAAAACTTTTGATGAGATACAGTCTCATTGAAATGCATCAAATTGCATTAAAACTTCAATCATGTTCCCTTTTTCCATTCACCACCATCATCAGAAGCTTATTAGATGCCTGCTTAGCAATTATATTCAGTATAAGCAGATGGGGATGTAAGAAAGAGATGTTTGTGAGAACATGGCTACAAATCCCGAGGGAAAAAGGTGCCCAGAAAGTTGTTCACAAAACCAGGTCTCAACACAGCATCCACAGGACCTGCAGTGCTTCATAAACTCAGGCATTATCAGCAGATTTTAATTGAACTTCTGATCCACTGTCTTCATTTCAGAGCTTAGTCCAGGGGTGTCAAACTGCGGCCTGCAGGCCGGATGCATCACACATAGACCATGCCCACCCCAGCTCCACAGAGGCAAAAAACATTGTGATACATCACATGACATGATTGAGTTTGACATCCATAACTTAGTCTATGAAATTACTCAGGACCTAAAGTGTATACACCAGGAGTGAAATCCAGCAGGTTCTGACAGGTTCTGGAGAACCAGTAGCAGAAATTTTGAGTAGTTCGGAGAACCAGTAGCAGAAATTTTGAGTAGTTCGGAGAATCGGAAAATACCACTTCTGACTGGCCCCAGAGTGAGGTGGGAATGGAGATTTTGCAGTATCTTTCCCCTGGAATGGGATGGGACTGGAGATTTTGCAGTAACCTTCCCATGCCACACCCACCAAGACATGCCCACCAAGCCACACCATGCCCATCAAGGCAAGCCCACAGAACCAGTAATAAAAAAATTTGAATTTCACCACTAATATACACCTTTTCAGAGCTGAACTACTGCTGTTGGTAGGAGAAAAATGAGGACTATTGGATCAGTCTGTTTGAAGTTGTAACCTGTTGCTATCCATACCAAACATGTCACAATGCTGCCAAAAGATAACCAACCATCATGCCACATAAAGGAAGAGCATGCTTAAATTCTACTAAGACATATTTGTCATTCTTAAAGCAAATACAGTTTCGCCTACCTGTTGTTGATTGTAATGACCATTACACTACTTTTATTTCTCCATTCTACTATCCCAAAGATAAAACATAACTAGGTATGTAATTGCAAACAGGGAAAAAAATGGAATATTGATAAGATATTTTTCATTTTCATTTTTATGTAGCCATACACACAGTGAAGCATAGTGAAATATATACAGTATAAATGTAGCAACATGTGAAGCATTATTACTGTCAAAAAATCATTTCATTGAATATATTTCAGCAGTTCAGTTTTACAACTATTATAAACATGCCAGTCAGAGTTTTTTTGGGCAACGTCAGTTTTTTTTTAAAGTATCTTATTGATGGCAGCTATATGATGTCTGTAAACATTTTTATCATACAGTAGCTTTTATTCATTCATTGCATTTTTCTAATTAAATTGTCCAGCATGCAAATACATGTTTTGATGTTCTCTGTCTTCTATTTGGCATCTATAAGTTTGCATATAAGGAAAAAAAAGTACAAAGTACAAAGTACAAAGTAAAAAATCAAAATAATTTATAAAAAGTAGCAATTAGAGTGATAATGAAAGCCTTAAATGTATAAAAACAGACCAAAATAAAATACAACCAATAAATAGATGATGAGATTCATCATTTACAATATTTTTCAGAGTATAAAATGCACCTTTTTCCCCAAAAAAAGAGGTTGAAAATCTGGGCGCGTCTTATACTCTGAAGGTAGCCCCGCCCAACTTCTCAAACGTAAGTTTCAGAAGCTGAAAAAAGCATCAGAAATGAAGCTTCAGAAAAAAAGCCCCCAAACAGAGCTTCAGAAAAAAGCCTCCAAACAGAGCTTCAGAAAAAAAAGCCCCCAAACAGAGCTTCAGAGGCTTTTTTTCTGAAGCTGTTTTAGAGGCTTTCAGAGGCAAGAAAAGGTTTTTCTGAAAAAGAGTTTCAGAAGTTTTAGAGGCAGAAAAAAAAGCAAGGCACAGAGCTCACAACCAAGGAACCTGTTGCTAAAATTCACCTCTAGGAACAGCTGATTGGGAGTATTCTGTAGGCCGATCCACCTGCCAATCAGCTTTTTTCTTATTTTCTTCCTCAAAAACTCCGGTGCGTCTTATACTCTGAAAAATACGGTAATCAGCCTCCAAGGGAGTGGTTTTCTTCTCAATAATTTCTGAAAATCTAATGAAGTGGGAGCTGATCAAATACCAGAGTTTTCCAAAAGGCAAGTGGAGCAACCAGAAAAAACAAGGCCTACAGGCCTCTGTATCCCTTACAGAAAATTAGCAGATTCTCCCAGAGACATGTAATCTGGATGAGTGGTGATGAGTTATCAGGGCAAGATCATCATATTTTAGATTAGGATTGGGCATAGATGCATCTATGCAAAGAACCTCCTGGTTGCCAACTTTGTTGACTGCATCCCGAGAACATACTTTTTACTCAGTGGTGCCATAAATTTTTTTTTCTTAGACTTGGTTATTATTATTTTCTGTTGGTGGTGGTTTCTTCAATATTATCTCAGCAAATTCAAGTGTACGCAATTGAGATCTTACACAATGTTAGACCAAGCATAAATTGGAATTATTGGAGTTATAAACAGCACAAATGTGCAATTCCAACAATTTACTAAGTCATCTGAAAACTTGCATTTTAATGACTCTTTGTTCAAACGACGGTGAATTTATTATCACATTTGTGCCATTGAAGGAAAAATAAACCTGAAAAATTCTTATGAGACTAATTTGAAAGACAAATTGAAAACTCTTCGGACACAGATGAGCAAATGTCCCACTACTGCTTATACAGATAGGATGCATAAACCTGTCTGAAGCAGAACAACAAGTCCCAAGATGAGAATGTAGATATTATCTCCCTAAAATACATACATTTTCAATTTTTAAAAATTTGTTCAGACACACAGAATAAATTAGAAATATCGTAAAGAAGATACTGCACAGAGGCTTTTTAAAATTTATCTTTGATGCTGATAGTCCTCGACTTACAACCATAATTGGCACAAGAACCTCTGTTTGCTAAACAAAGTAATTATTAATTTTATGACCTTTTTGTTAACCATGCTTGTTAAGCAAATCACTGCAGTTGTTAAGTGAATCATGCAGTCATTGAGGACCTATATACTGTACAAGCCAGAAAGAGGGGTGTGAAAATATCTACAGATCCCTTGAATCCTGGACATAAACTGTTTCAACTTCTATCCTCAAAATGACGCTATAGGGCACTGCACATCAGAACAACAAGACACAAGGGCAGTTTCTTCTCCCATGCCATCATTCTGCTAAATAACTAATTCCCACAACACTGTTAAACTATCTAGAAAGGCAGTATTACCATCATTATTCTCATCTTCCCTATTACCTATCGCCTTATCTTTTTATGACTACAACTTTGTTGCTTGTATCTTACAATTTATATTGTTTACTTAGTATCCTAGTATGATTTATGTTGATTGTTTATTTAGTATCCATGACTATCACTAAGTGTTGTATCTAATTTTTTATGATGAATGTATTTTTACAAAGACTATGATAATGATCTATCACTATTGTTGTATGTACAGACAGCTTATGCACCAGACACAAATTCCTTGTGTGTCTAGTCACACCTGACCAATAAATAATTCTAATTTTAACTCTAACTCTAACTCTAACTCTAACTCTAACTCTAACTCTAACTCTAACTCTAAC
>WNWU01000030.1:10123676-10137506 GCA_012654045.1 Ptyas mucosa | reverse complement strand
GCTATGCTGGCTGGAGAATTCTGGGAGTCGAAGTCCACAAGTCTTAAAGTTGCCAAGTTTGGGAACCCCTGGGGTAAAGCATTCATGGATTTCTTTCCCTTCAAATGTCATTCAAAACTTATATTTTTTTATTCCAGGTTTGCGATCATTTACCCATCATTCTTGATTATGTAACGTTTATTTAGAGAAAATCCGACAACATTAATACTATTTAAACTGAAAGTATTTATATATACACTTATAATATATACATAATATATAATATATAAATATTAATACTATTTAAACTGAAAGCATTTATATATACAACTACAGGTGTGGGTTTTTTTTTTTTCATTTTATTTCTGAAAAAAAATTGCTAGTTCAGGTAAATTCTTCAGAAAGAAAGGAAACAAGCAAATTTCTCAGCCTTCTATACTGGCTAAATTCAAAAAATACATCTTTTTCCCCCAGCATGGGAAAAAAAAGTCATGTGATATCTTGCTATTGTCTATTTGTTGAGGATGATTAATCTATTAGGAGAGAAAAAGTCTGAGTCTAAACTTTAAATCCAGACTGTTAAAAGCTAAGCATTCAAAATACTCTGGTTAGATGAATTGATATCCAATTTGTCACTTCTTCTGTGTTTGTTTTTAAAAACTCTTCCGTTCTGTATAATCTAATTTATTTATTAAGATGGTTTGACGATTTTGCAGAATGGTTCCAGTCCTGCAGGTGACCAAACCAAAGAGGTTAATCAGTTAATCTCAATGAAACATTGTCAATGGTTTTGAACTGCCTCAGCCCAGTGCTGTGAGCAAAAGCTTTTCTCAGCCTTCTCCTCAGTACTGACTGAAATATTTCTACACTGGGCAACTTTAGAACTGCCAAAGCATTACTTGAAGTCACTCAGCATGAATAATTTTTGATGAATGTAGGAGACTTCAGAGTAGCTGCCTCTAGCAATTGAAGGTAGGAGACGTCAGAGTAGCAGTAGCTCCATCTAGCAATTGTCCACATGTGAACCACGCTTTAGTGAACACTACAGAGAAGGTGCTGCTTGTTTCCTCCCAATCAAATTAGTGAGTGGTTAAAAGAAGTCGGCACCTTTTCATTGCTTGCCAAAGTCTGAATGAGAAGTCTGAAGACTCCTGTGTGATTGTTCCCACCATTCATCAAAACTGTCCTATGTGTATGATCATTACTGCAAACCACAGACCCTCAGAATGGCTACCTTTGGCAAAAACTATAGACAAATCTCGGATCATTTGCAAAAGCTGTCCAGCCTGGGGAAGAAAACCCTCATGTTAGCACTCTAAGAAATAGTTCTTTTCTTCTCAACCTTTTCCCACAACATGAGCTCTGTAGAAGAAGGCTGAGAGAGAGTCCAGATATCACTTTGCTCCTAGGAAGGAAAGGGCTGTGTTTGCAATGTAGCTTCAACAAGATGCTTTCTTCAAAGCCATATTGGTGAAATTGTTTATGAAGACATTTTCAAATGTTAGTTAATTACTGTATTTTTCAGAGTATAAGATGCTCGGGACTATAAGATGCACCTACCTTTTTTGGGGAGGAAAACAAGAAAAAAAATTGCCTCTGACTCCCAGCAATTTGCCTCCTTGCAGCAAACAGCCTGCTTTAGTTTCATTTTCATTTTCAGCACAGCCTGATTAGCATAAGAAAAAAAATCTGCCTCTGCCTCCCAGCAATTTGCCTCCTTGCAGCAAGCAGCGGAGGCCCATGCGGTCATAGACAATGGCAATCCCTGCAGCTTGAAACAGCTGAGAGTCGGGAGGCCGATCCAACCAACAATCAACTGCGTGTGCTAATCAGGCTGTGTTGAAGTTGAAACAGGCTGTTTTCTGTTTGCTGTTTGTTGCAAGGAGGTAAATTGCTGGGAGGCAGAGGCCAAAGGGCGGGGGCCAGCAGGTGGGCGGGGCTACATTTGGTGTATAAGAAGTGCCCAAATTTTCACCTTCTTTTGGGGGGGGGGGGAACTGTGTCTTATACTCTGAAAAAAAATGTTTTTCAGTGAAACGAACACTGCAATAGTTGGATCTATTTGTAACATGGAGTTCAGCACTGTCCATTTCACCTCAAAAGGAGCTTTCTGTATTTGTTTCTCCATTCAGTCCTGGCAAAGTGGAAACATGTTCTCTTGATTCATGCTTGTCAATTTTACTGTTAAATCACTGATCTAAGCAGGGAGACCGTGAAAGTACATTAAAGCTTGATACAAAATGCAAATCTCTCTCTTTCCCACCTGTGCAGAAAGGTATAGAAACACTGCTACCTAGAAGTTGAAGTAGAAATGAAAAGTTGTTGTTCAGCTCACCATTCCAGTGAAAAGACCTTTTTTTGGGGTGGGGGGTGGGGAGGGATTCTCTGCAGAGGGATGAAGAAATCTTCTTTTATCTATTATCTATTATGTAACTATGTAGTACACAGTAAGCTTTGAACATGCCAGAATGGATATCTGGATTATGCACCATCATGAAGGACAAAGACCTTCAGAGGTTTTATGTCTACTGGTTGCTGGAGAATACTAGCCAGTTTGTGTGTTGTGTTTGTGAATGTATTGTGCTTTCAACAGACATATGGTTGGTTTCTATGGGAACAGAATAGTGGATTAAACTGGTCAGAAGTAGTACATCTCTTTTTAGCTGAATAAATGTTTGAAAGACAATGTGAAGAGAAAGCAGGCACAACATATATAGATGCAGAACTTCTTTCCGGATCTCTGGGAATTAGGGACAATATGAATTGACTTAGTGAAGACCTCCTATCTTTGCTAAACTAAATAAAAATTAGTTACTTCCATGAGAAACCATGACAAATTTACCATGAGAAAAATAAGGCAATCAACCTTGTAATGTTGTACATCATTATGGTTTGTGTCAACTCCTGGTCGCAGAAAAGGTGACCAGATTGTATGTATGCATACATATAAACAAATGAGCTTGAGCCTGAGTGGCGCAGCAGACTAATGCTATGGTTAAAAGTAGTATTTAGCTTCCAGCTGCCTGCAATTACTGCGAGTTCAAATCTCACCAGGTTCAAGGTAGACTAAGCCTTCCATCCTTTCAAAGGTAGGTAATATGAGGAGCCAGATTATGGGGGCAATAAACTGACTTTGTATAAAATATACAAAAGTATGAAGGCTATTGCTTAACGCATTGTAAGATGCCCTGAGTCTCCGGAGAAGGGTGGCATATAAATCCAAAAAATAAATTAATAAAACACACACACACACACATATTCATCTTAATTGTCCCAAAGGTATTTTTTCAAGAGGCAACTGGACTTTCTGGTATTTCTTTGAAGATGTTTTGCTTCTCATCCATGAAGCTTCTTCAGCTGTGACTGGATGGTGTGGAATGGCAAGATTTATACTCCTTGCAGACAGCTACTCATTTGCATTCTTGCCTCTTGAAAAAGCACCTTTAGGACAACCATGACCTGGATGACTGAGAATCTCCCTAGACACTCATCTTAATTCTTAATGTGATAGTTTTCACTTATTTCCTTGATAGTTTCATCCCTGGTCCAGTTTGTTGCTTTCTCTT
The DNA here is from genome assembly GCA_012654045.1 of Ptyas mucosa. Lineage (NCBI taxonomy): Eukaryota > Metazoa > Chordata > Lepidosauria > Squamata > Colubridae > Ptyas > Ptyas mucosa. The sequence continues at coordinate 10,133,961 of WNWU01000030.1, read as the reverse complement.
TTGTGAGGAGCAAACATCATGTACTAAATTTATGCTAAACCAGAGGATTTAAAAAATTCATTTGCTTTTTTTGTGCCTGGTATTGAAGCATTTATTTATTTATCTTTTGCATTGAATGCATTCCAGTATTTTTTGTCTTTGTATAGAAAAGATTATTAAAGCAACCTGGAGGAAGACAAAATATAGACATGTAAATTTGGTATTCAAGTGTCCCTTTTTGATGGGTTAGACATGTCAGGTTCAAGGAACCAAAAATGAGTTATTTCAGAGTATTTTTTTTTATATTGCTTACCTATAGACAGGAATCTTGTCAGACTAAAGCACTCAGTGTATCTCCATAACTATTAGATATACCCTGTGAAAAAGTCTCTCTCTCTCCCCCCCTCTCCCTCACTCCCTCTCCCTCCCTCCGTCCCTCCCCCTCTGGTCTACCTTCTCCCCTTTCCAAGCTTCTTCTCTTTGCTACCTGAGACAGAGTTCCTCTCTTCTGCAACTCTTAGCTGCATTCCACACAAGACATTCCATTTTAATCTTTTCTACAAGTCATTATATCTGAATAATTCTATTGCTCACATGTATGTGTGCCCTGTGGAGTGTCAAAAGAGGACATTTGGTTGGTCCCACTCCCTTCTACCACCACAACTGAAGTTGGAGGGAATTAGAAGCCCAAATATCTCATGAACCCTTGAATACCATCTCAGACCAAAAGAACTTCAATGTGTAGGACTGAGGACTAGAAAGAATGGAGAAAATCTTATTAAAATCTTTTATTGGATTCGCTCATCATGCTGATCCAAAATCAATTTAAGATTTAGTGTGATGTGGAAAATGAAATGCCCATAACACATGGCCTTACACAATTTCTTTTTGGATAAAGAGACTCTGTTATAGAATCTTTCCTTTCTCTTCCTGGTTCCTGGTTTCCCCTTCTGAAGTCAATCCTTTAAAGGTAAAGGACTCGCACATATGTGCTAGTCATTCCTGACTCTAGGGGGCAGTGCTCATCTCCATTTCAAAGCCAGTGCTGTCCAAAGACATCTCCGTGGTCATGTGGCTGGCATTATTAAATGCCAATGGCTCACGGAACGCTGTTACCTTCCCACCAAAGGTGATCCCTATTTTTCAACTTGCATTTTTTATGTGCTTTTGAACTGCTATGTGGGCTGAAGCTGGGGCAAGTAACAGAAGCTCACTCCATTACGCGGCACTTGAACCGCTGAACTGCTGACCTTTTGGTCAACAAGCTCAGCGTCTTAACCACTGAGCTACCGTGTCCCTGAATCCTTTAGGCAATGCCTAGTTGAATGCAACCTTCTTAGCTTACATTGGAAAGCCTGATAAACATTTATTAGACTGACCAAAAAAAAATTGACAGTTACTTCTGAAACTGATCACATTTAAGTGATTACTAGCCTCAATTGTTGCATATTTGAGATGTTTGGCTGTTGGGATGCAAACATTCAGCAAATCCTAAACATTGGATTGTATGTATCTACAGGTCCCCTGATTTTGGAAGACTGATCCATCACAAGCTCTTTCAGAGAAACAAGGAGGAATATGATTTAGAATCTCTCCTTTCTTGGTGCAGCCACACATATTGTTTTGACCTAGGCTCCCTTAAAAAACAGGAAACAGAGTTGTGGTCCTGGCAAAATCTTTTTTATTTACACGACTGTGAATTACTTTCATTCACAGTCAGCAAGGCCTCTCCAAACAGTCTTTCAGAGAAATATTTATCAACATACCTTGTCTCGCTTGGCAAGCTGCCACATAACTTGTTTCCAAAAGCAATACAAGGTAAAACTTGGTACAGAGTCTCTCAGAGTCATGGAATGAATGAATTGTTTCCTACAAAAGCCTACTCCCTGTTCGCTCCTTTTGTTTCCTATGGGAGGGGCCAATCACCTCCAAGGTGTGGCTTTACTCCCAAGTCGACCCTGCTTTCTGAGTTGTTCTTGTCTTCTGGCAGCTCTGCGCATGCGCATAATGTGAACAGGCTCCAGCTATTCCTCTGCCTTGCTGCTGTCTAGCTTCCTCTCTGCCTCTGACGCAGAGCCCTTGTCCGAGCTTTCCCCAGCCCCCAGGACTGGCCCAAGTTCCTCCCCAGCCTCCTCACTGTCTGACTCTGCTGCCAGCTCCGCTGGCCACCAGTGGGCCACAACACATATTATGCCAATGCTGCTCTGAAGAATCTCTCAACTCTTTGGAGAAGATTTGAAGGCTGGGCTGAATGATGAGGGAAATTGAATGACATTATTTTTTCTCCATCTTGATGGATCAAACAGCCTTCTATGGAGAGAATAATGGGATACAACAGCTCATTCTTTATAAGTACCCAGTAGGAAGAAATATGACTGTAGAGCGGAAATGCAATGTATCCTAAAAGAATAAATCCTTTTCATTGTTTAAAGACATATGTGTAGACTGAGAGAGAAGATTTGGACATTTTATTTTATTAACTAATCTGGTAATTTTCATATTCTGACTCTACAAAAGAAAAGAGATTTGATTTGTTTGGGCCACCTTTGTCAACTTTCCTGGTTTTCATTTAAAGCAAAATCACACACCTTTAAGTTAATAAATAAAAATGGAAAGAAGAAATATTATGTTGTTTCAGTGCTCAGTAATATGCAGGCCCAGTGTGTACCTAAGGTACATTAGGTAATGTCACTCGTTTTTATTATCCCCTCTCTTCCACTGACAGCAAGGTTAGAAAAGAAAATTAATGGAATAATTTTGCTTTTAAAAGTCTTATGACATTTATTGTTCTGTACTCTGTGGTGGCATAGTTAAGTATTAGAAAGTTGTAAAAGAAGCAGACATGGGAACTGCATTTTTCAAGCCATCTATTTCAATGCAGCCATACTTAAATTAACAGGTCTGTTCTGAAACTCAATATTGTAAAACTGTACATTATGTAAATTAAGGTAAATTATGTGTTTAAATTAAATATTTAAATTATGTAAATTGCTCTCTGATTAACAGTACATATGAGTGTCTGTGGGAGGGGTGGACAAGGGAAATGATGACAAATGCATCTCACAAATTCGACAAGTTACTTTCTTGAACAAGATGTGGGGTCCAAGCAAGTGGGAGTGGTAAGTGTTTGATCATACCATTGTTTACGTGTCATATTTTGGAATCATTGTGGTGTGCTCCAGATGTTAATGAAGTAGTATTTCCTTTGTTTGGTGTGTGTGTGTGTGTGTGTGCATGCATGTGTGTGTGTTTGTGTTGAGGCCAGAGAGGGAGAGGGAGAGGGAGAGGAAAGATCGTTCATGAGTCTTACTGAATGGGTGTTATTTCTATGGCAGTCCATAGGATTGCAGAATAGTATTCTAAATGAACATTTCCAGCAGATGTTACTTCCATATGAACATGATATAAACGAATAAAAATGCTAGTTTTAGTCATAGTGGGTTTTTCCAACTAATGGAATGGATGCAATGGAAGCTGAATAATACAATATTACTATATTAGTCCCAGATTATAGTAAGAAGCCAAGGCCAAAAAACACATGGTCATCAGAGTAATTCAGATTAATTAGTTTGATTAATGGCATTTTATATGAAAAACCTATGCCTAAAATATTTGTATTGCTTTAAAAATGTGTTCTTAATGACTCTTCATACTCTTAATGTTGGTTTTTTTAAATTTATAGACCTAATATTTTAAAGTGCACACATAGTAAGATTAAATTTGTCAAGATGATGTTTGAAAGCTCAGATGTATTCATTAGAGAGCTAAATTAAATTGGGGACAAAGCTCATATTGACTATTTTATTCATTGTTCTGCTTTTCAAAATACTTGTGGAAATACTTAATGTTTTAAGCAATTTTGTCTTCAGCCCAGAGAATTTGAGTTATTGGGTGAATTAAAAAGATAATAAATAATAAAACTAAGTATAAAATTTGCCAAACACCATATAACCAATATGATGAACATTTGAAGATGAAGTCTTATAAGTTAATATAACACTCAGCAACATAAATCAATGGTCTGCTCCAGGTATCTTTATTCAGTAGCTAACTTTATATACCAATTTATTGTTAATGTCTTTATATACTTTATGATTATTTCCAATGCAATTTTATCCTGACACTTAACACTAACTTTTCAGACAGTATTATTAAAAGATGGTGGCTTTAAAGTGACTTAAATTGGATTGTATACAGACTTTTGGAATAAATGGAATCTCTTGTTATGATTAATTGTCCCGTTGGTCTTAGATTAATTAAATTAAATTTTTGGTCTTAGAAATATCTATTATAAGTGAGTCTGATACTATGAAATTATAATAGCCAAAGATTTTTAAGCTTCAGCATCATCTCTAGTACAAAATCCAGTCATGCTTTTATGAATATAATAGTTTCATACATGCAATATTGCTTAAGCATTACTAATTTAAACCTCAAGGAAACCAATGTGTCTATTCTAAATTGAGCCTTCTGAGTTGTAGGACAAAAGGAAGAAATACGTGTATGTTGGTAATGCAAAACAGACAATTTTTTAGCATTAACTGGAAGATATGCAACACAATTTATTGCTATTGCTTTCAGTAATATCTAATGGCATTTATCTTGCACACTATGGATATATGCTGTAATCTGATTTTAGCTTTTTAAATACATTGAGCTTCGTTGGTGTTTACAATACTATTGAAGTAAGTTTAGCTAGTGGAAGCTTGGATTAGAACTAAAAAAATTAGAATGCATCATTGCATCACAGAATAGTTAATGCATCATTAACTATGTGACATGCTTACCAAACCATGACTAACAGGTATACTTAAAACTGATAGAAGAAATACCTGTATCTCAGGGTTGAACTGTGGGGTTCTTAGTGCTCTCTGAGCTTGGTGGTTTTCTTGAAGAAGTTTCATTACCAAACTAAGCAACATTGTCTTCAAATAAAAGATTCTCAATCGAAGAGCCTTGGTGGCACAGCAGACTAAAGCACTGTTAAGTAACACCAGCTGCCTGCAATTATTGCAAGTTCAAATCTCACCAGGCTCAAGGTTGACTCAGCCTTCCATTCTTTCGGGGTAGGTAAAATGAGGACCCGATTTGTGGGGGCAATAAGCTGGCTTTGTATAAAAAAGAACACCACTTGGGGAGGGGGAAAAGCCCTACTAAGCAGGTATATACAAAAGTATGAAGGTTATTGCTTAACGCATTGTAAGCCGCCCTGAGTCTCCGGAAAGGGCGGCATATAAATTGAACCAATAAATAAATAAATAAATAAATAAACCTTCACAGAAAATGTCAGAGTGCTCTGGTGTCTGAATTTCCTGAAAACTAACTGGTTAAATATGATTTGGTATTTAAAAAAAATAATAACTGCTTAGGGGTCAAGATTCCTTTCACTCAGATATGGACTTCACCATTGGTCATGTTTATAAACTCTCAAGCAGTCCTTTATGCAGTGAATGGCTTGGGAAAGGGGGACCAGCAAAGGGGAAAAATAAGCATTCAATAAGTTTAAGGACATCTTAGTTTTCAGAAGTCTTCTATTTTGTCAGTTTCTCTCAAGGTCAATGGCTGACTCACTGTTTAAAATTTGCACGTTGCTGCTGCAATCTAAGTAGGATTTGTATAAATTTAAATTCTGATAAAATTCAGCAGTTGGTTAAAGGCCTATTCTGCTGATTTTACAACCCATGAAAAGAGAATGTTGAGGAGAATTTTTTTAAAAAAAATTGAATATAAATGGAATAGAGCCATTGTTGCCAGCTTCATAAGATAATAGAACAATGTCTTATGAACGTGCTGCAGCTGTTAACCTCAGTGAATATTATTGTTTCAGAATATATATCTTGGTAGCTTTGACTAACTATTTCAGAATATTTATGTAACTGAGGGGAGCTGATGCTGTATCATGTCTCTAGGCTCATATTTCAATGAGAGTGGCAGTTGCTATTTTTGAATGCTTTAGTTTTGCAGGCATTTTCCAGCTAGTACTGCTTAAGGGTAGTGAGGATGGTTAAAATCAACATGTATTTGAATGGAATATTCAATAAGCAAATAATTTTAGCAGGCTTCAATTTCCAATAAGAATTGTGCCTCATGAGTGAAACTAAAAAAAAAAAGAGTAAAGAGGGTAATGCTACAGATCAGAATGTACAATGCACAGTACAACAACAAATACACAATCTACCATTAAATTTAAAGTTAAATTTAACTTTAACAACTAGCTTGATACCTTGATTCATACCCCTCTCCCAAAGATCTGGGGTGCTAGGCCTGAAGGACATATAATTGAAAATGTCATTGAATTACTTTATAAAATCAGCATTGCGCTGGCTGCATCTTGGTCATGACCAACAGAAATCAATATGGAAACAATATGGGATACTGATCTCAAAGGGCAAATGGACTGTGTTGGGTTTTTTTTCCCCTTGGGGAAGGACAAGAAAACGTTTCACTTCTCATCCAAGAAGTTTCCTCAGTTCTGATGGTGGGGGGATGCAAAGATAGGTACTGCTGGTGGGGTTTTCCATCCCCCACACCATCAGAACTGAGAAAACATCTTGGATGAGAAACAAAATAATTTCTTCTTCTTCTTCTTCTTCTTCTTCTTCTTCTTCTTCTTCTTCTTCTTCTTCTTCTTCTTCTTCTTCTTCTTCTTCTTCTTCTCCTCCTCCTCCTCCTTCATCTCCATCTCCATCTCCATCTCCATCTCCATCTCCTTATCCTTGGAAAAAATAGTCCAGTTGCCTTTCAAAAAAAAAAAGCACGGTCGAGATAACTATGATCTGGATGACTGAGAATCTCCACAGACATTTGATACTGATGTACCCCAATTATACATGGTACTCTTGAAGAATGCTTGGTATGAGGAAAGAACTAGGGACCCCAGTCATGTTCAAATTATATAAGAACATGAGGCCAGGTCATTACTATTTGATCAGTTCCACATTTCTTCTGACAAGTCTCTCCCAGTCTCCCAGACTGATGCTCAAGACCAGTGTAGAAAATAATAGTACATTTATTTAGGGAGACTGATTTTAAAGCTTTTTAAAATGTCTTTGCCCATTATTAGCTCTTCTCACACATATCTCTCTGGGTTATGTTCAAATCTGTAGTCACCTAGCTGTTTAAGATTTTCTCCAGTACTTTCTACCTTTCTGTTCTACTATTTATTTTGTGTGTGTGTGTGAATCCTATTATGCTGCAACTAAATAAAGCTGTACAGTAGCTCTATTTAATCAAACACTATGGATCTCATCTTATTATTCATTGCCTTGTCACAAAAAGAGAGCAATGAATGAAAATGAGATTTGGAAAGTTGTTGCCAATTGAGGTGACAGCACTAGACTAAATGGGCTGATAAATGGAATCCATTCCAGGCAGCTTCACATGTTCAGTCCAAGATCCAACCAAATACTTACATAATAATTCCACCTTTTTTTTGTTAACCTGAGTTTTGTCTGAATATTACAATTTGCCTGAAAGTGCACAATAGTGCTTTTATGTTCTGCAGAGTACATCTTAAGTAAATTATAACTACTTTTCTTTCTACCACCCATTTCCATATTGTTCTTTCTCCTTCTTTTGGCAATAAAAAGACAAATCCACAAAGAAATACCATTTTGCACCCCTGAAGTATTGTTTGCATATGGCTAGCTTAATAAGACATAACATTTAGATTTCATTATATTGAACTTTGTTAGTTGTTGGTGCCTTAGAGCACAATAATACATAATTTTGCATTAAGCTCTCTGTGTTCAGTTTTCTTTATTAGTGTGGAAAACATATGTTACAAATTAGCACTCATTTTGAAACCTCAGTGAATGCACAGATTACATTTACACATCAAAGTTTTGCTCAAAGCTTTTTGAATTAAAAGTAGAAATCCTTGCCTTCTATAAGAAAAGACAGGATTGGAGGGGGGGGGTTTCTGTCCCCCAAAATGGCATCAAAAGTGAGCACAAAAGGCAAATGAAGTTCTTCCAGAGGGGAAAAATTGTTCAGTCTTTCATACTCTCAACAGCACATTTTACTTACTGGGATTGGGGCTTGTCTGCTAACTGGAATACAAGCATTGAATAACATATTTGAGGAAGGAGCCAAAACTTTATTGGTGGACATCAAGGAGCTGCTGCAAATAATAAACTCTTTTGGTCTTCAAGGTATCATGAGCAATCCTACACAGTAGGGATGTGTGCATTATTTGAAGTGATGCTTTGCTTTGTGGATTTTTTTAAAAAAATAATTTTATTGAAGATTTTAATTTTCTCCTCTGGAAAGCTTTGAAGGGCTGGTTTATTCACTGATCTTCTGTTTCCCACAGTGGTCATCATCTCTGCTCATTCATGGAGGTGTCTTGAGTCAGCCAGTGGAAGCCTGAAGTGATGATTTCTTTTGATGAAGGTTCAAACAAAGCATCCCTTTGGAACTGCTTTGAAAAACAGGATGGCCATCTTACTTGAAAACCTATATATTGCCAGCTTCTCCTAGGCTTTTTGGAGTAACTATCCATGCTTTAAAAGATGTTAAGTCACTTACACAAGCAATGTGACCTCATGTCATGCTCAGCATGAAAGTTGATCAGGAAACAAGGATTTGTCTTACTATTTCTCCTGGAAGAGATATTGAATCCAACGTTTGCTCCAGTTTTCCACCTTAAATGTCAACAATAAGCCTCTCCAATTAGAGAACATGGATCTCTTGAAATTTTTGTAGTTTAGATAGGCGGAATGAACTCTGACACAGTAGTCAAACGTCCGTGGAATGATGTGATCACTACCAACTCAGAAAATAGAAAATACAGAAAATAGCTCAAGCTAAAGTAATATATTTCAACTTTACATTTTACAAAGCAGTATAAGGAATGATCGATGGCAGTACAGATACAAAATCTCACAAACCCAGTGGAGCCCAAAACTCCCTAAGAAAAGGGTTTGACTCAATTGAAGAGGAGAATTGTTTTAGTGAGAAAACCATTTTAATCCAGCATTTAGTTTTAAAGCAATGCCACAAAAGGAATAATAATAATAATAATAATAATAATAATAATAATAATAATAATAATAATAATAATAATAATAATTTTATTTCTATACCGCCCTTCTCCCGAAGGACTCAGGGTGGTGTACAGCCTATTAAAAACGCAAGGAAAACATCAATTAAAATTATTAAATAATTCGGCTCAATTTAAGACCCCAAAAATTAAACACCTGATTTAAAATTATTACATTGATAACCCAGCCTGGCGGAACAACAGGGTCTTAAGGGCACAGCGAAATACCCGGAGGTCGGAGATCTTATGCATTTCCGGGGGCAGTTCATTCCATAGGGCTAGGGCTCCCACAGAGAAGGCCCTCCCCCTGGGTGTTGCCAGCCGGCATAGCTTGGCCGATGGCACCCTGAGGAGACCCTCTCTGTGAGAGCGAACTGGCCGGTGGGAGGCTATTGGTGGCAGAAGTCGGTCTCGAAGGTACCCGGGTCCTATGCCATGGAGCGCTTTAAAGGTGGTAACCAACACCTTGAATCGCACTTGGAAGACCACTGGGAGCCAGTGCAGCTCGCGCAGATTAGAATTAGCTGATCACCTTTTCTATCTTTTCAACTGCCATATCCCACCTTTGAAATAATTTACATTTGGCTAAGAATATTTTGCAATATTTTATTATTTAAGTTTATTATATTCCATTAAATTCAGATTTTTGTGGATTTGATTGTCTAGCTAATTTTCTTGGCAAGGCTTGGTATAGTTCTGTCTTCATTAAGCTTGATAGGGCCAGTTGAAAAATAAGGTATACTGTCACTGGGATTCTGCAAACTATAAGTCAGAACACTCTCCCACTAGGCTGGACATTGGCCCAATTGGCATGGTCTGAATGAGGATTGGGGCTGTGTGAAATCCAATTTTTTTTACTACCGGTTCTGTGGGCGTGGCTTGGTGGGCGTGGTGTGGTGTGGCTTGGTGGGCGAGGCTTGGTGGGCATGGCAGAGGAAGGATACTGCAAAATTCCCATTCCCTCCCCACTCCTGGGGGAAGGATATTGCAAAATCTCCATTCCCACCCCACTCTGGAGCCAGCCAGAGGTGGTATTTGCTGGTTCTCCGAACTACTCAAAATTTCTGCTACCGGTTCTCCGAACTGCTCAAAATTTCTGCTACTGGTTCTCCAGACCTTGTCAGAACTGCTGGATTTCACCCCTGGATTGGGGGCTAAATTGAAAAGGTAATAACTTCACTTCTGTAATTCAGAATAACCTGCTGTCCTTCCAGGAAACTACTAGATTACTTCTCCAAGTTAAGTGATTTTTCTTCTCTTCTC
>WNWU01000030.1:10113051-10123576 GCA_012654045.1 Ptyas mucosa | reverse complement strand
TCTCCTCTCCTCTCCTCTCCTCTCCTCTCCTCTCCTCTCTTCTCTAGCTAAAAGATGACAAGGCTGCTTAGGAGGGCAGATTCATTTTATTGTTTATTGTTTACTCTGTATTCTATTCTATTCTTCATTGCTCAGATGGGAGTGGGACACATTTATTTGGATCCCACAAAGTAATAACTGGATACTTTCTGCACAGGTTGCCCAAGTCTCTTAAATCTGAACAGGGAACAATCCACTTTTAAAAAGAGAAATCATCTTTACTATATGAAACAACAGTTTTTCCTCTTGAGGAAAGGGTTATTATTTGAGTCCAAAGAAGGTGTCTATTACTTTAGAGTTTAAAAACCCACACATTGTTTCTAGGAGAGAGAAGCAATTACTTTTTACTGCTGTGCTCAGCATGGAAACATCTGAGTGGGGGGGGGGACGTGTTCCTTTAATCATGTTTTGATATAGTTCTATAGTTAAAAATAGCTCTGATAACAAATAGAAAACGCATGTAAAATCTGCATGGAGATTGAAAATCTATAATAGGAACAACCAATGTTAACAGATTAATAGACAATTAAGGAATTTTCCACACATCTATAATATTTTAAAAGTACTGGTATATATGTATGATTAAAATGTAAGAATTTAAAACTGATAAAGTAGTCTTTTTCTACATCTGAATTTTGGGGGAAAAAAGAGAGCTATTTTCTCATCCAATCTGATACCATACTAGTGGGGAAGCAAATTGCTATGGTGGTGTTCTGGGTGTACAGCAGAGGTGGGTTTCAGCAGGTTCTGACCAGTTCTGGAAAACCGGTAGTGGAAATTTTGAGTAGTTTGGAGAACCAGTAAATACCACCTGTGACTGGCCCTGCCCCCATCTATTCTCTGCCTCCCAAGTCCCAGCTGATAGGGAGGAAATGGGGATTTTGTAGTAACCTTCCCCTGCCATGGCCACCAAGCCACGCCCACCAAGCTATGCCATGCCCACCAAGCCACACCCACAGAACCAGTAGTAAAAAAATTTGAAACCCACCACTGGTGTACAGATCCAGGATCTAGAATTGTTTTCATTATTTGGGGCAAAACAATATTTAATTTTTGCAAATCAATTGCTTGAAGAAGAGTTTCCATTTATGCTCTGCTTGCCAGGAAGGAAGGAAGGAAGGAAGGAAGGAAGGAAGGAAGGAAGGAAGGAAAGAAAACATAAAGGTTATACTAATGTTCTCAAATCCATTGCCCTGATTTGGGATAATTCTTAATATTTTCAAGCAGTTTGACATAATAGTAGTTAGAAACTTTTGAAGTTTTGCACCCAATACATCTGAAAGGCACCAGGTTGGAAAGGCTGATATGTAGAATTGCTTTGAATAATATATATTCTGTAAGGATTAGTATATCTCAAAATCCAGATGCCAATTTTATATTTAAAATATAGAAACTAGAATTTAGAACTTTACTTCCTATTCATGAACATTTCCCCCCCTGCTGCATTACTGCAAAGCTTGTTTTCCTAGGTTTTATTTTGGTTGTATAGACTTTTTCCTGGTGTTAAGTGTGGACTGCCAAAATAATAAAGTTCAAAAAAACAACAACATACCAGTAAATATGTTTTAGTCTATACTATCTTCTATAAATCAATGAATTAAAAACGTGAAACAGTCAAATCAGTACTTGAAATGTTTTGACTGTTTCCAGGAATAATTGACAGAAATGGGCATGCTAGGTAAGATATTTCTTCTTAATTCTGCCAGCAGACAGGATAATACACTTAAATATCTCTTTGCCCCAGTAGAATGGAAGACACCCAAATAGTCTGTGATTAACTAAGAACATTTTGAAAACAGTCTGCAACAACAGTTGAAATTAGTAAGTTAAATATGTGTATTTAATTAAACTTTAGATTAAGTAATCAGAATGCTGAAATATTGAACCAATATGACTTTTTTATATATATACCTCGAAGTCAGTCAATTCCTGCCAATTATCTGGACATATCCTTGTTACTTTTCTGGCAAAATGTTTCAGAAGTACCATATTTTTCAGAGTATAAGATGCAGCTTAGTTTTTTGGGAGGAAAATGGGGGGGGGGGAATCTGCCTACCAGGTATTCATCTGGCTGGCGTCCTTAGTCTAGTCAGCTTCAGCACATTAGTTTGCTGGTTTTTTTATCCCCTGCTTGGGGATTAAAAAACAACTTCTAAGGCACAGCTGAGAGGAAGCAGCAATGAGAAAAGTAGGTGAAGCACAGGAGGTGGGGAGATCGCTTCACTCGGCTAGCACCTAGTTAGGGCTGAAAAAAAGCTTCTAAAGAATAGCTGAGAGTCTGAGCAAAGCATGGGTATCACTTTACTTACTAGTGCCTCATTAAACCACAGCGGAGAGTGGAGGAGAGTAGAGGGAGCAAGCAAAGCTTGGAAGATCGCTCACTAGTGCCACATTAGCACCTCGTTAGGGCTGAAAAAAAGATTTGAAAAACCTACATTCGGAGTATAAGACACACCCAAATTTTCAGCCTCTTTTAGGGGGGGAAAGGTGTGTCTTATACTCTGAAAAATATGGTTTATTCTTGCCTTCTTCCTAAGGCTTAAAGTTAGTATCTGATTCAAGGTCACCCAGTTGGCTTCATGTCTAAGGCAACACTAAAACTCACATTCTCCAATTTTCTAACTCGGTGCCTTTAACCATTGCATAGACTGACTATTCCAACTTAGTTTAGAGTAGATAGGTATGGGAGAGAAGTGACAAAATACATCATACACAAAACAAGCAGATTAGACTCTTCCAGTAAAGATGCAGCAGCATTCCAACCAGCTCAGCCAATTTTTATGGGGAAAAAAGATCTATCATCTTTTTAGAGCCTTTATTTAGGGCTCTAGCAAGGAAATATTATTGGCTTCACTTTGGTTTTAATTTGTTTATATTTTTGGGTTCTTTTCTATTAGATATAGTTTTTAACTTGCTGTATTTTATAAGCTATCCTGGAAGTTTTGACTATTGGTTGATATACAAAATAAAGCAAGCAAGTAATAAACATGTTTTTAGGTATATAACAAACAAATATAAATCAGTGCAGTGCCAAGAATTATGAATCAAGCTCATCTTCTAGTGATTTCTTGTATTTTACTTGGAAACACTACAAAAGTATTTGTCATTGGCAGTTTGTAGGATTTTCTTTTTTATTTATTTACCCGCCTTAAAGTCCTGAGATTTCATATTGGTGAACAACCAAGTACTAACCCAGTTTAGCCATGAACCCAGGGCTCTTTCCTGAACACAGTGCTTTGGATTTCAGGGGACTTTGGATTTCAGTCTACAACCTATCTAGATGATTGTTTCCCTTAACTACAATATTACATTCCCCCCCCCCTGAATAAATTGTAGTTTATTCACCCTCAGATAATCCCTCTACCAAGTCAAAGGAACTGTTAGAACAAAATTAAATTTAAGGACAGAAGAGAAAGGGTAATGATGCTGAATGAGAGAAATCAAAGTGACTACAAGAAGTAAATCAGGACCGGCAGTCATGGATCATGACTGCTGACACCTCAATTCCAGAAGCCTGATTCCAGACATGACTAGAACTACTTCTGCACATGGTTTCTGCACATAATGGATGGTGAAAAGTTTCCTCAATGATCTGACTTTAAAATATCAAGCAAGAAATTAAATCTTTCCAAAAGCAGAACTGATTAGAACTCGAAAGGACCACTCCTGGAGTTGTTTAGAGAATCAAATGAGTTGGGAGGGAATTGTTTACTTAGCAATTCTTAGCAAGACTTAAGCCTGATTTCCAGATACAGATGATAACATTTAAAATTAGCATGTAATAACACACATGTATCACACTTAACTTTGTTGTGCCCATCCTGGTAATAATTTCTTTTGCCTGCAAAGTTATTGTTTTGGTTTCTTTCTCTTCTCTCTGAGTTTCTGACAGCCACTTTGTTAATATTATTTTGATAATGTGTTTCTTTTAGATTCCAGTAATATTCACACCAGAGCCATATGGATTGGGGGTTAGGGCTCCCCACTGTGTAGCTCGGTACATTGCATCTGTAACTTCAACCAGTTCCAGTGCCTGCTGCCATATGGTGTGCCAAGCTCAGTGTAAAATGCTTCCCGCTCTCATTCCGGAGGTCATTATTAAAATTACCACTGTCCAATTTGTGAATTGTAACCAAATAGCTTGGGGATGGAAGGGAAAGATAGCACCTGTTATTTCCATATCTTTTCATTTGTTATATCTGAATCTTGTCCATAATTATTTTAGCCCATTAGCTTGCTATCTGCATTCAACCTTGATAAATAGTTGTGTTTTTGTCATCGTGATGGTCAGTTATATACTTCATGTTAATCCCTTTTGTGATTTGAAACATGCCTTTTATGTTGATAATCCTCCAACTATTCTGGAGATTTTTCCATTCAAGCCATGAGAAATTCATTGGCATCACCTATCCAATAGGATTGTTGAGGAGATAAAATGAAAGGCAATCTCTATGTCGGCGGCTTTCAGCTCCTGGAGGAAAGGTAGGCTAAAAATCTAATAAATACATGCATGCACACATTCATAGAAACCCATCAACCTGGGGGGATATGCAACATTTTGAAAAATGCAAAAACGGAATAAGAAGAAATGAGTGAAAGGAATTAGAGGCATAAGAAAAAAATAAATATAATATTGTTAAATTTAGTTTACACCATTACTCACTTTTATCTTTTTATCCTCGCAAACATCACTTCCATATATCATTGCACACATTACCTTTCGTTCTTTAAATTCCTCAACTTTCTCTGTTTGACAATCTCATCAGCTTCATCCAACCATGACTTTCTTAGTCTTCCGCTCCTTCTTAACTCATTAACCCTTCTTGTTTATATACACACACACACACACCCTTCTTAAAAACTCCATTCCCATTCATTCAATTTACTTTTATATTTCTCTTGAAAGAAATATAAAAATCTCCCGATTTCCATTTAACATAGAGGGCCAAAGCATGTTCATATACATAACAATTTTTGCTCTTTTCAACAAATATTCCTTCTTTGTACATATCTTATCTTTTTACCAGCATTTACAGATCTTATAATGTTCCTTATTTCACTAAATATTTTATAAATATATAAACATTCATCTACCTGCTGTGATTTTTAGTTACACTCTAATATCACCACAAACATTCCTTATATTTTTATTCCTATACACTTCATACAAGGAAGTGGATATCACAGACCCTTGCCATACTCCATGCTTAACATTTAACCATTCATATTAATACATTGTTCATCTATATCTGTGATGGCGAACCTATGGCACATGTGCCGGAAGTGGCACGCAGAGCCATCTCTCCAGGCATGCCAGCCATCGCCTGTTGGTCTTCCGGGTTCTGGTGCGCACATGCACGCTGGGCAGCTGGTCTTCACACACGCAGGAGCTTCAGAAACCAGAAGAACAGCTCCCTGGCGCTCATGCAGAAATATATTCAGGGTCTGCCTTCCTTAAGGATGATTCTTGTGAATTCTCTAATTTAAACTAAGAGAGAAAAAGCCATAAGCAGGAGGAACTTGATGAAACTATTATCATGTTTTAATTCTTCTCTCCATTTTACTTTGGTGCTTCTTTGTGAGTTTCAAAAGAACCAGAAGAAAATACTTTGTGACTACAGAGCACATTATGAAGCAACAAATCAGTGTGGACCAGGAGTGAAATGCTACTGGTTCAGCCCGGTTCGGCCAAACTGGTAGTGGCAGTGGGTGGTTTGGAGAATCAGTAGTGGTGGCAGCGCGAGGCTCCGCCCATCTACCCAGATGTCATTACTTCCTGGTTTTAATCCAGAAGTAACCTGTTTTTTACCCTCTGCAAATGCACAGAAGGCTTTGCATATGTGGATGTGCATGCATGAGCAAAGCGAGTACACATGCATGGAGCATGCACTTCCAAACCGGTAGGGAAGGTAAGTAGATTTCACCTTTGATATGGACGTTGTTGTAGGAGATGACCAGGCTGAGCCCAAGGGAGGGCATCAAACACGTCATCAGTCATGAGTCCTTATGTGGACACAAGAGATCTACAGTAAGTCTAGCCCATTTTGAATTCCTTTGACTCTTATTAACCACCAATTTGCTTTGGTCATTAGAAGCTCAGATTCTTGTAGACACCTCATGCTTTCAATAAATCTTTATACCCATTTGAAGTACCTGGATCTTCTGATTTCCCTGCCACTTGATAGTTGTTTTCTTATTGCTGGATATCTATCATTGTCATGTGAAATCAAGATCACATCATTTTATGCAATGGGAAATCCACACCTATGTTCACTGTGCACTCCCATTTTTTCTACATGTATATCATTAGACTAAATGCAAGTAGCAACAAGAACAAAGCAAGCCCTTCTACAATTAAAAACACTTGAATTCATTTCAGAGCCATGCTGCCTATTAGGCACAAAGTAGCATTCACATGGGTTTTTTTTCCTTTTTCCATGATTTCTTTTTAACCTTCCAATTAGGGTCATGTGACCTAGGGCAACTTATGATCCATGAGATGATTCCACCCTTTCCACAACAATATTTGCAATATTCTTCTCTTAAAAAGAGACAAGTGTCAGATCAGGAAATATCTTGTAGAAAATGACCAGACTGAGCCTGAGGGAGGAGGGTGAAATGTACCATCAGTCATGAGTTCTTGTTGCACCCGCAAGAGATTTAAACCCAGCCCACCTTGAATTCCCTTCTATTCTTAACTCCCACTAATTTCCCTTGACCGTTAGTAGTTCAGATTCTTGTAGAGAGCTTAATCTTACAATAATTTTATACGCATTTGAACTTCCTG
This sequence comes from Ptyas mucosa, assembly GCA_012654045.1. Taxonomy (NCBI): domain Eukaryota; kingdom Metazoa; phylum Chordata; class Lepidosauria; order Squamata; family Colubridae; genus Ptyas; species Ptyas mucosa. Next base: position 10,116,750 of record WNWU01000030.1, on the reverse strand, counting down.
GATCTCCTGATTTCCCTGGTGCTTGACACATCTATAAGAAGGGGACCGAGGCCAGTTTTTTTCTTAACTGAACAGAGGAAGGTAGTTGACTCCTCCAAGGTCTCATGGTAGTCTGTCCTGGGAAAGCAGAATTTTTCCTTGGCTTTGAATTGTCTGAAATATTAATAAATGAACATATGCATGGAAAATAACTTCATGAAAACTAAGCATCAATTAAATATTTTATTTCATTACATTGGCATTTTTTTCAGAATATTGCATTGTTTTCCAAAGTATAGAAATGTTTGTGTACATAAATCTGTCTCATTGCTTCTTTCCCAGCCCCTTAATTTTTGTAACACGTTGCCTTCCAGATTTTACATTAGAATCGCAAATTTCTTTTTTATTACATCCCAGAGCATCTTAGCTAGGCTTCCTGCTGATCCCAGTGTGATCAAATACTTGTTACATTTTAATCACTGCTGAGGATTTTGTTTTAATTACACACACACACACACACACACACTTCCAGATTTCATTAAACAACATTCATTTCACCTCCTTCTCTAAATATAGTAATCTTGAGCTCGCCAATGGATAATGTAATTTTTGGAAAAGAAAGAAGAAAGAAAGGAAGGAAGGACGGAAGGAAGGAAGGAGGGAGGGAGGAAGGGAGAGAGGAAGAAAAAGAAAGAGAGAGAGAGAGAGAAAGAAAGAAGGAAGGAAGGAAGGAAGGAAGGAAGGAAGGAAGGAAGAAAGAAAGAAAGAAAGAAAGAAAGAAAGAAAGAAAGAAAGAAAGAAAGAAAGAAAGAAAGAAGGGGGAAGGGTTGCAGACTTTTTTAAAAAAAGAAGTCTGCTTCCAGGCCTAAACTAAACATCAGAGGATGGCACGCCCTATCTTCTATACACACACACACACACACACACACACACACACACACACACTTTTTCTTGTTCAACCTAATAACAATTTTTAGTCATGAAACTTACAGATTTCTAACTGGAAAACAAAAAGCAAGATAAGTTAAATATGTCAGCTGGCGACCCCCAGGGGGAGAGCTTTCTCTGTGGGCACACCCACCCTTTGGAACCAACTTTCTTTGGAGCTCCGGATGGCCTCTGACCTTTGCTCTTTCCACCGTGATTTGAAGACCTGGCTGTTTCGCAGCCTGGACTGATGGGGGGGGGGGTTCTTAATACTTTTAAAATTGATTTTAAATTGTTTTAATTTGGACTTTTAATTTCATATTGTTTTAATGTGCAATTGTGCATTTTATTGTTGTGAGATGCCCTGAGTCCATTGGAGATAGGGCGGCATATAAATCGCATTAAACTAAACTAAACTAATAAAATAGTCACAGGGAACATCCAGCTGGGATGAATCCCTTCTCTATCTGGCAGGCTTGGAGAAAAGGCCCATAAAGGAGACCTTCAGTGAGATGTTTTACATAAACTGGCAATAGGAGATCTCAACAATTGGTGCTTTAAACCAGACTATCTCATCAAGTCAAATTCAAAGTAAAATAGCTGTAGCACTGCCTTAGGTGCAAAGGGAGGATAAAGAGATTAGCCATGGCAAAATAATCACTTCAGAAGAAAAACATCTAATTACTTCTTAATTACACATTCCAATACTTCCAGTAAGCTGAAAGGAGGCCTGGCCGGCAGAGAAAAACCAGATGACAGCCTGTATTTGGTGGAAAGATCTTGATTTACGAAGGTCCTGATTCTAGGATGATAGTGAATTTGGAGTGATAATAAACGTCTCACAGCATAATCAGATGCTACCAGGTTACACTGAGCAGAATAACTCTGCCTACCTAATGCAGAGCCAACCTTTTGCATAATAAGGTACTCCTAGACTGACAACATGATGACTTCGACTTACAACAGTTATTTTATTTAGATTTGATTTGAAATTACAATGGCACTGAAAACAAATGACTTGTGACCATTTTTCACACTTAGGACCATTGCAACATTGCAGGTCATTGCAGGTCACATCATCAAAATTCAGGCACTTGGCAACTGACTTATAATTATGATGGTTGCAGTGTCCCGGGGTCAGGGGTTCACCGTTTGCAACAAGCAAAGTCAATGGGGAAGCCCGATTCACTTAACAACCATGTTACTAATTTAACAACTGCAGTGATTCACTTAAACGTTGCAAGAAAGGTTGTAAAATGGGGCAAAATTCACTTAACAACTGTCTTGCTTAGCAACAGAAACACAACAGCCTCAGTTATGGTTGTAAGTCGAGGACTACCTATATGCAGATTGAGTTCTTTCTGCCCCCATGGACTTTAAGATCTTAGAAGGCACAGAGATGTCCTCTAGTATAAGCCAAGTATTCAGTAAAGCACTAAGCACTGCTCCATGTATTTCAGTTCTTGTTATTGGGTAGATTGAGGATAAATGGATCACTTGCCTGCTCCAGAAAGTAGTCAGGGCCAGCCTTTTAAACGCCTTGTCAAACTGTGTATAACTGGCTTTGTAATATCTTTCTATCATGCAGAAGGTAAATGATTTTTACAATGTCTTTGACTTTCCCATACTTGATTTTGTCAGGTTGACAGTGTGAGGCTCCCTCTGAAGCAAACACATAACAATCTGTGTCTTATTGCATATGTCTCATGGTAAAAGGCAGAGTCAAACCAACTGTGGGACATGAATGGCCAGTGACAAGCAAACATTGGTAAATCTGGTTTTTATCCCGTTTTTATCCCATCTCATACATCAACGCTGAGGATGAAAACTGTTGAGTATTCTGCTAAGCAAGAAGGGTATTAGTGACAAGAACGTTTAAAATGGCTATGCATCTAATTGATAATCCTTGACTCCACCTTGTTTAATGTTCTTCCTACAATATATACTAGTAAGACTGAAGGAGTATAAATATGCATTATATAGAATCCTTGAGATCCACTTATTTAGAATTATCTATTTTTCGGATTATAAAACGCACCTAGCTTTTGGGGAGGAAAGCAAGAAAAAAAATCTGCCTCTGCCTCCCAGCATCCATCTGGTATTCATCTGGCCCATTCAGTGTGGCCCATTCTTTGCTGCCGCGGCCCATTCTAGAACAGCTGATCGGCGCCCTACCAACCCCCCTCTCCCCACTGCAATATTTGCTGTATAAGATGCACAGATATTTCCACCCACTTTTTTGGGGGGGAGTGCATCTTATACTCTGAAAAATACAGTATTTGAAAAATAATGACCTGAAATATTGTTATCAACAGAGGTTTTGTAACATTGTATTCCAGCAACATTGAAAAATGAAGCACAGGATTCAGGTTTCCAACTATTTTCCTCACTGTCAATCTGCTAAATAATGAGAGCTCAGTTGATGACCTCACATCTTCCTGAGAATTTTGGCCTTATGAACACAAGACATCAAAACCATCTAAAAAGTCCATGAGGCTCTTGCCATTTTTTTCTAGTATTGATTCTTAAACAGCTTGAAGGTGTGCATTATGGTGGCTTCCAAACATTTCTCCTTTCTGCTGATTGACTTCCTGGGTTTTTTTTTTTAAAGATATAGAGCCAACGGAGTGAAATTTTCAAAAACCTAGTTTTTTTCATGACTTCCATCTTGCCAAACCTCCAAATAAGTCAGAATAAGTTAAATAGCATCTACAGGATTTTCCTTTTGGTGATTCATCCTGTCCTGTCCTGTCCTGTCCTGTCCTGTCCTGTCCTGTCCTGTCCTGTCCTGTC
>WNWU01000030.1:10094875-10113041 GCA_012654045.1 Ptyas mucosa | reverse complement strand
CTCTCCTCTCCTCTCCTCTCCTCTCCTCTCCTCTCCTCTCCTCTCCTTTCATCCTTTTAAAAAAATCTAAATAAGTACCAACTGGTTTAATGGATGGAAAACACTTTTTTTTTCTTTCTTGGAAATAAGCCACCAAATATTATTTCAGTTCAAGAATAGTAGGAACACAGCAATTTTCCCTCGGAATTTTAGTAGTGACGGACTTAATTTATAGTGTCATTTTTCTTTACCCTTGTTCTATTATCATATAAAACATGTCTTCTGAATCATAAAGACATTCCAATCATATCAATCGAAGACAACAATTGGCAAATTAAAACTTTTTAAAAATCTTAACAATAAAGAGACACTTAGAGAACTAGACCTGATTTCTGAGTTTCTTCTCTGTTAATGTATTAGCCCAGAAATTTACTTTCCTTGATTTTTGGAACTGCATGCTTGAGTATTCTTTGTTTGCTTTAATTTCTATTTCATGTTAATGAAAACATTCTTCTTTTAAAGCATTCAGAAGTGTTGTAGCTCTTGGGATTTCAGACTTCTTTGCTATGCTTATTTTTAAAAGAAAACATTATTTTAATTTTTAACATTTAGCAAATAACAATCATAAAATTGACAGCTGTTAATGTAAAACAAATTACAGTGAAATGGACTGAGATTTTCCACTTTGCATGAACTTTACAGAAAAAAGAAAGAGATTCAACATAAGGAGATTGAAAGGAAAACAAGAAATGTGTGAGAGATAAAGCAGTAGGTAAACCTGCCTCCTGGAGTCATGGATTCCCAATCATTGGAAACTTTCAAACAAAAGTTAGACAGACATTTGTCTAGGATAGTGATGGCTAACCTTTTCTGGACTGAGTGCCCAAAGCGAGCATGCGCCCAAACCCCCAAAATGCAGTGCATGCATAGCCCCTACATGTGCCCCACCCCTGCCCCCTGCCCCCTCCCCCCTCCCCCCTCCCCTGCCTCTACGCATGTGCATGTGGCCCCCTGCATGTGCCTGACCCCCCTTGCACATGCGCATGTGGGCCCACACCACATGCCCCGCCCTCGTGCATGTGCGAAGAGATCCGACAACCAGCTGGCTGGCAGGAGGCACACGTGCATGCATGGCAGAGCTGAACTGGGGTGACGGCTCACATGCCCACAGACAGGTGCCATAGGTTCACTATCATGGGTCAAGGAGGTTTTCTTCTCTGAGCAGGTTGGACAAAAAGATTTCCAAGACTATTTCCAACTCTATGATTTGTAGAATTCTGCAGTTTTACAATTCTATATGATACCTATTCCAATTGTACTAACGTATCATGTGAGCATCAGTGGATTCCTATCGCAGTAGCAGTTATATACCACTTTATAGTGTTTTACAGCACTTTCTGGGTGGTTTATAATATCAGCATGTTGCCCTGAACAATATGGCTTATCATTTTACCGACCTTGGAAGGATGCAAGACTGAATCAACCTCAAGCTCCATCAGGATCAAACTCCAGGCTGTGGGCAGAGTTTGCCTACAATACTGCATTCTAACCAATGTGCCACTATGGCTCCTTCCCATCAAGCACAGTATGGGTTTGTTTAATTTCACTAAGATTTCTCTTCAGAATTCATATTATTACTTTGGTATCTGAAGCAATTTGATTGAGCAAACCAATAGGGCATACCAAAGTTGCTATGTATTTCTGGGTATGCCCATTTCTCTTTTGTGAGGTGCTTCAAAAGTCTGTTTCAATCGATCTTTTATCAAAGCTTTGTTTAGATGTACTTGATTGTGTAGCTGAAGTGGTGAATCTCTGGCTCTATAGATGCTCTATTGCTCCCAGCATCCTTCATTATTGAACTTGCTGACTGTGACTGTTGGGAATTGTACCTCAGAAAGATTTGTAAGGTCACAGGTCTCCCTCTCTACGAAGTATAAAGCTTCACTGTCAATTTACTACTCAAACAAATTTCCATGGAGTTTAGCAATACTTTTTCGGAGCAAATACATTTTTGATAAGCACATATTGAAAGTAAATGGATTGAATTAGAACTTTTTTCAACTCTCCCATGTTATTTTTTATTATTATTTTGTTTTCATGAACTCTCCTTCCAATACTTTAAATGATATGCCGTTTCTAAAGCTTCGTTATTATGACATACAGAGCAAGTTTTGTCAAAAGGAATGGGATATTCATATTAGGACTGTAACATTACTGAACTGTGAACAGATGGACAGATGGATGGATGGATGGATGGATGGACAGATGGATGGATCGAAGGAAGGAAGAAAGGAAGAAAGGAAGGACAAAGAAGTAGAAAGAGAGAGAGAGAAAGAAAAAAAGAAAGAAAGGGAAAGAAAGAAAGAGAAAGAAAGAAAGAAAGAAAGAAAGAAAGAAAGACCAATATATAAATGATACTTTTATAGGTAGTCCTCAACTTACAATAGTTAATGTAGTGACTGTTCAAAGTTACAACATCACAAACAAAACTGATTTATGACCATTTTTTCACACTTACAACTGTTGCAGCATTCCTATGTTCATGTGATCAAAATTCAGACAGTTGGTGACTGACTCATATTTATGATGGTTGCAGTGTCTCAGTATCATGCGATCTCCTTTTGCAACCTTCTGACAAGCAAAGTCAATGGGGACGCCATATTCACTTAACAACCACATTACTAACTTGACCCTTAACCACAGACGTACTATTTCGCTACACTATTACAGACATGAGGTCATAATGACCTCAGTAACAAAAAGACATTCAATGTTTTCGTGGTTGGATCTAAAAATTGATGTATAGAGCAGTAAACAAAAAAAATGTATTGATCTCTATCAAATCCACATCGCGCAGGTCAATTTTTGTTTCTCCATCCTTGAACTTCAATCTTTCTCCTCCAATTTTTACATTGGTCAATGTAAAAGCACGTGCATGAAGATGTGATCGCGCACGAAGCGCGTGCACAAAGAGAACCGGTAGTAAAGCCGGTTAGAACCCACCACTGACCCAATCCTATTGCACCAGTGTGAACATGTTACACATTGCGCCGGCCCTGCAGTCCATCATATAAAGACTTCCAACCTTATGCAACTTCCCATCTTGGAATTTTACAGAGAGTAAAGCATTTGCTTTTACAAGAAAGACGCTGCTACTGCATAACATTAAATGCTAACAGATACTATAGTGACATTTGCATATATGACTTCTGTGTTGTCATGCTATTCCATATCTTGTCTGGAAATGCTGAGATTTTGTCCTTCTGCTTATGCAGCTTAGTTATGGAGGTGGGAGGGAGGCTGATCTGCACAAAGTGTGACTTGCTAAAAGTTAGGGAATGGTCTGTGTGAGAGAGAGACAATGCTCTTTATATTGACGGTCCTGATGCCGCGTTCATTTGTGAACATTGACAAACCTGTGCAATCATTCCAGAGAATGTAGAGTGCTTCCTTCAGACAGGAAGGGAGGTAATTACATACTGCCTGACATGCAATTTTCCTTCTGTGTCAGAATACAGATCTATTTACTTTCTTATCTGCAACTCTCCTCTTTTTATATATATATATATATATATATATATATATGCATTTTTGCAGGGCCAGAAAAGAAAGGAGCCAATGCCTTTCTCTTTAGGCAGGGCTGCACTTAAAGACAAAAGTAGCTGCCAACCCAGATTTTTCAGTCATTCTGTTTCTAGCCATTTTATTGCTTGTGTCATGTCAGCATTTACCCACAGGTCACATTACTGTAGCTACAAGCTCACCCTATCTCTCCATGAATCTCTGGTAGCTAAATGCATTTCTTAGCCCAGCACAGTGATCTCAAAATGGCCTGTCCAAATGACATAATTTGCTTTTGACATATTTGCTCCCCAAAGACCTGAAAATAAAAGCTTGAGCCCAGTCAACGCAGAGAGCAACGTAGACATGACGGTTGCTGCTAAAAATCCTAGAGATAGGAAATCAATGGGATAACAAAACAGTCCTGCTGAGCAGTCCTTTGAAGAAATTTTCTATTGAACAGAATGCTTCAAAGCATTTCACTTTGGCTATCACACAACCCAGATGAGAGGGCTTTCATTTTTTGCTCCTGGAATTAATCTTCCAGCTTCTCCTTTCATCAGAAGGTGAATTCAGAATAGCGAGAACAGAAAGAGTATTTGGTAGAGCCCTTTTCACTGGTGGTGTCCATGCTTTGAAAAGTTCTGGGTTTATTTATTTTCTTAAAAACAAAAACAAAAACCAAGAGTCATTCCATCTTTTCTCGCTGGCTACCAGCACAGTCTCTGCTTTATATAGCTTTCATCACCATCTGGGAATGGGGGAATAGAAAAGACAAATTGTCAAAAATAGAGTCGGTGTTGCCAATCACCAGCTGAGTCCCCTCCCAACAAAATTAAATGTCCAGTATTTGCAGTCAGGTTGACTATTGTGGAGCAGATGCAAATTTTTCACCCAAACACCGAGCTAAATTTGAAGGTCCTGTTAAACTGAAGTTTCTCACAAACATTAAGAGAGGCAAATAAAAGATCAATGATAGGCATAATTTGGTATTCTTCAATAAGGTAAAGGTTCCCCTCACGCATATGTGCTAGTCATTCCCAACTCTAGGGGGCAGTACTGATCTCCGTTTCAAAGCCGAAGAGCCAGCGCTGTCCGAAGATGTCTCCATGGTCATGTGGCCGGCATGACTAAATGCCAAAGGTGCATGGTACGCTGCTCCCACCAAAGGTGGTCCCTATTTTTCTACTTGCATTTTTTATGTGCTTTCAAACTGCTAGGTTGGCAGAAGCTGGGACAAGGAACGGGAGCTCACCCCATTAGGCGGCACTACAGATTCAAACAGCTGAACTGACGACTTTTCAATCAACAAGCTCAGCGTCTTAGCCACTGAGCCGCCGCATCCCTGCTTCAATAGGCACCCTACTATTAAGTTCTCAGAATAGAATAGAGTAGAGTAGAGTAGAGTAGAGTAGAGTAGAGTAGAGTAGAGTAGAGTAGAGTAGAATAGAATAGAATAGAATAGAATAGAATAGAATAGAATAGAATAGAATAGAATAGAATAGAATAGAATTTTATTGGCCAAGTGTGATTGGACACACAAGGAATTTGTCTTGGTGCATATGCTCTCAGTGTACATAAAAGAAAAGATACATTCATCAAGAATCATAAGGTACAACTCTTAATGATAGTCATAGATTACAAATAAGCAATCAGGAAACAATATCAATATAAATTGTAAGGATACCAGCAACAAGATTGCAGTCATACAGTCATTAGTAGAAGGAGATGGGTGATAGGAACAATTAGAAGGTTAATAATAATGTAGACTTCATAACTAGTCTGACAGTGTTGAGGGAATTATTTGTTTAGTAGAGTGATGGAGTTTGGGGAAACACTGTTCTTGTGTAGTTGTTCTGGTGTGCAGTGCTCTATAGAGTCGTTTTGAAGGTCTCCCATCTCAGTAACCGATTAGTTGCACACCTGCTTTGTTTAATCAAGACTCAATATATCTCTTGTAGCTTGCCAAATTTCACCTGCCATATTTAAAGCTAAATACTAAAACAGTAAAAAAAGAGAGCTTTCTGTTCTTAAATGAGGAGAAATAAGTTTTATGTTTGTTCTGTGGATCTTAAAGGTGACTTTGAAGGAGAAGGAAAATGTTTTGCTTCAAACGAGGCCCTGTTTATCCACTGAGCAAAGTAGGGTGTGGAAGTATTTAGGAATTGCTATTGATTTTTAAGCATCATTTTGGCCAGAGAACAGACTGCAAGTGACCTTCCGCTGTGATAACAGTATCTGTAATCTGTGTGTGGTATGAGTGTATAGAAAGCAGATTTTTTTTTTTATAGAGAAGATATGGTCACATGAAAATAAATAGGAATTTGAGGTCATTTTTCAGTTCAAATAGTTGTTCTGGACAATATTTCAGCTTTCAAGTCAAGAGGTTCAGTATTTCATAATCAGTCATGCTTGTTTTATACAGTAACAGCTATTTTTCACTGTCAGTTAATTCATATAACAGTTTCATGATGAGAGTTCCAATATCAAATATTTTCAATCTTGTATTTCGATGAATTTCTTCAAAATTACTTACATATTTTTTAAAATGCATTTTTCTCTCAAAAAAAATTTTTTTTTAAGTAAGCAGTTCTAAACTTGGAATATCCTGGAATATTTTATTGCCTCCATGAGAAACTTATATTCAAGTCAGAAAGCTACCGTACATCCTGGATAAAACATAGTGAAACAGACAGGCAAAAGAGTTCAGTAGGGTAGTGTCATCTACCCTTATTTATTCAATTGATATGTTTAAGATATATTAAGGGAAACGGGATTGGAAGAAGATGGTTTAAAACTGAAGGAAGAAGCAACAATGATATACATTATGCTGATGACAATATCTTGATAGTTGAAAATACAAAGGACCTGAAAAGTCTGCTAATAAAAGTCAAATGGAAAAAAATGGACTGAAATTAAAAATAAAGAAAATCAAACCAATGACAAGAATAAAACAGAACTGGCAAGAAGTTATGGAATGCTGATCGTTTCTCCCTTTTATGATCAACTAATAACAGTAAAGGAACAGGTAGTCAAAAAAGCACTTGGGAAACAGCTATGAAGGCCTTTCAAAAGATATTCACATACCATGGACACATACTACATATCAGTGATTGGTTCCTCCTGGTTTGGCCCGGTTCGGCCGAGCCGGTAGCGGTGACGACATGATGTCACTGAACCGGTACTCCCCCCGCCCCCTGCCTCCCCCCCGCCCCCTGTTATTCTTACCTTTTATTTGGCCCCACCCCCAATCTATTGCTGCCTCCTGAGTCCCAGCTGATAGCTAGAGGGGAAAAACCTGTTTAAACTCTTGCCGTGGGGCGTCAAAGGGCCGCCCTATAGCTGATCAGTGTTAAAAGAAAACAAATGAGTAGACCGGTGCCTTCGAAAATAAATGGGTAGACCGGTGCCTGCAGAAATACATGAGTAGACCAGTGCCTGCAAAAATAAATGGGTAGATCAGTACAGCTCTGCAAACAGTTAAAAGCCTGGTAGACCAGTACCTCTGCTAAATCCAAAATAATTGTCACATGACCATCAAGCCATGCCATAAAATAAGCCATGCCCACAGAACCCATAGTAAAAAAATTTAGAACCCACCCCTGCCACATATGTGTCTATTCCTACAAAGATCACAATTATGCAAGTCATGGTATTCCTTATCACACACTCTAGAAACAAAAGTTGGAATTTGAAGATGCATGATAGGACAAGTATTGATCCTTTTTTAACTACGGTGTTGGAGAAGATTCCTCTGTGAAGAAAACAAGAAAACAAACAAATAGGTCATCAAACAAATCACCCTAGAATTCTTACTTAAGGTAAAATTGGACCTGGCTCAAATTATCCTACTACTTACATATTAGGCAAAGGCTCTTTGGAGAAAGCTTTAATTCTGGGAAAGATGGAAGGAAAGAGAAGAAAAGGACAAGTGGCAGTAAGATGATTAGAGTCAGTTACAGTGATAAGAGAGATGTGCCATTGGGAAGACCTAAGATCAGGTTAGGGATAGATCACCATGGAGAAAATCTATTTATATGATCACTCAGAATCAGCACCTGATTGTGGCACACAATCAGTCAATCAATCTTGGAATATAGATTTTTAGATTTGGAAGGGTCATTTAGTCACAGTTTAATCCTTTACTCAATCCAGGAATCAAATTAGAAGCATTCAGACAGCTGGCAGTCTAGTTTCTGCGTGAATACATCTGGTGAAAGGGGATTGGATCCACTTTGAATCCAATAGCTCTTCCTGTTAATAGGGATCTGTCTTCCTATAACTTAAATCCATTATTCATTATGCTGTTTTCTGAAATGAGAGGGGACAGGCCTTGGTGGCCTTGGTGATGTCCTTTCAAGTATTCAAAGAGTGATATTATATTCTGCTCCCCAGCTTCTTTAAATTCTTCTTAGTGTTATATCAAGAATGAGACACAATGTTAGAACAAGGTTGGGGTTTTCCTATGCATAATAAAAATAAAATATTATTTCATTTGGGTTGGATACTATACTTCTGACAAAGCCAGCAAATGCATTTGCCTTTTTGCATCCACATCCCATGACCAAACTATGTTTGCAGTCAATTACTATTCCAAGGTGTTTTTGTTAGTATTATTGCCAGTTGAACTCACCTCCATTTCATGCTTTCATATCTGATAACATATTTTTTTAATCTATTACAATTATTTTGAATGTTATTTTTGTCTTCTAAAGTATTACCTATTCCACCCTACTTGGAGTGATCTGCAATTTTGATAAGCTTTCTATTCACTTCACCTCTTCAAGTCATTAATAAAAATGCAGCAGTCATCATTTGCAAAACAGAGAGAGAAGTGTTTCTCTTAGAAGGTTTCAAATTATTTGATGCCTTGGAGAAAAATGTGTTTCTATTCTTTCAGACTTCAATTAAGCTTAGGCATGTAATGATGAGTTTAAACAGATTCTACTTTTAACTCAAATGGGCACCTTCCTAACTTGTCTGACATTCAATTCCAAACATATGAATTTGTATATTCCATAGCAAATAGGGTGATATTAAAAAGAGATTCTTCTTCTTCTTCTTCTTCTTCTTCTTCTTCTTATTATTATTATTATTATTATTATTATTATCTTTATTCATTAAATATGAAACTCAGTCAACTGAATATTCAAAAATGCATCACAAATACCATTGACTGGTGCTAAATGGTTGATATGGGTTGCTGCCAGCATCCTATGGTATCAACTAAGTTGTTGTTGTTGTTATTGTTATTATCGTTGTTGTTGTTGTTGTTGTTGTGTTGTATTACTTACCCTAGCAAATAGATGGCACCACATGATAGGTATCAACAAACCTATCCCCTGACTACCTGCAATTGCCTACATCTTTGTTTTGCTGCCCTTACTGAAATTTTGCCAATAAACTGCAACACGTGGCAAGGCATTCTCCCACCATTTTGTAGTAGCTGGCTAGGGAATTCTGGGAGTTGAGGTCCACATATCTTAAAGTCACTGAAGCTGAGAAACACTAGTGTATACAATAACAGAACACATAGGGCAGCTTCACACACCACATTTACAGAACCCCAGCATTAGTTTTCTCCCCTTATTATTTGACAATATTGGTATTCAGCAACTTAGCTGGTTTATTTCTGGCTCAGCTGTGGTCTTGCTCCAAATACTGGAAAGGCAGTTTTCTAGTTGAGCTTACGAATCATTGTAGAGTTTGGGGTGGGTTCACCCATTACTAAGAACTGTTCTCGTCTGGTTGTCTCACAGTTTAACAAGCACCAATAAGCAAATAGTATTGAAAGGAGATGAGGTGCTGGTTGGGTACCATTTTTACAGTAGTGGCCAAAATTTTGGAAACCTTTTGGGAAACATGTATTTTCTAAAACTAGCTAATAACACCACTTTTTGGGGGGAGTAGTACCATAAAATTATATATCAATGGAAAGATAATTTAATCAAGAATGTAATGCAATAACGTTTATGAAGGATTTGCTATTGGAATAGCAGTTATAGTATAAAGAAGAAAAGTGAAACATGTAGAAAAAACGAGATATACAAAAATTATCACGTCAGTTGGGTAATCTTTAGCATGAATTATGGCCTTACAATATCTTCCCACGGAGTGAACCAACTCTTTTAGTTCTGCAGCTGTTATAATGTGAAACCAAGATTGAATTATTGCTTCTGTTAACTGGATTTTATTGCTGGGTCTCTTCTGACTAACAAGTTTCTTTAATTGGCTCCATATATTTTCAATTGGGTTTAAGGTCTGGGTATTCCCAGGCCATTCCAGCAGTGGAATGTGATTATCTTGAAATTCAAAAAAAAAAAAAAAAAAAAAGTGGTGTTATTAGCCATCATACCTCAAAAATACACTTTTCCCAAAAGGTTTCCACAATTTTGGCCACTACTGTAAATGGTTCTATTTGATCATGTGGAGGACTAAAGAGGCTTTGGAGGCTGGGGACAGCAAAAAATGTCACTTCCTGTCCCACCGGGAGTTGGGAAATGGGCCCTTTCAGACCTCCAGAGGGCTTCTGAGGGAGTGGGAAAAGCTGTTTTCGCCCTTCCCAGATGCATAGAGAGGATCTGGAGCCAGGTAAGAAAGAAAAATGGGCCTACCAGGCCATCGCGTGCCAGGAGCATGGGAGGGGTTGTGTGCGTATGCGTGGTGGAGTGCATAGAATTATGGGTGTGGGCATGCGCACGCGCGAACCTCCTCCCCTCTCCTGGCATGGGATGGCAAAAAGGTTAGCCATCACTGGTCTAGTTTAATGAAAAGGACTAGGGGTTACATGATAGCAGTGTTCCAATATCTCAGGAGTTGCCACAAAGAAGAGGGAGTCAAGCTATTCTCCAAAGCATCTGAGGGCAGGACAAGAAGCAATGGCTACTGAACTATGAACCTCTGGTCTAATTCATACTTCCTGAACTAATAAACAAAGTAGAAAGCAGTTATTCTTTATTATCATCACTTTTCAGAAGTTGATGATACAACTTTTAATAATACATATTAAAAGAAATTGTGTATTCAAATGCATACAGTACACAAACAACTTCATATGGAAGCATGCATATTAAAGGAATGTTCCATATTAAATGCTTTCAAAAATATGTATTCTAAATAAAAAGTATATACCGTAAGATAACATAGAAGAAATGAAAACTGACATGGAGGGAAATAGATTCCTCTATTGTAAACTGGATCTTTAAAACAAATGAAACCAAATAAATAGTTTCCCCTTTTTTATATTCCCCAGCATTTCTGCTACTTTAATTTCTGTATCTTTTCTCCAAATATTTAAACAATAACCGCACTGGGAATATGCAATGCTCAGTAAAATAAATAGGTGATCATTTGCTTTTTCTATTTTTGTTATAATGTATAACATAGAAATGTTCTTCTTCCACAGTTTTTTTAAAACCCAAATCTAGTTTACAATTTTGGAATTTCCTAGTGGTATCATGTCCAAGTATTAAACAGGAACAACCTATTCAGAGTTTTTTAATTCAGCCAAGGTCAGCTAGGTCCTGACAATCAATATAGACCATAGTTAATTTTTAAAATATCCTTATGGTCTCTCTCTTCTGTATACAAGCATTAATATTCAATGTGGTATGTTACTTTTTGTTTCATAAAAATATCTATCATATGCTATAGGCAACTTTTTTCTCTTCTTCCCCTCAAATGTAGGCCAGCGTCCCACGTCTTGTTGCTATGCAATTTATCCATAGCAACCAGCATGCACAAAAAGGGGTGGTAGTGCAATTTCTCTTTTTCCCTTCGAGGCAGGTTTACCTGGCCAAAAGAGACATGCTAGAGATAGTGCTGTCAAAATAGGTGCAGGATTTCCTCTGAGAGAGATGTCAAACATCTCACTTTTCAAAAGATTACATTGTGCAAAAATGCTAAGCAAGGAGGTGGAGAGGTTGTGCCTCAGCTATCCATGGAGCCATTTTTTGTTTTTGTTTTTGAGGAAGTACACCCTGTGCAAAAGAGAGACTCAAGGATTTTAGGTAGATGTTTATGGTAGAAGAAATATTTAAAAGGAAAGCTAAAAAGCAGTTTCTTCTGAAGGCCTTTTATTGTAAAGGCCGGTCAAAGACTATACTAAAGATAGTTAATTTCATTTAGGCATTTGATGATGCAGGAGAGTTGAGCTGTTAGGGAAAGGCAGATCTATTTCCATTTCTGCTCAGAAGGAATAACATGTGATTGACTAAGTTCCCTCATGTCATTCTGCTATTTTATATCAGCATTAATAAATGGGAATTCATGCATCAAAGGAACACTATCCTAGAGCTTGCCTTTAGCAGTAGCAGGGGGCTGATTCCCAAAAGCTAAGAACCATTGGACTGTGTTAAGAATTGGGTAGGAAGAAACAACCAGGAAATAATAGAGCTGTAAGCTAGATTCAGAAGTTTAAAAAACATCCCAGAAGAAGAAGTATTTCTATACTTTTACCAAGAAAACTATAGGGAGATTTCTTTGTAATCAATAGGTGTTGAGCTAGAGCAGAACAACTCTCCACTTTCACAATTTGCAACCACTTCATCTGATGCAAGGTTGACCAAATAAAATTTTGCACCTTGCCACGATCCTAGTTTTCTATCAAACTTCAGGCCACATGCCAGGGTGAGCCACCCTGACTTTTGTGGAGAGACAAGGCTGTGAGCATTCATATAGCATGGAATTGTCATGATAGTAAACATCCAAGATTAAGAAGGTCACAGGTTGATAAAGGCTGATTCTGAAATTGTCAAACTGATCAACATTGACAGCACTCCAGTCAAAAGCTTTGTGAGATCAGGTGGAGAACTCTGGATAAGAGGACATATTCCTTCCCTTTCTCTATGGACATAATTGCTTTTAAAATGCCTAGATAGGGATGAAAGGACTCTAGCAAGAGTTTACAGCTTTCTATTAACAGAAACTAGCTATTGACATGATACTGGTCCCCATAGCCACATGTATTGTGCTCTCTCCTAGCTATGAGAAGAAAAACGTTAAAAACATCTGCATTCACTCCTCTTCTCTTTCTGATATCCTCATTGGTTTAAGAACTACTTGACAAACAGGTATTGTATGATGTATTCAACCATGCTAGAGATAGCTGTACTTCTTGAATTTGACTGCTGATGGTTTTGTTGGACATGTTTTTAATCAGATCCACCAGAGCCAATTCCTCTTTCTGCCCAAATAGATGGAAAGAAATGGATATTTAGGAAATGGAATGGGAAAATACCTCTGCATCTGTCCATCACCAGGAAATCTTTAACCTATTGTAATCTAAGATGCATTCAGATGCTTCACCTCAAAATCTGATTCAACAATTCACCAAACCATTCTCAAAATGGAAGAAAATAGTCCTTGCAATCAAATTGAGGGTGAGCTGATGGAGGAAGCAGGGAAGAAAGCTTTGATGAGATGGAATATGAGTGGTAATGCTAGTTGGTAACTATCAGTGACATGTAAAAAATCTTGTCCTGAAGTTGATGAAGTATTTAATATTTCTTATGCCACTGTAACATCAGATCAGAGACACTTCAGTTAGAGTGCTGGGCAAGGTTTCAGAAAGTAAATCTGCTAGATTGAGTAATAATGTGTCCCATTCTACTTTCATGTATTATATATTTAGAATAGAACAGAATAACAGGTCTTCTAGTCTAACCCCCTACCCAGGCAAGAAACCCTACACCACTTCAGACAAATGGTTATTCAACATCTTCTTAAAAATTTCCAGTGTTGGAGCATTCACAATGTCTGGAGGCAAGTTGTTCCACTGATTAACTGTTCTAACTGTCAGGAAATTTGTTCTAAGTTGCTTCTCTCCTTGATTAGTTTCCGCCCATTGCTTCTTGTTCTACCCTCAAATGCTTTGGAGAATAGTTTGACTCCCTCTTCTTTGTGGCAACCCCTGAAATATTGTAACACTGCTATCATGTCTCCCCTAGTCCTTCTTTTCATTAAACTAGATATACCCAGTTCCAGCAACCATTCTTTATATGTTTTAGCCTCCAGTCCCCTAATCATCTCTGTTGCTCTTCTCTGCACTCTTTCTAGAGTCTCCACATTGTGGCGACCAAAACTGAATGGAGTATTCCAAGTGTGGCCTTATCAAGGCATTATAAAGTGGTATTAACACTTCATGTGAACTTGATTCTATCCCTGTGTTTATGCAGCCTAGAACTGTATTGGCTTTTTTGTCAGCTGCTGCACACTGTTGGCTCATATTTAAATGGTTGTCCACTAGGACTCCAGGATCTCTCTCACAGTTACTACTATTGAGCAAGGTACCACATATACCTTACTTGTGCATTTAGTATTATGTTTCTTGCTTCTTTCTGATATGTCTGTCCATCTAAATTCTTTCCTATAATTTTTCTGAATCATTTCCTTTTTCTTGCTGTAGACCCCTCATAATGACTTTTCCATATATTCACTGCACCCTTAGGACATGATATAAAGGCAAATTGCAAGTGGACAGACATCCTGATCTGCACTCCAGTTGAACAGACAGGGGTTAAGAATGAACACCTGGCTTTCAGGTTCAGTTGAGGCAGAGGATGGAAGGGTGATTCCATTTTGTACTCCATGTTTTCAGAGGAGGATACTTTTGAACCATCTCAATGTCAAAATGTAAAAGGGAGAAATTCTGAAATATTAATAGCCTCTAGTCTCACTCCAAAACACCAAAACACACGTATTCTCCAGCATATCCTACTGAGAGGTTTACTTCCATCATTTATAGAGATAAAATATAGCCATCAGAACTAACTTTTATTAATAACCTTCCTTAAAGGTCCACCAGGTTGGTGACCATCATTATGACTTATAATCACAACTTCCATCCATTAATTGTACATTCCTTAATTTACTACTTCCTGGTACCTGTCTGGAATCTCCCATCATTTATTTCTGT
Organism: Ptyas mucosa; assembly: GCA_012654045.1. Taxonomy (NCBI): domain Eukaryota; kingdom Metazoa; phylum Chordata; class Lepidosauria; order Squamata; family Colubridae; genus Ptyas; species Ptyas mucosa. Next base: position 10,098,586 of record WNWU01000030.1, on the reverse strand, counting down.
TGAATGACCTTGTAGGAGAAAAGAGAATTGTGGCTTCTTTTAGCTGCACCCAACTGCAACTAGCAGCATACAGTACATCCACAAACATTGGGCAGGAAGGATTATCTTTCAATTTCAGCCTCCGATTGGTAGCCCATGAAGCAATGGTCTCATACTTTGCAATGTAGCTTTCCAAATTTATTAGACCAAACGGATTCAAATGTTTTTTTTTTAAATGCAAGGAGGGGATGGGAAAAAAAATCAGTAGAAAATGCCTAAATAGGCTGTGCGCTATTAAAGATAGCAGAAACAACCTAGCCATCAGTGACAGTGTTTGCTTTTCACATTGTGAAACTGTATGCAAATACAAGGGAGAGTAAATGAATGTGAGCTCCTCATTTGCAAATTAAGACCGGCCAGAAAGGCTAATAACAGTATACTATATACAACAGTTCACCTACAATACTTCGCAGGGTGAGCTGATAGCCTGCAAGGAGCTTCAGTCATCTAATCCTTTCTTTTTGGCTTTCCAGGGACTGGAGTAGGGGGTGGAATTGAATAAACAAGTGCCATAAAGTGAGTTGGGGGGAGCTGTGAGAAGCTGGCATATATTCCTTTGCTGCAAGAACTCATCTTCTGAGAAAATTAACTTGGCGACACTCTACAATGTGTGCCATTAACAAGAGCATTCAAATCATTTCTGGTCTTAAGTACTGTTTTAAGCTGCTTATCTGATTTTCATTTCTGAATCCATTCAGTTGACAGGCTTACATCTTGGTTCTTTATTGAGGCTCACCCGGGAATCCAAACCTTCTAATTTTCTATACTGATTCATTTCAGAATCAATTAGAGCTGGTGGCAGCTCAGTCCCTCTTTGCTAAGGGGATTAACTGGCCACTCACCCTGTTAAAGTTACCTTTGAGTTGTACATTCAACCTTCCATCATGAAGGAGATTTCTTTCTGCACGGGCCTCAGAGGCAACAGAATGACTGCAGCCAACAGATGGCATGTAATTGTTGGAACGGCCTATAGATTTGTCAGAGAAGCAAAGTGGGTATTTCTGTCCTTCTCAGAGACTTACAGGATTTAGCGCTATCTGTCTTGACACTTACTTCATAAACAAATAGAGAATTGAAGCTTTTTCTTGTCTAAGAAGCAACCGGGGGAAATGAATGTTCTCAGTCAAGTCAATGTAGAACTTCAAAGAATTTCTCCTTCAGCTTTCCTCCATCCCAGCTTTTGTATGTCCTTTTTTTAAAGCAGGAAGAACTCTCTCACAAATCCTTCCCAAGTGTGGATTATCCCATGATTTGTTAATTCCCACGGACAATTGGCTCCTACGACACTTGTAGCATGTCTGTTATCTAATAAATGCCTCCACGAAAGAAGCCATCTGGAGACACCATACAAAATAGTTTTCTTGATATCTACAACTTCAGAGAAGTAAAAAAAAAACACTATTATTTTATAAATAAATGGGTAACCAATAATCAAGAAAATAAATTTTAAAAAGTAAAGTCTTGGATCAGATATGCTATAAAATAAAAAGGCTGCAAATGGCCCTGGACAAGTTGTGAACTAGGAGGACTGTTACATTCAAGCAAGCCATGAATTCTCTTCTGCCAAAGCTTGACAGCTTCTGTGTATTTGCCATTTCAGGAAAGCAGCAAAAAAATAAAAAATAAAAAAAAAATCAGGTCTACTAAACTCTAGCCAACCAGAATGTAAAGTTACTTAGTAACAAAGTTAATGAAAACTTCCAATTAAATGAATTTTGTGTTCTACCAGATTTTTATCCATTGGGGGGGGGGATCTTCTGATGTTTTACCACTCTACCCCCTCATAATTACTATATTCACACAATAGGAAATTAAAGGAGTCCTGGTGGCGCAGTGGACTAATTCACTGTTATTAAGATCAGCTGCCTGCAATTACTGCAAGTTCAAATCTCACCAGGCTCAAGGTTGACTCAGCCTTCCATCCTTTCTAAGGTAGGTAGAATGAGGACCCGGATTGTGGGGGCAATAAGCTGACTTTGTATAAATATTCAAAAGTATGAAGGCTATCGCTTAACGCCTTGTAAGCTGCCCTGAGTCTCCGGAGAAGGGCAGCATATAAATCAATTAAAAAAAAAAAAAAGGATTTCCCCCCTCAGATATATTATTTCTGAATTGGGTAAGAAGTGTGTGAGTTATCTTATATTTGCCAGAAGAAAAAGAGTTTCACTCAGAGTTGGAATTCAGCCGGTTTGGCCTGGCCCACTCACCAGTAGTAGGTTTCAATTTTTTTTACTACTAGTTCTGGGCGTGGCTTTGTGGGCATGGAATGGCTTAGTGGGCATGGTTTAGTGGGCGTGGCATGGGAAGGATATTGTAAAATCTCTATTCCCTCCCCAATCCAGGGGAACGTTACTGCAAAATCCCCACTTCCTTCTGATCAGCTGGGACTCAGGAGGCAGAGAATAGATAGGGATGGGGCCAGTCAGAATTTTTACTACCGGTTCTCCAAACTACTCAAAATTTCCACTACCGGTTCTCTAGAACTGGTCAGAACCTGCTGAAACCCACCTCTGCCACCCGCCCTTGCTCTATCCTGTCCTTTATTTCCTGCTTTGTAGCTCACCTCAGTCGTGCGGCACACCTGATTTCTGCCCCCCTCGCTGTTCTACTTACCATTCCTGACTTGGAAGATAAGCAGCTGGGCTTCTAAATGCTCCCTTTTCAGCATTGTGTGCAAGTGCCTTAGGCACGCATGTGTGCAAAGTGCGTGTGTGTGCCACTGAACCGGTTGTTAAACCGGCAGCATTCCACCACTGGTTCCACTGAAAACAAATATATCAGTAAGACATGCAAGTGACAATAGACATCTATGGATGCCTTTGAATTTTGAATGTCACTTGATTGCTGCTGGCTCAATTAATTTTTTATAACCCCTAAAACAGGGCTTTTCTTTTTCCCCCTCATCTCCATTTTGCTTACTTCCCCTCTCTCACACACACATATATTTCCAATGGAAGGGGGTTAGTATACACATTTGAGGATACATTTGTTTGACACATTTTGTTATTAGATTTAGATTCAGGTTGTGAACCAAAAAAAAAGCAGCTTAAGATGGCTTTCTTGAAGATGTCTTTTCATCTTTATCCCCACCTTAGGAATCCTGAGAGGTAAGTCAGGCTAAGAAAGAACAACTGTTGCAAAATCACCCAGTGAGTTGGGTGATGGCTTTGCATTCCACAGCATGGCCACTTCCTTCATTATATTAAAATAAAGAACGTACAGTTTAGTGATCTTGGTTTACAGTAAAACCAGATGGCCTAAAATGTCACCTTTGGGATCCTCTTTCCTCTCATCTGCCATCCATATGCACATGCTAATATTACAAAAGACAAAAAAAAAAAGATCCTGGAAATAGGCAACTTATTTTCCACTGAAAAAGCTGTGTTTCTTTTGGAATAATCTATAAGAGGACAGAAGTAAAGAGCGAGGAAGCCTTAAGAAAAAAAATGTGAAGAGAGAGAGCTTGGCAACTTAGCTTCCCTCCTTCTGACTTCCTCTGTTTCTCCTCTTCACTTTCTCTTTCTCCTCTACCTTTCTCCAAACTGCAGGTTAGAACAGTGGTTGTGTGAAAAGCAGACACTAACAACAAATGCATAAACTAAATTCTAATTCTAATTCTTCTTCTTCTTCTTCTTCTTCTTCTTCTTCTTCTTCTTCTTCTTCTTCTTCTTC
>WNWU01000030.1:10037068-10091216 GCA_012654045.1 Ptyas mucosa | reverse complement strand
CTCTTCTCTTCTCTTCTCTTCTCTTCTCTTCTCTTCTCTTCTCTTCTCTTCTCTTCTCTTCTCTCCTTTTCTCTTCTCTTCTCTTCTCTTCTCTTTTCCTCTTTTCTTTTCTTTTTTTCTTTTTTGGGGAGACTGCATCTATGTTTTTCAGTGTCCTCAGGAGTTCTATGATTTCTTAAATTGGTATGGGAAGACAAGGAGTCTTCAAATCACTGGAGGTGCACATACACACATTTCTTAGCAACTTCATAATATTAATTGCAAAGATGCAATTAATATGTGAGAAACCAAAGGTGTTAATTTTCTATCACTTGCGGGAATACACTAGGAAGAAGAAAAAATGACAATGATCAAAACAACGCGGGGTGGGTGGGGTAGCCATCAGGACTCATAGACTGATACAAAGAATCTGTTTTGCTCTACATACCCTAGAACTAATTACAGCTTGAAGCTAAATAGAAATTATTTAGATTTATGTCTATAATATCTATATCACACTCCCATCAAAGCAGACTCAGAATGACTTCCAATGTACACTGCAGTACACAATAGATCAACTCTTCAAACTTACCTATTTTTGCATTAGCTACAGACAATGTTTGATGCCTCAGCCTGAGCCCAACTAAAGAGAAATGCACAGCATTTCTTAAGTATAGTGCAACAATGTGTATAGGGCAGAAAAAAACAATCTTATACACTTTTAATAGTTCCCATTCAATTTGACCCAAGAGAAGATGGATATTATTTCAAAGTCGAAGACAATTTCAGTAAAAATTTCATGGATGAAATGTTGTTGCGGCAGGTGTTTACTTATAAGGTGACCAAGTGCTATGTTTATATCCTATACTTCACTAGACCGTCGTCTCTTTAATAGTCTGCAGGTTCCTGGCTTACCTCATTTTGGTTAAGGTATAAGGAAAACACTATACAGGGACCTCAAAGGTGCTTTCTTCTTCAAAAGACCATTGGACTGGGTTTTTTTCCCCTTGAGGAAGAAGAAAACATTTCACTTCTCATTCAAGAAGCATCATCAGTTGTGATAGTGGGGGGGGGGGATGGAAGGATAGGTTTTGATAGGATGGGAGGGATGGAAGGATTGTATTTATTTGCAATCATCAAAGAACTCCAAAAAACTGACGGCAAAGAAATGCAATCCTTCCATCTCCCGTCCATCCTATCAGAACCTATCCTTCCATTCCCTCATCATCCAGTCTGGACCTATCCTTCCATTCTCCTCACCACCATCGGAACTGATGAAGCTTCTTGGATGAGAAGCAAAACATTTTCTTCTTCTTCCTCAAGGGGAAAAAAAACAGTCCAGTTGCTCTTTGAAGAAAAAAAAATCCACCTTGAAACAATTATGACCTGGGTGACTGAGAATCTCCACAGACACTATACAGGAATTCTTCCCACTAATTTCTTTTTAGGCTGAAAAATCTGGACAGCCAAGATGGCTTAAATGATGGATAGAGATACAGCAGAAAAGTATCCAATAGTATTACTCTCTGCCACCTTCAATAATATCAGAACAAAACACCAAGAAATATTTTTAAACATCTGGCTGATATAGAAGGGAAAAAGAAGTCTCTCTTGCGGGGGAGGAAAGTTGGACAAGTTGCCAGAAAAATTTCAGCTCAGCAACTAGCAGAACAGCAGTTTTCAAATGACAGTAGTAGGGGGATGAAGTTTTACCAAGGTTGAAGAAGCTGTGTGGCTTAGTATCAGCTCTTTTCCCCTGAAACAGATGCATTGGAGTAATAGAAGGAGATAACAAAGTAAACAGTTTCACCTTAGGAATTGTGCTGACAGTGGATTATGGTGTACAATGTACATGAGTGAGAACTGAGAAAGAACACAAAAACTAGAAATTAGCAAGATGGGCAGAAAAAGAATGAAATTCAGCCGAGATAAAATGCAAGCTGGTATATCTTTGAAAGAAAGAAGAAGCCGAAGCATTCCCATGCATGCAGAAACAAAGGCACATGCTCAGCAGGAAGGAACCCTTAAGAACCAAAGTCGTAATTCTGTTAATGCTTGCTGGTCAATTAGATATCAGTCTGCAGTTTGACACTAGTATTGAAGAAGCGAAAATGCCAGCTTCATTTCAGGCTCCATAGGCAGAATTATTATGTTGTGAAGCAAAAAGAAATAATTGCTTCTTTCTTTTCCCACCTGGCTCAGGTGATGACTTTACCTTAAATATTGCATTTAGCTTTTGGCGTTTCATTTTTGTTCAAATAGAGGCACATTTGGGCAAGATGAGCTTACCAGAACAGGGAAAAACAAATTATTCAGACTGAAAGAACTTTTACTGAAGTCCAGGTTTTTATGTGGCTGATAAATGCCACTGGGTAGCATTCCTAAATTAAAAATCAAAGCACACAAGTAGTGAAATACATTAATACCACATTACTGCATGTTACTTTAAAGATAAAATAGGAAGTAACAGGCTGAAGCTGGGGGAGGAAGGTGTTGGATAATTATTCAAAATAGGCTTTGTTACAAAATCCTTATGTATAGCTTTTAAAGACTAAGGCCAAACAAATATTTGGGATGGGGGAAAGAGTTAGTGTTCCTGTCGTTTTTTTCCACCTGTATACAGAAAAAGATATACGAAGGGTGAACTTCATAAAAGTCAAGACAATCGTGGAGTTTTCTTTGTTTTACCTTGTTTTGTTTTATCTGTGTTGGTTTGGTTTTTGTGCTTTATATTTCTGCTTCGTTGTCTTTTTATATTAGAGTTGTTTGTGGTGGGAGAAATTCCTCAGGAACTGCTTAACATTGGAGGGCTTGGATGATCCAGAAACAACAGACCACACATCTACTAAGAGAAGCAATATTTTCCTACCTTGCTCAGTTGCTATTTTACATAAAGCTATTAACTTGCTCAGCTAAATGTCTGGGTAGCAAGCACGGTCATGTTTTCCCTCCAGTGTCTGACAAAGTTGTTCAAACACCACCAAACAATACTGAAGAATTAGATAATAAACCTCTGCTCCTGTTATGGGACTCTAATACCATTGTATCACAACTAAATAACTTAAGTATTCCTTAGAAAGACAAGCTGTGCTTGGTGACAGGTGCATCACTAATCAGATTTTATAATGTAATAAGTTGCTTTTTTAGCAGATGAACACACATACTAGCAGCTTCATTCTGCAAGCTGAAGAAAATGCTTGGAAGAGGAGCATTTTCTTTGAACCTTCTTGAAAACCTAAAATAGATTAAACTAATAGATTCCATTCATATATCACACTCAGCTTTAGTTTACTTTAGTATTGTTTTCAAGTTAGTATTGACTCTTGATATCTGCTTGGACAACGTGTAGTTCTCTTAGCAAGATTTCTGAAGTGGATTGTCCTTGCTTGCTTCCTAAGGCTGACAGAAATCTGCTGCTCCAAGGTGACCAGCTGGCTTCATGCCTAAGGCAAGACTAGAACTCATGATTTCATGGTTCCTAGCCAGGTGCCTCATTACACCTACTGTCTTTTTATATTATATTACACCCACCTACTCTGGGAAAGATTGAGGACAAAAGAAGAGGACAGAGAACCAGGTAGCTGGATGGAATCACTGAAGCAGTAGGTGTGAGCTTAAATGGACTCCAGAGGATGGTAGAGGACAGGAACTTTGTCCAGGGGCGGGGGTCGCGATGGGTCGGACATGACTTCGCAACTAACAACAACAACTGTATATCTACATGCTATAGTTTGATTAACCTCAATTCATTGAATAAACTACAATGACTGGATCCAGTCATCAACATTATTTAAGATTTACAGTGTCTGGCTGGACATCATAATCTAAGACATATTGAAATGCTGTGACCCTCTACAGTAATTAATGGAATTATATGAACAGTCCCTCTCCTCAAATTAAATAGTCAGGCTCGATTCCACATTGACTCTATATAAATACACTGATTGCCAGGACTGGAGGAGCTTAGTCCAAAACCAGTTTGACAAGGTTATTTATGGGATGTTCTCAAAACTTTATTTATTATTTGATTTGGCCTGACTCTGAAGCAAACAGGATAAACTACATCTTCTATTTGTTTTAAGGGTAGCAGTTTGAAAGCATGCAAATGCGAGTAAATTAATAGGTATCACTTTAATGGGAAGGTGACAGTGTTCTCTGTGCCTTTGACATATAGCACGGGTATCAAACTCGATCATGTCACATGATGTATTGTGACGTATCGCAATGTTTTTTCCCTTTGCGGAGCCAGGGTGGGTGTGCCCTGCACGTGACACATCCAGCCCATTGGCTGCCAGTTTGACAGGCCTGACATATAGCCATGCTGGCCACATGACCACAGAAATTGTCTTTGACAATGCTGGTTCCCTTCACCAAGAAATGAAGATGAACCCTGTGCCCTAGAATCAGACATGACTGAGTAGGGGAAACCTTTACTTTTTTACTTTTGCCTGACAATACTAAGAAGCCTTTCAGTGGGATGTAGGCCAACAAGACAATAACATAATTGTTATTTTCATGCAAGTGAGCCTGCCCATGCAATCAAGACAGTATCACAGTCAGACCGGTGGTGAAATTCAATTTTTTTTACTACCGGTTCTGTGGTCGTGGCTTGGTGTGGCTTGGTGGGCATGGCTTGGTGGGCATGGCAGGGGAAGGATACTGCAAAATCTCCATTCCCACTCCACTCCAGGGGAAGGATACTGCAAAATCCCCATTCTCTCCCCACTCCTTGGGGAAGGATATTGCAAAATCTCCATTCCCACCCCACCTTGGGGCCAGCCAGAGGTGGTATTTGCCGGTTCTCCAAACTACTCAAAATTTCCGTTACCGGTTCTCCAGAACCTGCTGAATTTCACCCCTGACTCAGACCTTATACTTGATCAAATATTGGGCTTAGCATTCCTTGTGAAGATTATAGTAGAGGCTGACAGGTACAAAATGGTGTATAGCCTTCTTTAGTGCCAAACAGTTTTGCTCAGGCATCCAGTATCTCAGATTTGGGAAGTAGGAATGTTACGCGTACCTATGAATGAAACCACATGTTCTGCATAGTCTGTCAGCATAGTAAAAATGTGGACCTGCATCCAATCCCAACATCCTCAATCATTTCTTTGCAGGAACCCAGACTGAGCTTCTGCATGGACCCAGCTCTTTTCTGAACCAATCCATCTATAAAGCTGGACACAATACTTAAGCAGGATCTGATTAATGCCAAATGAATTTGAACAATTCTTTCCTGTGATTTTGAAACTACTTTTGTTGATGCATTTAAAATCTGCATTTTCTTTTTGCAATAGGCATATCGTACTTCTTACTCACGTTCAGTTAGCAATCAGATTCTATTCCAAGATACTTTTCACAGTTACCCAATCAGGCATCATTCATCCTATCACTCTGCATTTGATTTCTTTTCCCTGAGTGAATAAGTTAGCATTTCTTACATGTCATTCTGTTACTTCAGCCTACTTTTCGCAACACGCACAATCATTTTGAATGTTGTCTCTGTCTTCAAGAGTATTACTTCTTCCTGGATAATTTTGGGCCCCACTTCTCAAACTTTTTCAAGTTTGACAAGAAACTATTGACAAATGATTTTTAGGTCTGATTTTGGAACCATCTTTGTATGTAACCACAGTAATAGTTTTGTCATTCAACACATATTTAATAGCTTGCTAATAAAATAACGGGTGAGCTCCCATTACTTGTCTGAGCTTTTTCCAACCTAGCAGTTCGAAAGCACATAAAAATGCAAGTAGAAAAATAGGGATCACCCTTGGTAGGAAGGTAACAGTGCTCCATGCGCCTTTGGGATTTAGTCATGCCGGCCACAAGACCATGGAGATGTCTTCAGACAGCACTGGCTCTTTGGTTTTAAAACGAGATGAGCACCACCCCCTAGAGTCAGGAAGGACTAGCACATATGTGCGAGGGGAACCTTTACCTTTACCTAATAAAATTTGAGATAGTTTGTCATAGAACTTGTTAAAGTTAGAACATATTTTAATCACAACATTTCCATAAACCAGAAAGGAAAACAACCCCCAAAATAGATAAGGTTGCCTGGGAAAAGTTGTTCATAAAAGCAAACCAACTTTTAATAATCACTACATTGATTTCCAGTTATTTCAATTAATAATTTTATATCTGCTTTAGAATTTTCCCTAGTATGTTTACAGCTCCCTAACATCCCTCCCTCCCTCCCTCTTTCTCTCTTATTGTTGGGATGCTTAGACTGTACTTGGCATTTATATCCAGCTTTTTCCAAGGACCTAAGTCAGGCAGGTATTGTTGTTGATGGTGTATTATTATTAGAAATTTTCACAAAGAAAAACAGATAACAAAAGAAGAAGAAAATGACAAGATGAAAAGTGAAAAACGTAATGCAGATAGAAAAAAAGTAAGCATGTATAAAGAAACAACTTCCATTTCCTTTACACTGCTTCGAAACAAACTTATTGTCACTCAAAAAACCCTACAATTACAATTAAATTAAAATTACATAGTCTTCGTCCCATATTCAATCCTTTTTAATCAGATAATCCATAAATCAGCAATTCATATTTTTCTATTTTCATTATAATCCATAAGAAGTTCCAGTTCTTTAAAAACAAAGAACATAGAACAATAGAATTGGAAGAGACCTTGAAGGTCTTCTAGTCCAGCCCTCTTCTCAAGCAGGAGACCCTATACCATTTCAGACAAATGTTCGTCCAGTTTCTTTTTGAAAGCCTCTGGTGATGTAGCATCCATAACCTCTGAAGGCAGGCCATTCCATCGGTTGATTGCTTTCACCATCAGAAATTTTCTCCTTAGTTCTAGCTTGCTTCTCTCCTTGGTTAGTTTCCATCCATTGTTCTTCTCATTGTCTCATTGTCCCTCATACTCAGGGAATTCCCAGAGTATTTTTGGATCGTGCCATACTAGCAAAAGTGGTTTTGATGTGTTGGAAGAAAACTTAAAAACAAAGACCAGGGAATAGCTTTTCTAACAATAAAGTACTGTCTAGAAAGGGTTTTCATTTCTCCTTTAAGATTAAACCTTGTATTGCTTCTTCATTTCTGCAATTTGACAATCTGAAGTGAGACAACAGAACATGAAATTATGTGTGAATGGAACAGCAGATTCAGCTAGCTTTATTTTTCTTTTTAAAAAACCCACAGAATTTAGCATAGCCATAGCAATTTTATATTATTACAGAAGAAAGGGGGAAAAAAATCTTGCTATTCCTGCACTTTTGAGAAAATAATAGGGATAGATTTCTGGAACACTAATGTAACTGTCATTTTTGATATATCCATATTTTGCTGAGTGAAGATCTTTCCAACAATGGTCACCCAATGTGACAATTTCAATGGAGAATCTAAGGGAAAAAAAGAAGTCTTTTAATCACTATACATACACAGAGTTCATTCACATGGATCTTGTACATGAAACAAATGCCACTCAAATATATGGTAAACAATTTTTCCCAAATTCAAAATCCATTTGTTTCGCTGATCTGGAAAAATACACTTTCCTTGTCATTGTTCCTGTTGAACAATGTCAAATCTATCACCCTCCCCACCCCACATCAATTTTCATAGTGATATTTTAAATATAGGCAAGAACCATAAATACAATCACAAATATTGTGTAACTGTTTTTAAAAAGACAATTGACATGAAATACAAATAGGGATAAATAAAACCATCTATTCTCCTGATTACTTTTTGTTGTTTGCTGCCATGGGATGACAATGGGAATTTCCATCATTTATGGGGATATCCAAGATAAACATGCTCACCAAATCAGCCTGAAGGAAGTTTCAGCACTTGAGAGATTTGGAGGCAAAGGAAAATAATAATCACACTAGGTTTTACAATGATAATGTTTGTATTTAAAAAAATGCAGTGCAGAAGAGCTTGGAAATGATATCATCTCATTCTGTGCTCTTTGTTAATTCTCTGTCTTAAGAATAGAACTGGCAAAGATTTTGGAATTGAGTAAGTAGTACTGCTCCCTGGAATAAAGTATTCAAAGAACTGGAACAGATAAATATCAGCTTGATTCCTTGAGACCACATGAATATGTATGTGTATGTATTTTCATGGCAATAACTTTCACATTTTTGGTCTTCCTTACAACAGGGATCCCCAGCCCTTGGGTTGCAGACCAGTACTGATCTGCAGCCTGTTGCGGACCAGATTTCACCAGCGATCAGCAAGTCCGCAAAGCTTCATCTATGCATGTGTAGGTTGCATGTGTGAAATTATTCACACACACACACACACACACACACACACACACACCACTGCTGCTGCCTATGCTCCACCACCACCACTAGTCCATGGAGCCAGAAAGGTTGAGAACTACTTATTGCATCATGGTATGGCATGCCGATTTGATAGCCATGGATAGAAAAACATTACAGAGGGTGACCACAGCACAAAACATCATGGGCTGTCCCCTGATACCACTAGATGAGATCGCTAAGGCTCACTGCCTTAGAAGAGTGAGGAAAATTCTCAGGGACGACTCTCATCCTGGTCACCACTTCTTTACCCTCCTACCATCGGGAAGGAGATATAGAAGCATAACCAGCCACACAAACAGGATGAAGAACAGTTTTTATCTGTGGGCTGTCAGACTCCTGAATTCGAAATAACATCATAACTACGTAGTACAATGGACCAGCGCAACGTGTAACATGTTCACACTGGTGAAATAGGACTGGGTGTTCTGTTAATATGAATTACTGGGTTAGAGATTTTCTGTCTTCACAGTGAGTTGTATTGTGTTGGACGGGGTGCACTGAGAGAGCTCAACCAATCTCATTGTACATATGTTGTGCACTGACAATAAAGATTTGATTTGATCTACAAACTTGATATCTCCTGGTGGTCACGATTTTAGCGCTTCTAGGAAAAAAATTGGAAAAGGTCACAGAAACTAAGAAAAAATTCAGGCAATTGTAGCAAATGGAGAGTAAAAAGTAAACTCCTTAGACAAAGATGTCATGTTACTTTTATTTATTCTAAAATCTAGGAAATATTAAATTAATATGTATTTATTAATATTCAAGTTAAAATGTTCAACTATACCTCTTTCTAACAGACTGGGAAAGAAAATTAGTAAACCAAGTCAACAGACTTGGAAGCTGAAGCAACATATTCCCAAAGGAGAGTAAAACAAGATGGCTTTGGGTTTTTTTTATGCTAGGAGATAATATTTGGCATTCAATAATTTTTCATTTCAGTTCAAGGTTTTTACAGCTAGAACAGCTGGATACTGCTTTAATCCAAACTATTTCTATTCAGCCAATACAGCAAAGTATCTCTGCTTGCTAGGCAGATTAAAAGTGCATTCAGAGTTTTTATCTCTGCTATTAAATAAAGGAGTTAGAATCTGCAGAATCTTGTAGCAATTCTCTATCATAATTGAAATAACAAATGTTATTATAAAGAACAATTCAGTACCATTTCCCAGAAACTGTAAATCTCTCAACATGAGGCATGGAATTTGAAAAACACAGATTCTTAAATTTAGGCAGTGTTTCTGATTAGCTTCTTTTATCAAGAAAAGACTAAGAGGCTAAGCCTGAGAAACTAAAGCTAGATTTACACGATTCTCTTTTCTTCTGTGGCAAACGTGAAACCTGCACTGGGATCACCAAACAAAATCATGAAGCAGTTGAAAGGTGAAAGCTGTTTTATAGGCTCTCTGGAGGCTATCTAAGGAAGTGTTTTTAAGATACTCTGGAGTTCCACAGCAAAGGGACCTCTTTGGAAAAGCAGCAGAAAAACACACATTGCAAATCAAATTGATAGTATTATGCATGTAAGTAATGCATCTGAAAATATATCTTTTCATAGCTAAGAGTTTTTTCAATTGCTCTTCATACATCAAAGTTCTAAATGTTTTAGTTTTCCCTCCTGATCATAAAGACAGTGAGCTAATCAGCTGGAAAGACCGAAGTGCTGTACGATAGGGTAATCTCCTATTATCTGCCTCAGTTAGAATTCTTTGTTGGCCAAGTGTGATTGGACACACAAGGAATTTGTTTTAGGTATATATGCTCTGGTGTACATAAGGAAAATAAAATGCATTCATCAAGAATAAAAAGATACAACACTTAGTTATAGTCAAGGTTACTAATAAGCTATCAAATCATACTAGGAAACAAATAAAAACAATATAATTGAAAGATACAAGCAACACGGTTATAGTAATAAGTGGGAAGAAATAGATACTAGTAAAGAAGAGAAGAATAATAGTAATACAGACTTAGTAAAATTATTTGACAGTGTTGTGGGAATTAGTTGTTAAGCAGAGGGATGACATTTGGGGGAAAAAACAGTCTTTGTGTCTAGTTGTTTTGGTGTGCAGTGCCCATAACGTCATTTGTGGTTAGAAGTTGAAGCAATTTATGTCCAGGATGTGAGGGGTCTGTAGATATGTTCTACAGCCCTCTTTTTGACTTGTGCAGTAAACAGATCCTCAATAGAAGGCAGGTTGGTAGCAATTGTTTTTTCTGCAGTTCTAATTATCTGTTGAAGTCTGTGTCTGTCTTGTTTAGTTGCAGAGCCAACTAAACAGACAGTCAGTTATGGAGGTGCAGATGACAGACTCAATAATTCCTCTGTAAATAATTCCTTCCACTTATGACTGTATGACTGTAATTTTGTTGCTTGTATCCTTCAATTTATATTGATATTGTTTCCTGGTTGCTTATTTGTACCCTATGACTATCATTAAGTGTTGTACCTTATGATTCTTGATGAACGTATCTTTCCTTTTATGTACACTGAGAGCATATGCACCAAGACAATTTCCTTGTGTGTCCAATCACACTTGGCCAATAAAAAAATTCTATTCTATTCTATTCTATTCTATTCTATTCTATTCTATTCTATTCTATTCTATTCTATTCTATTCTATTCTATTCTATTCTATTCTATTCTATTCTATTCTATTCTAAACTGAATCAGCAGCTCTTTGGGCAGTTCCTGCCCACCTAGCTGTTTGAAAGGATGCAAATGGAGTAGATAAATAAGTATCACCTTGGTGGGAAGGTAGCAGCATTCCATGCAACTTTGACATATAGCCATGCTGGCCGCATGACCCCAGAAGTGTCTTCAGACAATGCTGGCTCCCCGGCTAAGAAACGGTGTTGAGGACCACCACCTAGAGTTGGAATCAACTGCACAGGGGAAACCTTTACCTTTGCTTTTCCCTGATCATGCTTATTATCTTCTTTGCCTCTTCCAGTTTCTCCAAATTCTTTTACTGCAGAACTTGTTACGAACTCAAATGCATCAATGCAGAATCAACCATAATAATAATTCCCATGATGAGGAAACCATTCTTCTGTTCAGGCTGCTGAAAATTGTTTTTAGTTTTTCTTTCCAGTTGATTCATATTTCAACTGTGATCAGCAATTATTCCAAGAACATTTTCACAAGCTTTGCTGTCAAAATAGACATCTCCCAATCTATAATTGTGCATATGACATCTGATTTCTTACGGAGGAATTTTCCATTTATCCCTGATAAAATTTTTTCTGTTACGTTCACCCTGTATCTCTAACCAGTCAATACCATTTTGAACATTTCTGTCTTCTACAGTATTTGAAACAGTTTTTCTATTATCTGCACATATGATACCACCTTCTCCAAATCATTAATAAAATATTACAGAATTCAGGGGCCAGAACTGAATATTGGGACACCCCACTCAGTTCCTCACCCTATTTTGACTATGTACCATTTATGAATACTCTGAGTAGAATTGTCAAGTCAATTATATCTACTTAGCTGTAATGCCATCCAGATCGTGCTTAACTAGTTTACCAATCAGAATCATTGTGAACAATGATTTGTCAAATCATTGAAAATAGCATGTATTGTTTCTACAATTTCCCAGTGATCTACTAAGAAGACTTACTCAGTTAAAAAAAATAGATTAGATTAGATAGATGCAATTCTATGAGAATCTATGGGAATCTTAAGAATATATGTGAATCTTAAGAAATCTATATGACTCTTGCAAATTGACTGAATCTTGACAAATTCACGTGGAATTCTACTACTGCATTGTAACAAAGAAGCACAGGTATAGATTTAGTAATCTAAAGTATCTTGATAGTGGCAGGTCCCATGCCTCCTCATTACATAGGAGATGCCAGGTGCAAGTCCAGAGATGAGATAGTGAGATCCAAATATGTTCAGTTCTTTAATTGCCTAATAGACAAAATTTTGCCAAACCTCTTTCCCTCTCCCCTTTCAGAATTGCATTTAATCTGGACCTCCTTCTAGAAAGTTCTGTGTTGCCAAAGCTGCCTCTCACTGTGGCACATTCCATCAAAGTTGTGGCTTTTTGATAAAGAACAAGCTATTTATTTAATTAAAGGTGTGATTTTAGTATTATGCCTCTTATAGATTAAAATATTGATATAAGCCATAAAAACAAGCAAGACATTCAATATGAGAGATATTTTCAAACTCTTGCTGCCAAATAAAAAAAAACCTCAAAGTATGTTGTGTTATGTTCTCTATCCTTCTGACTTTCTAAGCTAACTAGATAAATATTAATTTGTTTTAGCACCCTGCTTATGATTTGGAAGTGAAAACCTTTAAAAAAAAGTATTCTAGAATCACACTTTGATTAATAAAGTTGAAAAGGGAATATTTAAAATTCAATAGCATAATATGAAATTAAAATACCCAGATGAGGAAAAAGTATATGAAAAAGTTAACATGTGGCATGCTAAGGAAAGTGTGACTTTTAACAAACTATTTGAAATTAATAGAAGTCCATGAAATTTGTTGCGGGAGTAGGGAAAGTCTGCTATTTAAGTCTTAGTTTAGAAAATTGGAAGAAAAATAAGCAGAAAGAAAAAATGAACCTGGAGCTCTTTTTAAAATGAGCATTCCAAATTACACAGTGATTTGGTTTAAGGCCATTGATTACTTTGTTCTTAGTAATTTGTAGTTGAACACTAGTATTCTGAGAGTTGTTTTTAAGTGAAGGAACAAATGCTTATAAAAGTGGCTAAGCACAGAGAACTCTTCTTATTAAGCAGCCCTACTTCTGGCAGAAGAAAACAAAGTTCTAAATCTTTTGTATACTACTATAATGTACTACCAAAACTATTTGTCTTTTGATTATTTGTAACTTTTAATTGGGTGAAACAGGGCATTATACAGTAATAATTTTTGAATTAAGGTATCTAAAATGTGCTACTTATAGAATGTGTCCAAAATCTGGAATTCATCATTTCAGGGGACTGAAATTTGGCAGAGTTGGGACTTTTCCAGGATTGCCATACTACTGCACCACCATATTCAGCTGCAGTCACATGACTGATACTTCAAACACTTTCTGCCAGCTTCCCACCAAAAAAGTCAATAGGAAAGCCACCAAGAACTTAAAAGTTCCAGGTTGGCAGGAAAACAAATGGTTGCTGCCAAGTGGGGGAGGCAGCTCTTGGGAGACACTGTGTGGACTGGAGACAGGGCACAAGGGGACAAGGGAGGGCACAAGAGGGATCACACAGGATGGGGAAGGTATGTGGGGATGCACAGGGATGCATGAGAGGTGTCATGTGGGCCATCTTGTGCAGTCATGTGCACAAGAATATGAGGGGTTGCACAAGTACAGGTCAGAAAGATGTGTAGAAAGCACCAGAAGTGCCACATGAGTTTTGGAAAATATATGGTGGATGCAAAGGAAAGTGTGAGAGAGGCTAGTTGTGTCGTAGAGGGGCACGGGAATGCAAAGGGTTTTAGGTAAGGAAATATCTCTGAAACAATGACTCACAGGTCAAGGTTTGCCTAGTGTGTGTGTGTTTGTGTGTGTGTGAACACAGCCATGCTCCCACCCAATCAGCTCCCACCCCCACTGGCAGTTAAAAGGAAGAAACAGCTGCGATCACACATTGCTCCTGGAAGCACGAAGCCGAGAACACCAGCCTGAAGATGACAAATGAGACTTCGTCGAAACGTTGCCAAGACACTTCCAATTTTACGTGGGAGAAAACCCGAATAACCAAAGACCTACATAAAAATACCCGCGAAAACCTCAGAAAATATATATATGTTTCTTTTTCTCTTTCATAGGCTTTATATGCTTTTCTATCTAGCCAGGTTTCTACCTACGTAAACTATGATGTTCTGCCGCCCTGGTTCTGTGAAATCTCAATTCACAAGTGCTGGGCTTTTTTCCTGCAACTCTCTGTTGCACACTGGGAGACTCAGATGGACCATTTCTGTCTTTTTTGACTTCGTCAGTGAGCCACACCTTTTTTAAAAACTTCCCTGTTAAAGATACAGCCCTATGCAGAATCCATCACCTCACACGTAAAAAACTCATTCCAGTTCATAGAGATCATAAAGAAACAAAACTTACAGCCTAGCGACCTACTCGTGAGCTTCGATGTCATATCCCTCTTCACCCAAGTGCCAATCAAAGAAGCCTTGGCAGCTATCCAAAACAGATACAACCCACCCAAGCACATCCTAGATCTGACCAACCACTGCCTATCCAACACATACTTCATCTATAATGGACAAAAATACAACTAAATAGAAGGAGCACTCATGGGATCACCCCTCTCACCTGTCATTGCAAACCTCTACATGGAACACTTTGAAACCCAAGCTCTAGGAAAATCTGATCACAAATCCAAACTTTGGCTCAGATATGTAGATGACACCTTCATAATCACACGGGAAAGAAAAACTGGACAATTTTCTCACACACCTCAACAGCCTACACCGTAAAATAAAGTTCACCATGGAAACAGAAGCTAACAACCAACTTCCCTTCCTGGATGTCTTAGTCTACAAGAAATCCAATGGCTCCCTAGGACACACCATCTACCAGAAGAAAACACACACAAACCGCTATCTGCACGCACTCTCACACCACCACCCAGCACAGATCAACTCCATAGCCAAGACACTCATCTCCAGAACAAAACGCTTAGCTGATGAACAACACCTAAAAACTGAACTACACCCTCTCACTAACGTACTAACATCCAATGGTTTCCAAAGAAATAAGATTACCAACCTAATCCAAAAAGAAACCCCCACTAAAATCCAAGACAGAGAACAAGAAAATGGCAAAGCCCTCCTCCCATACAATAAAGGCACCACAGACATAATTAGCAAGATCCTCCACAAACACAACATCAAGACAGCATTCTGCACAAACCGAAAAATATCCACCATCCTAAGAAACTCCAAAGACAAAATTGAGTTAGAAAACCAAGGAGTATATGAAATCCCACCACTTGCTCCATCACATACATCGGATAAACCAACAGAAGAATAAGTGCACACATTGAAGAACACAAGAACTCAGTCAGAAAAGAGGAACCAACTTCTTCCTTGGTCCAACACCTTAAAGCCACAGGACATGAAATTGATTTTAAAAAGACCAGAACCATCACCAAAACTGAACACTTTAACAACAGAATAATCAGAGAAGCCATCGAGATAGAAAAACGCCCACACAGCATGAATAAACGAGGTGATACTTCCCACCTACCAGCCATTTGGAAACCCACCCTCATTGACAAACGAGTCCCTAACACAAAGAATGACACCAGACCCACACTCACAAAAACCACACAGGATATCACCACCACACTTCCATGCAAAAAGCAAACCCAGACCCACACCGATGATGAGGCACGACCACAGACCAGAAGCCAGACCACAGCTGCATCATTGGCCACTTTAAACCCCTCCAATCCATACATGAAGCAAACTGACACCCACCATGAAGATGTGGCATGAACACGAACGTGAAGCCAAACAACAGCAATGCAGCTCACCAGCTCAAATCCCCCTGCAACTCAGACTAACCTGAGCACAGCCACAGCCACCCAAACAGAGCACACCCCCAGCCAATCAGAGTACAGCCAACCCCCCATCCAATCAGAGCACAGCCAGGCCCCCAACCAATCAAAGCACACCTCCACCCAATCAGAATGCAGCCATGCTCCCACCCAATCAGCTCCCACCCCCACTAGCAGTTAAAAGGAAGAAACAGCTGCGATCACACATTGCTCCTGGAAGCACGAAGCCGAGAACACCAGCCTGAAGATGACGAATGAGACTTCGTCGAAACGTTGCCAAGACACTTCCAATTTTACACGGGAGAAAACCCGAATAACCAAAGACCTACACACACACACACACACACACACACACACACACACACACACACACATATATATATATATATATATATATATATATATATATATATATATATGACATATAAACTGGGGCTGCAGAAGGAACTTCTTCTGGAGGACCTATGGAAAAATGTCATAATGTAGCTATCAAAAACCACCAGGCTACAGGACAAAACTTTAATCCTTGAACTTAAAAAAGGATGGGTCAAATGAAACTAGGCTAATCCAACTTCTCAGTTCTTTATATGCCTCCTGGATAGTGGTAAGCATGTTGAGAATTATGAAGAAAATACCCACATTTTTTAATGAGATGAGCATTTCTCAACACTGATTTCATGGTTCTCAGCTTCTCTTTAATTGGAGTCTGATTTAGTATGCACTTTTCCTTTCTTTTTCCCACTGAGCTCTGGTTTCAGTTTTCTAATTGGACCAAACAAAATGTAGAAAACACACTCACACACCCTATAAGTTGAAGGTCATAGAAATGAGATGTGTCATTTCACTAATTCCCCCATGTGTGCTGGTTAAGTTAGGGTGTTTCTCTCTTGATAAACAAGAATATTGCAAAAGAGTGTAGCTCTGTGGTAGAACGAAGAAGTAACCTTAGGGAAAGCATGGAAAAACTAAGGTGTAGTATAAGTACTTCATGTAAAAGTAATTGATGCTGATCCTTTTGATTTTGGCTTTATTAAAAATAGTATTTGATAGAGTAACATTTCTACAATAAAAGAGTATAATTTTGGATTTAACTATTCTGTATCAGAACCAAGTTTGCTCTCGGGTTCCTTAGCAGCTTTTCTAACCACAATGTATAGAAAAAATAGTTTCATTTTAATATTTAAAAGTTGATCCTTATTACCATATTTCTGTTTATAATAACTGCAAAAAAACCTGTTTTGCTTTCCCACTGTTTTAGCCAAATCATTTTTAATCTAAAATTTCCAATTGCAACACTTATCCCAGCAAGAAATCCATTTCCTTAAAAAATAATGGAAAGGGGCATCTTCTATATCAACAGAGCATATTGGTTCATTTGCAACAAATAAATTTAAATTCATTCAAGTGCAGCTTTTGGTTAATTACAGTAACCTCCACTTTATTTATAGCTTATTCTCATTATTATTTTTTAAAAAAATAACAAGATAATAAATCTGTGCAATCTGACAATTACTTTCCGAGTGCTAGGATGTTATTCTTGACTAAATGAAAAATAAGAGAAATTAATCAGTGAGGACTCTCTTCATACACTGCATCTCTTCACTTTGCAGATGATACATCTGGTACATTTATCACTTCCCTACATACCCTGTGCATGGAAAGTTTGCATGTTAGATTACTATTGTTAGCAGAAAATGTTCAGATGTAGATTGTCTCTGGTACCCTCCATTCTAAATGCACATATGCAGCATTCTCTTTGGAATCCCAAATATGATGATGGAAGAACTGTGCTACCCTGCTAGTTCTTG
This sequence comes from Ptyas mucosa, assembly GCA_012654045.1. Lineage (NCBI taxonomy): Eukaryota > Metazoa > Chordata > Lepidosauria > Squamata > Colubridae > Ptyas > Ptyas mucosa. Next base: position 10,073,585 of record WNWU01000030.1, on the reverse strand, counting down.
TTTCCCAAGTAGCCTGTTGGACCCCAAGAAGAACACTGTACTATGAGATTTCCTTTTGCTTGGATTAAGAATCTTGGCCTGGCTATGCTATAGAATATGTGACTCAACTTCCTGCTGTGCTTTTGTAAGAGCTGCCTGATTACCTGACTGCTCCCAAACCTGCTATCTCTCCACCAGATCCTGCTGTTTATGAATCCTCTGAAGATGTCTAAGAAACTGGATTTTGAGGTTAGAACTGTTAAGCCCTCTTTCTCCAATTGAGAATGTGATTCATCGGATAGGCCCATAATAAGAAGTTAATTTTAGTAATAAGCAGAGAGATAGCTGAGAAGCATATAAAAGCACTAGAATTATACAATTCAGGAACCAAAGATGACATATACCATTGTATTTTCTTCTCCAATTTATCCCCTCAAAATGGGGCTGTGGGTTAGATTGAGAGACAGTGACTGGTCCAATACACCTACTGAGCTTCAGTGGGTGGATTTGAACCTAGTTCTTTCAAGTCATAACACAACCAACACATCATATTGGCTTTTACATCAATACCACTTGCCCAGAACTCCTGTCAAGTGTGAAAACTATGTGTTTTTATGTATGTTCTATAGACAGATCCAATACTTTATTTTCATTTGTATATGTGATTGCATAAGCTATTCCATCAGTCAGTTTGCTAGTGGTTGTACAAGCAATCACACAAACATGTTTATACTACTTGTAGTTGTTCCTCTCTGCTTCCTCAGTTAGCTATGATAATAAATAAATAATAATAAATAACTTTATTGTCATTGTACATGTATACACCGTATACCCATACAACGAAATTCACTTAACACCCAAAAACCAGGTCCAACACACGTAACAATCCGCAAACACACTCCCACCCACCACAATTCCCCACCCCTAAACCACCCAAACATCCACACAACAGACCAAATACTACTGTCCATCAGCTCACTGATGTTGGCCCTTTAGTTCATTGTTGAGTGCAATTATAGCTCTGGGATAAAAACTATTCAGAAAATGTGTGGTCCGAGTTTTAATTGTTCTGTATCTTCTGCCAGAAGGCAACAGTACAAAAAGATTGTAAGCAGGATGGGAAGAGTCTCTGAGAATGTTATGCAACTTTCTCAAACAGCGAGATTCAAAGATGTCACCCAGGGCTAGTAGCTGGAATCCGATGATATTCTGGGCAGTTTTAATGGTTCTCTGTAGACCTTTTTTGTCTGCTACAGAGCTGCTCCCATACCATGCAAGAATGCCGTATGTCAGGACACTCTCACTGGTGCTGCCATAGTAGGACAGAAGTAGATGCTGAGATAGATTTATCTTCCTGAGCATTCTCAGGAAGTACAGCCTCTTCTGTGCCTTCTTCACAATGCTTGTTGTTTCTGAATTAATACTACTTTCCTCAAATTTCACCACAGTACAAATGCATCATATATGTGATTTCTGAATCATCAAAAATTTTAAAGAGTACAGTATATAAAATTACACTATAAAAAAAGTAGTTTAACTACTATGGGTATATGAACGGTTGTGATAAAATCAATTCCTTTAATGATTCCAGTCACTCAGTCAAACTGCAACTTTTAGTACCGTGTGTATAAATGCCTAGCTTGTGGACAAACTTGTTAACAGGATAAATCCTTTGTTTTAATGAGATTTAATGATTTTCATGACAAATACCAGGCACATTGCTTTTTTTTTTCTGTGAAAGATCCATGGCATCCATCAAAATAAACAATACACTGTTATTGATCAGGTTGAGTATAAACAAATGAATACTGTGAAAATGTCAGCAAAGATATATTCGCCTACACAAAGTAGCAATTTGTTTCAGCAATGATCCTCTGTTTGTGGACATGTTTAGAAATCATTAAAGCTCAACCTATTTTGGTTTAGAGGGTTTTCTTCCCTGGGTTTATATATTATATGTTACAGCAGTAGTACATTGTGTGAATGTGTACTGATCACCTTCAATTGTGGGACTAATTTAGTGTGTTATAAAAGGATTTAAACTTGAATTAGAAGCTCAAACAACATCAGTTCAAATCAAACCAGAGGCTTTTTTACTTCCATGCAGGTTCTAATACAATGTAAACATCATGCTTCCTAATCATTACCATGGAAGAATGAACACAACTAATTTTAACTTTTTTAAAAAAATATGAGATAGACTTTGTAGGAAGATGAGACAATTAGAAGAAGTTGAATATGATGAAGTTCAGAAATTTGAATTCTTATTCTGAATGGCATCTACTTCTTTCCCCCAAAAAGTTGCAGTTCAAGGCTAAAGCTAGTAAATGGAACATTTTCTTTTTCATATAGATTTCAACATTGTTGTTATTTCAACATTTTATTGTACTAAATAGAACTACTCCAAAAGATGTAGCAAATGATTAACAAGATAAATATTCAATAAAAGTAAAGGTAAAGGAATCCCTGCAGATTTTACTACGTTAGTCATTGCCGACTATAGGGGTTGGTGCTCATCTCTGTTTCAAGGACATTGAGCCAGTGCCTGTCCAAAGACATTTCTACAGTCATGTGGCCAGCATCATGTCTTGGAGCCCTGCTTTGTTCCCATCAAAGTGGTACCTATTTATCTACTCGCATTTGCATGCTTTCGAACTGCTAAGTTGACAGGAGCTGAGGCGAGGTGCTTGGGTGTCACCTCATAGCGTGGCACTTGGGTGTCGAACCTGGGTTGCCTGCTTTTCAGCTAACAAGCTCAGTGTCTTAATCACTGAGCTACCATACCACTCTAAATATCCAATGCAAGACATATAAAACAGTCTTTCTTTCTTTTTCTTTTCTTCTTTCTTTCTTTCTTTCTTTCTTTCTTTCTTTCTTTCTTTCTTTCTGTCTTTTTTCTTTTTGCTGCTTTGAGTGATTTATCATGATTTTTCCTTCAAGGCATAAATAGACTGCTTGGGATTAGATCCAGATTTATCACAGCTTGTTAAATCAGTAAACTCTAGTGAATGACATCGTTGCTTCACTAGAATAGGGAAAGATTGTTAAAGATTGTGTCAACCCAATTTCAGATCCATAGGTAACTCAGTAGATTTAAAGATACACATTTTCCAATTACTGAACTAATCCAATGGCATTTCAACATTGATGGTATTTAGTCAAATCACCATTTTGTTGGATATGGGAGATGTGAATTTATTTCTAATAAATTCCAAAAGTAAGCTAAATATTTTGTGTACAGTGTATTTTATGAAGATTTGGTTCAGATACCTTCCCTGTTTGAAATACCTCTAATGTATATTGACCTAAGCATAAAATCTACATTTCATTATCCGGTATGCGAAGAAACAGTGTAGTTCACAAAAGTTGATTTAATATGATTTAAATAGCATTTGTTCCCTTGCTAACTCTTATAAGTACATTTTATGTTAATTTTGTCCTTGTATATTTACAGAAGGCTCATAATTGGACAATGCCCACTCTTGTCATTTCTGCTTTAAAAGAATAAAGCAAAGGATTTGAAAGTCTAATGTTATAGTGTCAAATGTTCCTTACTCTAAGTTATTAAGCTTTATCTCAGCACGGGAATATATGATAATGCACTGAATCCTCTTTTTATTTCCTTTACTTTTTTCCCCCTCACTTTTAACAACATTTAGTAAAGAGAATATTTTTAGTGACAGTGCAATGTATAGCTTATTAGGGAAAAATACAGCTGTTCTTTTCTCCTTCCCGTCTGCTTTAAATAGAAGACAAAAATGTAAAACTTCATTAATTTCTCAGTTTTTAATAAGTGATAACAATGCTGGAACAAAAACCAGCTCGTTATATATATACATTTGGTCACAATATTGTCACTGAGCATTTCTTCCAGACCTCAACCTTCAGATAATCAAGAGAGAAGAGATATAAAAAGTTCAGCAGAGGTCCACACACTTACCCAGTTTCACTTATTTAGCCAACCTTCTCTTGACCCTAAAATAACCCAACAAAAAAAATGATATAGGAAGAAAAAAAATATTGTTTATTTGCATGATTTTAATATGGATACATGAAATTGCTGTGTTTCATTGAAATACTTTGCTCAAAAAGTTATGCTGAAATTTCATCTCTTCAAGCCCTTCCGATCTGATGCAAAACCCAGGTGCAACTATTCATTTATTTATATCTTTGTTGTTGTTAGTTGCAAAGTCATGTCCGATCCATCATGACCCCATGGACAATGTTTCTCCAGGCCTTCCTGTCCTCTACCATCCTCTGGAGTCCATTTAAGCTCACACGGACTGCTTCAGTGACTCCATCCAGCCACCTCATTCTCTGCCGTCCCATTCTTCTTTTGCCCTCAATCTTTCCCAGTTTTATATATATAAATAACTCAAGATGACAAACACACACACTATTGAAAAAAATGATTGTCCCAAAGTCACCCAGCTGGCTTTCATGCCTAAGGCCAGACATGACTGACAGTCTCCTGGCTTCTAGTTTGGTGCCCTTAACCACTAGATCACACTGGCTCTAGGTATGTGCTCAGCCTCTCCGAGCCTTTTTTTTTTCTAATCTAAGGACAAGACAAAAAAAGATTTTTCAAGTTTCAGAAATTCCAAGGTTTTGGAAAGTCCAATCTATTTGAGACAATAATACCAGGTAGCTTGGGACCAGAGAAAACAAACTGCCAATATCTCCTGATATCTTTTCCTGCAAAAATTATGGATTTTGGTCTCTCACTAAGGCTGTTCTGAATCCCATTTCCCTGTCTTTTGGATTCCTTACCCCCCACTCCCCCCAAATTCAGATTCCCTGAACATCAATAGCACATTATCCAAGCTGGTGCCAAGTCATAGCATTAGCCAAGCTGAAACCAGACTGATGCCAAGTAATAAACATGAAAGTGTAATTCTGCATGATAAAGAATAAGTGGGAGTAAAGAAAAGAAACAAAAGTCTTTAAAGCACATTTTAATAATTCATAAATAACAGCATTTAAGACACCCCATCCTGAGCTGAACATCTGTCCCTTAGCTATGTTTAAAAAGATGCTCACTACCCATGACAGCTAGCATATAGAGAACTGGATGAAGGTCAGCATTCAGATTAGGCTCAGAGTGAGTATGGTCAGACAGAACTAAATAAATAGGTTTTTTCCCCCTTATCTAAATTCTATTATTGAGGTGTTCAGTTCGGTTCTAAAAGGGTGAAACCTATATGAACAGGATCACTGCATACATATCCTTTCCTCCTCTCCTGATATAGCTTGTACTATTTAATAGATGAGTCATGTTTAATTCTTAATTAAAGAACAAAGGCTGCTCTGTGTTTGGGGCAGTTTTCAGTGTTCCTGTAGGAGAGGCTTTAGTAAATATTTAAAATGCAAGTTCTGAAATATGGAGCGTGTTTCTTTTCTGTGGTTGTTCGGTTTCCAGAGCTGCCAAGACGTATATGAAAATTTTATAAAATATTAACATTAAAATACCTGCTGGCCTGAATTTTTCACAAATCCCAATTTCCCACATGGGACATTATTTAATGTATTTTTTAGTACATATCCCCAGGTTTGGTAATTCAGTAAGAATTTTTATCAGGGTTTCGTGCCCACTATGTTGATCATCATGATTGCTTTTGTTTCCAATGTTAAGGTAGTATAAGCTATCATTAAAATATGAACACTATCAAGGGTAAAAAAGAAAAAAAGGATGCTTGTATACTTCTTGGATTTTTAGCATCCCCAAAGTAAAAACAGACGATAAAAACTACTTAGGATGTGTCTTGTACTTGCCTGATTAAACTGATGCCATAGTTTTTCTTTTGCTTACTAAGATCCCAACTAGATAATCTGATTGACAGTAAAAAAAAAATGTCTAAACAGAAGCTTCATTGCCTTTAGGATCCCTTAAGGCTGACTTATATACTGTGTATACTTTGCATTTGCATCTTCAAATTGGGATAACCGAGGAACCATTGAAGGAAGGAAGAGAAGATTAATTTACCCCTCCTCTTTCCTCATTATGTTTCAGGCAGCATATGATTATTTTTCAACACTATTTGTATGACTAGGCCTCTGAAGTAGATATATATGCCAATGGTACAAATTAAAATCCCCTTCATTAAATGAAACAGAATTGCTATATGTCGATCACATTGGTGTAGACAATTACAAATACACCTTGATAGGCTTTGAAGATTGTTAATTTTCCCCTTGTATTGAGTCTTTCAGGATTTGAGATAATTTCTCTTTCTTATCTATAGAAATATTTGCACCCAGCACTGGATGCACTTTTGATGATCTACAATGGATTCAACATGGGGAAAATGCATCTCTCCTGGCTTTCCTTGATCTCTCCTCAGCCTTTGATACTTCAACTGTGATACATTTCTGGACCATCTCATTGGATTAGGAGTGAACAGGACTGTGTTACAATGGTACCCTTGCTTTGCAAATTGTCTGTTTCATTCTCTTTTTACTGTTGTTTAATATCTGCAACAAATCTACTTTGGAAGTCATCCTTCAGCATAGAAACAAGGAACATCAGTAATATAACCCTGCCTCAGATCAACTGGGACAGAATCTTGGTTCTGTCCCAGTTTCTGGAGGGTGTTGGAGTTTGGATGGGGAAAATTAGGCAAAAACGCAACCCTAATAAGACTGAGTGGCTGTCAGTTTGGAGTACCCTAGAGATTCGATTCAGGGAATTGTCCATTCCTAGATCTGGGTGGGGTTGTACTTCTCCATTTGCAGCCAGTATACAACTTGGGAGTCCTCTTGATCTCGTGACTCCTGCTTGAAGAATAGGTAATTGCAATGGCTGTGAGGCCTTTGCGTAACATCATTTGTATACCAATTGTGCCCATTTCTGGACTGGGAGTTCACAAACACACATGTATTAATATGGTTGGATTTTTGCCTATAAAACATGGCCCTTCAGGATCATCTGAAAGCTGCAGTTGGCCCAAAATGCAGTGGCATGCATAGTAATGGATATGCTTTAATATACCTATGTAACATCATTACTTCAAAAGTTGCATTGATTCTGGGTGTAATTCAAAGTTCATTTCAATTCGTCTATAAAGTCTTGAATGACACAAAGCCAGGTTATTTGCAGGACTTCTTCTTTTCAGTTGTTTTTGCCTATCCCATGAGATTGCATAGGTCAAGTGTCCTATGCAAAGATCTCTTTTGTGAAGCAATGGAAGAACTGAATTCTCTTTTGCTGTATCTGCACTCAGAATGTGCTTCCCCACCGAAGTTTCAGATGACTTCAATCCCATTGGTCTACTAACAAGCCATGGAGACCCAGCTTTTCTGTTCTGTGCTGGACCAGGATGACAGATGAGTCTATTCGGTGAGGAAAGTATATGCTGTTATTGGCAAACTTGGTAACATATTGTTGTTTACTTATTTCAGTTTCACATATTTATTCCCTTTTCTATTATCATTCTCATTGCTGTGTGCTACCCAGTGTCACCAACTGCTTTGTTAATTATATTTAAGTGTCACATCCTCTTACTTTGAATGCACAATTATCTAACGTCATACTTGTCTCTATTATTTATTTAATTTATTTATTACTTTTTTTACCCCTTTTATTTTTTTTTCACATGTTGCTTGTGTTGCTCTTTCAGTTGAGTAGTTTATAAGGTTACTCTCTCTTTTTTTTATCATAGCTATTTTAATTTTAGTACATTATATACTATGTAATTCTCTAAAGGTATTAGATTGTAGCAGGATAACAAATAAGTGAATGCCCAAATAAATGAATGAAATCTATCTAATAAATCAATTTTTCTAGCCCCCTAGCACTCGCTATATTAATCAAGGTCAAAATCAACATAACAATAGTAGGAATATAAAAACAATTTAGCAAAACAATTTAAAAGCGTTAACTTGCTTTGAAATACTAGGAACGGAACAGAGGTGTGTTTGAAGCTGAAAAAAAACCAGATTCTGTAGCTTTCTGAAATATATTAATTTGTTACATTATTATTATGGAACTTTTAAAACTATAGAAGCATTAAACCTTATGGGTGCTTTGGTAGCACCCATGAACCCGTACAGACACAGGGACATATAATCAACATGATTTGGGTTTAATGTCAGCTGAGCATATTAATCTGTAAAGCAAATGGTTATTAATAACTGTGAAGTGTGTATATGGCAGTTTTACTAAAAATGCTAGAATCGATAGTACATATGATAGAATTGATTGTACGTTGTGCTGTACAAATATTAAATCCGATAACTCAAGTCCAATTCATTACTTATATGTTTGGGAGCTGTTCGCTGATTAATGTAATGCATTAATAATGTTGCTCGGTGGAAACCAACATTCTTCTGACTGAATTCAATCATTCTTTTCTCTTGCCATAGCACAGAAGGAAGAGACAGATAATATTCTGTAAATAAAGTATTCTTAGTGATTGGAGATTCTCTCAAACAAAAATCTTATACTGCTATTACCACACAGTCCTCATTTTCCTGTTCTTACTTAACATCAGGAAAACTGAGAGTAGGCCCCAAACTACTGTTTTCCTATGAGATCTATCAGATGGCTTAGTCCTAAATCAGGACCAACCTTTGAGTTCAGCCTGATTTAAGGATCACACTGGGCATTAGAAGGCAATGGGAGGCTTTTTGTTGCAATCTTGCCATTTGCATTCACATCTTTCATTCTTCTGAAACTTAAAAGACCTTCTCCATTCAAATGTCCTTGAAAAGACAGACTCATTTGGGTATATGTGCAACACAAGCTGTCAGAGAAACACGTGGAAAATATCTCCATCATTATAAGATATTATTTATAAGGTGATTGATTGATTGATCAAATCTGTCAGTGATGCTAGAAATGGCTAGTGAATCAAGACTTAGAATTTAGATTTAGAATAATTTTATTGTCACTTTAAATGTACATTAATCAGCATACATTAAAATTTCATTGCATACAGCTCTCAAAGGGTCATAACCTTCAATATACACTACATAAACATGACAAAATATAATAAGCAAATAAATAAATACAAAATTATCAGTGGTGGAATGTAAAATTTGTTGCTACCAGTTCTGTGGGCGTGACATGGTGGGCGTGGCTTGGTGGGGGGGTCATGTGACTGGGTGGGCATGACCAACTTTTCCCCCCCTTTTTTAAAGCATTTTTTTACTACCAATTTGGCGAATAGATAGTAAAAAAATGCTTTTAAAAAGTAAAAAAAAAAGTACTGATTATCGTGCGGCACAGCTGTGATCGTCGGAACCTTTTTTAAAGCATTTTTTACTACCTATTCACCCAAACCAGTAGTTAAAAAATGCTTTAAAAAAGGGGGAAAAAAGGTTCCAATAATTGTGCAGCACAGCTGAGTGACAAGGTAATTGACACGCTGTGCTACGCGATCCTCCGAACTTTTTTTCTTTTTTAAAGCATTTTTTTATTACTGGTTCTGGCAAATAGGTAGTAAAAAATGCTTTAAAAAAGTAAAAAAAAAAGTTCCGATGATTGCAGTTGGAACCTTTTTTTTTTTTATCCTTTAAAGCATATTTTTACTACTGGTTTGCCCGGTAGTAAATTATGCATACCACTCAGATATGAACTAAATCATATCCCTGATGAATATACAGTAGAGGTGACAAATAGATTTAAGGAATTAGAACTGTTAGACAGAGTGCCTGAAGAACTATGGATGGAGGTTCACAACATTGTACAAGAGGTAGCAACTAAAACCATTCCAAAGAGAAAAAAATGAAAAATGAAAAAGAAAGTAAAATGGCTGTCTGAGGAAGCTTTGCAAATAGCTGAGGAAAGAAGGGAAGTGAAAGGCAAGGGAGAAAGAGAAAGATACACCCAATTGAATGCAGAATTCCAGAGAATAGCTAGAAGAGATAAGAATGCCTTCTTAAATGAACAGTGCAAAGAAATAGAAGAAAACAATTGAATAGGGAGGACCAGAGATCTCTTCAAGAAAATTGGAGATATGAAGGGAATGTTTCATGCAAAGGTGGGCATGATAAAGGACCAAAATGGCAGGGACCTAACAGAGGCAGAACAGATTAAGAAGAGGTGGCAAAATTACACAAAAGAACTATTCAATAAGGAGCTTAATGTCCCTGATAACCATGATGGGGTGGCCACTGACCTTGAGCCAGACATCCTGGAATGCAAAATCAATTGGGCCTTAGGAAGTCTGAGCAACAACAAAGCTAGTGGAGGTGACAGTATTCTAGCTGAGATATCCAAAATCTTAAAAGACAATGTAGTAAAAGTGCTACACTCAATATGCCAGCAAATTTGGAAAACTCAACAGTGCCATAGGATTGAAAAAGGTCAGTTTACATTCCAATTCCAAAGAAGGGAAATGCCAAAGAATGCTCAACTCCCACACTATTGCACTCATTTTACATGCTAGCAAAGTTATGCTCAAAATCCTACAAGCTAGACTCCAGCAGTATGTGGACCAAGAATGACAAGAAGTGCAGGCAGGATTTCAAAGAGGCAGAGGAGCAAGAGATCAAATTGCCAACATACCCTGGATCATGGAGAAAGCTAGGGAGTTCCAGAAAAAAACATCTACTTCTGCTTCATTGACTATGCTAAAGCCTTTGATTGTGTGGATCACAACAAATTGTGGCAAGTTCTCAAAGAGATGGGAGTACCAGACCATCTTATTTGTCTCTTGAGAAACCTATATGCAGGTCAAGAAGCAAGAGTGAGAACTGGGCATGGAACCACTGATTAGTTCAAAATTAGGAAAGGAGTTTGGCAAGGCTTTATACTGTCACCCTGCCTATAACTTACATGCAGAGCACATCATGATAAAATTGGGGCTAGATGAATCACAAATTGGAATTAAGATTGCCAGGAGAAATATCAACAACCTCAGATATGCAGATGATATCACTCTAATGGCAGAAAGTGAAGAGGAACTACAGAGCCTTCTGATGCAAGTGAAGGAGGAGAGTGCAAAAATTGGCTTGAAACTCAACATTAAGAAAACTAAGATCATGGCCAGGCTCAATTCCTGGCAAATAGATGGGGAAAAATGGAGGTAGTGGCAGATTTTATTTTCCTGGGCTCCAAGATCACCGCACATGGGAACTATAGCCAAGAAATTAAAAGATGCTTGCTCCTGGGGAGGAAAGCTATGGCAAAGTTAGACAGCATACTAAAAAGCAGAGACCTCACCCTGCCAGCAAAAGTGTGTATAGTCAAGGCTATGGCTTTCTCAGCTGCAATGTATGGTTGTGAAAATTGGACCATAAGGAAGGCTGAGTGCCAAAGAATTGAGGCCTTTGAACTAGTGCTAGAGAAGACTCCTGCAAGTCCGTTGGACTGCAAGGTGATCAAACAAGTCAATCATAAAGGAAATCAACCCTGACTGCTCTTTAGAAGGCCAGATCCTGAAGATGAAACTGAAATACTTTGGCCACTTAATGAGAAGGAAGGACTCACAAGAGAAGAGCCTAATGCTGGGAACGATTGAGGGCAAAAGAAAAATGGGACAGCAGAGAATGAGGTGGCTGGATGAAGTCACTGAAGCAATTGGTGTGAGCTTAAATGGTCTCTGGGGGATGGTAGAGGACAGGAAGGCCTGGAGTAAAGTTGCCCCTGGGGTTGCAATTGGTCGGACATGACTTCACAACTAACAACAACAATACCTAACTTCCCTTTGCCTCTTTCTCTGCGCTGATCAGCAGCTTTCTAGGAACTGGTGCTTATGTATATGAATATTGGTTTTGAAAACAGTCTTTCTGAATGAGAACTTAAGACATCCGGAATCATGCCATTCTCACAACATACCCATGTCTGGTTGTTGCAATTTCTTTCAGTTTCATTCTTTTCATAAGACATATCACTTTTACAGAATGGTTTCTGTATAGACTTAACTTTGGTTTGCTGTTTATTGTGACTGTTTAGGGTATGTCAGACACAATGCTGCAGTCATTTCAAAATGTTTTATTCATTCCTTCAAACATTAATATGGCTGCCTTAGATCTTAATGCCATAGTTGGCACTAGTTGCTATTGAATAAAGATGAAACTATTGTCTTTGGCTACCTAAATCCATAATGCCCCAAACTCTGATGAACACAGAAAGGTTCCTTGAATTCTTCCTGGATTCCTCATAACTGCAGTACTTTATTTCCCAGAGTGTACTGTAGGAAGAAAGAAGAAATGTTCTATACAACAACAAAAGTATGGGTCTGCCTTAGTGGAGTTCAAAGATTAAAATGTCTAACAGTTTAACAAAGATTAAAATGTCTAACAGTCTAACAGTGAATAAGGAGTTCCTTATATGGAATAGTAGCTTGATCTTTATCAAGCTGTATGTTTTTCCCTTAGTTCAAATCCAGAATATATGAATCATATAATCTAGTAAAAAAATGATAGCTAAACAAAATATACTGGTTCCCATTCTAGTAATTTTGATTGATTATCAAAGTTAGAAAAGATACTGGTGATATCACCAAATTTAATGATTTTGGCATGAAGATTTCAAATTATTAGCAGAGGAGAACTATGTTTCTTAAATAATTAAACTATTCAAACATGTAGACATGGGATAGCAATGAAACTGCATAGGAACACTGTTTAGATGAGTGAAAATGCACTGTAGCATCCCTAAACATCAGGAAAAGGAAACAAACCACCTATATATCACCTTCCAACAAAATGGGTACCCACACAACTTTATCAAAAATTGCCTGACTATTCAACCCACTACAGCATAACCCACATAAGAAAAAAGCAATACTGCCATCAACACTGACAGGGTTAGCCACTGCACATAGACAGAGAGCAAACCCCACTCCCTTATAGCACTGAAGATATTACCTGGTTGGGTACTGAAATGTCTGCAAGAAAACAACCAAGCTCTGAGAGCACCAAGGATTTCACAGTTCAACCCTGAGCTACAAATATTGTCTTCCATGTTGAAATCTATATGGAAGAGAAAACATAATATTTCTTTTGAGTAAACCATAGTGGCAATGCCTGCAAACTCAGTTTTGGCTGAGTATAAAGGCTGCTTCCATTAAAAAGGGCAAGTGAGGGTTGGGGTAGAAGATTGAGGGAGATGGATAAACTATCTATGAGATTGCCCTTATCATGGCTATACAAAATTACTTTCTCGGTCTTCTGTACTGCTTGGCCTCGACTGAACTGTTTGTCCAAGCAGAAAAAATAATTGGTTCCTCAATCTGGAAACTTCCTTAGGACTCAAGGCAAGGAGCCAGATATTACACAAGGGTGGAACTACTTATATTACCCATAGACTGTTAAAGCACTTATTGAGATTTTGATGAATGAGTAAAAGTTCTACAATATGTTCAATAGTCACTGTCAAAACAGGTTATCTTCTAATTTATTTTGAATATTACTCTGAGTTCTTAGTTTGGACTGCTTGGGTTCCAAAGATTTTTTTTCAAACTCTGTTTGTGAAGTTTCAAATAAACTAAAGCAGGCACTCTACGCCTTTGGAGAGTCCAATGTTTGTTTTCTATTACTTACTCCCCATCTCTGTGTCTACAACAGTGGTGTCAAACTCGTGATGACATGTGGTCACGTGACTATTGAAAATTTTTCCCTGTTGCTAAATTGGGGATGGGGATGGCCAGCGTGTGATGCATCCGGCCTGCAGGCTGCAAGTTTGACACCCCTGGTCTACAACATCATTGCTACAACATCAAAATGATAAAAATTGAATCATGACAAAAGTTCATTCCTTTGTAATTGAATTGTGACACAAGCATACAATGTGTGAAACTTATATTGCATTGCAATGATGTTTCATCATCACATCACACATACACACATACAGTATCTCTCCTGTGAATGCCCAACTATACAAGGAGTTCCTTTTTGGAGTTTCATTGAATATTCTGATATGTGTCTGCTAAATAGAATGGATATAATGAATGAATGCATGGATGGATGGATGGATGGATGGATGGATGGATGAATATTCAGATTCTTATAATCATTCTCATTTAAATAGAGAGCCTTGGATTAAAGAGCCTTGGATAGTACAGTGGTCTAAAGCCCTGTTATTAACATCAGCTGCCTGCAATTATTGCAGGTTCGAATCTCACCAAGGCTCAAGGTTGACTCAGCCTTCCATCCTTTCTAAGGTAGGTAAATTGAGGACCCAGTTTGTGGGGGCAATAAGCTGACTTTGTATAAATATACAAAAGTATGAAGGCTATTGCTTAGCGCATTGTAAGCCGCCCTGAGTCTCCGGAGAAGGGCGGCATATAAATCAAATAAAAAAATAAAATAAAATAAAATATTTTATTCATTTTCCCAAGTATTAAAATGATTATATTCCATTCCTAAGTATATAGGTAGTCCTTAATATACAGCTATTCTTTTAATGACTGAAGTTACAACGGTACTAAAAAAAATTGAGATACAATTGGTTCTTACACTTACTACTCATGCAGCATCCCCTTAGCCACATGATCAAATTTCAGGTGCTTGCAACCGGCATATATTTATGATGGTTGCAGTATCCCAGGGTCATGTGATTGTCATTTGCTATCTTCTTAGCAAAGTCCATGGGGGATGCTGGATTTGCTTAATGACCACACAATTTACTTAACAACAGAAACGGTTGTAAAATTGGACACAATTTACTCAACAACCAACTTGCTTAGCATTGGAAATTGTGGTCATAAGTCGAAGACCACCTATGTCGAACTGCTTTGGTTTTAATTTCTGTTCTATTTAAAAGCAAGAAAAATCATTCAATGCAATTTGTCTATGCACAGCTACTCACCATTAAAATAATAGCGGAGTCATTAAAATGAACCAGAATATTTATTTCCATGGTTCAATACAAATTCAAATGGGTCCTTTCTGCCACATGCATTTTATTTTGGCTCATAACATGGGCTCTGTATGAAAGTTGATTATGTGTCATCAAGTTGGAGTTAACTTTTAGCAATCACATAGATAGACTTCTTCAGGATGATCTCTATTCAATTGAACTGTTCAGGTCTTCCAGCAGTGCATCCATCACCAGTTCAATCAGGTTTCTTTAAAAAATAAGGTAATAGTATATAAAAAGAGTCAACAGATGGTGGCACTACTGAGTTAACCCTGATTTGGATTATTTGATTGGAAGACCACCAAGAGTACCAAGTTAGGGATAGGAATTAAAAAAAAAAACTCAGAAGAAAACAATGACAGGCCAGTTCTATATTGTTATCAGTAGAACTACTAGGACTCAAGTTTGACGCTAGGGAGATAAATTTGAATTTTCTTTTTTTTTTTTTGTAAATAAAGTTGTGATGTTATTCCATTTAGAAAGATAATTGATGTGCCATTGAGACACAAGTGGGTGTTGGAGGAAGCAGGATTTGGTTGATTTATGTAGACAGGGAATTTACCAATATTATTTTGTACCGCTGCATGAAGCAATAAGCCAATAAAGTATATGCTGGCAGGTCTGCAATCCTCCACAGTATTGTAACTGCTCATCCATAATTTCTAATGATTTCTATTGGGTTTTACACAAGGGATCATAAATCTGTTTAAAAATGAATTTCAGAACTTCAAGGGCATTTTGATCTAAAGAAATTGTAGATTCACATTCATTATGCATAACTGACCCTTTCCCCTCTTTGTTCTCAATGCAATGGGACATAAAGGCTGGGATTTAACATATTTTTTTTCCCCTGTATCAAAATGAGTAAAACTGTCATTCTTTGCATTAATGAGAGATTCAGCTATTGATTGCTCTTTGCCCTATTGTCATTGACTGGTTTCTCTCCCCCCCAACCCCAATCATTTAGCCTAACATCTGCAAATAATTTATTGACCAAAGAACAAAAATTCAATCAATTTTATTTTCCATAGACAGCATGGACATTTAATTTATCTCCTATCCATTGGCTCTTTAAGAAGAGCCTTGGGAGACAATCGTGTGGCTACTTCCATGCAGATACTTTTTTGGGCTTCCGAGGTTAATAATGCACTGACATGGCATGCTTGAAAGGTATAGCATTTTATCTGCTGTATACTTATGTAGCACAAATACTATTCATTGGAATTAAATGCCAGACAATTATCAAAAGTATTTTTCCAATACTTTTATATTAAGCCAGCACCATTAAGATGCTGGTGATGACCTATAAAGCCCTACATGGCTTAGGCCCAGGGTATTTGTCGGACCATCTGCAACCAGCAACAGCTTCCCATCGCCCGGTGCGTTCTCACAGGGAGAGTCTACTCGGGGTGCCGTCGGCTAGACAATGTCGACCGGCGGCCCCCAGAGGTAGAGCTTTCTCTGTGGCCACGCCCACCCTTTGGAATCAACTCCCCCTGGGGCTCCGGTTGGCCCTTGACCTTTGCACTTTCCACCGCGAACTAAAAACATGGCTGTTTAAATCGCCCAGCCTGGACTGGTGGGATTTGATTATTTTAATGAGTTTTAACATACATTTAATTTGTATTTTAATATGTTTTTATCTGGTTTGATTTTAATGGTTGTGAGCCAGCCTGCGTCCTATGGAGATAGGGTGGCATACAAATCAAATCAAATCAAATCAAATCAAAATAAAATAATAAAATAAAATAAAATAAAATAAAATAAAATAAAATAAAATAAAATAAAATAAAATAATTAAATAATTAAAATAAAATAAATCACTGTTTTTTCTGTTCTCTTTTAATATGATCACTGTTATTATTATTTTATCCTTCTTTCTGTTTTATTGGGAAAAAATAAAGACATTAGGTGTTAAACTGGACCCAAGCTATGAATGGCACTTCAGTTTAAAGAACTGTCCCATCAGTATGAGACATAGAACTATTAAAACTCACAAGCTTCAAAGTAACCCATCAGTAGTGAACACAAAGCAACAGTCTAAGCAGTTACGTGACTCATGTGATCACTGTCTTTCCACCAGGGTACAATATAAGAATTTTCAAATTGACAGTGCCATGACCCTCTAAGATGATAAATGAATTTTTGGGATATCTCTCTGAATAAAGCAAGCAATTTCTTTGGGGTTAGGATCAGCATGAAATAAATATCCTATTTACTTTTAATAATTAAATTGTAATCAAAGAAAGCAACAACAATTTCAATGACCTTGAAATTTTATTAACAACAATTACTTTTTCATGGGAAGTCAACAGCACATCAATCTTCTTCTGAGTTATTTATTTGTAGGCTTCTATTTTTCAGCTAGCAACTCTCATTACTGTTTGGGATTGATGTTGGCTCTTAATAGTATCAGCTGTAGGAAATGATCTTTTTGCTGTCAGTTTACCCACACGGACCAGGAACAATCAGTTGATTCCACAGCCAAACTGGCCTGTAAGTCATGGGAGCACAGGGAAGTATGTGACAAGCTCCAAATGCCAAGTTATGGATGCCTCTGCAAGTGAGGTAGGACTTTCAAGAGAGAAACCAAAGTCCTCCCAAAGCCTTAATGGGACTCCCTTCAATTTAATAATTAATAAGCTTACCTTTTTGGAATATGGTTCTAGAATAAAATGACTTTTCCTATTCCCTCACAAGGTCAAAGCAAGAGTTCACATAAGGTAGCACATAGGGCTTGTTATCCTCCTGCCCTTGTTAATCTGAAACAGCCAAAGGGCGAAGAGGAAGGTCATGAGGCTTGCATACGTTAAGCTGAAACACTGTCAAAACTTGCATCATCATTCTTCTTCTTCCTTCTTCTCCTTCTTCTCCTTCTTCTCCTCCTCCTCCTCCTCCTCCTTCTCCTTCTCCTTCTCCTTCTTCTTCTTCTTTCTCCTCTTCCTCCTCCTCCTCCTCCTCCTCCTCCTCCTCCTCCCTCCCTCCCTCTACTTCCACAAGCTTTGTATGCACAACCCTGCTCAACCTTGTGGCCCCTGGGCTACTGAGAACAACTATTTAAGAATTCATGCTGAAACATATTGCATTTCTATATAAATGAAATATAGATTTGCATCCCTAGATGTGTAGAAGATACAGTATTTGCAAGTGTAAATCAGCCTCAGCTCTGTTCTTCTTTCTTGGGAAGTGGTCAAGTTAATCTAAGATTATAAATACAATGCCTTTATTTACTGAAAGTCTCATTTTAAAAAAAATCTTTAAAAACCCTTGTTAGGTAGCCCTCTTTGTTACAAAAGTTCATCACTGGAATCAGTAGTTTCTTATTCATTTTAAACCCTATTTGTTATGCTAGGTGGTTTTACATTTAGATATACTCCCACTTCATCAGTTTTTACTGTCAGCTTTCAAACTAGTTTCTTTTTTTTATGGTATCTCTGTTTAAGGTTGACTCAGCCTTCCATCCTTCCAAGGTCAGTAAAATGGGGACCCAGATTGTTGGGAGGCAATATGCTAACTCTGTAAACTGCTTAAAGAGGGCTGTAAAGCACTGTGAAGCGGTACAATATTCTTAGGAATATTATTTCGGAAGAGTTTGATCCTGTGACTCCTGAAGGCGTGGACAGGATACTGGGCAGACTGAGTGCGGCCACATGTTTATTGGACCCATGTCTCTCCTGGTTGGTGCTGGCCTCTTGGGAGGTTACACGAGGCTCCAGGGGATTATAAATGCTTCTTTGAGTGAGGGTGTTTTCCCCGCTGCCTTGAAAAGAGGCGGTGGTGAGGGCCTCTCCTCAAGAAGCCTTCCCTGGACCCGGCAGTGGTGGCTAATTATCATCCAGTCTCCAACCTTCGCTTTGTTGCGAAGGGTGTTGAGAGTGTGGTCATGCGACAGCTGCCTCAGTACCTGGATGAATCGGCTTATCTAGATCCGTTCCAGTCGGCCTGGGTACAGCATGGAAATGGCATTGGTCGCATTGGTTGATGATCTCTGGAGGGCTCGGGACAGGGGTTGCTCCTCTGTCCTGGTCCTGTTAGACCTCTCAGCGGCTTTTGATAGCATCGACCATGGTATCATGCTGCACCGGTTGGAAGAGTTGGGAGTGGGAGGCACCGTGTTATGGTGGTTCTCCTCCTTTCTCTCTGACCGGTCACAGTCTGTGTTGACAGGGGGGCAGAGATTGACCCCAAGGCCCCTTGTATGTGGGGTGTCACAGGGATCAGTTCTCTCGCCCCTTCTGTTCAACATTTATGTGAAGCCGCTGGGTGAGATCATCCATAGTTTCGGGATGAAGTACCACCAGTACGCTGATGACACCCAGCTGTACATCTCCACCCCGGATCACCCCAATGATGCCCTTGAAGTGATGTCCCAGTGCCTGGAGGCCATGTGGATCTGGATGGGGAGAAACAGACTCAGACTCAACCATCCAAGACCGAGTGGCTGTGGTTTCCGATGTCCCGATATAGTCAGTTGGTGCCATCACTGACTATTGGGGGTGAGTTGTTGGCCCCCACGGATAGGGCTCGCAACTTGGGTGTCCTCCTGTCGTTAGAAGAGCATTTGACAGCTGTGGCTGGGAGGACTTTTTATCAGGTCCTCCTGATTCGCCAGTTACATCCCTTTCTGGATCGGGACTCGTTACGTATGGTCACTCATGCCCTCATCACCTCACACCTGGACTACTGTAATGCTCTCTACATGGGGCTCCCTTTGAGGAACACCCGGAGGCTCCAGCTGGTCCAGAATGCAGCCGCGCGGGTGGTTATGGGAGCGACGTGGCACTCCCATGTGACTCCCCTCCTGCGTGAGCTGCACTGGCTCCCGGTGGTCTTCCGGGTGCGCTTCAAGGTTTTGGTCACCACCTTTAGAGCGCTCCATGGCTTAGGACCGGGGTACTTACGAGACCACCTTACGTGATCTGCCACCAGTAGCCTCTCACCGACCAGTACGCTCCCATAGAGAGGGGCTCCTCAGGGTGCCGTCAACCAAACAGTGTCGACTGGCGGCCCCCAGGGGAAGAGCCTTCTCTGTGAGGGCACCTGCCATCTGGAATGAGCTCCCCCCGGAGATACGGAGGATCCCAGATTTACGCACTTTCTGCTGCGCCTTCAAAACATTTTTATTCCAACAGGCTGGTCTGGCTTGACTCTCCCTTTTAATTTGCTTTTAAGTTTTATACAATTGGGTGTTTTTAAATTCGTTTTTTGGGCCAAAATTATTTAATGTACTTTTAAATGTTTTTTAACTTTTGTATGATGTATTTTTATCTTGTGGCTGTTCACCGCCCTGAGTCCTTTGGGAGTAGGGCAGTATATAAATAAAATAAAATAAATAAAATAAAATAAAATAAATATATAAGTTTAAGTGATATTGCTGATGCTATTATCTGTACAAGTTTCCTTTGATGGAGGGATGATTCTGCACACCAGCATCAAAAGCATAAATATCAAGTCACATATTTAGACCATAGAATATCACAAAACTTTACACCTTAAGGAAAAAAAATAAAAAAGTTAATTGATTTCCACTAATAATAATGATAACATCAATAGGTAGGTAAAAATGCCAAATCCAGTATAAATATCTGGCTGACTGTGCAGAGAACCGTAATAAGTACCAAAATAATAGGCATTTTAGGTAAAATTCCAAAATATCTGGATCATCATTTGAGCATCTCACTATTGACAGAATCATATTCAGTCAACTGCAAAAGGCAGCTTTACCTCAAACAGCTTATATCCTACAATGCAGGGGTGGGTTTTACTTACCTTTACTACCCGTTCTCATTGCACCTGCGCGAATGCGCTTGCTTCACTCATGCGCACACACGCACACGCACGCTCTTATGTTCATACGCAGAAGCTTCTGCGCATGCACAGATCACCTATGATGACATCCAGGTCAGTGGGCGGAGCCTCCTTCCAGTTTTACTACTGGTTCTTGCGAACCAGTCCGAACTGGGAGCAACCCACTACTGACACAATGGTACCTTTAACATAATCAAACAATTGCCTAACCCAGGTCCTTGTGAAAGTTGGTGGATAAAAATGTCAAATCTAGTCTAAACATCTGATTAATTCTGCAATCAACAATAAAAACCTGGGTAAAGTTTCAATAACTAGAGTCTATTGGAGTTGGGTGGCTATAACAAATTTGAAGAAATAAATAATCCCTGATTGTGGTATTATTCAGATATGTAAATGCACTTAGAAATTAAGATGATAAAACTAAAGAAAATAAATGAATACAGACATGAAGAGAAAGGAGAGAATTGGGCTATGTTTTTAGTTTTTAGTATGCAAAAACTTAAGGGACACGGTGGCTCAGTGGCTAAGGTGCTGAGTTTGTTAATTGAAAGGTCAGCAGTTCAGCAGTTCAAATCCCTAGTGCTGGGTAATGGGGTTACTTGCCTCAGCTTTTGCCAACCTAGCAGTTCGAAAGCACGTAAAAAAAATGCAAGTAGAAAAATAGGGACCACCTTTGGTGGGAAAGTAACAGCGTTCCTTGTGCTGTTGGCATTCAGTCATGCTGGCCACATGACCATGGAGACGTCTTCAGACAGCGCTGTCTCTTCGGCTTTGAAACGGAGATGAGCACCACCCCCTAGAATCGGGAACAACTAGCACATATGTGCAAGGGGAACCTTTATCTTTACCTTATGCAAAAACTTATGATTTAGTGAAACTTCCAACAGGAGCATTTAGATACTCTTCTACATATCGTCATGATACAAAAAAGATGTTGAGATACTAGAAAGAGTGCAGAGAAAAGCAACAAAGATTACTAGAAGACTGGAAGCTAAACATATGAAGAACCATTGCAGGAATTGGGTATGTCTAGTTTAATGACCAAGAAGGACTTGGGGTGACATGATAGCAGAGTTCAATATCTAAGTGGCTGCCACAAAGAACAGGGGATCAACCTATTCTCCAAAACATCTGAAGACAGGATAAGAAGCAATAGATGGAAACTAATCAAGGAGAGAAACTAGAATTAAGAAATTTCCTGACACAATTCATCAGTGGAACGATTTATCAACACTTCCAAAAGATGTGAGTGCTGCAACACTGGAAGATTTTAAGAAGATGTTGGACAACCTTTTGTCTGAAATGGTATAGGGTTTCCTGCCTGAGCAGGGGGTTGGACTAGAAGACCTTCAAGATCCCTTCCAATTTATTATTCTGTTATTCCGTTATTCTTAGGCTGTAACATACATTAATTAATTATTTCACAATATATCCCTGATAAAGTTGGAGGGCCTTCTGCACTTCCTTCTGTCCATAAATGCATTACTTCTTGGGATAATACCTAATGATAAGAACAGTAAGGGAATTCATTATAAAACCTTCTTTCTTTCCAGTAAAAACCTTCCCAAGTCTACAGTAGTGGCCAAAATTGTGGAAACGTTTTGGGAAAAGTGTATTTTCTAAAACTAGCTAATAACACCACTTTTTTTTTGTAATAGTACCATAAACTTATATATCAATGGAAAGATAATTCAATCAAGAATGTAATGCAATAACGTTTATGAAGGATTTGCTATTAGAATAGCAGTTATAGTATAAAGAAGAAAAGTGAAACACGTAGAAAAAATGAGATGTACAAAAATTATCACTTAGTTGGGTAACCTTTAGTATGAATTACAACCTTACAACATCTTCCCATGGAGTGAACCAAGTCTTTTAGTTCTGCAGCTGCTATAATGTGAAACCAAGATTGAGTGATTGCTTCTATTAACTGGGTTTTATAGATTTTCAATTGGGTTAAGGTCTGGGCTATTCCCAGGCCATTCCAGCAGTGGAATATGATTATCCTGAAACTCCAAAAAAAAAAAAATGTTATTAGCCATGAAACCTCAAAAACTTTTCCCAAAAGGTTTCCTCAATTTTGGCCACTACTGTACTGAATTGCATAGGTTTTCAATCCAAGACTTGAATGTATAGACATATTAATTGTACTTGTCACTAATAACATTCATAGTTTGCACAACAATCTTATCTATGTTTAGTGAGACATTCCACTAATTCATAGAACATATTTCCCTAGCACCATGCTTGAAAGACATGTGGTACCTTGGGGTTAATGTGGGTTAATGTAAAGCATAGCTCATAAAATCATCTACTACAATGTCTTACCTGTCAATGACTACTTCAACTTCAACCACAACAACACACAAGCACATAATAGATACAAACTTAAAGTGAACTGCTCCAAACTTGATTGCAGAAAATATGACTTCAGTAATAGAGTTGTTAATGCCTGGAATGCACTACCAGACTCTGTGGTCTCATCCCCAAACCCCCAAAACTTTAACCTAAAACTGTCTACTGTTGACCTCACCCCATTCCTAAGAGGTCTGTAAGGGACGTGCATAAGAGCACCAGCGTGCCTACTGTCCCTATCCTAATGTTCTCTTTAATTGTATTCATTTTATGTATTCAATTCATGCTTATACTTATATATATTATCTAATATGTACTCGACAAAATAAAATAAAATAAATAAAAAATAAAAATACAACTGCAGATAATTTGATTCCAATCTTACTGGATCTGCTCAAGAGACACCTCCTCTTTATTAAACCACACTGCTCTATAGTAGCTAGAATTTTGTTTCAGTTGAAAGGATGGCACTTAACAGGAATTAGCAAATGAAATAGAAGGATTACACAAAGCATTTTATTTCTTAATTGGAGAATGTCTTCTTGCCCCAGAGTAACTTATCTACTTCCTTGGGATTTCTGCTTAAGTACAAAACTAAAATTTAGAACCATCAGTTGAGGGTATTATTCTAACATATTAATTGCTTTATCAAGTGCCATCAAGTCAGTGTCCAGTCTTGGATCACATAGATAGATTTTCTCCATGATGACCAGGGATGGTATTCACTTACTTTCCCTACCTTACTTTCCCTACCTTTCCCTATCACAAATGTGAGCGTGCACGCATGCACATGGCCTTCCGCGCATACGCTTTGTTTCCACATGTGCCTTCCATGCATGCACCCGGCCTCAAAAACATGCCTAAATAAGACAGCATAGAGAAATTTTCACTACCGGTTCATCAGAACCGGTCCAATCCAGCTGAATAGCACCTCTGATGATGACTATTCCCTAACCTAGTCTTTCAAAAGTACACCCCTTGCCACTGCAATTGAGTCCATCTGCCTTACTGCTGGACACCCTCTTCTCTTTTCTTCCACGTTTCCCACCATTAAAACCTTGTCTAGAAAGTTACATTTTTGTATAATGTGTATGAACTAGTATAATTTGAGCCTGGGCATTTGTGTCTCCAGTGAGAAAATGGGAAGATGAAATTTAATCACCTTTGTTGTTTAAATGAGATGCATAGCTGTCAAACAGTGGTGGGTTTCAAAAATATTTTACTACCAGTTCTGTGGGTGTGGCTTGGTGGGCGTGGCATGGCTTGGTGGGCGTGGCTTGGTGGGTGTGGCAGGGGAAGGATACTGTAAAATCTCCATTCCCACCCCACACCAGGGAAGGATACTGTAAAATCTCCATTCCTTCTCCAATCCAGGGGAAGGTTATTGCAAAATCCCCATTTCCTTCCAATCAGCTGGGACTTGAGAGGCAGAGAATAGATGGGGGCGAGGCCAGTCAGAAGTTTTACTACTGGTTTTCCAAACTACTCAAAATTTCCGCTACCAGTTCTCCAAAACTGGTTAGAACCTGCTGAAACCCACCTCTGCTGTCAAAGGTTAACCAGCAGGAACTCACACTTTTTAAAATATGACACAATGCTACTTGAGTTTCTGCTCTGCCTGGCAGCACAAAGTTCTTTTTAGAATTTTATCATTCAGGCAGTATTGTGCCAATTGCTGTGATGGAAGCAAGATTTTAACTTACCAAAACCCTAATCCAAAACATATTCTACTTAACAGAATTAAAAATGAGTTTATTTAGAAGTAAATATGATTAGAATCAAGCTAGTAACACAACAAATCCTCTACTGAAAGAGATGGTGAAATTGCTTTCCCTAAAGCGGACTGTGTATGTTAAGCCTTAGTACTATAACAACTTTTGCAGTTAAGTAAACATCAATATAATAATAACTATAAAAAATAACTGCTTTCAAATTACTGGTAATTTTTTCCTTGAAAAAGTTAAAATCTCTACTTAGTGAGTTTTAGTAAAAAATATTTTTTCAATTGCACTTTTTGTTTTGTTTCTGTTAATGTTACAGGAGATAATGTGACTATGTGAAAACAATTATAACTTGTTTAATGAGTGGTGCAGCAGTCTAATGCTACTGTTAAAAGTAGTATTTAGTTTCCAGCTGCCTGCAATTACTGCAAGTTCAATTCTCACCAGGCTCAAGGTTGACTCAGCCTTCCATCCTTTCTAAAGTAGGTAAAATGAGGACCCGTTTTTTGGGGGCAATAAGCTGACTTTGTATAAAATATACAAAAGTATGAAGGCTATTGCTTAACACATTGTAAGCCGCCCTGAGTCTCCGGAGAAGGACGGCATATAAATAAATAAATTTTAAAAAAACAAACTTAAAATTCAGTGTTCAGATTACCATATTTGAACTATATCATCATCATCTCATCATCATCATCATCTCATCATCATCATCACGACCACCATCATCTTCCAGGTGTTATTTCTGAAGGAGCAGGGTCTGCTTTTCTGATCAACAAACATCAAGGCAATCAATTTATTTAATATATTTATTATGATGTCCATAATAGGAAAGTAAGATGAGCTGAACTAGTCTTTATACAGTTTCCATTTATTACCAACCAGGACTATCAGTGAATCTTTTTATATAGATGTTACACTTTGCATTTAATTTCTGTATAGATAGCCCTGAATACACTTGCTGAATCCCTTTAACAGAATAACAGAGTAACAGAGTTGGAAGGGACCTTGGAGGTCTTCTAGTCCAAC
This sequence comes from Ptyas mucosa, assembly GCA_012654045.1. Lineage (NCBI taxonomy): Eukaryota > Metazoa > Chordata > Lepidosauria > Squamata > Colubridae > Ptyas > Ptyas mucosa. The sequence continues at coordinate 10,047,887 of WNWU01000030.1, read as the reverse complement.
TCCCTGCTCAGGTGGGAAACTCTATACCATTTCAGACAAATGGTTGTCCAACATTCATCTTAAAAACTTCCAGTGTTGGAGAATTCACAACTTCTGTAGGCAAGTTGTTCCACTGGTTAATTATTCTAACTGTCAGGTAATTTTTTTCTTAGTTCTAGGTTGCTTCTCTCCTTGATTAGTTTCCACCCATTGCTTCTTGTGCTGCCCTCAGGTGCTTTGGAGAATAGCTTGACTCCCTCTTCTTTGTGGCAACCCCTGAGATATCAGAATACTACTATCCTTTCATCCCTACTCCTTCTTTTTATCACTAGACATATACAGTATACATATAACTATTAAAATATATCAAAATAAAATATCAAGAGTCATTCCATAAAATCAAGTTACAGAAAATATCAAAATCCAAGTCAGAAAAAAATGGAAAACCAATATAAAAACCTGCGAAAGTTTTCAGCATTTGTTAATGGTATTATCAATCATGTTCTGCTATTCCAATGGTAGCACAGAATCATAAAATTTATCATCTGCTGCATGAAATTTTCCTGTCTTCCGAAGTTTTTGAGCCCAAGCAAAAAAAAAAAAAAAAAAAAGGACATGTTGCATGATTGTCACACTTTCCACTTTTCCAGAGAACAATGATTCATAGTGTCATTGAGAACAAAATGCCCCCCTGGGATGACAGCAAAGACCATACTGACTATGAATGGCTTCAGCATTTGTTGAAGGCCTGATGCCACTGGAGGTATACCAGCTTGTGAATTTGTTTCAAGGTTCTGTCAGAAAAAAAAAAAACTAGTATGGTGCTAAGAGATACAGAAGTTTTCAGCCAGGTTCCACCATCTATTCAACTTCATCAGTTTTCACCCAAATGAACTCAGCACAACTATGAATGGCTTATGGAGGCAACATCAGCTGAGGGCAGGATCATAAGATCTCATTTTTATTTGCTTGTTCAGTTGCTTGTTTAGCTTTAGGCAAAGCAGCCAAAAAACAAATGGGCAGAACAAAATCTGGAGTGCAACGAGAGAAAAGATGCCCTCATTATCTGCTAAAGGTTTCGTGAATGACAGCAATAAACATAATTTGCTACCCCTGTTGAATAGTTTGGGACAGTTCTTCAAACTGATGACGTTAGGTTTTGTTTGGCATGTCAGAGACTTTACTCCCTAAAATAACTTGTATCCCTACCAAAAAAAAGTGGGTAAATCTAAAACGAAAACACTACCTTTGACTTCAGGTTTAATTAAACTGAATGTAAATTGAAAGGAATTGAAGAAGGCCAATTAATAAGATCACTCCCAGGAATGAGAAATTTGGAAAAAAAAAATTGGCTGCAATTTTTTGAGAAGCTCTAGGGGTCAGTTGCAGCCTTGGAGACTCAGCTTGTGTACTTCTGGGTTGGCAAAAGAAAAAAAAATGAATGAAGAATTCAAAATATATCAAAATATAATGGAAATTGAAAAACATAGCAGGAAGCTGGGGACTAGAGCTTAGGAAAGTCTTCCAGGCAGATATTAATATAATTGGCTTCTTAGCTTTCATTGTCATTTTTTACTCTTGAAAATCTTTCCTGATGGTTTGCAAAATCTGCTGGGATGCCTGTTCATCCTGAGCATATCTCTTGCTCATTTCTATGGAGCTTTCAGGGAATAGGTTTCCAGTGGTTAAAACATTATAATGAACACCATAGAATAATAAGCCCTTGAGGCAGAATATTTAAACTGAGAAGTGCCTGTTTCAATGATGTAATTTGAGGCTAGAGAAAAACCACCTGCCACCTGCATGTTTTAGACTTCCCCTCCCCTCTTCTTTCATAATTAATTCTGGGCAAAAAAAAAATACTAATAAAATAATAATAAAAATGAAAAAAAAAGTAAGAAGATCTCTATTAAGAGCATGTAAATCATCCCTGAGTGTTCACAATTGTTCAATCATAGCTCATCCCCGCCCCCCCCAAAAAATCCTTATTTTCTAAATTTGCCTGAATAATGTCGAGCACGTATTTCAGTAAGGGCTGTTCTGAATCCGTGCTGGTGCATTTGCTCCTATTTATTTAAATAGTATGTTTGCTGGAGGTGGTGGAGAAAGAGAGACTGTCACTTTTTTTTTTTTTGAAGTATATATTATGAGAATGCTCAATTAGCTCCTGGAATGCAAAACCGTGCTTTTGTCTGACCAGCTGCTAAAGCGTCCTGTCACTGAGCTAATGCACGGAAGGGCACATGACAATGGAATACTTGTTCATCTGTTACTGATGAGGTTCTTTCACCAGCCAGCTGCTGGACACAGAGCTAACAGCTTGCTAAAGCACAGATCACAGACAATCCATGGGGCAAGATCACTACTGATAAATATCATCCCAACTCCATTTAGTTCATCACAATGCCACTTATTTAAGTCAATGTCTCCTTTCCCCTTCAAAAATTTGGACAGCATCCAATCTTATTGGTGCTAGCATCTTCTCTGTGTTCCCATTGGGTCTTCCTCCTTGTATTCTGATTCTGTTGTGGCCCGCCAGTGGCCAGCAGATCTGGCAGCAGATTCAGACAGTGAGGAGGTTGGGGAGGGACATGGGCCAGTCCTGGAGTCTGGGGAAAGCTCTGATGAGAACTCTGCGTCAGAGGCAGAGAGGGAGCCAGAGCTGTATGCCAGTTATCAGCTGCCTTTGGAGTCAGACATCAGTGAGGCAGATGTACAGCTGGAGCCTATTCCCAGTGTGCGTATGCCCAGAGTTGCCAGACAAAGGGAACAGCTAAAGAACAAGGGTCGACTTGGAAATAAGGCCACAGGTGGACGATGAATGGCCTCTCCTAGAGGGAATAAAGGAGGAGTGAAAGAGGAGTGGAGTTTGCAGGAGACAATTAGTTCATTACTGCATTCTTGCCAAGTACTGCAGCATCTCCAGAAATATATCAGCCTGGCTACTCTCCAAGCCTGATAAAGGTCGGTAATTGTAGACTATCATGAAAGACTCTAGGAGAGGAAAGACTTTGCTGAAGAGGCATTCACTGTAAATTAAATAAAAGGGGTTTTTCGAGATGAGGACTCAGCTTTGTGCTGTTGGGGAAGCCTAGGTCAGAACAGATTCTGTCATCTGGAGTTCAAGAGGAGCAATAACAAAATATTTGATTATAATTTTTAGTTCCTATCCAGTATAATGGCCATTCCCTTTTCCCAGGCCCTTCTTCTGGGATTATTATTTTAAATCCACACTATGGAGAGAGGGTAGAAAAATATTATCATTATTAAAGCTAAAGGATAATAAAGCAGTGGTGAAATGTTCCTGATTCGGACTGGATCGGGTGATCCGGTAGCGATTGTGGCAGGTGGTTCAGAGAACCGGTAGTGATAGCGCCGCGAGGTTCCGCACACCTGTCCGGGTGTTGTTACTTCCTGGTTTTAACCAGGAAGTAATCTGTTTTTTACCCTCTGCACATGCACAGAAGGGTGACGTGCTCACATGCACTTCTGAACCGGCGCAGCACGTGCACTTCCAAACCAGTAAGAAAGGTAAGTAGATTTCACCCCTGCAATAAAGACTTAGATAACACTCCCATTTTTGGAGGGTTATTACTTGATACCTTAGTAGATACCATCAGGTGATCCCAAATACATCTGAAGAATGATCTGGTTATAACTGAGATATATTTTAAAAAGTTATATTCAAGTCCTGGAAGCTTGAATGATAAACAGGTCATTGCTTATTTTCCAGTATCATCCAAACTTAGAGTGCTGTAGAAAATGAAGCTGTCAAACAGGGTAATGTCTACTTTGATATACATCTCATTGAATCCTATGGGGTTTACATCAAGGGAAATGCTTAGAAAACTGAGACTTTAATTTACATATATTAATTCAGGAATTGAGTACTGGGGTTTTCTAGATGCTGCTGAATTACAGTTCCCAACAGCTTTACAATATGGACAACAGTAGGAGATGCTGCAAATTGTAGCTGAACAGCATCTAAAGATCCCGCAGCTTCCTCACTTTACTAAACTTCTAACCCTCACCCTTTCTTTCCATCACTTGGACATTTCTTTTTTTCATATATTTTTCCTCTAATTTATGATTGTAACTATCTTTGCAAAACATTTCACATTATTATGCATACTCGAACTGCGGAGTGTTTCAGATTCAAAGGCAAACAGCTGTTTTTGAGTGCTTAGGTTCTCAGAACTTGCACTCTCCTGGGATTCCTTAAAGCAGCTGTGTCTTTGCTGGGATTGTTCTAGAGCTTCAGAGAGCAGCCACACAGCCAAAACTGTGCCAAGTTTTGGAGTGATCACACACTCCAAAACTCCCCTCCTCCCTCCTTCTCCCAATCCATGTTTTTCTGTCTCATTTCTGCTAAAGTTTGTAGCCAAGCTTGTTCCCTTTCAGACAATTCACTAGAAAAAGAAAGAAAAAAAAAGAAAGAAACACCACTAAAATCATCTCCTGTTGCTTTGGATTGGAGGAACAACTTATTCTAATTTTATTTATTTATTCTTCACCCATCTCCTTCAAAGAGAGACTGTGGGTGGGTGGCATACAATGAAACATAAAATATATTTTTAAAATGATGCATAAAAATTAAAATGTTAGAGTTAATTTTTAATTTTTAACATTTTTAATTTAAATTTTTTAAATTTTTAAAAAGAGCCTTGGTGGTGCAGTGGTTAGAGTGCAGTACTGCAGGCTACTTCTGCTGACTCCCAGCTGCCTGCAATTTGGCAGTTCAAATCCCACTAGGCTCAAGGTTGACTCAGCCTTCCTTCCTTCTGAGGTGCTGACTCTGTAAACCGCTTAGAGAGGGCTGTAAAGCACTGTGAAGCAGTATATAAGTCTAAGTGCTATTGCTATTATTATTTTTTTAAATAAAAAATTTAAGGAGGCAAGAATTAAACTCTGTTAAAAATTAGTTGACAAAGTCAAAGGAAGGGGTCTCATGGCACCAACCAATTCCAAGTTGTGTGCTCCTTTGGGCTCCCCATGCATGACTGCACAGCCATGTTTTAACTCCTTTTCAGAAGGCCAGGAAAGTGGGGGCCTGCCTCATTTCTGGAGGGAGAATAGAGCAGGGGCAACAACAGAGAAGGCTCTCTTCCTAGATCCTAGCAGTTGGAGTTCTTTAACTAATACACCTTCCTTGACTGACCAGGTGGGATGGGCTGATGTAATGGGATCAAGTCGGTTCCATACGATATGGGGAAAATCTTATAATTCCTGCAACCATATATACAGTATTGTTTATACAGAGTTAACCCTTTAAACTTTCCAAAGGGAAAATAACTTGGCCTTCTCCTTCCAATTAAAGTAAGGATCTTCTTTAATAAAGTCGTGCCACTTTTACATAATCGTGCAAGCCCTACTTACTTTAGTGTAACAATTCCATGGTTTGCTTTTCAAGATTGTAATTTAGACTTGATTATTTGTTCCTTCATCCCTGGAGATCTGCAGAGAAAGGGGAAGTCTGAGAATGTGGCATAACTGTCACTGATTGGAGGATAGTCTATTAAAGAGCTATTAACTTTTACCCTGGCTATGCTTTTATGCTCCATATTCATGGCTTCTTTTCCCAGTAAGTTGAAATTTCAAGTGGTATTATATTTCTCCACCATCTTCATTTTCATCATCCCATCCATTATGCTCTTCCTGGTGAGGTAAGTAACATTATGAAATGTAGGGCTATATAATATGCCTTAAACAAATCTAGAGAGACCACATTTTAACCCCAACCTGGAATTCAGATCATCACATCTTAAGATATTATAGAGCTAGGAAAGTACAACAAGGTCTTGAAAAGGATAATGAACTGCAGCAGCTCTCCTATGAGAAAATATTACAGTAATTGGACCCATAGAAGGAAGGAGGAATTAGTTAACATATACAAGGATTTTTTTTCTTTCTCTCTTGCAGGTGGCAGACAATTGGGATGGTTTTAAAAAGAAACTGGCCATGTTCATGGAACATTAGACTGTCCTTGGCTATCAATATTTATGATTATTTGCTACCTCTTCAATTATAGGCAGCATGCCTTAAATATTAGTTACTATTAGTAACTAATCCTTCCATCCTTCCGAGGTGGGTAAAATGAGGACCCAGATTGTTTTGGGCAATATGCTATTTAGTATACTGTCTTTGGTGTAAGCTGCCCAGAGTCCTCGGAGAGTGGGAGGCATAGAAATATGATTAATAAAATGATTAATAAATATTAAACATAGTTAATATTAGAGACAGTGGAAGGGGCTATTGTTCCCCAGATGGGCTTGCTCACTTCCCAAATGTATCCAATTGGCCAATGTGTGGTGCCAAATGTGAGACTACTTTAGCCTGTGGCTTGAACCCACAGAGATATTTTTATGCTCTTATTGCATTTCTCCTGGGCGTGTAATTTACCTTCTTGGTGTTTCTTTGGATAAGCCTTATAGAAAATGTACCCTAATTTTGGAAAACTTTTTCACTGCACACAGGTTATGTAATATAGCCTTCAGATGTATCCTAATCAAAAGGATATTATTACCAGTTATCTGCACTTGCCCAAACAGTCCACTTTTAAAGTATTATTTATGAATGTTCCAGTGGTGGGATTCAAATTTTTTTATTACCAGTTCTGTGGGTGTGGCTTGGTGAATGTGGTATGGCTTGGTGGCATTGCGTGGCATGGCTTGGTGGACGTGGCTTGGTGGACGTGGCAGGGGAAGGTTACTGCAAAATCCCCATTTCCTCCTGATCAGCTGGGACTTGGGAGGCAGAGAATAGATGGGGGCGGGGCCAGTCAGAGGTGGTATTTACTGGTTCTCCAAACTACTCAAAATTTCCGCTACTGGTTCTCCAGAACTGGTCAGAACCTGCTGAATATCACCTCTGGAACATTGACATGATTTACTATTTCTGACTTCAACCATCATGCTACTACAATGTAGTTTCTCTCAATTCCATGTTAATTCTGCTAAGGCAATCTTAATTCTAACTCCATCTCAGATGCGGTTTAAAATATTTCTTTTGTTTTTAATAGTTTAGTTTCATGTTCAATGCATTCCTTTGCTTGCTATTTTTCAGAAAAATAAATTTGACCATTAAAAGCTGATAGGCCCTATCAAAATTTGCCAGAGGCAGAATATTTGATTATCTGCAGCAGAAGGATTACAGCGATTATATTTCAAGGGTGTGTGTGTGTGGAGGGTGGGAACCACTACTTTAAAATTATATTTTACAGACTCACTTATCATTTTTAAACTTGCAAAGTCTGCACATTTTAAAAGAGAACTGCCACTTCTTGATATAAATGAATAATCACCAAATCTTTGTTAACTACTTCCTTTAAAAAAATCAAGGGGAAAGAGTCAGAATATTAATTTCAAACTTTCGGTTAAAGTGAAATTTGTGTTTTAAATCAAGAACTTTAGAAACAAAAGTTTTAGAAGTGTACTTGCATCTAACTGCATAGGATTCTCTCCTAGACTTTGTAGGATTGATGCGTGTTTCTTTAAGACTAGAAGTCTTGGTTTTTCCCTTGGTTTGTCAGTTAACAAAAGAGAACATAGCTGTTGTTGAAAAATGTATTGTGTTGTACCCATGATGGGATACAATACCAAATACCTTGAGGAGCAGTAACCTCCAGCTTTGCTCCATTCATAAATACAGCCATGAAATCAATAATGTCAGATGCTACCGACAATTTCATTCCCATTGTGCCAAAAATTCTATGCAAGAAGCATGTAAGCAGCCAACATATCCCACAGACCAATCCCAAACTCAGTTCATAAAGCAGTGCCACCTCTGTCATAATAGCACTCAAAATATTTATTGATTCACAACATAACATCCCATCTTATACATTTATTTATCAAGATGTGCCGCTACTTGATTATGGAAATTGTAAAGAAATACTGTATTATTGGACTTTTGGAATAGTACAAAAATAATTAAACTTTTGACATCTAAGAGATTGTGAGAAGGCTAGGAAAGAAATGGAAGAAAGAAACAGACATAAACAATCAAAAGATAATGGGTTGACTCTTTATAGCTTTTCTCATAAATGGTGTTAGCCCAGGTAGAGAGAAATCCAGGAAGAAACCTTTCAAATCATTCAGACACTCCACCCTTAATTAACTCAGTATAAAGGAGAAGATCCAGTTCCAGGATTCTGTAATTAACTCTGGTGAACATTAAAACTACTTTATTGAAATCTTGCTTATTTGATTTTGTCCAGCTGTATGGGGCTTGACAATATCTTTCCATTAGGTCTGTTAAGCTTTGGCATTCAGTCCAGACAGAAGATACATTGTGTGAATTCCTGGAAGTCCAAGTGTCTCTTTGCAACTTTTATCCTGTTGACCAACAACCAGAGATATAATGAGCAAAAAATTCTTTCTTCAACCTCTCTTTTCCTCTGTTCATGTTTTTTTCTTGAATGGAAGACAGATATTCTTAAGGTGGCCTGACAATGAGATTGCACTTTTTCTATTACACAATCATTCCATTAATATTTTGAGGAAAGGAGTTGAGTTCTATTTCAAATTGTAACAATCAGAAAGCATTGGGTTTGGACCTGGTTTTAAGAAGCTTTCTTTAATTTGTAGCTATTATTATTACTATTATTGAATTGAATAATTTTATTTTAATGCATAATTGACTTCCTATTATTTTTGATTCTTAGCCATAAATAGAAAGGTAATAATTATTATGATACTCTCATTTGATCACTGCAAGGCTGTTATTAGGGATAGCATTTCTCCCACATGCTAAAGACACTTTTCTGATTGATTGATTGATTTAGTCTATGGCAAATACATGGACTTATAGTTGTTCAAATGTTAATGTCCAGTCCACCCAGCCATTTAAGGAAAGGGTGGTCCACCAGGGGGGGTTCTACTTACCTTTACCATTGATTTGCAATGGGATCACGTGCACGTCTTGTTTCAGCGTATGCACAGAAGCTTCTGCGCAAGCGCAGATCACTGATGACAACATCTGGGGTGGTGGGTGGGGCCTCCCGCCGGTTTTAATACTGGTTCTTGCGAACCAATCTGAACCGGGGGCAACGCACCACTGTGGTCCATGTTGAAAAAATCAGACATTGGGCCAGTGTAAGCTTTTGATGGATATTTGGACACAATGTGGTAGATATTTTGTTGAGGAGCACCACAGTCAAACTGAGGGGTAGAGACAAGACCCCACTTAATCAATGAGTCCTGGCAGACACCGTGTTGGGTATGGATCCTGTTCAAAGTTGACCAATGCTGGCGAGGAAGGTCAAAACCTGGCACCTTTTGTGTAGGGTCGTGTATGTACTCTAACTGTGTTCTGTCCCCCTTCCTCACACAGGCAAACGTAATACCAAGCATGCTTGCCAATATTTTATTAGGTAAACAGATTAGAATTCCTGGCAGACCAAGGTTTAGGCAGCAAACTTCCGAATGCCTGCCAAGACCGTTTTCACTCCCATAAAGCAGAAGAGGACTTATCTTCAGTCCGTTCCAGGAGCAACAAATTATCCATGAGACAAGAGTTTAGTCAATGTCAATATATTTTAGTCAAAATATATCCAAGCCGAATTTCAGAGATCACGATGTGACTTTCAGGGTTTAACTTTGTCCATCACAAAGCCTGAAGAGCAATCCCACCCACTTTTATTCCTGGTGGGGTGTGGCTCCATGACTCAGCTCAATCTCTGGCCCTCCCACACCTCTTCCATTGCTGTACACGCTTCTCCCTCCAACGCTGCCTGGGATCAAGCCAGGATTCATCATCCTCACTCCCTATCAATTGGTGCTCCGATATGCCTTCCTCCTGGCACATCCCAGGCTGTTCCTCCTGGCCTTTGGATGGAACCTGAGGCATTGCCAGAAAGGAGGGTCCTGGAGAGGGAGGCCTTGTCAGTTCCTCACCATCACCTTCTGAGCTCTCCTCTGTTAGGACAGGCTCGGGAGTCGGGGTCACAACAAACTGCCTGTATCTGGGCGTTCAGCAGCCCATTTAGCTTTCCATTGTGTGTTGATGTTAAAGTTGTTAGACAGCTGTTGAGTGAGTGCCAGAGAGTACTTCCTGGATTTAAGCCTGCCAACTGATAGATGAGGAAAATCAGCATGCACAGGAAGAAGTGGGTTTCTCATAATTTTGTTGTCCTCCTTCACTAAGGCTTCTTGCCTTCATAGGGCTGATGGTGCAATGTGGCAATGGGGAGCCAGCAAGTAGGAGTAGATTTTATGCAACCACTTATGATCCTCATTTAGTCTAGCATCGATCTTGCTAGTGTAGCAGCTATTAAGCCTTTTCAGGTATCTGTTGAAGAAGAAACAGAAATGGGATTTCTTAGAATTTTTCAAATGTTGTCACTATTACTTCCACTGGAAATTGTATCCTAAAATTTTGAGGAAAGCTTTTGGAAAATGCCACCTTATCTTCAAGCTGAGACAAGCATGATATAATTCTAAAAATTCTACAAAGTGATGGTTTAATTTAATTAATTTAACATTTTAAATGTACTTATATTTACTTAAATATTAATATTAGTTTAATATTAATTTTTAATAACGTCTTTTTTTTAGAAATTGTTCAGTATCTGAAGCAGAGCAGATTCTTCTGGAATAATGATTGTAAAATGCATATGTGATTTATCTAAATGCACTTAGATACATTGCTTATACCTTTGACAGCAAAGAAAAGCCTAGCTCCCATAGACGAGAATAAGTATGCTAATATTGAGATACTACCAGCTCTTTTGAAGGGAAGGGAAGGGAAGGGAAGGGAGGGGAGGGGAGGGGAGGGGAGGGGAGAAGAGAAGAGAAGAGAAGAGAAGAGAAGAGAAGAGAAGAGAAGAGAAGAGAAGAGAAGA
>WNWU01000030.1:9949849-10037058 GCA_012654045.1 Ptyas mucosa | reverse complement strand
GAGAAGAGAAGAGAAGAGAAGAGAAGAGAAGAGAAGAGAAGAGAAGATTATTTATTGGCCAAGTGTGTTTAGGCACACAAGGAATTTGTCTCTGATGCATACGTTCTTAGTGTACATCTAAATCATAAGAAACAATCATAAATCATAAGACACAATCATAAATCATAAGATACAACCAAGATACCAATAGAAGTAGGTAATAGGAAAGGTTAGAATGATAATAGTAATACAGTCCTACTACATGATTAAATATTCTTAGGCATAACACAGTGCTGTGAGAATTGTGTGTTTAGCAGAGTGATGGCATGGGAGGAAAATTATCTTTGTGTCTAGTTGTTTTGACATGCAATGGTCTATAGCAGTGTCTTGAGGGGAGGAGTTGAAACAGTTCATGTCCAGGATGTAAGGGGTCTATAAATATTTTCTCAGCCCTCTTTCTGGCTCATAAAGTATACATTAATAGTCAGTTGTTGCAGTCATTGCTCAGTAACGTTGCAGTCGTTGCTCAGAAGCTACACTGAACCTTTTTAAAGGTACCAATGACTGAAGTGGATGGGACCATAATGTGAAAGGCTTAGGATAATATAATGCATGTAGGTAAGGCAAGAATTTTGTGCCACTGTTGTTTTCTTACATGTTGGGGGAAAACTTTAATTTTTAAAGTGTTAGTGTGGTATTAGAACGGCTTTAGAATTTTCTCTGATTTTTGCTGCTTTTCCATCCTCAAAATGATAGAAAATGGTGCTGCTAAATTTAGGCAATAAGGAGAAGAGAGGATGGAGGTTGGAAATTTACATGTGGCTTTTGTAGTCCAGGTTGTTTAATCTTTGCTCTTCAGACTAATAAAATGTCACATATCTGTCAGAAAAGTCTGTCTCATGCACAGACAGGCGCAGTTGTCAAAAAAACCCAAACCCCTCAGGAATGATAGTGTAGTGCTTCAAAGCTAGAAAAGAATTTTGTGATTTGGAATAAGCTTATTAATAAAAGTAATGGCAACAATAGAAGCAATAGAAGAGGCTATACACACACACACACATACACACACACCAGTGGTGGATTGCTGCTGGTTCGCCTCGGATCGGGCAAATTGGTAGTGGCAGCGGCAGAAGGCTCCACCCACCTGCCTAGGCAACTCTGTGCATGCGCAGAAGCTTTGCAAGCACGTGAGCGCACCCACAAGTGAACCGATAGCAACAGGATTTGAATCCCACTACTGACACACCAAAATTCTCAGAACATTTTGTGAGTTTACTAGAAAGCAAGTGAAAAACATGAATCAGGAGCTAGAAAGTTGATTTGCTTTTTTTGGATGAGCAATATTGTTATATTTATGAATTTATAAACCACTTTTCTTAAAAGACTCTGATGATCAGTAAAAGCTCTGAAGCTTTTTTACTGGCCTATTTTATCTTATTTTAAAGGTCATGTCTGGATGCAGCAGGAATATAATATGGGGACAAATATTTATCAGAAGGTTTCTCTCTAGGGAAAGACTTGTGCCATGGTCAGGAAACACATGCAAGAACCTAAAAAGAGAGGCAACAAAACATTATGAAGATCAATCTAGCTTAATCCCCATAAAGGCCAACCTGAGAGAGTGAAGTACAAGATTTGCCACAGTTATGAATGAACCCAGTTCCCTCTCTCTTCATATTCCACTGCCATACCCATGATACAAGAAGTGGGACTTCCTTAGGAACTAGTTCCTTAGGAACTAGTAATGCAAGGGAGGGCCTTAGAACAAAATCTGTTGGGAGAGGTATTTATTTTTTTATTTTCGTCAAGCATGTATTTTATGACAGATACAAGTGTAAACATAATTATAAATACATGAAAAAGATACAAATAAAAAAAAACATTAGGACAGGGACGGTAGGCACACTGGTGCGCTTATGCACGCCCCTTACAGACCTCTTAGGAATGGGGTGAGGTCTACAGTAGACAGTCTCAGGTTAAAGTTTTGGGGATTTGGGGAAGAAACCACAGAGTCAGGTAGCGCATTCCAGGCGTTGACAACTCTGTGACTGAAGTCGTATTTTCTGCAGTCTAGTTTGGATCGGTTTACCATGAGTTTGTATCTATTGTGCGCTCTTGTATTGTTTTGGTTGAAGCTGAAGTATTCATTGGCTGGTAGGACATTGTAGCAGATGATTTTATGTACTATGCTTAGGTCAGACCAAAGACGGCAAAGTTCTAAATTTTCTAAGCCCAAAATTTCAAGTCTGGTGGCATAATGTATTTTGTTGCAAGCAGAGGTATGGAGGACTCTTCTTGTGAAATATCTCTGGACTCATTCGATTGTATTAATGTCTGATATGCAGTGCAGGTTCCAGACAGATGAGCTGTGTTCAAGAATTGATCTGGCAAAATTTTATATGCCCTAGTTTGCAGTTCAATATTACTGGAGAAGAAGCTATGCAATATTAGGTTAACAACTCTTAACTATTAGGCAATATTTTGTGAAGATGGCATTCAGTATTTTCAGAGTGCCCTCTCCTCTGAATTAACTGGGTGATTTAGAATTCTAGTATACTGAAAGCAGGAAAAATATTTTCTTCTATCCACATTTTCTATGCTGCGCATTGTTATAAACCTCTGTTGTGTCCTGTTTAGTGACTTTGGGAAATAAAAAGGCTTAAACAGAAATGTGCCCCAAGTGTTAATTATTTTAATCACCTTTCTGTAGTTTCTTGCTAAATGCTTATTCTGTTGAGGAGACAGTAACGAGAACTGTACACAATATTCCAAATATTACTATAATGTAGATGTATTGAAAGACATTGTGATTGTGGCAATTTTATTTTCATTCTCTCTCCTCCAAAAACAAATATGGATTTTTCCTTTTCAGCAGCTGCTATAGTCCATTTTCCCTGCACTAACCAAAATGGTGAACTCTATTTTCTACTTAGTCATTACCAGTTCAGTTGCCATTAAAGTAAAAAGGTTGCTATCCAACTTTTATGACATCATTTATAGGAATGGTCTATTAGTCTGCTAATAGGTGATATCACCATCTCTGAGCACCTTGGTTTTTAATTAGCAAAACAAGATGCAGTTTTCTATTCTGACATCATTTGGCTTTTTTGGATAATGTAATATTTTACTTTTGTGTTGTGTTATTTTCTTTCCATATATATTGTTTGGTAATATGATTTTCTAAAATTAAAAATGATGCAAGGGAAAGAACTGAAGATCCACGAGAAGCAGAGGGATTTTCTTCTTCTTCTTTGTGTTGCAATTACCTTGCTGAAGTAACAGTCTGATTAAATGCCCAACCAAGGAATTTATGGAAATATCACTTTTCATAGAAATTCAAATATTCATACATAAAATCTACAATATTGAGACTGGGTATAATTTTCAAAACCATTACATTTAAAATTACAATATGCTGTTGGGAATAGACTACAAAATACTCTAGGTAGCTCTGTAAACATCACTTCATTTGAGATTCAGTTATTTTTAGTGGAAATAATAGGATTTATCATTTTTTAATCTCATGCAAAATCATTTGTATTTTTCCTTGCCTTTTCCTTTTAAATTCACTGTTAGGTTGTATAAAATATCCTTTGGCAAAAGCTTTGCTTGCCTTCCAAACCATTCTTACATCTATGTGTTTATTAATATTATCTTTAAAAACTGCTTAAACTTCTTTTTCCAGTCCTCCATTGTTTCCATTTACAATGGAAACATTCAATCTTCATCCAAAACAGCCATTTTTTTTCCTTTTAAAAGTTAGTCTCCAGAGTATGGTCCAGGGGTGAAATGCTCCCGGTTCAGACCGGATCACCTGATCCGGTAGCGATGGAGGCGGGTGGTTCAGAGAACCGGTAGCAAAAATCCCTCCCCCTCCTCCCCCATTGCCCAGCTGAGCCATGGAATCATCAGAGGCTTTTTTTTATATTTTTAAAAACATTTTTTCTACAACCTCTTTGGCCGAAAAAATGCTTTTAAAACTAAAAAACAAAAGTCTCTGATGATCGCGTGGCTCAGCTGGGACAATCAGAGGTTTTTAAAAGCATTTTTTCTACAACCTCTTTGGCCGAAGAGGTTATAGAAAAAATGTTTTTAAAAGGAAAAAAAGACTCTGCCAATCAGGCAAGTCAGCTGGGATCGTCAGAGGCATTAAAAGCATTTTTTTACAACCTCTTCAGCCGAAGAGGTTGTAGAAAAAATGGTTTTAAAAGTAAAGAAAAAAAAAAGTTGGCCACGCCCACTCAGTCATATTACCCCACCACCACCAACCCACACCCACAGAACCGGTAGTAACAAATTTTACATTTCACCACTGGTATGGTCCTAGAAAGTATTTGGAAATTTCTCCACTTGGTAGATAAAGTTTTAGAGATCTGAATTATATCCATCTTTGAAAAAGATCTATGTCATTCAGAGAAATAAGTACACTCTGCTGAGGCACCATTTTTATATGGGCCAAATTGTCCATTAAATCAAATAAAATTTTGGGTAGTTTTCCTTGTATATTTTTAATATTTAATCTTTTTTTTTGTGGGAGGGGAGAGCACCCTATTCCGAATCTCCCATGACACACCAATTACATATAGAAATCGCATAGTTAATCCATGTCATTTATAAATTGCTATTTATCTTCATTTGGGGCATAAATTGGTGGTGCAGCAGATTAAAGTGCTGTTAAGTAGCACCAGCTGTCTGCAATTACTGTAAGTTCAATTCTCACCAGGCTCAAGGTTGACTCAGCCTTCCATCCTTTCGGGGTAGGTAAAATGAGGACCCGGATTGTGGGGGCAATAAGCTGACTTTGTATAAAAAAGAACACCGCTTGGGGGGGGGGGAAAGCCCTACTAAGCAAGTATATACAAAAGTATGAAGGCTATTGCTTGACGCATTATAAGCTGCCCTGAGTCTCTGGAGAAGGGTGGCATATAAATCAAACAAACAAACAAACAAACAAACAAACAAACAAATAAACAAACTACCAAACTACCAAACTACCAAACTACCAAACTACCAAACTACCAAACTACCAAACTCCAATATCAAAGTCTTAGGCCCCTGTAAATAGTTTCCAATGCAATCTATCTGCCTTAATCATCCATCAATATATGGAGTTGAGAATGTGTACACAAAACAATCCCATTTCTTTTTTTCATTCCTGCTAAAATGAAAAAAGTTCAGGTCATATGTCCATAAAGACTATATAGCAATGCAGTGATAATCCCTCAGCTCCCAAGATCATGACCAATCACAAGAAACTCATTTCCTGTAGTTTCCTCAGGAGGAGAGGTATCCAAGGCACAAATGGGTGATCCCTTAATTTGTCCTCCTCCAGAGAGAATTCTGTCAGACAGAACTTGCTATCTGGATGCCAACCTTTGCCATGGTATGGTTCCCACTTGTGGAGACACTTACAAGGACATCTAACCAGTGGTGGGATTCAGTAATTTAACAACTGGTTCTCTGCCCTAATGATTTCTTCCAACAACCAGTTTGCCAAACTGCTCAGAAAGTTAACAACCGGTTCTCCCGAAGTGGTGTGAATTGGCTGAATCCCACCACTGTATCTAACCCATCATAGGTCCTCAGCCAAAAAAATTGGTACATACATTTTTGATTACCCAAAGCTCAATTCGAATTACTCCAGTCAAATTTAAATAAATGGCTTAGAAAGCTCCCTTTATTAAAATTAGCACTTCCATAAGTGTTGCCTTGATTGAAATAATTTCCAATTTTTATTTCATTGCCTTCCTTAGAGATAAAATATTTGGGTGGATCTGAGCCATAGCACTCTGGATGAGGAAGTCTCAAATATTCCATCCTGAGTGGTTAGAAACAAGCACTTAATTTCTCAATGAATATTGACTTCCGCTGTTGCCGTCAGCTGTTGCGGACGGTCCTTTGAAGACCGCCAGCCCGATCACCCATAAAAGAGCCATTTCGGCAACTGAAACGGCTCGAAAAACTCCGAGACGTAAAGGGCTTGTGAGGAGAGCCGGCGGCTGCAGGTAGAGTCCCCTGTGAGACCCCCAGAAAGCTTTTCTTGCTTCTGGGGAGTTAACAGGGTGGGACTCTCTATCCACCCCGCTGAAGCTCCGGACGACTGGGAAACTCTGCTTCAAAGCAGAACAAGACAGCACGGCAGCATTACCAATAACAACGAAAAATAAGGAAGATTTCAAACTTCTCACTAAACAGCAAGTATTGGAAGCTTTTTGGACTATTTTAAAGAGTTTTTAAAGTGAAAGTAATTTGGCTCTGAGAAAAGGGGAGGAAAAAAAATGGCGCTTGCTTTCAGTGGAGAGAGCTGAAAGCGAAAGTAATTTGATTACTGTATCCGGCTACATTTTAAAGTAACAAATCCGGCTGGAAGAGGCAGAAGTATCCAAAAAACAAAATAACATAAAATAAAAATACCAATTGACTTTTATAGACCTGATTGAATCTGGAGAACTTTTTGGGAAAAGTTGCTAGAGTTTGTGGAAAAGGAAGATCTTTAAGAGGTAAAATGGCAACAAAGCAACCAGGGGGGGGGGTTCCCCCACACATAAACAGAAACAGCCTCAAACAGCGCAGTTGCAATCTCAGACAAAGGAAGAAAGCCAATATGATATTATTATTAAAGAAATTCAAAGATCAGAGAAGGAGGTTAAAGGAATGCTTCAAGAGAAATATGATTCAGTTAAACAAGATATTCAAACAGTGGTTAAAGGCCTGTCTGAGGTAGTGTTGCAGATTGATAAAAAAGTGGAGAATCTTGCCTCAGAGATGGAGACCAAATTCAGAGCTTCTGACTCAAAAATTATAGAAATTGAAGAAGTTACACAAAAAATGCAAAATGAGATTACTATGATGCAATTTCGATCAATGGAATATGCTATCAGATTGAGAGGTGTAAAAGAGAACACCAGGGAAGATCTTAGGAAAATTTGTGCAGAGGCTTTGGCAGTTATGTTGAAAGTGGAACCAGATCTGGTTTTGTGCAAGATGGACAAGGTCTACAGAGTTAATTCTCGTGTGGCGGTACAAAGACAACTGCCTAGAGATGTGGTTATATATTTTATAGATAGAAGAATGAGAAATGAAATCTTGCAAAATTCTTTTGTTACAACAGTTCAAGTTGATGGAAGTGAGATTGGAGTTTTTAAAGAACTACCACCTAAAATGTTAAGAGATAGAAAGGATTTTGGATTTTTGGTGACAGAATTGAAAAGACAGAACATACAATTTAGGTGGGATGCCCCAATAGGTGTAATACTCAGGCTGCGAGGAGTGAGATACCGCCTTAACACTATTGAAAAAGCAGAAGAATTTTATTACAACGTTTTGAAAGTGGGCTCTCCTCCTCCACGCACATCTTCACTAATAGATAAAGAAGCTCAATTACAAGCTGAGATTGATCAAGAAACAGAAGCACAAATAAGGCAGTCGCAAAGGGAGGCAAGAGAATTAATGGGAGCAGTAGGTGGTGTTGTGGTTGACCCTTTTGTACCATTTGAAGCTTCTCCTTTGGAAGAAATGTCTAAAACTATCACAGAGGAGGCGATGGCTTTGGAAGTAACAACATCTAAAGTGGAAGAGCAACGCATAACCAGAGCAATGTCTAAACAAATGAAGCAACAGCAGCAAGAATATATAAAGCCACAGCGTGAGAAAAGACCTAAAGATAAGCAGCAAGCTGAAGTCATGGGAGGAGCTAAACCGAAGATTGCTACCGTAGGAGAGAATCTTCAACAATTGCTCTCAAAACTTCAGACAGGGTCAAATGGCACTTAAATTTTTGTCCTGGAATGTTAACGGATTGAATTCTCCGCAAAAAAGAAGGAAGATATTTCACTATTTGAGACAATTTCATAATGATGTTATCTGTTTACAGGAGACTCATGTAAAATTGCAAGATCAGAAATACTTGATAAATTCAAAATTGGGAACGCAATTTGCTGCTTCAAATCTGGAAAAGAAGAATGGAGTGGTGATATATATAAATAAGAAACTTGTAGCTAAAATTATAGAAGCAGATAAAGATGGAAGATATATTGCAGTTGAAGTTATTACAGATGCTGGACCAATCTTGCTGGTCGGAATATATGCCCCAAATCAACAGCAGGAAAATTTTTACAAGTTACTTCATTTAAAAATTCTGGATTGGGACTATTCAAACATTATAATAATGGGCGACTGGAATGGAGTAATCCAACCTAGATTGGATAAAAAAACCACGGCCAAAATAGGGAATAAATTACCACAAGCTTTTTTTGAACTGAAAGAGGATTTGGAATTGAAAGATATTTGGAGAATTCGAAATCCAAATGAACTGGACTTTACTTTTTACTCAGACAGGCACAAATCCTTTTCCAGAATAGACTTTTTTCTCTTAACTTCTAATCTACTCTCTAAAGTAAAGAAAATAAAGATATTTCCTAGGACTTTGACTGACCACAGTCCGATCTGGATGGAAATCGAGATGGGTAAAAGAGAAAGAAGATCCTGGAGAGTAAATGAGAATCTATTTAGATATGAAAAAAATATAATTGAACTCAAAAAGCATTTAAAGGAGTTTTTTAAATTTAACCTGAACAAAGGTACCCCTATTGAAATAGTTTGGGATGCAGCTAAAGCATATATGCGGGGAGTACTAATTCAAATGAATTCTAAACACAGGCAGAGTCAGCAGAAGAAAAGACTACAATTGGAATCTGAGATAAAAAAGAAAGAACAACAATTGATACAAAAACCAACAGACGGAAAATTACAAATGGCTATAAAACTTCTGAAGGATCAATTTCAAATGCTTATAGCAGACCAAACGGCAACTAACTTACAATTTGCAAAGCATAATACCTTTTCCAATGCTAACAAACCGGGCAGGTGGTTGGCGTATACTTTGAGGAAACAAGCATCGACACGAATTATTGACAGTACTGAATATGCTGATAAAGAAGTTTATCAACAAGATCTAATTAAAAAAGCCTTTTTGGAATATTATACTAAGTTATATGCTAAAGATGATATACAGAATAATATTATAGATGAATATTTAGAAAACAAGAGAATCTCAAAAATTTCAACGATTCAAAAGAAAAGCTTGGAACAATTGATAACAGTGGAAGAGATTAGTTTTGCTATAAAACAATTAAAAACAGCTAAAGCTCCAGGGACGGATGGCTTAACTGCAATTTATTATAAAACTTTACAGGAAGAAATGATTCAGCATCTTAAAGATTTATTTTGTAATATACAACTAGGAGGTAAGATACCTTCCTCATGGAAAACAGCTTTTGTTTCATTGATTCCGAAAGAAGAATCAGGTCCTAAGAAACCAGAAAATTATAGACCAATATCTTTATTAAACACAGACTATAAAATCTTTGCAAAAGTACTAGCCAACATATTGATGCCAGTTATTCAAAAGATAATTCACCATGATCAAGCAGGATTTATTGAAGGCAGATATATGAAGGAGAATGTTAGGCAAGTCATAGACTTAATGGACTATCTAGATAAGAATAAACAGATCTCTGCAGTGCTGGTTTTTTTGGATGCAGAAAAAGCCTTTGATCGAGTGAATTGGAACTTTATAATTAAGACTTTGGAAAAAATGGATTTGGGGGAGCGGTTTATACAAGCGATTGGTGCAATCTATCAAGAGCAATATGCACAACTTATTATTAATGGATGTTTAACATCGAATTTCAACATACAAAAAGGCACCAGACAAGGTTGTCCATTATCCCCGTTATTATTTATTTTAACTTTAGAAGTCTTACTCAACGCAATACGGGATTCGAATTCCTTGACTGGAATAGTTATAAGGCAAAAGGACTACAGAACTAAGGCATTTGCAGATGACCTGGTTGTTACCCTATCACAACCTATGAACTCAATAATCCAGATGAAAAATATCATAGAAGATTATGGCATGGTATCCGGTTTCAGGTTGAATCAGAAGAAAACTAAAATGATTGTCAAAAATCTGACAGAGAGCAAAAAAAAGGAACTGGAAAGAATTGCAGGCTTCGAGATTGTTTCAAAGGTCAAATATTTAGGAGTACAAATCACAGACTCTAATGCTAAACTGTTTCAAAATAACTATGAGGTTCTGTGGCAAAAGATACAAAAAGATATGCAAAACTGGAAGAAACTGCAGTTATCACTGCTTGGAAGAATATCAGCAGTAAAGATGAATGTTTTACCTAGACTGATCTTTTTATTTCAAATGATACCGGTGCTTAAATCAGACAAACCATTGCTAGAATGGCAAAAAGGACTGAACAAATTCATTTGGAATGATAAAAAGCCAAGAGTTAAATTGAAAATAATGCAAGATACTCGTGAGAGAGGTGGTCTTAAACTCCCAAACCTTCGACTATATTATGAAGCAACTGCATTGATACAATTAAGTGATTGGTTTGGGAAAACTAAGACTGACTTGTTGAATATAGAAAGTCATGACCTGGTTTGGGGTTGGCATGCATACTTATTTTATGATACCAAAGTGGATAAAGTGTTTAACAGTCATCTACTTAGAAATGCCTTGCTGAGAGTCTGGAGAAGGCACCGAACTAATTGGGATTATAAGATTCCGTTTTGGCTGGATCTCGCTGATACCATGTGGAATACAAATATTAAGTCACTCGGGGGTTTCTTATATAAAGAGCTACTTTACTTTGAAGAGGGCAGGTGGCGATTGAAGACTTTGGATATGCTGTTGGAAGAAGGGAAATCGTTGACTTGGTTGCAGTACAATCAATTACAGATGAGATGGAAAGAAGACCAACAAACTGGTTTAATGGAATATGAAGTAGAATTGGTTGAACAGATAAAGCGGCAGGTCCAATGCATATTAAGAGAGTTTATAATGTTTTGTTAGAAAGAGACTCAGAAAATGAGCTAGTTAAAGATTGTATGATTAAATGGGCACAAAATTTCTCTCAACCAGTTATGTTGGAAACATGGGAAAAAATATGGGTTCAGAATGTTAAATTTACACAGTCACAAAATTTACGAGAAAATTTTTATAAAATGTTTTATAGATGGCACTTAGACCCCAAGAAATTGTCTTGTATGTACCCTAATGTGCAGCCAAAATGTTGGAGATGTGACTGTTTAGATGCTACATATTATCACATCTGGTGGACCTGCAGGAAAGTGAGGGCTTTTTGGATAAAAATCTGGTGGGTTATGCAAAATGTTTTAAAGAAAAAAATACAATTTTCTCCGCAATTTTTTTTATTGGGTATAGTTAAAGATTTACACTGGGTGAAACTAAATTGATTTTGTATATGGTGACAGCAGCTAGGTTGTTGATTGCCCAACATTGGAAGAGTGATGTTTTACCGACGGTTGATCAATGGACCCAGAAGATGGCTGGATTTGCAGAAATGGCAAAGGTTTCAGCTTTTTTAAAAGATCAGACGCATGAGAAGTATATACAGGAATGGAAATTATGGATTGAGTATGTACAGAATAAGTATCAGACTAGAAAATATTATATCGCTTTTAGCTGAGATGATTATGTTAGTATGTTAGTAAATATAGAAAAAAGATATGGAAGTTTGAATAACATATATATTGTTTGGGAATATTAATATTGCATATAATGGAAGTCAAGGGGGGGAGGGAAGAGGGAGGAGGGGGAGGGTTAGGGTGGGGATGGGAAGGATTTATATATTCTTTTTATATGTATTCTACAATCTGTGGCTAGGGAGGGGGGGAAGGGGGAAAAATTTGTATTGTTAAAACTTTTTCAATAAAAAAAAATTTCTCAATGAATATTTCTGAAAGAGCTTCATTATGACTAGACATGTTGTTGCTCTTTTGAATTACCAAATTACATCATACTATGAACAAATGGAAAACTTGAGCAGCTACTACCTTATTAAGATTTAGGAAAATATTTAACAGTAATTTCTGACTGTTATTTTATGTTTGAATGAAAGGAGAAATTTTGTTTCATTTTTAGTTACAGATAGTCTATCTCAGGGGTTTGATTTCATTGAGAGTCGCATCAGCGTTGTGACCTTGGGGGGCCAGGGGGGCGTGACCTGGGTGGGCATGGCCTACTCGATGTCACCCTTGGGGTCACCTGTGGTGGCGAAGTGCTAAGGCAGGACTTGCTAGCCCTCTGCCAGTGAAAACAGAGCCTGGGGAGGTGCCTGTTTTAGCTGTGATGGCCTCCTGCAGCCCTCTGCCAAGGAAAATGAAATTCAGAGGGCCCCCCAGGCCCCCCAGATCTAAGCACCTGGTGGGCCGGATCCAGCCCACAGGCCTTGAGTTTGACACCCCAGGCTATATAGATGATATGAAACAAGAACACACCAAAGTGTGTTTTCAGATAGTTTAGTAGCTACTGAGCTTCTCTTCATGGTTTTTTTTTCCAATTTATCTCCTTTCCACATCCTAACTCAAGAAGGATAAAATAACAGAGGTCTGGTTATACCTCAGGTCATCTAACATGCTGGACCATAAGTGATTAATTTCATTTGTCACAGAGCACTCGCTAAGACCATATAGAGTAGGATTATTGAATTTAAATTCTTAATGTAATGGGTAAAACAGATGGATATTTTCATTTAGCATAATTATGATCTAAATATAGGTAGTTCTTGACTTACAACAATTTTTTTAATAATCATTTGAAATTACAACAGCACTAATAAAAGTGACTTATGTCCATTTTTCACACTTACAACTTATCACCCATGCTCCATTTAATCCCCCCTCTCAATTTCCCACAGCAGTAAATGTGGCAGGCCTGAAGGCCCAATTCAAAAGATGGCTTCCAGGTCTGACAGTCACGTTTTCTCTCGTTTTCCATCTTAACCCAATTCAATATGTTTTGAGGTACAAATGTTAGCATTCTAGCAGAGTTACTCATCCCACTACATTTCAGTAATGTAATTGATGTATATTTATATACCCTCACCACAATCAATACCCAACTTTATTGATTTAAATTCACCCTCTTTCTCACACATGCTGTTGAAGAAATGACCAGCCAGGAAAATCTACTAGGCCTGAGGATTTAGAGTTAACCATGAACTTCCTTCCAGTTTTTATGTATTTTTTTAAAGAAACCAAGCTTTTATTATAGAAAATGGTTTTTTTTCCTTTCCTGAAAAGTGTTTTTTTGGTTCTTTATTGTCATATTTCACAAAACAAAACCTAAGCAAAATTGAACAACAGATTGCTAAGACTTTGACTGGGAAATTGGGATATGGGAAATTTGCTAAATATGCTAAGGTGTGGATGATGGCAAATAACACTGCTGAGAAACTGATAGTTTCATGCAGATGGGTGATAAACCACACTGTGGGGCTATGAAACAACTTCAGAATGGCTCCAGTGAGTCAGATGGTAATAGAATCCTCATGGACAAGAAATCATCTAAAACAGCTTTCTGGTTGAACAGAAACATACAGACTATTTCTGAATTTCCTTTTGTCCTTTAATCCCCCTTGCTCTGAGGAATAATATTGTGTATATATTTGTAAGTAAGTAAATGAATAAATATTGATTTGTTAAATGTAATTCCTGGTTTCTCATTTCCAGCTCTTTCCTCATCTAGAATTACTGCTCATTGTTCAGTAATACGCAGCCATAATATTTACCACAAGTCATGACATGTAGTTGTATAATCAAACCGATGCCCCCATAAGTTATCAGCATTCAGATAGTGGTACTGGATCTTAAAGGCCATATTAATTCTTCTCCAGCTGGTCGTTTTATCAAATGATAACCCTATGGTAGACATTGCTTCTATGGTTAAGAAAAGTTAATTTCCTCTTTACTATATAGGTAAGATCTCAAAAAAATATCAAACCACAGAGCAGACATAATAAGGTCGCTTCCAGCACAAAGTTATCACGCTGACTTTATGATATTTAATCACCAGACAAGTAACTCCATTCCTTCTGCCTGCTCCTTCTCTAACCCTCACCTACTCACTTATATACATATACTGTAGCCATTGGAAAACAGATCTCAGTTAAAGGGTCTGCTGTCTAGTCAAAAGAAAAAAAGTAATATTAAGCCTGACTTAAACAGCAACTATTTTTTTCAACTATCTGCTAAACTAACACCCATTGGCTTCCCAGATGAAAAAACTCACATTCATCCTCATATTCAATTGCAGGGTGGACTATGAAATGTTTATGGGTAGTAACTTGCTTTGCTGAAATGAGCCCCATGGGAAGAGACAATCATTTGATGGTTCTAAGACCCTGTTTGTCCACTGTCACGTTGCTTCATCATAGCTTCATAGCACAGAGTCATATTTGGAACAAGGCAAATGTTAGGCACAAGCAACCAAACTCACATATGAAAGGTTTTGTGGCCTGTCAGCCGCCGGCCCCTCCAACAGCCGAATCAGAGGAGGAGGAGGAGGAGGAGGAGGAGGAGGAGGAGGAAGAGGCGGCGTGGGAGTCAGGGTCAGCAACCTGAGAGCTCCAAGGGGGAAGAGGGAAAGGAGCTGTTAGAGAGAGAGGGGCAGAGGTGGCACCTGGGCTGTCCATCATCCCTCAGATGGAGAGTCAACAGCCCCCAGGTCTGGAAATGGCTGATGAGGAAGAAGAGGAACAGCTGGGTCCAGTTTGTGATGTGTGGATGCACAGAAGGCAGAGGAGAGGAGAACAGTTGAAATCTTTGGGCCAATCCTTGGGACAGAAGAGCCATCCTAGCGAAGCCCCACCCTACCTTGGGAGTTGCGAAGCCCCACCCTAGCTCTGGGGATAAAAGGCAGGGGGCAGAGATGAATAGATAAAAAGCAGACAACTATTCATCTCCCTGCTGGACAGACTTGTTAGCCTGCATTGAGAGCGAAACTTTTTTGCCAGGGATGCTGGCAGGGCTCCTAATAAAGGAATCATTGATTTAAATACAGAGGGTTTGGGGAGCTGAATCAGAAAAGGTTTATTGTGTTCTACCCATACTCCAGGAATCTCCCCAGACCACTTGCCTTCCCTTGGGAACAAACAGATTTGATTCCATTAACTTGATTGGGGGTGGGGGGGTGGGAAGGCAGAGAAAGGCTTAACTCTCTTGTGGCTATGTAAGGACTCAAGGCTAGTTCCTTTCTTGATCCCTCCTCCTTGTCTCAATGCTGAGTTTTCACACTACATAAATATTGGTTACATGCCTGTGAATTTCTTAGTCAGGTCTCGGTCTCCATCTGACCAGTTTGTTGACATTTTTAAGTCCTGCCCTTTAGGCCATGGAAATAGAGAAAGCAAGAAAGTTTCAGCTGCCATCTTCCTGCTGACGAAATAATCAACACACACCTGTTTTCTGCTGTGAAAACAAACCTACACTTGTTAATGTGATGGCCTTTTAATCTGCAAGATGGTAAGAAGCAGGCATGCTGTAAAATATTGGAATTTAGAAACTTTCTCTTCTGGTTTATAAATTGAACAGGAACAGCAGGAAACTGGCATAAATATCTCTTTCTGTGATGACAGATTATGATGCCACTGCTAAAAATTAGGCTCTCACATGGCAAACAAAAGGGAAGCCCAGCTGTGAGAACAAAGCTTTTGTTTCGATCAAGATGTCAAAAGCAGCTCTTCCACTCTACCAAGTTCAAAACCTAGAAGTAAGCTTCTCTGCAACATTTGGGTAACTTCTTTTTTACACCTTCCATATGGATTCTTCGATGGGATCTCTGCAAAAGTGCATATTTCCAAACGTAGAATGCCTTTTGCTGTTAAAAACTGTGTTGAAAATTGGGAGAAAACAGGAATCTACCTCTGAATGTATGCTCACATTCTGATCCATAAATCAGCTTGGGAGTCAATTAACATTAGTTCCCAAGCTTTTCGTTCCTTAACCATTCCCAATAAAATCACATCCAGGATTAATGAGCCTTGGATATTCTTAATGTGCATATTTAATCCTGTTTTCATTCAAGACTCCAGATTTATAAGCTCTTGGTTTTACCTTTCCAGGTAAACAGAAAATGGTAATGGTATCGCTATACATCCCCTGTCTTTAAAATAGCAGGAGTCATTGATAATTTGACAAAAAAAGGGAGAAAACTTTCTTTGTCAATAATTTTCAGTGATATTAGAAAAACTTTGTAGAAACACCTTTTTGTCAGCATCAAATACATTAGGAAAAAAGTGTTAATGACTTTGCCTATAATACGAAATACATTTTTCTGTACTTCATCTTCCAAAAAGATAATAAATACCCTTTTGTAATGTTTCCACCCTATTTTCATACATTTGGATGTTAAATGATCTCAGATGTTTAAAATGCTAGAAAGAGAGTTTCTGTAGAAAACTGATTTATGTGGCATAGTTTTATCCTTGAAGTGTGAAATGCCACTATTCTATAAATAAAACCACCAAAAATGATCCTATAATGTGATAGCTTCTGGAAATGAAATAATGAATAAGAATACTAATTATTATCAAACCAAGGGAAAAATAAGAAATTGTCTTTTATCTATTTGATTTCATCCATGTTTTAGAATTTATTATGTAGCTTCAAGTAAATATTAGGAACATAATCTTTCTATGGAGTGTAACAGTTAAATATGCTACTAGTGAGTTTAATTCTGTGCAATACGTTCAATTCAGTGCAATACGTTCAAATCAGCTGGAACTGATAAGTTACTTTTGAGACTTTTCTGGATGGCACTCTTAGATTACCACACAACTCTGTACATACGCAATACACATCTCAACACATAAAATATGTATATTATTCATCGACAGATATTTCCACATAAGGGATATTAAATCACAGATAACAAACTTTCCAGATTTTGATATATTTTCCAAAGAGAAAGTTATAAACTAGAGATAAATTCAAGTCTGTACATGTGTACGTGTGCCAATACACGCATAACAATCTTCTGAAATTTTTCATGGTGAAGAAATATTCATTTGTTAATTAAACAGTGGGATGAATATCATAAAGGTGATTTTTCCAAAGGGCAACTGAACTTTCTTGAGACAAGAAAGCCCTTTGGGACAAGCATGACCTGGATGATTGAGAATCTCCATAGATCGTGGGATGAATAAACTCCTTTCATTCATTATTCGTCATGAACCAACACACATCTCTACAATCAACAAATGTATTAGGCCTAAAGAAAAAAAGTATAGATTGTGCAAAACTGCAGACCACCATTGACTCTCTTTTATGTTATTCTACTTGTACACTTTTTTCTTCTTCTGTTCTTCTGCATAACTTTGACTTCCTTCCAGGGGTGGGCTGTTGAGGGTTTGCAGAGGTTCAGGAGAACCTCTAACTAAGATTCTGTGCAATTTGGAGAATATCCAAATCCCACTCCTGGCTGGCCCCGCCCACCCCACCCCTCTCCTCCCCGGAGTCCCCAATGGCCCATTTTGGATGCAAGGTAAGTGCAGGGCATGCACAGAGGCTCAGGGAGAGCAAAAAATGGGCCTACCGGAAGTTCGGGAAGGCCAGGCCTCCAGAAGGCCTCCAGAGGGCTTCCAGAGCATGGGGAGGCCATTTTTGCTCTCCTGGATGCTCGAGGAGAGCCTCTGGATCCCAGGGTGGGCAAAAATGCCCCCCTGCCATAGTGCAGGAGGTTGAATAGGCCACACCTACCATGTCCACGCCCACCCAGCAACCAGGCAAAGAACCCCTTGCTAAACTTTTTGAAGCCCACCCCTGCTTCCTTCCCATTTTCTGATACTTTCCCCTGGTACATTGGGAAGTCATTTTACTTGACAAAAAACAGTGGTTCCCTCCCCTCAATTATAGAAAATAAAAAAATGTAATTTCCTGCAATTACTGTTAAATCTGAACTCACCTTTGTTTACAATGTTTTGTGGAATTGTTTAGCATTTCAAAGAAATTTTTTGGGTCTAAAGTCTATTTACTGATAGGACTTGAAGTTAATGCTCTTGAGGTCTAAGTTGAACTCAAGAGATCTATAATCATTTATTATATAAAGTGAGTGACTTGGTTCCTACAATCTTTGCTCATGTATATCTCCTCTTCTCAATTTGAGACTTTTCTCAGTTGTGAGAAGATCTGAAGAGGCCTCTATTTTCATCCAGTTTCAGAAATAAAGTTTTTTGTCATGAACTGGGATGGCAAACAATTTGAAGTTTGCACTCAGAGAAACAGGAGCAAAGAAGACATGCTGCTCTACACTGCAAAGTCCCATATAAAGAGGGCAGGCCACCACTAAGAAGAAGATATAAAGGTTCAGGTCAGCTTGCTTATCATCTGACAGGGATTGGATCCTTGCAAATTAGCTTTGAAAAGGAAGCTTGCTGAATAGTTTTGGGCTGCCAATTGCTCCCCCTCAATTGACCTTATAGGCTTATTATGGGGTGAAGTTGTGGGGGGAGGAGGAAGTGCTATGTGCATTGAGCTTCTGCAAGAACAAAGGGCTATAAATGTTGCTTTTCTTTCTCAGCATATGTCAGAATTTTGTTTTCCGTTTAAACTTCAGCCTACAAATCTGCCTCCTCCCTAAGGTGTTTTCTATTTTCATAGCACTTCACATTCAGCTGAAGAGTCATAAATACAACACACAAAATATATCTTCACAGTGCACAGAATTATCATACAAGATGTGACAATGGCACTTGTTTAGTTTGTTTTTAAATGGCATTAACCAAATGCATGACAAGAAGTCTCTCTATAGCTATGAAGTGTTCACTGTTTTGAGGAAGACCTACTGAATTTCACGTGTGGGACAAAAAGCAACCTGGGCAAGACAGTTTTATTTATTAAGAATATTTATGTCTTATCCTTCCGACAGAATATTGCTCCTAGTGGATAAATATAAAAAGGATATAATTAAAGAAAAACAGATGGTTGAACATATTTAAAAATATGCTATTAAAAACAAGCTGGTGTTCAAATCAATTGTCCTGTTTCATGAAAGTTGTCTTCCACTTGAAGAACCACCCCGCCCCCATCCCGACACACACACATTTCTTTTCTCAAGCAACTTTTGATTTTCTTTGGAAGATTTTCAGTGGGTTCTTTGAGGTGTACCATTGCTATGGCAGAGGGAGTCCCTATGTGTCTCTTCAGGTATCTATCTGTTTATTTCTACTACATTTCTCCTTAACGCTCTGCAGCTGCTCTGGATTCCTCCATTTCCTGCTTGGAAAAATACCCTCAAGAGAGACATAACAACTTTCCTATTGGTTCCCAAAACAATGGGGAAAGGTGGGATAAGACAAGAGGGGCTTAAATGTTTGTCTACAAGAGTTCCTTAAAATGTAATTATCCTTTGCATATTTAAATATATGTTCCTTTTTTCCAGTTGAACTACTAGAGTCAAAATATTCTGAAATGTACAGCATAAAGCATGGACACATTGTTTCATGCAGGCCCCTAGATCAGGGGTGAAATCTACTTACCTTCCTTACTGGTTCGAAAGTGTATGCTCCACATGCATCACATGCGATTTTAAAACCAGGAAGTAATGACATCCGGGCGGGTGGGCGGAGCCTTGCGCTGCCACCACTACAGGTTCCCCAAACCACCCGCCACTGCCGCTACCGGTTCACCTGAACTGGTGCGAACCAGTAGCATTTCACCCCTGCACTAGATTCAGCTTATGGTCACTCGCTCACCCACTCAGAGTCCTGGAAAATAGCCACACTCAAATCACCTTCAATCAAATACTGAAGCAGAACCAGGTCTTTAGAATACACAGAGACCCAGCAAATTTAAAACAATAACAAAATTTTACTGGCTACAACAAATATATATTTTCTTTCTCACACACACATAAATACATTCATCCACTTACCCTCTTCCTAGTCTAGCAGGCACTAGCCAAAGGGATGGAATCTGGATTCAAAGATGACTCAAATTGTGTGCAGACTTCAGGACCTCTTTTATCTCCCCAACTCATTGCTTTGTTGATTCACAGGACTGATAGCTACTCTTGCCATGTTGATTTACAAATCTGGTGGCTCTTGATGAGACTTCGGAAGGGCTCTCCCATGTGCTCAGACCCAACTTCTTTTGTCTGGTTCAGGTGACAATTTTTTATTGGTTCTTTCTTAACTACTTTCCCCAAGGGAGCTTTTCATGGCTTTAGGTCACCCTGCTTATGTGCTTGCTTCATCTATAGCAGGGGTGTCAAACTCATGGGCCGTGGGCTAGCTGCATCACGAGCTGGCCATGCCCACTCTTGGTTTAGTGAAGGGGGAAAAAGTTGTGATTCGTCACATGATCACAACATGGCGCCACAAGTTTGACACCCCTGATCTATAGGTATGGCAGTTTAGGCCTACTCTCACAGCACAAACATGTATTTATTGCTTTTAGAAAGGTATGCACAGGCTACCTACTGTGTGAAGTAGTATTCTGAATTAGTGACATGTATTTTTTTCCCCAAAGACATCTCAGACAATAGGATGTGTAATATAGACATTGAGGAGAGTTAAAAGGCAAAAGAAAGAACAAGATGGGACAGGAAATCAGAGGTCGTAAAAATGGAGACAAGAGCTATTAATCCTACTATAGAGAATTATTCAATACAAAGAATATGGTCATTATGACTACACAGAAGACACATTTATCAGAGGCATTTTTAAAAGAATTAGTTTGAGGTTGGTAAATAGGAATAGAAGAAATGGTAGCTGACAGATAATAGAAATGGGCTGAACACAAATGTAATTGTGCCACAAAATCTTAGGGAAAATTATGGCCCTCTTTGTTTGGCTCTTGAAAAGGTGATGGAAACAGTGGGTAACAACTATTCAGAATGCAATCCTTTGACATCATCCCCAGAAAATAGCATTTAGGCTTCCAGGAAGTCTGCATAATTTTGTGTATATATTTGTTACTATATGCCTCTTGCATGACTTTTGATCCTGCAGTGACAATTCAACTCTACAAATATATTTTCCTAGCTTTTAGCTGAAATAGCCTGTGTGAGAAATTGCAGCCAGATGGACAAAACAGCTGTTGAAGATTTTTTTTTTTTTTTTTAGGTACATGAACCATTTTCCCAAGGCTATTTTAACAAGTCGAAATAGCCTTCCTGCCTTTCTGGTCAATCTCTAGGTCTTTCATAAATGTATTTATATTAATACCATTTTTGCCACCTTATAGGATATGATCTAAAGGCTCTTATATAGTATATACAATTTGTCCTTTCTTCCACTTTATCTGACAAAGTTGTTATTATTTCAAAGAACTCCATATATCTCTTAGCCAGAGACTTTCAGCTCTGAGTATCTGAACAATCAGCTTCTGCTTCATTAGGTTATAATTGCTAGCAACTGTCTCATTAGACACGGCTAGGATTAATATGTCACTGGAACCTCTCTCCCCAGCATGGGAAGGCAATGGCAAGACAAGCTGTGCATCAGTGCTAATCATATTTGTTGAAGTGCATGGATATTGTTGAAAAATGAACGGAATAACTTTTGGCTTGCCAAGGGTGTAAGCCTGTAGAGGTCAATTGTTTCATTATGGGCACATGTTAAAAATCAGGAGGTTCATAGTTTTATATTATTGGTAGAAGCATCCCCAAGAAAAATTCTGCTCAGAATCATTTCTACACATAAGGGAGAAAGTAAGATTCAAATCTCTAAATGTCTATAGATATTCTCAGTCATCCTGGTAATGGTTGTCTCAAAGGTGCTTTTTAAAAAGGCATCTGGACTTTCTTTGTTTTTCCTTGAAGAAGTTTCGCTTCTCATCCAAGAACTGAAGAAGCTACTTGGATGAGAAGCAAAACATTTTCAAGGAAAGACAAAGAAAGTCTTTGGGACATTCAAATCTCTATTTTTGTTGTAGCCCCTAAGTGCTGTTGCTGCTTTGTTCATTGTTTTGAAGACTTCTGAATCTGATTTTCAGGAGATGTAGGGGACTTCAAAGGAAGTTTGGAATGAATTAGATAGATTCTTCCCACACATATTGTATACTAGAAAATACTAGAAAAATTGGGTTTCTGTGGACAGAAGGAGTCTTTTCATCTATAGGAAGATTTTGCTGGTTCCAACTCTTCGTTTGGATTCAGCAAAAATTCTTTGTTTCGATTCATTGTAATGAAATATGGACTTTTGCTTATTTTGTGGCAGGGGTAGGTTGTTCTTCAACCATAGCTGAATATGAGAACATGCTTTCTAAGCCTATGATAGACATTACATATACAGGTCTATAACAATTTCCCTAACACTTCTCCCTCTTTCTTTAGAAATAGCACTTTTGGGAATAGAAGTCATGTAAAGAAGCACTGAGGAAAAGAAACTGTTATTGTTCCCTGTTTGTTTATTTCACAGAGTTCTGGCCCTTGGCTGCTGCTAACAACTATTAACCTTCCATGGCAAGAATCATGATTGCCTGAATATATAATGTTTTTGTAAAAGTTCTCAATAGAGGATAATTACAATATTACTATGCACATAGACACCGAGTTGTTATCAGAACTAATGCTCTACGGGTCACTATACTTTAAAATGTGCTTTTTATAGTAGCCTCTAGTTCTGTGATGGCAAACCTATGGCCATCAGTGGGCATGCAATCTCAGTTCTGGTGCACATGCGCACGCCAGTCAGCTGATTTTCAGGCCTTCTGGGCCCACTGGAAGTTGACAAACAGGCTGTTTCCGGCCTCCGGAGGGCCTCTGGGGGGAGTGGGGAAGGGAGTTTTCACCCTCCTTAGGCTCGTAGAAAGGCTCTGGAGCCTGGGGAGGGTGAAAAACGGGCCTACCTGGCCCACTGTGCCATCACATGCCAAAACTGGGGGAAGCACGGGGGGGTTGCACAAATATGCATGGGGGCAGGGCGCATAGAATTATGGGTGTGCACCCAACACCTCCCCCCCGCTCCCCCCACTTTTGGCATGCAATGGCAAAAAAGTTAGCCATCACTGTTCTAGTTTAAAGCTGATGTAATTTAGATGAAAATCCAAACAATTCACTATTGCTGGTGCTCCTTCTTTTTTCCTGCTTCTGTT
This sequence comes from Ptyas mucosa, assembly GCA_012654045.1. NCBI lineage: Eukaryota > Metazoa > Chordata > Lepidosauria > Squamata > Colubridae > Ptyas > Ptyas mucosa. The sequence continues at coordinate 10,014,168 of WNWU01000030.1, read as the reverse complement.
CCAGCATCTTGTAATGGAGACAGAACGATAGAGGGAACATACTGAAAGTTGAATTCTTTTAAATGTAAGATGATATGACGTGGGCGGAGAAAGAAATGGGATCTATTGATGTATTTTACTTGCATTTCTGCATATGATCTCCAGACAGGATAGTATAATCACAGCATGGTGCATAAATCTTAACATAATAGCTTTAACAGATTTCTCAGAGCCACTACAATTTAGCATGCCAAAGCACTCTTAAGGAAACTTTAATTTATATTATTAATTGTGTGGTATGAAGGTGAAAATGGGAAGAAGGTAAAAACAGGCAATTCGCTTTGCCTTAAAAATGGCATGAATTTGTAGCCAATACTTAAAAGAATAATAACTGAATAAAACTAAAAATCTGTTGGATAGGACAAATTGTGAGCTAAATCTTTGCAAACTAACATGAAGATCCATTTAATGGACAACTATGGGTCAGCCAGCTTCTTCAGGTGGACAGAATTGTCTGAACAATAATTTGGGGTCCCAAGTCAAGCCAGGATTACACAAGAACAAATCAGAATGAAATCCAGACATGCTGTGTGTAGAAAGGAGATTATTTATTCCCAAAAGCAAAGAAGTTTGTTCCTTGGGGTAGTTACAAAAAGAAAAAAGAACTGATGTTCAAAGGGGCTGTTTTATAGGGGGTCTGGTCCTTTGTGTTGTGGGGCTTGTGAGGCATGTTTGTTTCTTAATTGTCATTCTGCCCAGAAGGTCAATCTTTATTGTCTTTTTGTCTGCCGGTTTCCTTCTTTGTTGTGTTCTTGGTGTTTGGGCAGCTTATTGTAGGTTTTGGAGAAGTGTGGGTGAACAGGTTTTTTGCCTAATTAATCTTGCCAGGCAGTCGATTTCTGTATTTCTCAGTTGATTGTTCAGCGGAGGTGCAATTTAACCATCTATTGTTATATTGAAAGAGCCTCTGATAATAATTTGCCCTTATTTACAATGTACAGAAGCTTTACGTGAATGATCTAGGATGAAAAAAATAAGATTTGTCAGAAAAATACTAGAATGGATAATTAAGATCTTTATGATATCTCTGATCATAGCTGACCAATTGATTGATTATGTGTCATCAAATCATTATTGATTCCACACAGTTTTTCTTCATGACTATCTATCCCTCAACTGGTCCTTTAGGACAATCAGTCCCTAACACATTCTGCTTGAGAGAAGTTTCCTGAGGATGGGATCCAGCATGAGTCCAAAAGCTTGGAAAACTAAATCTCTGGTCCTGGTGACTGATCCAGATTGGATCCTGCAACATTATCCTGGGACATATATATTTGCCTTCATTCATAATCAGTTCCTAACTTAGTTTTTCAAATGAATTCAACCACCTTGTTATTGGTCTTCTCTGCTTCTCGTTTCTTTTTTTTAAAAATTAAATTTTATTCATATTAAAATATTGGACACAGTGTGACCATCCTGGCACCATACACACTAAAATATAAAGCAAATATCATATATACTCATCATACATTACTGATAATATACAATTATTCTGCCCACTATACTCATTTATATTTACATATATTACATCATATTTCATGTCTACAAATCCTCATTTTTTCCTGTTCCAACTCCCACCTCTCAGTTCCAACCATTGATAAAATCTATTCCATATATCATGATATTCTGTCTCTCCTTTATTTTTTAATTCTAATGTCAATCTATCCAATTCTGCGCAAACCAATTTTTTCTTTATTATCCCCCTTTCTAAAAGCATATTTTCACTTTTTCATTGTTGGGCATATACCATTCTCGCTGCTGTTATAATATATAATATTAAATATGTTGACCCTTTACGACAGCCCTCTGTTATGATTCCTAATAAAAATAATTGTGGTTTAAATTCTAATCTTTGTCCAACCATTTTTTCTAACCACATCTAATCCGTTGCTAAAATTCCTTTGCTTTTTTGCATGTCCACCACATGGGGCAATATGTGCCTGGTACTTGATTGCATTTCCAGCATTTCGGTGATATACTACTGAACATTTTAGTCAATCTTGCTGGATGTGAGGGCAATCTGGCTGCGACATCTGTCACCCCATTGATCACCAGGTTTGATTTGGCTGATCTGGCTGGCTAGGCGGGTGTTCCCTTCCTCCCTCACCGCTCCATGTGCGTCCCTCTCAAAGCTGCATGCTCGGTAAAAGAGGACAACCATCCCAGATAGAAGGAGTGTACCGATCTTTAGTCAAGGGTATATGATAGCTGCGCTCCCCTGCTAGAACCTCCAAAAGAGCTCAAGGTCTGCTTCTTGTTTCTTGAACAGCTCCCAGTGTAGGCCTTCTTGAGTGTCTTTGTCCTAAGTAAGAATAGTTTGAGCCTGGTCAGTGATGGGATTCAGCCAGTTTGGACCAGTTTAGGTGAACCAGTAGTTAAATTGCTGGCTATCCCTGCCCCTTCCTGCCCTGCTCCTTCCAGGAGTCCCCACGGGCTCCACGGGCCCCATCCTAGATAAGTGCAGGGAGGCCTGCTAGTCCCAAAACGGGGGTGGTGGTAGGGTTGCAGTGTGTTCCTCCTTTGGCCCATTTTTGCTCCCAGGCCTCAGGAGGCCTCTTTGGCTGAAAACAGGGCATGGGTTTGGTGCTTCTGTGGCCTGTTTTTGCTCCCAGGAGGTTTCAGGGAGGCCTCTTAGGCCCAAAACAGGGTGCAGGGGGCACATCCCCCCTCACGGCCCATTTTTGCAGGGAGGCCTCTTAGGCCCAAAACGGGGTACAGGGGGTGCAGTGTGTCCTCCTGAGGCCTGTTTTTGCTCCCGGGGGGTGGTGGTGCAGGAGGCCAGGTGCTGCCTGTCACACCCGCTGACCACAACCTGGGTGGCTACACCCAGCCAGCCAGTCATTAGGGCAGAGAACCAATTGTTAAATTATTTGAATCCCACCACTGAGCCTGGTTATGAGAATTTTGAGCTGATTTGTATGTAGGTAAGTGTGTAGAGATATATTCATATCTATTCATTGGGGAAATAATTTTATGTTTGTCACATTTATAAAACATAATATTTTAAGGAAGGTTTATATAATATCTATTATTGAAATAGTTAATCTCCCTTCTCTCCTCCAAATTAATTTCATTGTTATGACAGTGATTTTCTAATTAACAAGGAAAACACAGAGAACATTGATGGCTAATGCAGTGACTTATTTATTCGTTTAAAATCTATATATTTCCTTTAGAATTTCCCATTAAATAATCAAACGATTGGATTCTACTGGTTTGAAAGTAGATTTTGCCTTGTTCTTTCATTTTTACTTAGAGCAATGGTAAGGAATTTGCAGCTTGAAGATATATTGGAGAAAGAATAGTTGGAAAAGATGGATGGAAGATCACTCACCCTTATGATGGTACCAAGGTAAATCTTTTCGAAAGACTTCATGGAGACCTTTGGGATAAAACAGTAACCTCTGGGGGAAGAGGGAGGCAATCAATAAAAAAAAATTGAAGGGAGTAAACAATTTGACTTCAGCTTTGGTTCCTAAAGACTTCTTGTCCGAGTTTTATCTGGTAGTAGTTACTGGTGATGTATAAATGGAAAGCAATCCTCACCTCAGCAGGATTCAAATTGGCTATTACATATATTTGGAAGTACGAATCCTATAATTCTGCAGTAAATAGTGATAATGGGAGAGCTGGAAATAAATTCTAAGGAAAAATGTCCATTATTCTAAAAATACATCAGCAGTCAGGTCATATAGAGAGAATGATTGATGAATAGATTACCAAACAAATATATCAAATCATTTGGGTGGAATGGATTGAAGCTTCAAAAGGGAATAGTTGTAAAACAACAACAACAAATGATAATGTATAAATTGCTGGATGGAATGGCAAATATAAAGGTACATTGCAAGGACAGGAAAGTATAGATTACTATTATAAATTACTTATACCTATGTTTAGCCATTAGAATGCAGTATTGCAGGCTCATTCAGCTCACTGCCAGGAGTTAGATCCTCACCGGCTCAGGGTTGACTCAGTCTTCCATCCTTCCAGGGTTGGTAAAATGAGGACCCATATTGTTGGGGGCAATATGCTGACCCTATAAACTGCTTAGAGAGGGCTGTAATGCACTGTGAAGCGATATATAAGTCCAAAAACTGCTGCTATTGTTATTTTATTTTTATAATGTTTCTTTTCTGATAACTTTCCCGTACTGTGCATAACATTCATTGCTTGTTCAAGAAATGAACAAAGTGATAGGAATGTACATACAATACTATGTCATTTGTCCTATTTTATTCATGGAATCAACTTTAAGCATGACTAAACCTGTATCTAACCTAAGGTCATGCTGAATTCATGCAACCTCCAAATCAAATAATGTTGTTTTGTTTTCATCTTTTCCACCTCTGGAATATATGACTGAATTTACTTTAAAGCACTTTGTATATAAGGACGAAATACTCTTTTGGGGCTATAGCAGTGATGGCTAACCTTTTTGTTGTTCTGTGCCAAAAGTGTGTGCGTGCGTATACAACAGCATGCCCGTGTGCCGGCACCCATAATGCAATCTGCGCACCCCTCCATGTGCCCTACCTCCCTGTGCATGTGTGCATGACCCCTCTTGCGCCCCCCCATGAATGTCCACATGAACCCCCCGCCCCGTTTTGAGCCTAGTAAGCCTCCCTGCAGCCTCCTAGGATCAAAAATGGGCTGCGGGGGGGGCGCTGCACCCCCTGTGGTCTCCCTGTCCCCTGCCCATGCGTGCACAACCCCCCGCACATGCACACATGTCTTCCACATGTGCCCCACCCCCGCGCATGCACAGCAGATACCTGAAAATCAGCTGGCCGGTGGGAGGCACGCATGCATGCGCGGTGGAGCTGAGCTGGGCGATGGCTTGCGTGCCTGCAGAGAGGGCTCTGCATGCCAGTTGTGGCATCCATGCCATAGGTTTGCCATCATGAGGCTATAGTATTTGGGTTGCAGATATCTGAAGAATCACTAGATGGCAGTAGAAAGTTAAGGGTCTAGTGGCAATCTTGACGTTTCCAGACTACATGTGGTTGTCCTACCCTCTTCTATTGCTTCTGCTTCTGAAATGACAATTCCTGATATAATACATACCTTTGTGCTATATGTTTGCCTCTGATTATATGCTGCAATGGATGTTAAGGAGAGGAATGTATTTCTTCAGGGTTACTGCAAGCCTCCTTCAGCAAAAATACATATGATTTTCCAATGAATAAAAGCCAGCCTTTGCACTCTTTAGCCAGCTCTTGCATTTCAGGATATAATTTGAATGCTATCAAAATCAATTTGAGCTTTGCTGTGTGATTGTGTCTCAGCAGTAGCAGCACCTGGCTGGCTTTTCTGTCCATGGAAGCTAAGCAAGGTAGAGTCTAGTTAATAGTTGCACAGGAGACTGCCAGGGAATCCCAGGGCTGTAGGCCAGTCTGAAAGGTTAAAATGTGTCCTGGAAGAAGGTTAAGATAAGCTCCTGTTCTATTATTGCCAAGAAAATGATGTGACTATAAACCATGAAGTCACAGAGAGTTGAACTCAGCGTGAAGATTTTACTCTTCTATCAAATAAAGTAGCAGCAGATTTTCATGTTTTATGAAAATCCAACCTTGTTTGAAAGAGTGACAAGATGGAGAAACAGGGCTTGCTTGCTATTCCTTTTATATTTACAAAGAAGAAAATGATTTCCCCCCAAGCAATAATATCAGGAAACCTCTGGTTGGAGAACAAGTCAAGGTTAATCTAAATGGGGTATTTCTATAATTCAGTCACAGAGCACAGCAATACGGAATGTAATCCTTATCAAAAGACGATGGCAATATTATTTCAAAGGTACTCACAGCATGGTTGCAGAATGATACGTTTTCAAAAAGAAAGAAACCCTTATGACTTTTTCTTTTTTTTTTATTGAAGCAGAGGTGTTCCATGTCTGGCAGTCTAATTTATGTTTTCCCTTTGGTCTCAAGAAAAATGAAGGGGTTCAGTTAAGTCTCTTACAGTTAAGTCTATAGTTCATGGACATCATAGACTCTGTGACATAATGCAAGACCAGTCTTTGCTATCTAATAGTCAATAGGGTGAAACATAATGGCACAAATACTTCAACATTTCTTTTTCTATTTGATTAACAACATTTTTGGTAAGGGGAGTTTTATTTTCAGCACAACCATCCATATATATTTTGGATGATATGTTTGATTAAAAAAACTTATTGGGCCAAATATGTTATTATTTATATTCATATTGAGATAAAATCTGTTATAAATCAGGCTTGATTTCTTGTTACTACTGAGACATGTCCTTGTCTATCACTTTGGTCACCACAAGGAATTGGGAGTAGCCATTTCTTTGACTTCTTCCCTGACATTTCTTATAGAAGTCTATCTTAGTTCACATGACCAATAACCTTCATTAGAAAATCAGTTGATTCATATCTGAGTCCTCCAGAACTTTCAGATTGATAATCATATGCTGATGGTCATTTACTTGCCAAAGGTGTCAATAAAATATCACAGAGAATTCCCTTGAAGGGCTTAATATTTGTTTCAACAAACCTCCCTTCTTAATGAAGGAGTTTGTTTTGTAACTCTTGATCCATGACAACTAGCCCCTCCCCCTGCAGTTTTCTTAGCAAAGTTTTTCAGAAATGGTTTGCATTGTTTCCTACCTAAGGCAGAGAGAGAGAGAGAGAGAGGGAGGGAGGGAGTAAGTGAGTGTTGGCTTTGTGTCCAAGGTGGGACTAGAACATTGGATCCTGGATTATAGGACTCAGAAAGCAGAATGAATGAATGAATGAATGAATGAATGAATGAATGAATGACCTTGGTGCATTTAACCATTATACAACACTTCCTTTGAATCCCCATTTACCTTGTTTTAAAAGTCTATAGCTGATTATTTGAAAACAAATTTTCAATTTTATGTCATTCACATATATTTGCTAATTCCAAACTACTTGATATTCTGCTGTATTTTTTTACATGTTCATTCTCTCATCTGCTAATGATGAAAACCTATGTCTGTATATGAAAGTACTATGTTACCATTTCCTAGGCAACTTTATTAATGTTGAACTGGATTATTATAATAATCTCTAGCCAATGCATTATAAGTATTACATTTTCCTATGTACACACACCAAAATGAAGAACCCAGAAAGCATTTGCTTATGTCCCTGTGGCATTTAAATTAAACAATTTTTTAGAGAAAACTGGGGTAAATTCCACCTTGATATAATTAGTTCAATGAGTGGCAGGATAATAGCTGAAAAAGTAGTCTGGGTACATACAATTAATTAATTAACCATGTTTTGAGTAGTAAAATGAAGAAATGCACCCATCTTTATGGGCTGAAATTGACTCATGTAATTTTATTAAAGAGACTTTAGTACTCTAAATGGTTTAAGGAAACCTAATGATAAGAGGAAACCAAAAGCAAGCAAATATTAAGTTACACAAGGAAATAGTTAAAGAAAAATGTGGAAAATAAATGTGGAAAAAGTAAAAAAATGAATTAACAGTTTGTTCTCTCTCAAAATATAGTGTGCAGTAATAGCCAACCAACTTTAAAAAGAACATGGTTAATTAGACAGGGGAAAGGAAAGGGCAATGACTATTATTACAAATGAGTCACATGGAGACAGGCAGAACACAAAGGGAACATTGTGTACATGTGTATTTACTTTTTCAAAAATCCTTGGTTTAAGGAGAAATTTCAGGTATGACCAAAAGTGTGCATGATGAATTCAAAGGAATTCATCTTTGAGCCTATTCAGTAATGATAAGAGCAGCAAAACAATTGCCCTCCATGTTTATTTGTATGGACTTTCCATGTGAATTCTCACCCAGTGGCCTTATTCTCTTATGGATAAAGTTGTTCATATCCATTCCGGTTTAATATCTATGGAGATCTTCAGTCATCCAGGTCATGGTTGTCCCAAAGATGATGTTCAAAAGGGAACTGAACTGGACAAAACTGGACAAAAATCCAGTTGACTTTTGAACAACATTCTGGTTTAAACATCCATTGGGCACAACTAAGGAAGATGAGCAGGCAGAATCTGCATTTCAAGCAGAGATTCTTTTGATCTTGTGGCAGCTTATGAAGTGGATAAAGGCCCCCAGTATGTACCTAGCTCTGCGCTAGATCCATGCCCTTAAAGACTCCTTTAGATGTGTATTCATGTCTTGAAGGCAAGGTCTATTACAGACAGCACCCTCCAATCAAGGGGATCTGTTAGAGGAACTCTGTGATGAAATTTGGGGAAATTTCTTGATGAACAGAAGCAAAACATCAACTCAGCTGAGGGGAAAAAAAGAAAGTGTTAAAAAGAAACTTAAAATTGCCCCCAGCTTAACTTTCTTTGTCTAAGACGAAGAGAAGGGCAAATTATCTTTCATGATTGTATTAAAATTGGGAACTACCCAGAGTTGGTTATAAGGTGGATAGCTATATAAATGTTTTATAAATGGATAGATAGATAGATAGATAGATAGATAGATAGATGATAGATAGATAGATAGATAGATAGATAGATAGATAGATAGATAGATAGATTATAGCCTATATGAATGAAGTAGAATTCTACTGCTTCTTAGGGTGTCTGTTTTCTGATGTGATTTTCCTCAAAGGGCTGATAACTCTTACTAGGAGATTGTCATTTTGGGTAGTAGAGCCATCGTTATGGAACATATTTTGCCAGTGTAATCAGTTGTGGGATTCAGCCAGTTCAGACCGGTTTGGGCAAACTGGATGTTAATTTTAATCTGGTTCGCTGAACTAGTAGTTGCAAGGACTGGCTGACCTCACCCACCCCTCCCCTCCCAGGAGACTCCACATGGCCTGTTTTCAATGCCAGGTAAGTACAGCATCCGCGCAGAGGCTCCGCCAGGGCAAAAAATGGGCCTCCTGGAAGTTTCAGAAGTCTGGAAATGGGCCAGTTTCTGGCCTCCAGAGGGCCTCAGGAGTCCGGGAGAGGCCATTTTCACCCTCCCGGAGGCTCAAGGAAAGCCTCCAGAGCCTGGGGAGGGTGAAATCACCCCCCTGCCATGATGCAGAAGGCCAAATAGGCCACGCCCACTATAACACACCCACCCAGCAACCGGGCAGAGAACTGGTTGCTAAAATTTTTGAATCCTATCTCTGAGTGTAATGGTATGTGGAAACGACCTTTGGCGACAGGAGGAAGAACCACAGACTAGGCAGCTGTCATGCAAAAAGTATCTCAGCCCATAGGGGGGAAAATTGGGGGGGACACATGGGAATCATTTCAGAAGGGATCCTCCCTAGTTTTCAAGACGAGAAAAGAAAAAGAGGAGATAAATATGTTAATCTTGCAAAATTCTGTTAAAGTAACCTTACAATAAGTATATAGCTAGTACTTTCTGTTATGTTAAATTACATTTTACTGACAAAGAAATAAAGGGAGACTAGTATAGAACTATTACAAGCTATTTAGCTCTCATCATTTAGCCATACCCTTCTGGGATTCAAACACTACTTTTTCTCCCACCAGAGAAAAACACTACTGACAGTTATCTTTCTTGTTTGGACTACCTTGAAGGAAGAGATAAGGATACCATTCCTTGTGTAAATTTACTGGCAGATTACAGGGAAAGAAAAAGTAAAAATTCTCTTGCTAAAGTTCAATTTTCATGAAATTTTTTTCCCTCTTTGATTGGTTCTTAACTACAGTGTTCCTGAAAACACACACACATAGTTATTTCACATTAAAAAGCACCAAAGAGGAGATTGCAAATTAATATGGTGCTTACGTCCCATCTATTGGAGTTATATAGTAATGTATCGTAGTGGCCCAAGCTTCTCTTCAGATGGTTTGATAAAATTTGAATGGTGGTTTTTACTGTAATATTTATTAGTTGTTTCTAAACAATTATTCTAAACAATTTGTCAAAAAAAAAAAAGTCAAAGCACAGTGTGAAAAGAACAGGCTATACTGGCATTGCACAAGTGGCTTAGATTCACAAACCAAGTTTGTATTACATTAGGACCCTTTGTGTTCTCCAAGCAGATTTACAGAGATAGTTCCCATTAATACAATAATGTCGTAAGTTCCTTTTGCATCAGGATAAGAATATTATGTACCCCAGTATCTCATAATTGATGCCATTCTGGTCCCTTGCACCTTTCTTTGCAGCAGTACACAGAATGAAAAACAAGTCCTTTTTCGTATAGAATGTCAACAACTTACATTAATGCCAAATGTATAAGATGGAACAGTGGTGGATTGCCCCCGGTTCGGACCAGTTTGCAAGAACTGGTAGTAAAACTGGAGGGGGGGCTCCGCCCTCCACCCCGGATGGCGATCTGTGCATGCGATCCCCTTGCAAACCGGTAGTAAAGGTAAGTAGCACCCACCCCTGAGGTGGAATATTTATTAGAAGTACTGTGTGGGGGGGAGAGAAACTATGATTACTATATTAACAATGGGAAGGCTACTGTCCCTTATGTTTGGAAGTATTAGGAACAAAATTAATTTCTCACAAAGGAATTGCTATATCTTTGGATTAGATCTAAATTAATGAAGATTTATCAACTCAGATATGTTTTTTAATGTGGCCTTGTCATGTTGATTACATTTTTTTTCCTACTAAGGCTGAAAATAAAACAGTAGAGAATGGGACGGGGGAACCACACAGGCTACTATGGGGAAATATGCCATTTATATAGAGCAAACTCAAAATAAACAGAGAGAGTGGTTTAAGCACCTTTTGTGCTCTTTTGTCAATGGATGGTAGCAGATATTTCCTTCTTTTGGATACTGGGGAGCTCAATATGTTTTATTTATTTATTTATTTATTTATTTATTTAAAATTTATATACCGCCCTTCTCCCTGAGGACTCAGGGCGGTGAACAGCCAGAATTAAAAACATACAATACAAATATTAAGAATTAAAATACATATAAATTTGGCTCCAATTTTAAAACTAACAAACCAATTTAAAAAACGTCTAAAATTTCTTCCTAAGCCAGCCCGGCTTGTTGAAAAAAGTAGGTTTTAAGGGCACGGCGGAAGGCACTGAGGTCTTGAGATCTCCTTATCTCAGGGGGCAGCTGGTTCCAGAGGGTAGGTGCCCCCACAGTGAAGGCTCTCCCCCTGGGGGTCACCAGCCTACATTGTTTGGCTGATGGCACCCTGAGGAGGCCCTCTCTGTGGGAGCGCACGGGTCGGTGGGAGGTCATTTGTGGCAGTAGGCGGTCTCGCAGATCACTAGGCCCTATGCCATGGAGCGCTTTAAAGGTGATAACCAACACCTTGAAGCGCACCCGGAAGACCACTGGGAGCCAGTGCAGCTCGCGCAGGAGCAGTGTTACATGGGAGCGCCATGTTGCTCCCATCACTACCTGCGCGGCCGCATTCTGGACCAGTTGAAGCCTCCGGGTGCTCCTCAAGGGGAGCCCCATGTAGAGAGCATTACAGTAGTCAAGGCGAGAGGTGACAAGGGCGTGAGTGACTGTGCACAGGGAATCCCGATCGAGAAAGGGCCGCAACTGGTGAATCAGGCGAACCTGACAAAAGGTCCCCCTGGTCACAGCCGTCAGATGATCCTCCAAGGACAGCTGCCTATCCAGGAGGACTCCCAGATTGCGAGCCCTTTCCGTGGGGGCCAGAGACTCGCCCCCAATAGTCAGTGATGGAGTCAACTGACTATATCGGGATGCCGGGAGCCACAGCCAATCAGTCTTGGAAGGGTTGAGCTTGAGCCTGTTCTTCCCCATCCAGATCCACACAGCCTCCAGGCACTGGGACATCACTTCAAGGGCATCGTTGGGGTGGTCTGGGGTGGAGATGTACAGCTGGGTGTCGTCAGTGTACTGATGGTATCTCACCCCAAAACCACGGATGATCTCACCCAGCGGCTTCACATAAATGTTGAACAAAAGGGGCAAGAGGACTGATTCCTGTGGCACTCCACATATAAGAGGCCTCAAGGTCGACCTCTGCCCCCCTGCCAACACAAACTGCGACCAGTTAGAGAGGAAGGAGGAGAACCACCGTAACACAGTGCCTCACACCCCCAGCTCTTCCAACCGATGCAGCATGATACCATGGTCGATGGTATCAAAAGCCGCTGAGAGATCTAACAGGACCAGAACAGAGGAGCAGCCCCTGTCCCGAGCCCTCCAGAGATCATCAACCAATGCGACCAATGCCGTTTCCATGCTGTGCCCAGACCTGAAACTGACTGGAACGGATCTAGATAAGATGTTTCCTCCAGGAATTGTGGAAACTGTTGCGCGACCACACTCTCAACAACCTTCGCCATAAAGTGAAGGTTGGAGACAGGACGATAGTTAGCCAATATTGCCGGATCCAGGGACGGCTTCTTGAGGAGGGGCCTCACCACCGCCTCTTTCAAGGCAGTGGGGAAGTGACCCTCACTCAATGAAGCGTTGATAACGCCCTGGAGCCAGCCTCGTGTAACCTCCCGGGAAGCCAGTACCAACCAGGAGGGACACGGGTCCAGTAAACATGTGGCCGCACTCAGTCTCCCCAGAATCCTGTCCACATCCTCAGGGGTCACAGAGTCAAACTCTCCCCAGATAATATTCTCAAGACTATTACTTGTCACCCTGCCTTGATCTACCCAGTCGGGTCCAAATCCCCCCGGATCTGAGCGATTTTGTCATACAGGTATTGTCCAAAGTCCTCTGCCCTGCCTTCCAAGGGATCCTCACGCACTCCCGGATGGAGCAGGGAGCGGGTCACCCTAAACAGGGCGGCTGGACGATTCCCTGATGACGCAATAGAGGTGGAAAAGTAATTAAACTTTGCCGCCTTTATCGCCACTAGGTAGGTCTTAATATGCGACCTTACCAGTGTTCGATCAGATTCAGTGAGACTGGCCCTCCAACTGCTCTCCAGGCATCTTTTCCGGCGCTTCATTTCCCTCAGCTCCTCGGTAAACCAAGGGGCTGCGCGGGATCGGCACTGGGTCAGAGGCCGCAGAGGCACGACTCGATCCAAGGCTCCACAAGCCGCCTGATCCCAGGCGGCTGCCAGGTCCTCGGCCGAGCCATGTGCCAGATCCTCAGGAAATGGCCCAAGCTCCATCTGAAACCTATCAGGATCCATCAGGCGCCTGGGGCGGATCCATCTAATTGGGTCCACCTCCCTGCGGCGGGGTGTAGCGGTTCAAAGATCTAGGCGAAGGAGTACGTGGTCAGACCATGACAAGGGTTTCTTGTCTATATCCCCTATAACCAGACCACTCAACCACTGGCCAGAGACAAAAATCAAGTCCAGAGTGTGTCCCCCCCTGTGAGTAGGGCCATGAACTAACTGGGTCAGGTCCATGGCCGTCATGGAAGCCATGAACTCCCGAGCCATCTCAGACGTCTCGCCAACGGAGAGTTGATATGTTGATATGTGAATGAGGATAGAATAATGAATTACTTTTAGAGAAATCTATTAATTTTCAGGAATCAAAGAATAGCATTGATATATGAAATAAGAGGACAGAATATTCTGTTTTCTTTAACAATTACAAAAGCTTTGCGATCAGCAACCCAAGAACCTTCCCAGATCCCAATTAGAATGATACTACTTCATTGCCGAGCAATTCACTACATCAGATGCAGTGACAAGATATTCACTTAGAACAGGGGTGTCAAACTCGCATCGTCACGGCGGCATCACGTGACGTATCACAACTTTTTTCCCTCTTTGCTAAACTGGGTGTGGGCATGGCCAGTGCATGACGCATCTGGCCCATGGGCCATGAGTTTGACAGCCCTGATTGACACCATTTTAGAAGAGGCTTGACAAATTTTATGCAACCTTTCCTCCTAAAAAAATCACAGAAAATTAAACAATGGCTACTCTTGATGTCTGTTTGCTATCTTTAAATTGTGAACAACTCATTTCAATACAATGTTATAGAGTGCAACAATGGAGGAAAGCTTTTACCCTTAATGGACCTGCCAGCGTATAACACAAAAAGCTAGACTAGATGTCTCAGTGCTCATTTCCATTGTCCAGACATAAACTTCAGGACTCTTTATTTAAGAGGCTCTAACATTATAGTATGACCAAAAATGAACTACTGAATGGATTTATGGAGAACAATTCTAGCAACCAAGAAAAGAAACTTGGAAAAGGTAACATTTTAATTATTATATAAACCTAATAAGAGTTCCTCTGGTACCTTTTTTTCATATAGTAGTCAACCAGATACCCTACCAGCAGATCAAGAAAATAATATTTACAGATACGACCACAACTGAGCCCAAAATTTCCATTGCTAAGTAAGACAGTTGTTAAGTGAGTTGCGCTCCATTTTATCACTGTTTTAAGTGAATCACTGCAGTTGTGGTTGTTCACTGAATCATGTGGTTGTTAGGTGAATCTGGTTTCCCAGTTGCTTGTCAGAAACTGGGTGGGAAGGTTACAAGTGGTGATCACATGACCCTGGACACTGCAACTGTCACAAATACATGCCAGTTGCCAGCGCCTAAATTTTTATCATGTGGCCATGGAGATGCTAAAACAGTCATAAGTGTGAAAAGTGGTCATCAATCCCTTTTTTCAGTGCCGTGGTAACTTCAAATGGTCACTAAACAAATCATTGTAAGTTGAGGACTACCTGTATTTACTCTAGCAACTAAATTACCAAGAAATAAATATCAGTTTAATACATTCTATCTCATTTAAGTGACACATCCAGGTAAAACCAAATTCATGGCTGAGGACCAGTTATTCACAATGGTGAAAAGCTGAGTTTCAAAATCATGTTTCCAAAATTAGGTAATAACATGGCAGATGATAACATAACATAATATATGCAAAAATGATCCCTACCAGACAAAAACATTGACTTCACATATAATTTACACAAATAAGAAATCTATGAAACGTAAGAGATAGTACAATGGATATATCAAACAATATGCAAATGTTATGGAACAAGGCTCATTGGATGCTAAAAATCATTAGGAAGAAGAATCAAAATTAATACAATAAATCATATTTCCAACATCATAATATTTAACTAGAGGTGGAATGGGTAGAGAAAAATGCAATCAAAATTATCAGAAAGTTGGAATTTTTATTATGAGCAAAAGATAAAGCATTACAGACTTTTAAACATACATACATACATACATACATACATACATACATACATACATACAAAAATAATGTATATATGGAAGGACATGACAGAGATGGAGGCTTTTAAAATGACTCAGTATGCAGCAGCTAGATTCTTTTCAGAATCCAGAACTGATTGTTGGAATTCACTTCATTGCTCACTATTTTTAAATTGCTATAGAAAGATAGTTGACAAATTTGTGGAAGAGAAATTGTTGATCAATAGTTATTTGCCAAGATGAGAACTAAATAGGACTTCTGGTTTGAAACAGTAAATTAAAACCGAGCAGCAACCAGTCAGCAGCTGGTTCCTCAGCTTTCTGAAAACATTTCTTTAGGCAGTGTGAAATCAAGATGCCACTTATTTCTTTAAAAAATTGTTTAGGATTTTACCCTCTATGTTCAATTTTGCTATATTTTGATGGAAGCAAAACCAATCCATATTGTTTGTGTAGCCAATACTTGCTGTCAAATCTAGTGCAAAAAATCTGTAGATACCATTGTTATCCATATAAAACCCCAGTTTAATTCAGAAATAGTTCTCTCCTTCAGGGTTTTTGAGAACCTACTGACTGCTGTTTCTATCTTAGGCCATTTTTTCCAGGAAAGCATCATTTTGGTTTGTATTGCCCAGAATAATTCCAAATTAAATCTATAGTATTGCTTCTTCCAGACTAAGGTATTTCAATACTTATAGTGATTTGGGGTGATGGAATGATAAGGAAACTTCCTTTCCCTCAAAATAAATAGAAGTGTAACAATCCTTGCGCAACCCTCAATATTTATATAATTAATTTTAAGAATAGGCAGGAATGTTCTGTAAGGAAACATTTCAAGACCAATTAGGATCTTCAGAACATATTCTGGATCCTGAAACATAGATTGGTAACACCTAATCTTAAATTTGATCTGTTTTTCTGAATTTTTTTTAAAAAATATTATTTATTTGTCCATTAGAAAAGTGTAAAATTGCTATGGTTGTCCTTCTCAGAAGTAGGCCTCAGACAGGGGAGAAATTCAACTAATACCTTATATTGTAATACAATTTGAGTTTTAAAAATTCAGGCCATTTTCCCTCCTCTTCCTCTTCCTCTTTTAGTTCATCTTAATATCCTAGTTTACATTTTGTTTTTGTTCTGTTTTGTTTGGTTTTAATAATGTTGAAGAAGTGACACTATGAAAATATTTCCTGCAGGTCATTATTTCCCACAAGCTAATTAGATATCCAGGTATGAGTAATGAATAAAAAATGTTTATAAGGCAAAATCCTGCTAGTCAACAGGAATGTGAAGAAAGAATTCATCATGTTTTTTGGTTTGTGCAAAACAGATCAACTGGTAATTTTAAAAAGGAACACATTTAGAACAAAAACAACAAGAAGAATATTAGATTATATTTTTAGGGCAAGATCCATTCCCCCCCTGAAAAGTTTCTCTCTCTCTCTCTTTCTTTTTAAATCTCACTGTATAAATATAGGAAGAAAAATATGTCTTTAGGCCAATGTCTGTAACTTTAAAACCATACAAAAGATTGCAGAGCATCTACTTCTTCTTTGACCCTCTTCCATAAAAAATAAATGACTGGATGAAAGCTAGCTTGAGACCCAAGGAAGGGCTGTCGCCATTTGCCTCTGCTGTGGTTCATGGCAATATATCGGATATTTAAAATACCAAAATGTAACATTGTAACATGTAATCCTATCAAAGAAAGGGGTAATAGAGAAAGCCAATATAAAATTGAGGTCCGGCAAAGGATAAAACATTGTACTAACATTACAGCGAAGGTCCAAAACTGAACTGAATACCCAATATTTATTTTAAGGAGTGGGGTGAAAGGAAACAATAATAGCTAAGTTATTTCCTTAGAATACCATGCTGATTCTTGGAGATATTTTATTCTTTTATTTATTACATCCCTCTCTCTTGCCTTTCATCCAAGGCTTAAGGCAGCATACATGATTCTCCTTTCATGTTTCCTGCCATTTTACCTTCAAATCTTCCACTCAACCCAATAAATAATTGTGAAATATCAAGTTATTAAAACATTGAGTTTAGTGTCATTTGAACAGGATTTGAGTATGAGTCTTCCTGGTCATGAGGTACCAGATCTAGACTGCCAAGAAATCTAGATAAGCCCTCAATTGCATTAAAAAGATGCAGAATTGAATTTTTTTTCTGACTATATCTGAGCACTTTAGTCCAGAAGAATTGTACCCTACCAGATGTTATTTTGAGTTACCTTGAAAAGGGGACTGGAGGCTAAAACCAGGGGTGAAATCCACAGGTTCTGACAGGTTCTGGAGAATTGATAGCAGAAATTTTGAGTAGTTCACAGAACTGGCAAATACCACCTCTAACTGGCCCCAGAGTGGGGTGGGAATGGAGATTTTGCAATATCCTTCCCCAGGAGTGGGGAGGGAATGGGGATTTTGCAGTATCCTTCCCTGCCATGCCCACCAAGCCACGCCCACCAAGCCACACCACGCCCACCAAGCCACGCCCACAGAACCGGAAGTAAAATAATTTGGATTTCATCTGGCTAAAACATATGAAGAACTGTTACAGGAATTGGGAATGGCTAGTCTAGTGAAGAGAAGGACCAAGGGAGACATGATAGCAGTGTTCCAATACTTCAGGGGCTGTCACAGATAGGAGGGGATTAACCTATTTTCCAAAGTACCTGAAGGCCAGACAAGGAATAATGGATGGAAACTGATCAAGGAGAGGTTCAACTTAGAAATAAGGAGAAATTTTCTGACAGTGAGAACAATCAACCAATGGAACGGCTTGCCTTCAGAAGTTGTGGGAGCTTCATGGGAAGCTTTCAAGAACAGGCTGGTCTGCCATCTGTCAGAAATTGTGTAGGGTCTCCTGCTTGGGCGGGGGTGGACTAGACAACCTACAAGGTTGCTTCCAACTCTGCTATTCTATTCTATCCCTTACTCTCCCTTTTTTCAAGACTTGAACTTCTGAGCAATGGTTGGAAAGGAAAATCTTAAAGTCAGTACCAGTATATAAGCAGAGATGTGTGTGTTCATTTTCTGAGAAGACAAAGTAGAGAAGATAAAGAGTAGCAACAAGCAAATTCACATATAGATGCAAACCTGAATACATTCCAATCAGCCAACAAAACGGAAGAAAATGAATGTCTCAAACCAAATGCAAGATGGGTATTTCAATTACCAATTTTGCAGCCTATGAAAAATAGTCTAATTGTATAATGATTCCCACTGCCTTTCATTCACTATCCTTTGTTATGACCTGCACTTTGGGTAATGAATGTTGCTACAATGATGCAGGAGATACTGACGTAGGTCCTCGCTTTGTTTGTTTTGTTTGTGTCCGTGATTTTTTCTTCTTAAAAACTAAATGAAATGCATCATTGTTTAAGGAAAAAAAACTCTTAATACAACGTGAAAATGAGAGCAATCTACTTGTTTTGGAGGCATATGGTAAAAGAACTGATTACTGGTAGGCATAAATGAGCAAGTTTCATAATCAATACCCTATCAAGGGCGATGGAAGATTTCCATGCACTTTTCATGTTTTCAGAAATAAGAAGCTGAAGGAAGCCAGTTTTAAAACTAATGGTGGAAATAATTAAGCCACAATGCAGAGTTCATTGTTACCCAGGACTGGGAATCTGAGACAATTTTAATCAGACCTTGTACATTGTTAAATCCTTTGTAAAAGTAAGAGAAGCTTCTGGGATATGTTAAAGACAGGTTTCAACATTTACAAAAAAACTGAAGGAGAAGGTAAAGAAGAAACACCTGATTATTGAGGTCAGCTTGTTTGTTCAGATGGACCAAATGAAATGACTCATTAGTTATCTACAATATGTTAGCCCTTGATGAGTCACCTACTGCAGGGATTTAAAATTGTGAGAGAGGGCAATGAGGAATCCAATTGTATTTTTTTCCCCTTTTTTCCCCAAATGCTTCTCATTTAGATACAGGAACATGTTGTAGCTTGTTTTCTAAAGTGACAAGAAGTACATTCTGGTAATTTAGTGTTAAAAGAAGGTGACACAGAAGCAGAGATGCATTGTGGAGTTCTTGGGGCAGGCATTCATTTTTATTTTCTCCCTCCAATACAGCCAAAAAAGGGGGATTTAAATGCAGAGTTTTACTCTGAAACAAGCCAAACTGTGCTTCATTGTAACTACAATATGGTTTCTCTGAATAAGCTATCTTCGAACAGTGGCTTCTGCCTGTAGATGGCATGGTTAACATATATCAGAGTTCCTAGGATCCACAGATCGATGAACTATTTGTTATTTGAATTATGAGACTTCTAATCCAGATGGGGGGAAGCTAGTTTAAACTGAATGCCTTAAATTTCCCATCCCCTCTTGACCTCCATATATCTCTCAGAAAAAAAAAATGTCTTGACTTTGATACATTCTGTGTCTCTTAGACACAGATTAAGCTAATAAATTCTCCGATTTCTACAAGACTGAATCACCAAAAGGACCTTGTTCAGGTCAGGGGCCAGAAAGTCTGATACTCTGGCTTCTGAATTCTGTGGATTTGGGGTTCTTGGGTATTGGCAAAACAAGAAGAAAAAGAGGAAGCTGCAACTGCTAAACTGGGGTTGGGGGGGGTGGGGGCAGGAAGCAATTAAAGGGATGGCAAGGGGGTTAATTTATCTTTATAAGGTCACCTCTGTTGCATTGGGGTAAGGGCACGTCGTATGTGGTGAAGTCTTGCTCTCCAGCACAGCAAACAATATGCATAAAATAGCAGAAAATGTCATTGCCCACTCAATTGTTGTGGCCCGTGGGCTGCCAGCAGAGCTAGCTGCAGAGTCAGATAAGGAGGAGGTGGAGGGAGAGCCTGGGCTAGCTTTGGAACCTTTGGAAGGCTCTGATAAGGAAACAGCATCAGAGGCAGAGACAAAGATGGGGCCTTCTGTCGTCCCCCAGGTGGAGAGGCAGCTGTCTTTGGGGCCTGAGCTGAGTGAGCAGGAAAAAACAGATGGGGCCCATCCCAGATGTGCATATGCACAGAGGGGAAAGGAGAGGAGAGCAAAGGAAAACAATAAGCCGGCTCTCAGGGAGAGGCAGACACAGATGATAGCCAGCTCCTCCCTGGCTGGGAAATAAATAGGGGTTTAGGAGTGGCTGGCTATCGCAGACAACCATTCATTTCTAGTATACAGCAAGCATTTCGGATTTCTTGGCTAAAGCCAGGTTTGTTGGAACTAATTACGTTTGTTTGTTTTTGTTTATCCACGTGAATAAAAGACTGTTACTGCCCTGTTATAAAGAAGGGGCTTGTTTTACTCACAAGTAAACATCTTATCACTACTTGGGAAGGCTGGATCAGAACATCAACAGCCTTGGGATGTATAATTTAAAAAGGAGACTATGAGAAATATTTGCTTACCAGACCAAAGGAATTAGTAGGAAGCTCTCCAATGCCCAGCACCAGTTCTACTGCATAGTTTCAGTTATACCTGAAATATTTCTACTAATTTAAAGCCAAGGATAGGAGAGGAGGGACTATATAAAGCTAAGCTTCAGCAAAACAACAGTTCTCATAATGATTTATGACCATTTCTGTATTTTATTTCATTAGCTAAAATGATGCATATGCTTAATTATTTCACTAAATAGAATTCCAAATTCTTCAGAGACTCAGGCCAAGAGATAAACTCTATAAGCAGTTATAATACCATGTACATCTGGAGGGCTCCCCCCCCCCCCACTTTATAAATTGGGATCTTCACAAAACAAGGAAAATGAGTTTCAGGGGATTTGCCAAAACATCTGAGCCAAAGTTCAATACAATCCAAATCTGGAAACTTGGTTTGAGCCTTCCAAATTTAGTCAAAACAATGTCACCTTTGGGCAATAATTTCTAGCATGGATATCCCCTGGCCTGCTCACCTTCCCATTTTCATAACCCCTTTTTTTCCATTTCTTTCCTTAATTGCAAAAATATCCCAGCAGAGCATATCTCACCAACCTTTCTACCCTCACTCTGCCCAGTGCCTCCCTATGAGACAGCCCACCTCCTTGCATATTTTTTCTATCATTGTCCCTCCCTCCCATCCCTACAACATCCCCCAAGCTACTACTTCTCCTAAACCATTTCTGATTATCCCCACATGGATTTCAAACCCTAGAGCACATTGGGGGAAACTAAGAACTCCATGCATTGAATGGTTATGCATTGAATATTTTGCCTATATCAAATATAACTGTTAGATCAGTGCAAGGCAACAGGCGAGAGTCCTTAGTGAATTCAGCACCTTTTTATTTCCAGCAACGTGTGACTGCGCTCTACCGGCTGGGTTGCTGGAGCTCGCCTTTTTAAGGAGCCCCAGACAGACCAGCCGGCCAATGACAGCAGGTTAAATCTCCCATGGTCCGGACAGCCAATCAGCGATGAGCATGAAACCTTATGCAGATTCTAGCCAATCTGTGGCGAGCATGAAAACTTATGTAGATTCTAGCCAATCAGTACGTAACAATAAGCATTGCCCAAAGTTTTTTGTTTTAAATAGACACTAGCTATTTGTTCTGTCCCCACTACACATTAGTCTGTATGCAGCTCGACATGCAGTTAAACCCACCTCCTCCAATAAAACAGACCATGTGTGTAGATCTGAATGCTTTATTGAAAGAACAGGATATGGTGAAACTGGGGAAAATAGGAATACATACAATGAGAACCAAATATAAGCTAGACAGTATTAAATTACTGCTGAACATAACAATTAATAAATACAAGCAATTTAAATCTCACCAGCAATGCTCTGTGTGTGGGATGTGGGTTTGTTCTTGGATGACCATTGCCACAGATTAAGATGGATTCTTCTTGTGCTTCTGCCTTCTCCAAATGCTAAAGGAAATGGAGTCTGGCTTTCCAGCGTCCACTTGGTTTGAGAATGCAGACTGATGGGTAAAATGGGTTGGGTCAGCTTCAAACAATATACTTGGTATTTGTCTCTCCGGCCACTAGATGGGGCTAGAGCTATAGTAGTATATAAAGATAATATGTTGGGGCATATTTGTCCCTCAGGCCAGGAGATGGGGCTAGAGAGCAACAACAGTATATAAAGATATTATGATGGGGCATGACATTATTTGAATATCCAATTATTGCTGGGAATACAGAGAGGCCCAGAAATGGGCAGCTAAGACTGAGTGTCCTCTCCTTTGATATTGTCAGCCCACTTTCTTTAACAAGAAGAAACCGATGGAGATTGCAAGGGGGAAAAAAGTTCCAAAGGCAAACTTCCAATGAAACAATCCAAATGGAAATAAAATTCAGGGTTGTGTTCATCAGTGCTTCTTTACTTAGGATTGTTTTTTTTTTTTAAGGATTTGGTCTCTTTAAAGAGACACTTTATTTTTTTTTGTATTTTGAAAGCTGAAATTTGCATCTATAGCAGTCGACAGAGTCATCTCCTGAAACGTCTGAAAGACAGAACGTTTCAAAACTCCTCTTTGAATTTTGAAAAGAAGCATCTTGGTGGAATCTCCCCAATTTAGCTTGCATTTACGATGACCCAAAGAAAAAGGCTTCCTTTTGTTTTCTTTTTGATGAGATGAAAGGAAAGGAGATTTAGAGGGGAAGAACTGGGGGGAGGGATGCCTGTCTAAAATCCTTTCTCCCAGGTGTTGAATCGGCAGCCAGCAGGAGGCGTTTTTGGCCGCCAACGCTTGCAATGGGCAAGGGCTGTTTATTTGATCAGCCGCGGACCTCCATTGTTTGTAATCCTTTTAAAATTAATGCTTGATCCAGAAGACTGGCTTGAATGCCTGACCAATGAACCATCTCTGTAGAAGCAAAATATACTCTAAAGATCCTCCTGTTAACACGGTAGAAACAGAAGCCTCTAACAGAAGAAATTCTAAGTTGTGGAATTCTAGCACACACACACAAAAGTCAATTGAAAGATGCATTAAAACACTCTTAGGCTTGCTCTTTTTCTCCCCCCTCCCCCCTTCTCTTCTCACTGGGACTTAATGAAAGTACATCAGTTAGATGCTATTATTATGGTTGGTCACACAGCTAGCCATATACTGTATGTGGACTGGCATTTTTGTCCATCTATTAAGCTTCCAAACAATCTGGAATAGCAGGTGCTGTTGTCTGACATTGTTAAAGGTAGCTTTTGCAGCAGACTTGAGCACTTGGGTTCGGAAGCAGGCTGAGGCCTGTAAGCTGCAACACCCTCATGAGTGCTGGTAGCTTCTGAGGCCAGATTTAGGTTTCCTTCATTGGCTGAGTTGGGAGCAGGCCAAGGACTGCAAGCTGCAACAGCCACACAAGTGAGTCCGTGGGTGAGACGTCGGAGATGGCTCGGGAGTTCATGGCTTCCATGACAGCTATGGACCTGACCCAGTTAATTCATGGCCCTACCCACATGGGGGGAAACACACTGGACCTGGTCTTTGTCTCTGGACAGTGGTTGAGTGATCTCGAGATAGGGGATACAGTCACCGAGCCCTTGTCATGGTCGGATCACACTCTCCTTCACCTTGACCTTCGAACTGCTACACCCTGCTGCAGGGAGGCGGAGCCGGTAAGATGGTTCCGCCCCAGGCGCCTGATGGAACCTGATAGGTTCCAGATGGAGCTTGGGCCATTTCCTGAGGTTCTAGCACACACCTCGACTAGTGACCTAGTGGCCGCCTGGATAGGGCGACCACTGGAGCTCTGGATCAGGTCGTGCCTTCGTGGCCTCTGACCCGGCATCGATCTCACCTAGCTCTTGGTTCACCGAGGAGCTGAGGGAGATGAAGCACCAGAAAAGATGCCTAGAGAGTAGTTGGAGGGCCAGTCTTTCTGAATCCGACTGGACACTGGTAAGATCTCATATTAAGAATTACCTAGTGGCGATAAAAGCAGCAAAACATACATATATTTTGCTGCTCTTATTGCATCATCAGATAATCACCCAACTGCCCTGTTTAGGGTGACCTGCTCCCTGCTCCACCAGGAAGCACGGGAGGACTACTTGGAGGGTAGCGCCAAGGATTTTGTTCAGTATCTGCATGACAAAATCACTCAGATTCGGGAACACCTGGACTCCGACTGGGTAGTTTCATGGGGATGACTGAGGCAGGTCTTGAGAATGTTATTTGGGATGAGTTTGATCCTGTGACCCCTGAAAACGTGGACAGGATTCTGGGTGGATTGAACGCGACCACATGTTTATTGGACCCGTGCCCCTCCTGGCTAGTGCTGGCTTCCTGGGAGGTGACACGAGGCTGGCTCCAGGGGATTATAAATGCTTCATTGGCTGAGGGTGATTTCCCTGCCGCCTTGAAAGAGGCGGTGTGAGGCCTCTCCTCAAGAAGCCTTCCTTAGACCCGGCAGTGTTGGCTAATTATCGTCCAATCTCCAACCTTCGCTTTGTTGCGAAGGTTGTTGAGGGTGTAGTTGCACGACATTTCCCCCAGTACCTGGATGAAACGATGTATCTGGATCCATTCCAGTCGGGTTTCAGGCCTGGGTACAGCACGGAAACGGCATTGGTCACATTGGTTGATGATCACTGGAGTGCTCAGGACAGGGGTTGCTCCTCTGTCCTGGTCCTATTAGACCTCTCAGCGGCTTTTGATACCATCGACCATGGTATCATGCTGCACCGGTTGGAAGAGTTGGGGGTGGGGGGCACTGTGTTGCTGTGGTTCTCCTCCTTTCTCTCCGACTGGTTGCAGTCTGTGTTGGCAGGGGGGCAGAGGTTGACCCCGAGGCCCCTCATATGTGGGGTGCCACAAGGGTCAGTCCTCTCGTCCCTTTTGTTCAATATTTATGTAAAGCCGCTGGCTTAGGACCTGGCTATTTATGGTACCGCCTACTACCACAAATAGCCTCCCACCAGCCGATACGCTGTCATAGAGAGGGGCTCCTTTGGGTGCCGTCAGCCAAACAGTGTCGACTGGCAGCCCCCAGGGGAAGAGCCTTCTCTGTGGGGGCACCCACTATCTGGAACGAGCTCCCCCCAGAGATACGGAGGATCCTGGATCTGCGCACTTTTCGCCGCGCTCTTAAGACTTTCCTATTCCAACAAGCCAGCCTGGCCTAACTTTCTTCCCCTTTTCTTTTAAATTGAAAATTTTAAATCTGTTTTTAAATTATTGGGATGTTTTAAATTTTTTGCGGGCTAAATTGTTTAATCTGGTTTTATCTCTGCTTCTAATTTTTGTATTTATGTATTTTATTTTGTGCCTGTTCACCGCCCTGAGTCCTTCGGGAGTAGGGTGGTATATAAATCTAATAAACAAAACAAAACAAAACAAAGCAAGTACCGGCAGCTTCTGCAGTCAACTTTAGGCTCCCCTGGGTGGCTGAGTGGCTGGGTGGGAAGCATGCCCAAAGCCTGTGGGAAATGGTGGCATGGGAGGACCAGACCTAAGGCCTGTGGGAACCTGACTAGTGGGAAGCCAAGCACAGTGTGCTTCAGGGAATGAAGAAGGCCTTAGGAAGCCTAGTACAGGCAAGCCTTACCCGTACTCTACTGAATGATTTATCTCACAGGTGTCAGACTCGATCACGTCACATGATATCATGTGATGTATCACAATGTTTTTTGCCTTTGTGGGTGTGGCCTGCGTGTGATGCATCTGGTTCATGGTCTGCCAGTTTGACACCCCTGATCTATCTGTTAATATCTTCCTGGGAAGGCTTCACTTAATGACCTCATGTGTCTCACTTAATGACCAGCACAACTTGCAACTATAATGGAAAATCTGTCCACAGCTTCTACTTCAACTTGAGTCCAGACCATTATTCCCACCGTATAGCTTAATGATGGAATTGCCTAAGTGTTAGATGATATCACCGCCAGTCATCAGATATCCTTCCAGTATAGTGAACTGGTCAAAGAAGGACATGGAAGTTGCCAATGTGAAGACCTGGAAGTTCTTCACAATGTTCAGAGGTTTCTATTCCAGGTCCAATATAGAGAGATTGTACACCAGGTAGAAGTAGGGCACTGTCAAAGCCACTGTCCTGGATGATACTTAGAACATTAAGCAGTAAGAGTAATAAGATCCGTAAAATGACACTCAAAGATGAGCTGCTGAGAAAACGCCTGAGGCAGCAGAAGACATGGGAGAAAGATCAAACAGAGGAAGTGTTATGGCAAGACAAGAATCTGTAAGGGTTGAACCATCAACAAATAGCTGAGGTAGCAGGCATTCGAAACCCTATTTTCCAGTGTCTGAAAGGGCTGGACTAAAAGACTGTATTGAGGAACTGAACATAGCAGCATAAGAACAGGTGCTAATTGTTAGGAATAAGACTATTTTTTAAATTTTGGAGCCAATTTAGATATTCTTTTTAATTTGTTCTTAATGTTTATATTATGTGTTTTACTTGGCTGTACACCGCCCTGAGTCCCTAGGGAGAAGGGCGGTATAGAAATCTAAAATAAATAAAAATAAAAATAAAAAACTTCTTGGGTTGGCACATATATAAATCTTCAATGTATGTTTGCAGTGTATTGCAATTGTATTGTATAGCTTTAAGACTGCTGTATTGCATCATACTGATTGGTTAGCTTTGTTGCCAATGTCCTTAAGAGGGAGCTAGAAACATGGCTTCTTCTCTTTGTTGTTCTTGCTCTCTGATATCTCTATCTGACTTACTGTATTACTGTTTGCAACTCCAGAAGAACTGTTTACTGTGTATGATTAATCCGACTGGTATGAAGACTTTGTTTATTGGACTGCTTTATTTTTCCTGAATGTAAATGGTAAAACGACTCAGTGTATCTGTATGGTGACTATGCTTCTTCATAATTACTCTCAATCGCTTTCATGTGCACACCCTTGTTACTCAAGGGTTATTCCTTAACACTAATCACCAGTTCCGTAGAAGCAGGATGAAATCTGAACTGGTTTGCTACTGGTTCGCTGGCTGCACATGCGTGCAGCGCACCAAGCACATGCATGCGTGCCAAGCATGCATGCTATGTGCACGCCTGCACAGTTTGCACCAAACACGCGCATGTGCAATACACACCAAAAGGAGGCTTGGGAAGGTAAGTAGAACAGT
The DNA here is from genome assembly GCA_012654045.1 of Ptyas mucosa. Lineage (NCBI taxonomy): Eukaryota > Metazoa > Chordata > Lepidosauria > Squamata > Colubridae > Ptyas > Ptyas mucosa. Next base: position 9,987,030 of record WNWU01000030.1, on the reverse strand, counting down.
GAGGGGGGGGGATCAGCTGTGGCGCACGATTTTGGGGACCTTTTTAAAAAACTTTTTAAAAGCATTTTTTACTACCTATTTGCTCGAACCAGTAGTAAAAAAAATGCTTTAAAAAGGTAAAAAAAAGGTTCCCAATATCACAGCTGTGCCACACAATCATCGGAACTTTTTTTTTTTTTACTTTTTTAAAGCATTTTTTACTACCTATTCACCCGAACCGGTAGTAAAAGAATGCTTTAAAAAAGTTTTTTAAAAAAAGGTTCCGACGACCGTGCAGCACAGCTGTGATCTTGGGAACCTTTTTTTAACCTTTTTAAAGCATTTTTTTACTACCGGTTCAAGCAAATAGGTAGTAAAAAAAAGTTTTAGAAAAGTAAAAAAAAAAAAGGCTTGGACAATCATAGCTGTGCCGCGTGATCGTCTGAGCCTTTTTTAAAACTTTTTTAAAGCATTTTTTTACTACCTATTTGCCCGAACCGGTAGTAAAAAAATGCTTAAAAAGTAAAAAAAAAAAAAAGTTCTGACAATCACATGTCACTCAACTGATCGTCTGATTTTTTTTTTTTTACATTTTTTTACTACCGGTTTGGTGACCCAGTAGCATTTTTTACTACCGGTTCGGGCGAACTGACCCAAACCAGTAGCATTTCACCCCTGGGTCTACCATACTAGATAGGACCCAAGGTTCAAATTATGCCAAGAGGCGTCAAAGACAGTCCAACACAAAGATAGGGTATAAGATACAAGCAGGAAGAGCATACAGTGAATGACACAACCAAGTTGCTGGTATGGTGACAGGAACATCTGCACAGTGCATGAGTTAGAATCTCCTAAATCCAGATGGGACATTCCACAGAAGGTCATGGAGAATAACAGGACTAAGGTTGTGAGACTTCCAGATTAGATGGACAGGTAGATACTGGCTAATCAACCAAACATTGTGAAGAGTGCGGTGCTAGGGAGACCTAAGATAAGAACTCTCAAAATCCCAGGGCAGTGTGTGTGTGTGTGTGTGTGCTGTACGAGTGTGTATGTGTGCATGCCCCCACACAAAGATGCATAAACAGGCATATTATTATAGGAAACTGTAAGTATAAAGCAATTGAAACTTAAATTGATTTCTTACATGCAACTAATATTTTTACAAACTATATAAGTAGTGGATTTCCCAAGCAGATGGTTGAGGAGGAAATAATAGGAATGGGTAGACTGAGAATGGGGGTTTCAAACTAATGGGTAGACTGAGAATGGGGGTCAGTGGTGGGTTCCTCCCGGTTTGGCTCGATTCTCCCGAGCCGGTAGCGGTGACGATATGATGTCACCGAACCAGTTCTGCTCCGCCCCACCACCTCCCCCCCTCCCGTGCCCCCACCCCCCACATTATTCTTACCTTTTATTTGGGTCCACCCTCAATCTATTGCTGCCTCCTGAGTCCCAGCTGATGGCTAGAAGGAAAAAATTGTTTAAACTGTTGTCGCGGGGCTTCAAAGGGCCACCCTACAGCTGATCAGAGTTAAAAGAAAACAAATGAGTAGACCGGTGCCTGCAAAAAATACATGAGTAGATCAGTGCCTGCAAAAATAAATGGGTAGACCAGTGCCTGCAAAAAAATAAATGGGTCGATCGGTACAGCTCTGCAAGCAGTTAAAAGCCTGGTAGAACAGTACCTCTGCTAAATCCTAAATAATTGTCACATGACCATCAAGCCACGCCCACAAAATAAGCCACGCCCACAGAATCAGAAGTAAAAAAATTTAGAACCTACCCCTGATGGGGTTGTGTAATATTCTGATTAGAAATACGCAAGGTTGCTTTGGGTTTCATACGGTTGCTTTGGGTTTCATACGGTTGCTTTCAGTTACCCAGCTGAATGCTTATTGGAAGCCATGCCTTTTCCTGCAATTGCATAGTAGCCTCCCTGATATCTTATGTTGTCACGACAGAAGTTATTTTCTTTTAGATTATTTTCTAATATTTCATTCCTACTATTTAACACTGGAGCATTCATGCTATAACTATTTTGGATCATGCTTTGATGAAATGATTAGCCTCATTTGAGAATAATTTACATATATTTCTCAAAGGGTCTTTGAATGTATCTGTTGAATGAAAATGATTTTATTCAGCAAATGGAACAGGTGATGCTGTAGTTTGACAGGGGCTCAATTTCATCACTCTCAGGTATGTGATAATACTTTGTCAGAGGCTGTGATATTCTGACAAAAAGGAGCAAGAATTAAAGTTTAAATTCCAGAGGTTAATGAACTGTTAATCTTTTAAGAATTCTATCCTCCTCTTGAATGAGATAGATCTTTGATCTCTGCAAAGTATGAATTTAACTTGTAATACCAAGCAACAATAGTGGGAAAATAAAAACAAATCTAGCATACAACTGACGTTTAGACTTAAACAAATTAAGCACTGTAATACCATGATCTTATATTCACTATATTGGTAGGAAAATGCATGAAAATTTCTGATCAGTTAATATTTTCAAAATGTTTAATCCTTATGGCACTGTTGCAATCTCTCATCAATATATGGGTTAAATTGTTCTTTATAGAATAAGAATACAAATGCTTATACTTCCTCTTATGCAATATGAAATGATGTCTTTGCCATTGTCACTAAACTGATTGTCCACCTCCACCATCTTCCTATACCGCTACCGTTTGAGATAGGTACTTGCTTCCTTTAGCTCGGGAGCTGGATGATCATCACAACTAGGACAACTCTGCTGAAGTATACTGTAAATAGTGCACTTAGTATACATTTCTGGTGTTTTTCCACCCTTCTGTCCCAGAAACATGGACACTCCTGCCATAATTGGGTGAATTGGGTTAACATTTGAGTTAGGATAATTTGATATTGGCTTATATTTTAAACAGAAATATGAAACAATTTTATATCTGAAGTGAAAAAGATACTTTGGAGGCAGTGTAAACATCTCATTGTATCTATTGGATCAGGTCATCAACTCCTTAATTAAAACATATATTTTCTGAGGATCTCTCAGTTACAGTGAGAGCCAAAGAACAGGTGTGACTTCTCTATGGAGGTGGCAATATTGACAATATTGAATAAGACTACTCGGATGGTCTTGCCTTGTTGGAGATGGAATTAAGACATGAATGTATCCACTTGCATAGATTGTACTTTAAGAATGAAATGTACACAACTGTTTTTTTGTGATTTTAAATCATTCACTGCTGGTTAAAAAAAAAACATTCACATTGTGCTTGATTGGACCCAGTATTTAAGCTCTATCAAGTCATCAAGAAGTGGATCTTTCATATGCAGGGGATACCCAAAAAATATTACATAAAATCGTAATGACAAATTTACACATTAAATGTGCTAAAATTGATTACTGATACATGTGGTCTATCAACCTTTAAATTAGTTTGGGTTTTTTTTACAAGAAAAGGCAAGGAAGTCAAAATTATCAAGAGCTGCGGTGGCGCAGTGGTTAGAGTGTAGTACTGCACCAGTTTGGCAGATCGAATCTCACCAGGCTCCAGGTTGACTCAGCCTTCCATCCTTCCGAGGTGGGTAAAATGAGGATTCACCCAGATTGTTGGGGGCAATATGCTGACTCTGTAAACCACTTAGAGAGGGCTGTAAAAGCACTGTGAAGTGGTATATAAGTGCTATTGCTATTATACCAATATGATAAATTTGAGACAAATTGCTTTCTTCAATAGAATTTAACACTGTCCTCCTCCTTGTATTAGTTGTACTTCTGTGTGCTATTTTTCTTTTGTTGTTGATACTATAAAACATTGTTTCAAAAAAGAATATATACCATAGGAATAAGCTGATCCTTTATATTTTATGCTTGGGATCAACCATATTTCCGATACATTTTTTTTTTCATAGAATAAAAAACCAAGCAAAAAGGAAGAAGAATCCAAAAGAGCAAATTCTGCATGATCTCCACTCAAGAATAAGAGTTTTTCCTCTCTTCTTTTCTTGTTATGCAACTGTTTAACTCTGGGCAGCCAAAGCAGTGAAATGAGAAATAATAATAATAATAATCCATCTTTCTTATTCTGTTGAATTTGGCAGTATACAGTAAGCGTGATTGTATTTTCTCTTGCATGGTGAAATGCATTTTACACAGAGGAAATCTTCAAAGGTCTGGGATCATTTGGATTCTGGCTGGGTTGTACCCTTGAGAGTAGTCAGTATGTCTGGGAAGCAGGTGCAGAGTCATTCAAAGATAACATGGAAGCAGAGTCAGATTTGGCAAAAAAGGAGGAAAATGTTTGCAATTCCAAATGGCAGACACCATTTCAGTCTAACTTTCAATGCAACTTTCATTTGCCTTGAAATATAGCTGGGCTAAAACTCTTTAATATTTATTCCTGACATAAAATTCACTCAAATATGAGAAAAACATTTTTTTTTTTTTTGGTAAATTAGAATGTGCCTAGACTTACAGAGTACAAAACCACAAATTTCATTAGGCCACATTGCTTTCTCATTCACTCGGCAGAGTCCCACTTACTATAGGCATTGTAGTAGTTAGAATGGTTCTACTAGCTGAATCAAGGACATGTTGACTATTATTCACAAAACTGCGTACTGCTCGTAGTTTTCATGGAGAAAGTTAGTGAGCTTCACAAGGAAGGGCTGAAAACGAAATTGCTTTTGACTTCAGGCACTGATGTAACCTAGAAATAAGCTTTCTCATCAGCTCTTTGAAACTTCTAAGAATGGAAATGCATAATTGTTCCCTGTGGATACACTGATTTCTTGGACAATGATAGAAGTGGGTAGGGATTGAAGTTTTTTTTTTCAGGAAAGCAAAAAATAAACCTATCAATAGGTCAGAACAGAAGAGGTGCACTCTTTTAGTAGTCTAAGATGATCAAGAGGAATACTAGCAAACTGATGTTTCAGTGTGTAAGTGGTAAAATTATGCCTTTCTTACCCACCAGAGTAATGGAATCAGTTTTCATTGGACAATGAAAATGAAAGAACAAGATGAAAAATCATATGCTTTGAAATAAAGAGGACATTTCCTCTCCACCTTAATGTCTTGTTGTGTTTTAGGGGAAAAAAAGCTGAAGGAGAAAGGAAATAGAGTGTAAGAGTTGCAACTGGTGATAAATGTCCAGTTGAATCTAATTCCTGAGGACAGAAATATTTCTCCATCGTTGGAGGCTGCCCTGAACCAGCTATGGCATTGCAATAAATAGACTTTCCGAGACCTTCAATTTGCATTCTGTATCTCAAATAGAAAGGTACATTATTTAAATACTAAACTGTCATGAAGCTATCATGAGGAAAAAAAGAGTTTATTTATGCTATCAAGAAAGGTCACCATGACATCGCTGATGGGGAAAATATGGATGTAGAAGTTTGTCAATTGGTTGATTTGTTTTGCAGAAAGTAAACACTTGGTGCTGCATAACTGTCTTCGTTTAATTAGCTTGTCAAAAGATTTTGACAAAGACCACAAGTGGATTACTGTGCAAACCTGAGTGGCAGATTACCTCTATTGAATCATTTATTGTCCTTCAGTGCTTTTAATAGAACTGATCTAATCAAACCACTTCCATTCCCTTATCAAACGTTATGCTTTCCTTTTGTTTGTATGGGTTGCTAGCCAGTTTTTCAGAAGCACCTTACTTTGTTATCGTCTTTGATGTAATAGAACGGTAGTCGAATACCCTCTTTAGATAGGAACTGATACCCCTTCTTGGATTTTGATCCTTATCTATTTATCAGAGAGGGAGTTTTTTTCCTCCCATCCTCCAGTGATGGGGTTCAAGTAATTTAACAACCGGTTCTCTGCCCTAATTATTTTTTCAAACAACCAGTTTGCCAAACTGCTCAGAAAGTTAACAACCAGTTCTCCCGAAGTGGTGCAAACTGCCTGAATCCCACCACTGCCGTCCTCCCTTTCACTGATCAACAAAGAGTGCCTTTTTTCATATATTACCCATGATATCATTCATTTCCACACTAAAATTTATCTTGGGGAGAAAAAAAACATACCACACACAACACATCCCCTACAAACACAAACAGTTCTTGCTTTCTTTTCACCCAGCCAAAATTAATGCAGAGGAAAAAGTTGTCACGGGCAAAAGAGATGATTTTTTATTTCATTATGTTTTCACATTTTCTCAGCTATGGATTCACTTATACGTTGTTTCAGTTTACCAGTTCAGCAACTAAAGAAAGTTTTTCCAAAAGGCACCAGATTTTCATAGATTTGTCCTGGTCTAAGCATCATTTTAGAGTATTCCCTAGAATATGGGTGTTTGTTTGTTTTTTCTAACAGTTTCTCTTCTAACATAGACCATTGCTAGGCATGCTTTTTCTCAACCAGTTGTATTTTTGTGCCTATTTCGCCATCATATATATCGGTGGTGGATTTAAGAGAAAGTACCCAGAGGTGGGATTCACATACTATAGCAACCAGTTTGCCCAGCACTGGAAATGTGAATTTGCGTGCAATGTCCACACATGCATGCAGTGTCAAAAACACAGCAATATAGGACGGGATTGCGCCCGGGCGGGCAGGTGTCGCCACTACCGGTTCTCCTGAACTGGTCCAAATCGGCTGAATACCACCTCTGAAGGTACCCACTGGAAGATTGTTCGAGGGAGTCAAGTTGTATAAAAGGGGATCTGATCACATACTGTTGAATAACCAAGTTATTTCATGATCAAAAATAGGCATCTTTAGTTTGATTTTATAGCAGCATTCAAAGTGATTTTTGTTTCTTCTATTCACTACCTTCTCAGCGTGTATGTGCTCAAAGTTTGCTCCCAGGAATTGTAACCAGAGGTGGGTTTCAGAAGGTTCTGACCAGTTCTGGAGAACTGGTAGCAGAAATTTTGAGTAGTTCGGAGAACCGGTAAATATCACCTCTGACTGGCCCTGCCCCCATCTATTCTCTGCCTCCTGAGTCCCAGCTGGTCAGGAGGGAATGGGGATTTTGCAGTAACCTTCCCCTGGAGTGGGGACAAAATGGAGATTTTACAGTATCCTTCTCCTGCCACGCCCACCAAGCCACACCCACAGAACCGGTAGTAAAAAAATTTGAAACCCATCACTGATTGTAACCTCCCTCCACCATCCCCCACCCACAACTAGCATGTTGTGGACATCTAAAGGGTTGTGAGGGAATCAGGAAATGATCCCTCTGATTTGCTCTTCTAATGTGTTGTTGCTCTTCTGAGTTGCTCTTCTAATGTAATTGTATCAGCAGATCCACCCACTGTATTTCTTCATTAGGGTCTATTATAGTTTCCTTACACATTTATTCTATTACTTTCACATTAACTGTGAATGCTTAAGTATAGGCCACAGCCTACACTATACAATTGGATAATCACAAATGGAACTATATGAAAATTATAACAGAGAAGACATAGAACAAGAAAGAAAAGAATGCATATTATTTGTGAAGTAAGGAAGTTCTATTTTTTGTTCTTGACCCCACTGTATAAATCTGCTGGGGTTTTTTTTAATGTCTGCATAGAAAGCAAAGAGCATATAGGATTTATTTTTTATCTCGATCAAAAGGGAAGATTATATATTACTCTTATAGTACATAACAATTTATCAGCCAACTTCCTCTATCCTAGAGTTTCTGAAAGTTTTCTACAAGAGACTGTTGAGTGAAAAGTTGGCCTTTATGTCATCATTGAGGCGTGGTGACACAGTGGTTAGAATGCATTACTGCAGGGCCAAGTCACTGCTCACTCCAGGAGTTCTATTCTGAGCAGCTCATGGTTGACTCAGTCTTCCATCCTTCTGAGATGGGTAAAATGGCAGCAATATGCTGACTCTGTAAACCACTTAGAGAGGGTTATAAAGCACTGTGAAGTGGTTTATAAATCTAAGTGCTATTGCTATTACTACACAGTTATTATTGCTTAGTGAAGTTATGGTTTTTTGTTGGTTCATGCAGGACCCATGTTGTTCTACTCTGACAGCACGTACCAGCATCTATATTCATTGCTAGCAAATAAAATTAACATCTAGAAGGATAAAGATAAGGATGATAGGTCTGACATATCATCAACCAGCCCACACCAGAAGCGAAACCATTAACTTGTTGAAGCACTGTTTTGGAAAGGGAGCAAGTGAATGCAATGCAAATAAACATGTCATATTGTATGCAAAAATTCTTTCACCAGGCAGCACTTTTCTACACAATACAAACTTTTAATATTCACACATTCGTGGTGTTTCTATAACACGCTACTACAATTCCACTGTGAAGAGAGCATGCTTCCAAGAAAGTCACAAATATTAAAAGCCACTACAATATTTCCAAATAGCAGCATCTGAATTTCAGAGGCCCCCTATAGATTAATCTTGGGCTGAATCTTCAGTAGTGAAATTCATCCACATTGAGCACATACATCAAATTATAATTGGTGCATTGCAAATTTTAAGGGCAACCTTTCTAGGCTGAATATTGAATTTAGCCTTTGAGTAATGCAACGAAGTTTTCATTCCAAAAAGCATCATATGCAACCAGGGTAAAAACTTGATTCATTTCATTTCATTTCATTCCTTTTCCAATTTAATTTCATTAAATTGAGATTAGATTTGGGCTGCAAAAATCCAGAAAGGTATTGTTTTACCATCTATCATATTGAGAAAATGACAATTTAGTGACAGCTTTTTAAGATCTCTGAGAGCTATACCCAAGGCTTGTGTGGTAGCCACAGGATGCAGATCAATATTGAGAGACGGGGGGGGGGGGGGGGGGGGGGGGGGGAGAGGGGGGGGGGGAGAGGGAGAGAGTTATTGGGGAAAAAATCTTGCTGAATTGGGGCCAGATAGAATCTCAACATCTTGTAATTAAATAATTTTGCAACCATCTGAGGATTTAAAATATCAGCGTGTGAATGTATATGAGTATAGTCTAGCATATATATAATTTAACATTCTGTTACTGTTCTTGCAAGATATTTTTTCAACCCTGTATAAAAGAAGGTGTGAAAAAGTGGTATCATTCTGTGATTTATTTATTTTTTAAACAGAAGTCATTCTGTTTTTTTCTGTGTAAGAGGCAAAAAAGCACAGATATGCAGTAAAGATATATGCAACTTCTGGAAGGTAAAACATTCAATTCTGGGTTAAGAAGATGCTATAGAGGAAAAAGCATATTGTTTACTGACTTATATGAAAGTGTAGCCCACTGTTTTTGTTAAATCTGTCTCAGAAACTTGTTATGCATACAGCTGGTCCCAAATTCAAATTCTCGGCACCTTCAAAGAAATGCAGGTAAGACAACAGGACTACAATACTGTATATCTCACTGAATTGGAACTACATATAACATTGCCTTAGATTAATTCTCATGAGTAGTATAAAGCAATGTAAGACACTCACCCAGGTAGAGAAAGAGGATGATTTTGCACTATTTTCCTCTGTCTTCACTGCTTCAGAGATACCAAAGGGGATTTTTCTAGCAGTACAGCATGTTCTAAGGGGAGTGGAGGAGAACTCATGAATATTTTGGTTTTTTCTCTTTTCCATAGGTAAAATAACAGAATAAAAGAGTTGGAAGGTACTTTGGAGGTCATCTAATTCAACCCCTGGCTTGGGCAGGAAACCCTAAACCATTTCAGCCAAATGGTTGCCCAATATCTTCTTTAAAACTCCTCCATTGTTTTAGCACCCACAATTTCTGGAGGCAAGCTGTTCCAGTGATTAATTGTTCTAACTGTGAGGAAATTCTTCCTCAGTTCTAGGTTGGATCTGTCCTTGATTAGTTTCCATCCATTGCTTCTTGTCCTGCCTTCAGGTGTTTTGGAGAATAATTGAAAACTTTGTGTGGTGGATAAAAACCATTTTGAGCAGTTAAGGCTAGTTGCAAGGAAATACAACCATCACTTTACTTGTGGCCATGACCAATGACAGCCAGAATCAGGAGATAAGTAATTTTCTACAAAGAGGTTTCAGAAAGGGAAGGTGTCTCTGAGAAATACCCTATTTTGGCTCCACAGAGCATAACCTAACACAGATAAGTTAGAGAGATATCCTGAGATTCTGCTGGAGCAATGATGAAATAACTACAGTAATATAGTGAAGGGATTGGTGTATCATTCAGATTCAGCACACATCCTTTTCAGCAAAAAGGGAAAACAAAATAAATGATTATTTACATAATAATTGATTGGATGCATTTTTTTACTTAATGTAAGTGAGAAGAACTTACATTGTTGAATTCTCCACAGGAAAAAAGAAATGATTAACTACTCCTGGAAAATTACTATTAGCTTGGTGGCTTGTTCCAATTCCCTTTCAGATTTCAGTGGTCATTAAGAAGTTATGCAAAACAGAATCTTCATATTGATTTTAGCAGCCCAAGACATTTTCACTGACCACCAAAAGCCTGTGGTCACGCAAAGTTGAAGTACAATTGAGGAAAAGTTTCTACACACTGCAGAGACTTTATCTGTGCAAATTGGTGTATTTTATCTTGCAGCAGGTAACTAATTCCACCACATTTATGGGTTCATAGCAGGGGTGAAATCTAATTTTTTTTGCTACCGGTTCTGTGGGTATGGCTTAATTAGTGGGTGGAGCTTGGTGGTAAGGTGACTGGGTGGGTGTGGCCAAGTCAATGTTACTTCTTTGCCCTTTTTTAACCTACAAAACACAACACAATACAACTGGCTCACCCACAATGTAAAAGCAGCTGTGCTAGACCCAAAATGGCCCCTGCAACAAGCAGGAACCTCACACAGCCACAAAAAGCCCAAAAAACAACTTTCACACTTCACACACACAAAATTTCACATCTCACATTTTGAGAGATTTTGTGTGTTTGTGTAGTTAGAGTGAAACACTACAGAAACACACTAAATCTCAGAAAGCTGCACAAATATTATTTTATTTTAATTTATTTTTATTTTTTATATAAAAGCAGCTAAATTTAAAACTTCCTAAACTTTAAATGGCTAGGTCTAAAAAAAGAACTAAAAAACCCCCCCAATTAACTATTGTTTTTAAAGCTGCCAAAGGGGAGAAAAACTTACCCAATAGAACAGGGGTCTCCAACCTTGGCAACTTTCAAACTTGTGGACTTCAACTCCCAGAATTCCTCAGCCAGCTTTGCTGGGAGTTGAAGTCCACAAGTCTTAAAATTGCCAAGGCAGGCAGGCAGATAGAGCTGCTCACCGATGAGCTTGATTGCAGGCAGGGAGTTGCTTGCTGATGGAATGGATTGCAAGTATTACAGCAAGTGAAGCAAGTCAGGTGTTGCGACCAGCAACTAAGGTAAGCAAGCTGGAGGTGGGGAAGTGGGCGGGTTTGCTAGCTAGCTAACCGCAGGCAACTCAGCTGGGATAGTCAGAGCTTGGATCGTCAGAACCATTTAAAAGGAAAAAAGTTTTTTGTGCTTGGCTCAGTCAGGCAGCTCAGCTGGGCATGGGTGGCGGGGGCAGGGATTTTTGCTACCGGTTCTCCGAACTGCCCACCGGCATCGCTACCTACTTGCCCGAGCCCGTCCAAACCAGGAGCATTTCACCCCTGGTTCATAGCATCATTCTGTAATTTAAAAGCCAAATTGTGTTAACCCCTTGTAGTTGCTTCCTGAATTATACCATAAAGGTAAAGGTAAAGGTTCCTCTTGCACATATGTGCTAGTTATTTCCAACTTTAAAGGGCAGTGCTCATCTCCGTTTCAAAGCCGAAGAACCAGCGCTGTCCGAAGACGTCTCCGTGGTCATGTGGCCGGCATGACTCAATGCCAAAGGCGCATGGAACCCTGTTAACTTCCCACCAAAGGTGGTCCCTATTTTTCTACTTGCATTTTTTACGTACTTTCGAACTGCAAGGTTGACAGAAGCTGGGACAAGTAACGGGAGCTCACCCCATTATGCGGCACTAGGGATTCACACTGGTGAACTGCTAACCTTTCGATCAACAAGTTCAGTGTCTTAGCTACCGAGCCACCACGTCCCATGAATTATACCATATTAATTGTATAATTACATATGTTAACCAAACATTGTTGAGCATTAGGAGTAAGAGACCGAGAGAAGATTTGATCCCCAGATTTAATGAGCTAAAAATGGTATTGAGGCTTCATTTGAAAATTTAACAGTTTTTTTAAAGTGTTTTTATTGATAAACAGTTTTTATTGATAAAATCAATAAAAACAGGGCATCCATTTTATGGATTTATAATGAAAGGCTAGACCTGTGGAAATGAAAAGTGGAAGAAAAGAGAGAATTGGCAAACTGGAATAAATCAGATTTAAATTTCAGTGATGGAAAACTGTTAAGTATGTCGGGCCTATGTGGACATATTGTTTCCCTTAAATGTGATTCTGTGAATCAATAAATTGCAGCTGCACTTGTTGGCCCATCACTTAGTTGTGCATTGATTGAATGAGGCTAAAAATGGTGATGAAGTGTTAGCTCATTGGTAGTAATCCAAGAGAGGTGATGCTATTGTGGCCAGTTAAAAATGTTGATATCACATTTTGGTAGCATTTTTAATATTCTTATTTCACATAGAATTCCATCCTAGAATTAAATTGTGGCTTACAGGTATGTTCCAGTAATTCATTTGATTTTGACTTAAATGATACACATTTCTGATTCTGATTGTGAAGCTGCTCCCCATCATGATTTTAATTTGATGACATTGCTTGTTAAGGTACTTGTCTAATTATATTATCTCTCTCATGCTACATACATTAATTTATTAACTTAGGCTGAACACAATGTCTTCAATGTTTCATGTCCACCCTCATTTATACCATAGTTTTCCTATTGTTCCATCTCGGGTAGATACCAATTAGAAAAGCTACTTTTGTATCTGTTCTGACCTAGGCTTCCTTAGAAAGTATAAAACACAATCTTAGTCTCGGTAAAACCTCTCTTATTTACACGGCTGTGAATTATTGTCATTCACAGTCTGCAAGGCTTCACAAACAGTCTTTCAGGGGAATGTTCATAAACACCCACCTTATCTCCCTTGGAATGCTGCCAGAGAACTAATTGCCAAACACGGGGCAAGGCCAAACTTGGCAGAGTCAAACAGAACTTTTCAAAGCTTGAACCAACCAGATGAACTAATTGCTTCCTACAAAAGCTCACATCCCGTTCAGTCCTCTTTTATGTTTTATGGGAGGGGACAATCATCTCCAAGCCTTACTCCCAAATTGACCCTGTTTTCTTAATTGTTCTTGTCTTCTGGCAGCTCTGCGCATGCACACACTGGGAACAGGCTCCCACTGTTCTTCTGCCTTGCTGATGTCAGATTCCGGAGGCTCCAGAGACAGCACATACTATCAGATGACCTTGATCCCCTCTCTGCCTCCAATGCAGAGCCCTTGTCCGAGCTTTCCCTAGCCCCCAGGACTGGCCCAAGTTCCTCCCCAAACTCCTCACTGTCCGACTCTGCTGCCAGCTCTGCTGTCCACTGGCGGGCAACAACAGTATCTTTCTCTGTTTAGACCAGTATAAGTGTGATATAAGGACAGCATAATTCAAAATGTTCTACGAGATTTCACCATACCAACTACACATACATTAATTTGCATATGACTAATGCAATACAAACACTGATACACATCTATGTATGTATGTATCATCTATCTATCTATCTATCTATCTATCTATCTATCTATCTATCTATCATCTATCTATATCAGAAGGTTACAGACATCTTTCTGATATCCATATATATGTATAGATGTGCATGTCAGTGTCTGTGCATATGTCTCTCTGTGTGTGCTCACTATATAACAATGATGATTTTATCCTTTATTCAGTGTCCCATGAGCTTTGCCCCCAAGTCCATTAAAAATGGTTCATTTATGACCATTTCCTTAGAGCTTTATGAGGTAAATATGTCTGAGTTTCAAATGTGTGGTTGCTTAACAGAAAGAAGTGCAGTCCCCCCCCCAAAAGAAATTATTCCCTAGTCCCCAGTAAACAGTTCAGAAGATGATATAAGAGACAGATTGAGTCTAATATCTTTACAGAATGAGCTCTCCCCCATGTTTCCTTTGCATTTATTACCTCTATTGGAAGCTTGTTGTAGATATTGCCTCACCATCAATTATTATTCAAAGTTGACCAACCCCTTCATGTCAAGCCCATTGTGAATTTGACCAATGAATATGGTTACTGTGTGCTTATTTCCTGCTTTAGGTGGAAAAAAAATCAAACACACATACTGCCTCATAAATATCAGAATCTCAATATTTGTGCTGAAGTAATTTCTGACCATAAGCCAAGGAGACTGAAGATGCTTCACATTTTTGGCTTGGCTTGTTGTTCTTCTAGATCACACCAGCTGAAATCAAAGCCATGAGGTTCAATGTTCATTGTTTATATTCCTATGAGTTCCAGGGCATGATGATTGATATATGGAAACTCAGCAAATTCAGCAAGCATTGCAATCCTAACTGAATCCCACCAAGAGGTACAGTTGATCAATTTGTTCAAGACTAATAATCATTTGCTCAGATCTCATGATTTGATGGCCCACACTTTACAGACATAATGGAAATTATAGAAATGATGGAATTACCATAATGTATACATGGTAAATATTCCTGGATTTATATACAGGGATGGGATTCAGCCAGTTCTGACCGGTTCGGGCATACCGGTAGCTCTGACGATCAGCTGAGAGCAAACCGGTTCGCTTCAACAATCAGATGGGCCCACCTGCCCGTGCGCTATAACCTACCTATATTTCTTTTGTTTTAGGCCCAGCTGATAGGTGCAGCAGTGGTGTTTTACTCACTCTGGATTCAGTAGAAGGTAACTTTCGACTGTAATGTGCATGCGCAGAAGCGCAGGTTTGGCATGTATGCGAGCAAAGTGAACACTCAGTGAACAGGTTGTTACAACGAATGAATCCCACCACTGCTTATATATTTTCCTTTGAAACAGTTTTTTAACTTTAAATACTGCATTAGTTCTGCATCATGAAAGTATCAAAAGGGGAGATAGAAGCCATATTCTAACTAGTCTGTTTACAAAAATCTAACTGTCCAATGGACAGTGACATTTAGGGTTGGGGACATCATATTTGGGGAAGGCTGGGATAGAATATTGATCTAATATATTGCTTATTTGCGACAAAACATCTCCAGATTATTTTATTCAAACATAGAATCTCCCTTTGTCCAAAACTCTTGTGTTCTCAGGCAGAAGAAAACTTCTTGAAACCTTTTGGATCAATTTTTATTTGATTCCTTTTAAACTGGGACTGAGCTTTGGGAACTTCTGTGTGAAAAGCATCCAATCTGAAGTTGAGTTGTGGCCTCTTGGCAATTTATTAAGAAGTAGATTGTGCTCAGGTATAGTGATTTGTTGAAGACCGTGCACTAAACTTAATCACTTACTTTGGATTTTGATTCTGATTTCACCGGGCCTTTGACCAACATTCTAGGCATAAGGCCAACTTATACCCTGAAGTATTAAAAGTATTACTGTTGCAATCAGTGCAAATCCATTTAATTTCCACTTTGCTATGCATTTCCTCACTTAATGGTAGGCTTAAAATACAAGAATCACATTCCTGACTCCTGTTAGAAAGTTAATCGGATCCATTAAATATATTGCTGAGTTAAATTACTAAACACAATTATCAAATTCATGTTATTGATATTCATTGTTATTACTCTACAATTTAAGGAAGAACAATTTTGGACACAAGAAGATTTTTGAATTGTTAAAATGTTATACTATGAATGGATCATCTTAGTCACTTTGTGGTTGTATCCCTACTCAGTCAGTAGAACGTTACACCTTGAACTAAACTAAGTGTAGCTAATCTCAATCTATTCCTGATTCTGAAAATGTTAAAAAGTGGGGGTTACCCTCCTATCTTAGCATACTGTATATCACATGAAAAAACTGTAAGGCACTTAGAACTCGTTGTTTTATTTCCATGGACATTCTGCAATAATAATTGCAGAAAAGTTAGATTCTTAGTAGGCACAAAATTGAGAAAATACATAACATTACTGCAAGACTTTTTGAGGAACCCTTATTTACACACAGGACTTATTGAAGTGACCACAACAGAATTTGAATCAGATATCAGTGATCAGTGAATGAACTAGATATCCTTTATTCCACTCTGAGTGAATTTTATATCAATCAAAACTGCCATATTTCATGAATCTAACTCCGAGCCATATGCATTTCTAGATCTTTCAGATCCAGGTACCTAAGAGATGTTCTTAGGTTTATGAATCAATAACATCAATCAAGAAGAAGGACTTTTTGTGGATTAATCATCGTAACTCTAAAAAACAATGACAATAAAACTCATAGCCTTATCTTCTCAAATGCATTCCTCAAATACAAAATACAAATTGGTCTAAGCTTAAAATGTGTAAAAAGAATGCTTTATGATGCTGCCTTCTGTATTAAAAGAGGCTTAAGATTCATCTCTTTCTTTTAATCAGTGAGATTATTAACGGTACATTTCTGAAATGTCATTATATATAATACATACATGCAAGCATATATACATACATACGTAACATAACATACATTATACACATACTTGTTTCTGGAAGTATTCATTTCAGATACAACCTACATTATTGCATCACTTTTTCTGTAAATTCCATTCACAAGAGGATTTCTCATGTAGTCATCTTTACCCACTTCAACTTTTGGTTTTCATAAAAATCACTACATTTCTCTATTAATAGTTGCTTGTTCTCTTTGACTATATTATTTCTCTATAAGTGCATTATACATCCTCTTGTTTTACAGCATTCCCTTATATAGGGTTTCCCGGGGAAACTTTCCCCCCCTTTCATCTGTAGCATTTTCCACATTTTCAAATTTTCCTTTAGATAACTTCAACATTTTCTGTGACACTTCAAACTATAATTATTGTCACTGTGTTCCAGAAAATTCCTCTTCCCATATGACCACTTCCCACTCATTCGGTTGAGAGGTAGATTAATCATCTAGTATTTTTTTTTATACAGGACTTTTTTTTCTTGCCAAGTCATTCTGCTTTCATTCTATTTTTTGTCTTCTTTCCTATTTTTAATGTCTATTTTTCTCCAAGATTAATTCCTGATGTTATCCCACATCCAGAACCTTTCATTACATTGGCATCCTTCACTAATTCTCTCAGGTGTTCATCATAAACAATGGAATTGTGTTGTTAGATTTGTCTCCATTATTTTGTCTTATGAAGATAGAGTAGACAGACAGACAGACATAGATGAGAGAGAGAGAGAGAGAGAGAGAGAGAGAGAGAGAGAGAGAGACAGACAGACAGACAGACAGACAGACAGACAGAAAAATCTTTTTATGCAGATTCTCAATACTTTTGCTCACCTTGGGTCAGTGAATGACCACATCATTTTTATGTAATGTCTTATTTCATTTGTTCACATAAATTCATGTTACCTGGCAGAGTACTCCTGATGTCAGATAGCATTCAGTCAAAATATTACACAATTTCCCCCAAATTTAAGATCTATTTTTCCCCTTAACACTATTCTCTGTAATGTTATGCAGTTATCACTAAACTATGGATTCTTCCTTTAATACACATCCTAAAAATCAATTCATACTTTCTGAAATACATTTTAGCCCTTTAATGTAGAACTAAATTGATAGATTCACTTCCTGCATGAGCTGATAAACGCCACTCCACAAGATCATTCATATGTATTATATCCTTCCTCTTTCTCTTAGTTTGACAGATTAAAAATATTGGGTTTTTTTCTTTTTTACCACTCTTTTTATTCTTAATTCCTGGTCTTTACCACTTGTTTCTCTCATAGTTCAAACCATAATTTTCTTAACGCTATGGTTATCACCATGTAAGCTTACTGATACTGATCTCATGCCTTTGGTCAATCAACTGGTACATTTTGCTTTTTTAGTAATATGGAGAAGGTATAGGTTATCAGCCATAATATTGTCTGCATCCCAGCAACTGGGAGGTACATGCAGCATCTTGAGACACATTCATGCTATTCTAAAGCAATTGTTCTCAAACTTGGCAACTGATGTGTGGACTTTAGCTCCCTGAATTCCCCAGTTAGAAAGATCTCCATAGATTTCAAAGTTGCAAAGTTTGAGAAACATTGCTCTAAAGGAAGTGTGTTTTAATATTTTTTTTCTTTAATTTAATTAGGGCAGTTACCATCAGAGGTGGGTTTCAGCAGGTTCTGACCAGTTCTAGAGAACCGGTAGCGGAAATTTTGAGTAGTTCGGAAAACCAGTAGTAAAAATTCTGACTGGCCCCACCCCAATCTATTCTTTGCCTCCTGAGTCCCAGCTGATTGGGAGGAAATGGGGATTTTGCAGTAACCTTCCCCTGGAATGGGGTGGGAATAGAGATATTACAGTATCCTTCCCCTGCCACACCTACCAAGCCACACCCACCAAGCCATGCCACACCTACCAAGCCCACAGAACCGGTAGTAGAAAAAATTGAAACCCACCACTGGTTACCATGTACCATAACATTCATTCTAAGGATTTAGATAGCTGCACTAAAGAGATATTTTATTCTACTTATTTGAATCTTACAAAAATCTTAATTAGAATTGAGTTTCAGCTAATCACAAAGTCAAAAGTAACATTTAAGAACATTAGTAAAATAATAAAGTGAGTATGGATGGTGGCATCAGTCCATGTTTCATAGCTAAAGCTCAAGTCATTTTAGAAGAATAATTGGAATATGTGAAACCCATAGCTAAATAGACGCTTGCTAAATTTATTTCCCGGACTTCTACTTTGCAGCTTGAACAACAGATTATTTATTAATGCATAGCATATTTGTATTGCTTATTAATAATGCACTCTTCTAAGCAATACTCCAGTTTGAACTTTTCTGAAAAGTGTACATGTATGCATCTTTGGGCCTTTTTAAAAGAATAATTCTGAGCGTGAGCTGGACAAAGCACAATTATTTCCTTCAGGATTTAATTCGCTTAAATACAAGATTAATATCCAGCACTTGCATTATCAGATGCTATTATCTGTGGTTGTAAAGGGGAAAAAAAATCTTAAAGTGACCAGAAAAATGAACAGAGAGAGAGAGAGAGAGAAACACACACAGATCACACTATATTACAACAAATGTCCATTGTAGAAGCCCTAAACTTTTTCAAGCCAAATCTTTTTCAATTTCTTCTATTGGTGCAACTACTTCAACCAACACAAGAGAGACATTGGGCTGACCCAAGTGCAAAGCAAACTTGAATCAAACTTGATAGCACCTTTGCTTGCCATTCTAAACAAAAATGTTCACATTTTCATTGTTTTTCTCAAACCTTTTACTGCCTTGAAAGAACATTCCCACAAATCCTTCATATTCTGTCTCTTTACAGTGAATAATTACAGGAAACAAGAAACAATTCTGAAGATGTGGGATTTGTAATCTTCAACCACTTTTTGTTCAGATTAGGTTTCTGACTCAGTTATTCATGAGGGCTGTATAGACTTAAAAATGATTAGCGACAAATAGTTTAGAACTCAGGAAAACATAATGGCAGTATCTGTCTACTATTCCTTAACACTGCCCAACTTTTTCAAACTTTTGCAGAAGCCTAAAAAAGATGACACTGATTAAAGAGACCACTCATTGTGGCTCTTAAAGAAGCAACTTCTTTTTGTTTTTTCCCAAAAACCTGAAAAAAAGCCTGCTTTAATGAATAGTAGAGAGGTACTAGGCTCAGAAAGCTCTGAACCATTTATACCAATATTTGCCCAGCCCTATCTGCTTAGTTAGGGATGCAGTGGCTCTGTGGCTAAGATGCTGAGTTTGTTGATTGAAAGGTCGGCAGTTCAGTGGTTCAAATTCCTAGTGCCACGTAATGGGGGTGAGCTCCCGTTACTTGTCCCAGCTTCTGACAACCTGTTTGTCAGGTTGAAAGCATGTAAAAAATGCAAGTAGAAAATAGGGACCACTTTTAGTGGGAAGATACCGTATTTTCTGGCGTATAAGACTACTTTTTAACACAGGAAAATCCTCTCAAAAGTTGGGGGTCGTCTTATACGCCGGGTATAAGCCTACGGACGCTCCAACTTCCCCAGCTGACCCCCAGTGATGGCGAGCCCCAGCTGTCTGGGGAAGTTGGAGCATCGGTAATATCCACCTGGATGCCTGGGACGGTGGGGGAAGCTCTGCGCAGCAACCAGCTGGGTCCAGCATTCAGCGGCATGCAGCCATGATGAGATCGGCACAGCTTTCCGAATCTGAGTTGCCGGTGCTGACCGATGACGCTACAGGAGCACCGACAACATTGAGGGGTAGTCTTATACAGTGAGTATAGCCCAAACCCTATATTTTAATAGGAAAAGTAGGGGGTCGTCTTATATGCCCAGTCATCTTATACGCTGGAAAATACGGTAACAGCATTCCATGTGCCTTTGGTGTTTAGTCATGCCACATGACCACAAAGACGTCTTCGGACAGCGCTGGTTCTTCAGCTTTGAAATGGAGATGAGCACCACCCCCTAGAGTCAGGAATGACTAGCACATATGTGTGAGGGGAACCTTTACCTTTTATCTGCTTAGTTAATACCAGCTTTCCTCAGTTAGAAAGACTGTCAAGATAATGGACTGAATGCAGAGAGCTATCTGCAAAATCATCTCCTTTTCTGCCAAATGTCCATGCTCCAAAAAGCTTCTTTAGATGTCTCATGGCAACCCTATTGACCAGGATGAGCCATAGCCTGGGGCATGCTAAGGAAGAGTGAACTCATCCAACAGAATGTGCCCCTGTCCAATTATCCATAATCTTCTCCTCCCTGCAATATCTCCTTCGGCATCACAGCCCATCATTTTCAACATGACTCCTTGACCATTAAGAGAGTAGTAGAGGTAGAGGTGGTTTCAAGGAGCTGCCAGGGAGAAGAAACAATGAGCAGTGTCAGTGTAGGTGCCCTGTTACATCTGAGAAAGATGCTGCTTAAATAGAAATTATTCTTTTTCAGTAGACCTACCAGCACGTAAAAGACTATTATTATCCATACATTGCATTCGAATTCGGAGAATTCCGTGTCTGGAAATAATGGTTTGATATTTGCAGTGGATATTCATGAGCTAGAATTAGAAACTTCCTCCAATATGATAAAGGTTTAATGATATGCAGGGTTAGTCCTTTGTGGCCAGAACTTTGCCATCATTGCCTGATTCATTGGTATCAATTGCACAAAGAAAGGAGTAAATCCCTGATGTTTTTCTTTAAGGAATAGTAGTTTCTTGTTCTTACTCTGGTTTCTTTGATTTCTGTAACCCTGGGTTGTCATCGGCTCCAATAATTAATACTGCTTTAAACAACATCATTCAGTTCCTAATTACTAGTGGTGCTGTTTCCCAGGCCTTGGATTTAAAAAGGGGGAAAAATGAGAAAAACAATGATGGAGTTTATTTATGCAGAAAAAAAAATCAAGAATTATTTAATCAAGTATTAAATTCTTATTTAATCAAGAATTAAAATAAACTCTTAAGTGAACGAAAGAAAAGAAGAAATGATACGTTTAGAGTATTTTTTTTCCTTTGAGAAAAAAAGGTATTTAGGGAAATATGATAGATGTGACATGACTAGTACTACTCCATAGTTGGACTTAGCAGTCAATCAAAAATCTGATCCCTGGTGGAATGAGTGGGCTGAGGTTGCTTAGAGGAGTTCATGAAAATTGTTCCCATAGCAACGAAGCTGAGTTCTGTCAAGTAACTCATGCTGAGATTAAGTCCTCTATGTGTGCTGGGAAGCAACAAGGGAAAATAAGTTGGCTCTAACAACCTTGGTTCCCTAATTGAATCAGTTTGATCCTTTTCACACATGGACATGCAGGCAAAAGGACAGGGACCTAACTCTATCACCATCACAGCAGCATGAGAGAAGCAAGACTAATTTCATTTCCATCCTAAATTACCGCAGCCATCATCATTGCTATACAAGACTCCCAATGTGATCGGCTGCAGGGAAGAGAGGATTTCCGCTCTTGCATATAAATGACACGTGGAGAGAAAAAGCGTTGTAAATGCTACTCTTGCCTAAAATATCCCTATAACCTACCAGTCTACTCATCTTTCTTAGGGAGCTAAAAATGTGAAATGATTTTTTTTTTGTCATGTTCAAACTGCAGACTTTTAAACTCTACATTTGGTCAGAATCTTACATGAATCCCAAAATGTGTAGGAAGACTCCAAGGGCATTCAACATTTGCATGAAGATTCCATTTCTAATCTTCAATCTATAATCAAATGTTGGCAATCGCAATGGTCAAAATGGGATTACTTAGACAATGAGGTTAGCACAAGAGCCCTATAATTACTTCATGCACTGATGCCATGGACAAAAACTTTAGAGGAGGCTATGTGATATATAGCACAGATGGGATATATAAAAATTATATGCAGATTCTTTGATAAGTGTTCATCTCAACAGTTGACCTTTTCATATAATGGTCCTTGTAGGTATTAGCAAATAACCATCATCTCAAAAGTTCATATTCACGAACTGTGCCTCCCAAATTGGAAACTCCTTTCTATTCTGTATATGTCAAACATATTGCCATTTTGTAGAAAAGGAAATCCCAATTAAAATGAATCAGGCCTGTGCTGTTGTTTGCATTCTGTTCCCTTCCAATAGAGCCTGTTTATTCATTCCTGCACCTTAACTACTACATCATGCTGACTCCCAAATTAAACCTATGCAGATTGGCTTTTATTGATCTTGATTAAAACAAGTTCTGCACTTGGTTAGTGAAGAGTGAGGGACTATGTTGAGTTGAACAGTAATGTAGTTTGTATCAATGGGGTACTTCCTATTACTTCTCTAGAAGAAGCGTTTCCATACTTTGTTTTATTGGGATTATAGACTGTTCCTGTCAAATGTCTTTCATTTCAATAAATTGGGTTAAAACAAAGAATTGGTACTCATCTGATTTCAGTAAATTGAATCAAAACAATACAATTAATCCCACCACACCAATATAGCTTGCTTGCTTGCTTGCTTGCTTGCTTGCTTGCTTGCTTTCTTGCTTCCTTCCTTCCTTCCTTCCTTCCTTCCTTCCTTCCTTCCTTCCATCCATCCATCCATCTGTATTTACTCCATGGCATGTTGATTATATTTTCTTGGCAATGTTATTCACAATGGGTTTGCTACTGCCTTCTTCTTCAACAATGACTTTAACAACTTCCAAAACATCAACATTGAAGGAGATCTCCTGATCTCCACTATTGGTGCTGCAACAGGAAAGCAATACCTCCCCACCTCAGCCTGGACAGGACTTCCTGAAAATCTGGGATCAATTACATCTTTAATTTAGTTGCTGAGGTTGGTGTTGGATGAAGTAGGCTGCCTTTCAAGCTTTGTAAATTAAAAGCAGCATCTTAAATTTTATTTGGAAATCAAGTGGCAATCAATGCAAGCTCCACAAAACTAGTACTATAGCTGAAAAATATGCAGACCACTTCATTTTGGACCAACTGTAGTTTCTGAGTAGTTTTTAAGGGCAAGTAGAGTATATTATACAATAGGAAAACTGGAAGGTAATAAGAACATAGTACAATAGGTACTATTGTAGCTACCTTGTACAGCAGTATAGTAAAGTAGCTAGGTAGCTAAGTAACCCGGTAGCCAAGTAAGATCACAGTCTACTTTGGCACAACAGCAAAAGTTAAGTGTAGGACTCTTTGGCCACAGTTTTCACCTGCTGTTTTGTCAGGATCTTGGAGTACAGAAGGATCCTAAAATTTGAATCTGCTCTATGACAATAGTGGTTGCCCATCAAGAAATAATTGGTGCTGGCAGAGAAAGTCTGAGGTATCCACAGCAACTCAGACTGATTAGGGTTTAGCTCCACAGTATTCTGTCCTGTAGGGGACAGATCCTTACTGTCTCCAGAGACTAAAAAAACAGTAATTACAGCATTTCCCTCCTCATAGCCTGGGGTTATACAATATACAATAGAATAGAATAACAGAGTTGGAAGGGACCTTGGAGGTCTTCTAGTCCAACCCCCTGCCCAGGCAGAAAACCCTACACCACTTCAGACAAATGGTTATCCAATATCCAATAAAAAATTCCAGTGTTGGAGCATTCACAACTTCTGGAAGCAAGTTGTTCCACTGATTAATTGTTCTAACTGTCAGAAAATTTCTCCTTAGTTCTAAGTTGCTTCTCTCCTTGATTAGTTTCCCACCCGTTGCTTCTTGTCCTGCCCTCAGGTGCTTTGGAGAATAGCTTGACTCCCTCTTCTTTGTGGCAACCCCTGAGATATTGGAACACTGCTATCATGTCTCCCCAAGTTCTTCTTTTCATTAAACTAGACATACCCAGCTCCTGAAACCATTCTTCATGTTTTAGCCTCCAGTCCCCTAATCATCTTTGTTGCTCTTCTCTGAACTCTTTCAACACTATTACAGTTGGCTTTAATCTGAGTATTGACGATACTGTACCCTGAATGTGGCATCCCACACATAAGGAGTTATTAAGCTAACTACTCTATCCCAAATATCTATGCATTGAAGGCACCTCAGTTATTAAACTTTACTTATTTTTCTCTGACAAATAATTTGAAGTGGCTCATAACACATTTTCAGAACAGAAGCCTAACAATAAAAAGAAATTGAAAAAGAAATTAAACTACACTGCAATCCAATTGAATTTTTAAATGATTTCATGAATGGACCACTAAAGCTTTAGGTGACATTATGAGACAGTTTTAAAATAAATAAGTAAATACATTTTTTAAAATTTTTTAAAATATTTTAATATCTGTATTATGTTTATGAGGATTCTGAAAACAAAGCATTACAACTTATTATGCTGCTATGAATTTTAATTCTGGTTCTAAGCATGCATTCACACATATATATGTGTATGTGTATCATATCAGATTTTCTGATATGATCTGATATGAAATATAGGCCCTATATTATTTAGAAGTTTAACATGTCCTACAAGATCTGCCTCAAGGGAAAACAATGGAGAAAAATGAATACAATTCCACCCTCAAACCTGTAATGCTCTGATGACAGAACCTATCCAAACTGATTTTTATTACATGGTCCACCAATCTGAAGGAGACCTTAACTTAACCTTGAGTTTGGGATGATGGAACAAGCAATTAATCATGCAGGGGAGGAATAAAATAAGGAGGTTGTGAAAAACTAGAGAAGGATGAGCAACAAATGAACTTATAAAACAGCACAATTTCACTACTGTCTAGCTAACAAAATATATAGGTTCTGAACATACATATATTTAATAACATTTCACTCACCTCTTCCACAGTACACTGCACACGTAATAGCCACGTCAAGCTGGCAGGGAGGCCATGGAAAACTTTAATTGATAGGGAAACAGACAGCCTGAAGCTGAGAATCCTTAGGTTGAGAAGGATGCAACTTATCAATACTGTACAATATGGTTTAGAATTATATTAAATGTTTGTTAAATTTGCTAGGCAAAGTCCCCAGTATATTGCAAAATACTGCATGATGCCAGGAAGAATCTAGCTTCTTTTAGCTTTTTAAATTTTCTTCTATGTTCCAACTAAGTAAAGAGAAAAGGACGCGGTGGTTCAGTGGCTAAGATGCTGAAATTGTCGATCGAAAGGTCGGCAGTTCAGCAGTTCGAATCCCTAGTGCCGCGTAATGGGGTGAGCTCCTGTTACTTGTCCCAGCTTCTGCCAACCTAGCAGTTCGAAAGCACATAAAAAATGCAAGTAGAAAAATAGGGACCATCTTTGGTGGGAAGGTAACAGTGTTCCATGCACCTTTGCATTTAGTCATGCCAGCCACATGACCATGGAGATGTTTTTAGACAGCACTGGCTCTTCGGCTTTGAAACGGAGATGAGCACCGGCCCTTAGAGTCGGGAACAACTAGCACATATGTACGAGGGGAACCTTTACTTTTACCTTTAAGTAAAGAGAAAAATCAGTTACATTAGGAACTATTAACCTTTGCAATAAAAGTAGATATTGTCTTTTTTCTCTAGCAAAGAAGTCTATTTAGCTATGTCAGCATGTTCCATCATCTTCACCAACCATTTCTCCATTGTGGGTAATGCTGAGTCTTTTCATCTTTGTACCCACAATAATCTTACTGCAGTTGTATTATTCGAAGGCAAAATACCATGAACTTCCCCCCCACTGTTTATCAATCCCAAAAGAAAAGCTCCTGGTTTTCAATATATTAATCTTTAAAATCCTCGGTCTGTGTATTTGAATCCAAAATTTTCTAGGTTTTTTTTTTTTTACACATACATCACACATGATAAAATGTCCCTTCCTGTTGTTCACATTTCTAACGTGTATTTGAAATGCCTTTATACATTCTACACAATTTCTCTGGTGGCATACAGCATTGATACAGGACATCATTTTTAAAAAAAATTCCTTAAGATTATAACAGAGTAACCTTCAGTA
Organism: Ptyas mucosa; assembly: GCA_012654045.1. Lineage (NCBI taxonomy): Eukaryota > Metazoa > Chordata > Lepidosauria > Squamata > Colubridae > Ptyas > Ptyas mucosa. Next base: position 9,960,639 of record WNWU01000030.1, on the reverse strand, counting down.
TTTTCAGCCACATATTTTCCCATTGTTCCATGTGTATATTATAACCAAACTTTTAGTCCACTTTTTATTTGCTCTTCTTCTGTTCCAAATTTCATTTGAAATCCAAACCCACATTCTTTTACTTGCTCTTCTTCTGTTTCAAATTTCAGTAAAAGTTTATATATTTTAACAACTGTATGTTCACCATTTCTACACAATTCTATTTCAAACTCAGTCTTACAATGTTCAAAACCATAAATTATTTTGTCTACTTTAAATCTTTCTAATAATTGTAACTAAGAGAATCATGGACAACTCTATCCATCTGCTCTCAGTTTTTCTCTCAATTTTTATTGTACAGTAGAATCTCTGGTCATAACCATAATTCATTCCATAACTTTGGTCGCAATCTGATTTGGTCATGACCTGAACCTAATTTTGGAAATTTGGTGCTTTAAAAAAAAATGGTGCAGAAGAGGAAATCGGCCACGAAAAAAAAATTGTGAATTTTTTGGTTGGAACCTGATTTGGTCGTGGTCAGAAGCGTTCATGACCGGAGGTTCTACTCTACTTTCCCTTGACAAAATTCTATTATCTTGTGACAAATTTGTGTCTGCTTATTATTCTTCATCTATAAAATGCTTCTTGTGACAAGACCAGAGGTGGGTTTCAGCAGGTTTTGACCAATTCTGGAGAACCGGTAGTGGAAATTTTGAGTAGTTCAGAGAACCGGTAGTGGAAATTCTGACTGGCCCCACCCCCATCTATTCTCTGCCTCCCAAGTCCCAGCTGATTGGAAGGAAATAGGGATTTTGCAGTAACCTTCCCCTGGATTGGGGAGGGAATGGAAATTTTATGGTATCCTTTCCCTGCCACGCCCACCAAGCCATGCCCATCAAGCCACACCCAGAGAACCGGTAGTAAAAAATGTTGAAACCTACCACTGGACGAGACCCACAAAGGTGTTTTCAGGTGAAGCTTAAAGTTTGTATCTGTTCCATATTCTCAATAGGGCATCCCTAACATTATGATCTTTAAAAATCCACATTAATTTTAACTTTATCCTACCACAGATATCTATTCCATCCAAACTTCAAGTCATGTCCTTTTAACTCCAAAAACCTTCTATTCAGGGGTGAAATCTAATTTTTTTTTTTTTGCTACCGGTTCTGTGGGCATGGCTTGGTGTAGCGTGGCTTGGTGGTCATGTGATTGGGTGGGTGTGGCCAGTTTGACATCATTCACATCACTCATTAGAGTCAGGAGCTCCACATTCTGACAGAGAACAGCAGCACATTCTGTCTTTCACAGAATGTCACAGAAACCAGGAGCTGCACAAAAGCACATTCTGCCTTTCTGAAGCCCCCAACACTTTGAGTTTCCCTCTGGCTTGACTGCCCAGGTGAACCTCGAAGCCTTCTCTTGCCCTGCTCTTCATCCCGGAGGGCCGCACATCCTCCCCCCACCACCAATCTTCCGTACAAACCACCCACCCGTTTCTGTAAAGGCACAGCCTCCCCCTTGCAGGGCGATCCAAAGTGGGGAGGAGGATGCTGCTGAAAAAGCTGCCTTCCACCTGGGCCTCCTCCTGCAGCCAAATGTGCCCAGCCTTGCTTGCCCTTTCCTCAAATGAGCTGTGCATGGGGTGCTTGGAGAGCGAGCGAGCAAGAGAGCTCTCCAACCTCTGTTTGTGTGTGTGTGTGAGGGAGGAGGGAGGGAGGGAGGGAGTGAGTGATCTGAAGCTGAGGCACCCAAACTTCTGGCACAGCGGGGGCAGCTTCTGAGCAGCCAGATCCACCTGACCTACTCCCTAAGTCTTGCCGTTCTCCTCGTCCCCACCCCCACCCCACTCAAGCAGAGGCTTCCCTGCTCAGCCCCAACAAACTATGCATCCATGGTGCCTGCACCAGCATCCCGAGAGAAGCAGAGAAGATCATCACTTGCAAGCAGACAAGCAGAGGTAGCAAAGGTACACCGTGCTGTGGGAAAATGAGAGGTCCTGTTGTCCTGCAGAGCCTGCTGCTGCTTGAGTGGAGTGGGGGAGGGCGAGGAGAACAGTGAGACTCAGGGAGTAGGTCAGGTGGAGCTGGCTGACTCAGGCTGCTCAGAAGCCACCCGTGCCGCTGCCAGAAGTTTGGGTGCCTCGGCTTCAGATCGCTTGCTCGCTCGCTCCCTCCCTCACACACATACACACACACACACACACACACACACACATACACAAACAGAGGTTGGAGAGCTCTCTTGCTCGGTCGCTCTCCAAGCACCCCATGCACAGCCCATTTGAGGAAAGGGCACACATGGCTGGGTGCATTTGGCTGCAGAAGGAGGCGCAGCGCAATGGGGTTGTTGCGTTCACCGTGGTGGTACTTTGGGAGGGTAGGCGAACATCTGCAGCTGACAACCATAATGAATATGTCCACTAGTCCTCCCATAGCACCACTGGGGCGAACAAAACAACCCCATTGCTATGGATGCATAGCTTGTCGGGGCTGAGCAGGGAAGCCACTGCTTGAAGGGAGGGGGGGTGAGTAAGCTGTTAGCTCCTTCCCTGCAACCCTGCCATGCTTGCCTGCCTTCCACGTGGGCTTCTGCTTGCCTGCCTTCGCAAGCTGGCCACCAGGACTCCAGGAAGGCAGCATGGAAGGCAGGCAAGCATGGCAGGACTGCAAGCCATGGACCGGTTCGGGGGCATGGCCAGCCAGCCATTGCTCCCAGTTCGGCGAACTAGCCTCAATCTCCGCAACCTACTCACCCGAGCCAGTCTATGAATAATCAGACATGGGAAAAATAATTCTATTTATTTTTTTTAATAATAATGCTGCCATATTTATACAGTCTAAATCTAGAAGTAATCTAAACCCATGGCAAAATCCACAGACCCAAAGTTAATAACCAATGTTTTCCTATACTACAGAAAGTATAATTTTGTTTCCAGCTTAATTTGGGAGACTGCTAAGGCACTGTCTTCCTGCAGGAGGGGAATGTTATTATCCCAAGAAGATGACTTCAGGTATCTACTCCTCCTAGTACTTCCTTTCACTGCTGCAAAACAGTCATAGGTGCCTATTTGTTTTCTTTCACATTTTGCAAATTTCCACAACCTTCTAGTAGAGTTTGTTCAAAATTCTCTTTCCATTGTAGTGAAAATATTTCATACAGTGCTACAGTGTCTTCCTGTAAAGCCTGCACTGTGGTTTGGTCCCAGTGACTTTGTTTTTTAACCTAAATGCCAGCCATAAGGTAGGAGTGGGAAGGACAGATGGAAGGTTCATTTTTCAAACTAGGTTGGCATGAAATTGCATTCTTTAAATGTTATTCTCTGGTGTAGGCTTTCTAAATTATAAACGATAACTTTTTTTTCTAAGAGAGTAATCTAGTTGATAGAAAATTAAGAAAAAGATTGTGTAATACAGAAAACAGAAAAATAAGTCCATATGTCAATGTTGAAAGAGATTATTGAAAACTTTACGGCTTTCACTTTTAAAAATGAAAGTTATTTCTTTTTAAAATACATCTATTTAATCTATAATGGGTAGCTGCTCAGAAAAAAATAACAACAATCGGTAACATTTATCAAGGCAATCCATTTCTTTAATATATTTATTATGATGTCCGTAATAGGAAAATAAGATAAGCTGAACTATTCTTTATATAGCTTTTATTTATTACCAACCAGGAATTATATGTGTGTGTGTGTGTGTGTGTTACACTTTATATTTAATTTCTGTATAGATAGCCCTGCAATCTTACATACATTTGCTGAATCCCATTAAAAGAATGACAGAGTAACAGAGTTGGAAGAGACCTGGGAGGTCTTCTAGTCCAACCCCCTGCTCAGGCAGGAAACCCTATTCCATTTCAGACAAATGGTTGTCCAATCTCTTCTTAAAAATCCCCAGTGTTGGAGCATTCACAACTTCTGGAGGCAAGTTGTTCCACTGATTAATTGTTCTAAATGTCAGGAAATTTATCCTTAGTTCTAGGCTGCTTCTCTCTTTGACTGATATAACATTATGGATGAACAATACAAAGAAGGATATTACAGTAAAACCTCTATTTAATAGAGTTCCATTTAGTAGAGTTCAGTTGCAATGGACACAATTCAGTTGCAATGGACACAAGCAGCCCTTGAAATAATCAGTAAGTTTAATGGCTCTGGATCAGTGTGAATGAAGCTTCAAAATGTACATTATCCCTTATTTATATCATTTTTATAAATGTATTTCATTTGCATTTCCACAAAGAATGCATACCGAAGAAACTGATAACAATACCTGCACATGATGAAGTTTTGGATTTAGCAGTCATTCGGAGAAAATGTACACACTTTTCCTCTAAATAATTTATTATACTCAGGGTTTGTGGTAAAGCCCTGTACCTAAAGAAAAGCCCTGTCTCTAAAAAAAGAATATGACTTTATATTTAAGAAAAGCCCTGCATCTAAAGAAAGAATATGACTTTAACTAGGGTTAACAATGTCAAATTTGACATTTCTGGAAAATGAAGACCTGTAATCCATTAAAAACCAACAGAGAATTTTAAAGCGTTACCATTTTTTAAACTTTTTAATAAATCAGGATCTTAATTAAAGGTGTAATTAAAGGTGTATATACAATTGCATATAGTTCAAAAGCAAGAAACCTTTATTTTTAGATTTATACACAGTGTGCCTTTCACTAGTAGGAATTACCTAATTATTATTAAAAGCTCCAAAAAGTTACCCACTTATTATCTAAATGAGTTGAGAGAAGAAGATAAGAGAACTAACAAACTAGCCTTTATGTTGATTAATTTAAAATGAAACTGCAAAAGTAATAAAGGGCCAGGATGGAAGACAGCTGATTTAAACTGAGTAAAGATGATCCATACTATGTGGAAAAGGAGCAAATGTTTCCTCTTAGATTGGACTTATTTTATTGCCTTTTAAATACATACTTTAAAAAAGAAAAACAAAAGTGGCACATTTGTTTAGTATACTTTAAGCATTGTAACTGGAATGGAATGATTGAAAAGAAGGGGGAAACATGGATAGGAGACAGGGGAGCAATGAAAGACATGGAAGTAGAGAAAGGCAGAGATAGTAAATTATTTGAAAGTCCATAGGTTGTGTGAGACAGCCTGTAAACATTCTCACCCTCATTTCTATACCACACTAGTGAGACCACTCTTGGAATGTTGGAGTACAGTTCTGGGCACCTTACCCACAGAAAGATTGACAGGGGGTGACAGCAATGATAACATAGGGATTATGAGAAGAAGCTGAAGGAACTGTGAATGTCCAGTATGGAGACAAAAAGATTGAGAAAGATATGATAACTGTGTTTAGGATGCCACAGGGAAGATGGTCAGAAATTATTGCCCCTTGTCACGAAAACTGGGACCAGAAATATCACATAGTCACTGCATTATCATATAGCAGCTGGGGCTACCTAGATGTTATTTAAATATTAGGAAAAAAACTTTAGATGAGAAGATTGGTATAACAATAAAATCAGAAACTGCTAGGGAATTCCTGGAAGCTAGCCATTCTGACAAGTCAGCTATCAATAACACTTAGACTTATATACCACTTCATAGTGCTTTACAGCCCTTTCTAAGTGGTTTATAGAGTCAGCCTGTTGCCCCCAACAATCTGGGTCCTCATTATGATAGACTCTGCTCATTATCAATAGACTCATAAAGATAAACCACATTTGCACACCTTTTAAAGAGGTGATGAATAAGACAGGAAGGCAACCAAATCTCCATTAACCTACACTCTGATAAGCAGGGAATAACACCAGACAAACAATCAAGCAGAAAATAATATCTTAATCAAGAACCTACCAAGGAGAATACCACACTCCCACCAACAATGCCAAGGCAAGCTATTGTATATAAACAGGAAGTGAATCCCATACTGACCAGCACTGACCATGTTATTTACGTGGGTAATGAAATATTTGCAAGTAAACAAGCTCAGAGAGCACCAAGGACTTCACAAAAAGTAATAAAAATATGAATAAGGCATGAACTTTACAGGATTAGAATTCATAATTCCATAAAATATAAATTGCAATGTACTGTACTTCTTTGGTGTTTCCAGAACTGGAATTGCACAGATACTAAATTAGCTATGGGGAATATTTTCTATTATTCTGGCTGTACAGAAAATTGTTACATTAAAAATACAAATAAAAATGATTGCAGTCCAAGTAAAGTTGGTTCTCAGTGGAACATAATAATTATTATTTTCACACACACACTGTTCAAAGTGGCAGTGATGTCTGTTCCTGTACTACTTTTCCTCAACTTTGTTAAGAATATTTTCTAGTTGTAGACAATTATGGAGAACTATTTTGCAACTCTGTGATCAAGTAATTTTCAATAACAACTTATGGAAACAATTTGCTAATGGGATGGCAGATGTAGACTATCGTTTCTAGTTTTATTCTTGATTGGATGAGCAAGGAAAGTACTTGCCCTCCAACCTTTTAGAATGGCAAAACATTTTAGCAGCCTTATTTCAATTTTTAGGAGCTCGCCCTATAGTCACTGCAATGCCAGTAATTATAATCAGCCAATGTTTCCAAATGACCACCCTTGATCAAATCAATATATGAATTTCCCTTAGAGTCTTACCTTGAAAAATACCCCCTCTCTGCCTCTTGAAACAAAAGGAGATAGTTTAATTATTCCATGCACAATTTTACTATAACATATTTGTAAATGGATGGGATAACCTTTTCCTTCATTTATTTATTTTTTTTAATTCAAAGCTAATGCAGTAACTTTTAAATAAGTATGCCACAAACCAAATACACATATTTTGTAGTGCATCTCTGCTGTTTTATTTGTGTGTATGTGTGTGTGTGAACATGTACCTGTGTATGAATGCACATGCACAAACAATTACACACCCACAAACATGTATATCACTTTGTCCCATGTCTTCCATACAACTTTATCAAAAAATATCTGACCATGCAATTTACTAGAGCACTACCAACATAAGTTATGAAAAAGATAATACTGCCATATATCAAAGCAGAAACAACCAACAAACTATTACAACCACACCAGAGCATACGAACTAACTAAAGCCCTCCAAAACATCTTAAGTGAACTAAAACTCCCAGCAGCCCAAGAAGAAAAAAATAGGAGTCATCTACAACGGACAATGTAACAGATTGTAACCACCACTACATAGGACAGACAGTCAAAGATTAGCTGAGTGCATCCATGAATACCAACTAGCAGTCGGATTAAATGCTAATCATAAACTTGGGTTTGGACTCTGATCAATTAACCTGGTTTGCCACCTCCATCCTGATTTTAATCAAGGACCAAACTGAATAAAAATCTTGACTGAGACATGTGAATCTTTATGCCTCTAATCATTATCTGTTAACACCTTGCTTCCACCCAAAGGAATATGTCACTTACCTTATAGATCTACAGTATGATTAAAATGCAATGGGTAACTGAAAGTGGGAGATGAACTTTTCTAAAGACAGACTAACACATAGATTTTAAAAGCAGGGTCAGGGAGGAAAAAAATAGATTGGAATGGGATGAAAAAGGATATTGTTTATTCAACTTGATTTCAAGGCTCTTTTGCAATAGTCTTTCTTCCAAAAACTTCCATTTTGCAGTTCAGATGTGGTTGAATGTGGGAATTGGTTCCTAAGAAGTATTGTAGATATTTTAAAAAAACAATTACAAATCTGTCCCTTTCTTCACAAAAGAGACACGTCTCCTTCCCTTGATATCAAAAGAACTTTGTAAGTTCTCACTTAAAAGTAGAGTATTTGTGCAATTCTTCCTTTTAATCATCTTCTTAGGAAATCTCACTAATACAAAATCTAAGAGACTTGTTCTTGGCATTCTGGTCCAAGCTGCTACTGGTAGCATGACATCCACCAGGAGTTCAAGTAGGGCAGACTCAGATTCTGCCTGTCATTCAGTGCTGTCATAGCTGCTCCTACTGATCTTCGCTTCCTACTCATGACTTCATCCTCCCACAGCAGCCTCTTGGTGCCATCTAACCATTCCCAGGAGCTGTCACATCTTCTCATCTTCCTTCTTGCTTGGCTAAGCAACAATCCTCTAAACTGCCACCACAATCACCTTCTTTCTTTTTCTTGCATTGCTATGAACTTTGGAATTAACTAAGGTGTGAGCACATACATGGATCAATAAACATTTGATGTCCTTATTACGTTAAGACTGCAGAGTTATTTTATTAATTACATAACAGTATTGTTACTTTTAATTAATCTTTTATTTTTATTTATTTACCCAGGCTTTCCATGTTGCTAAAGTCACATACAGGTAGTCTTCAATTTATGGCTGTTAAAGAACCATTCAAAGTTATGATAGCCTCGGAAAATGTACTTCCAGCCATTGTAAAACATTGTGGTGTCCCTCCCCTGTTGAAAGCACTTTGCACATTTGAAACATTTCAGGCCTATATGATGTGATTTAAAAAAAATTAAATATAAATGCCCACTTCATCTCACAATAGGGAATCTGGGATGTGTACAAAAATTAAAGTGAACCCCCTTCCCAATCTAAATCAAATGGTAACAGAACTTTCAGCCTATCCTGACACCACCAGATTCTCCTGATCCACTATTAGATAACCATAGTAACAATGCACCCTTGAAGCAACAGCAGCACCATTCCAAGTCTCCAAGGTACCATTTTACCAAACTCATGTATCCAAAAATACATTGGCAGCTCCACAGGACCTTAGTAGAAACCTTCAAATTTCTAGGTTCTATCATATCTCAAGACCTAAAATGGACACTTAACATCAAAAACGTCATCAAAAAAGAACCACAAAGAATGTTCTTTCTATGCCAACTCAGGAAACTCAAACTGCCCAAGGAGCTGCTGATGCAGTTCTACAGGGGAATTATTGAGTTTGTCATCTGCACCTCTATAACTGTCTAGTTTGGTTCTGCAACAAGACAGACACAGACTTCAGGGGATAATTAGAACTGCAGGAAAAACAATTGCTACCAACCTGCCTTCCATTGAGGACTGGTATACTGCACAAGCCAAAAAGAGGGCTGTGAAAATATTTAGGGACCCCTTGCATCCTGGACATAAACTGTTTCAACTCCTACCCTCAAAAAGACACTATAGGGCACTGCACACCAGAACAACTAGACACAAGGCAGTATTTTCCTGAACACCATCACCCTGATAAACAAATAATTCCCTCAACACTGTCAAACTATTCACTAAGTATGCATTACTATTAATCTTCTCATCGTTCCTATCACCCGTCTCCTCCCACTTATGACTGTAACTTTGTTGCTTGTATCTGTATGATTTATATTGATTGTTTCCTAGTATGATTTGATTGCTTATTTGTACCCTATGACCAGGGGTGAAATGCTCCTGGTTCAGACCAGATCAGCTGATCTGGTAGCGATGATGGCCGGTAGTTCAGAGAACCGGTAGCGATAGCAGCTGGAGGCTCCGCCCACCCACTTTAGCCTCTGCAGCCCACTGGCCCTTCTTGCCCTTTTCTTTCTGGGTGCAGCGCTTCTGCTTGTTGGGCCACTTCCCCGCAGCGCTTCTGCTGGTGCCACCATGCAAGCCTCCCATGAGGAAAAAGAGGGAAAAAGCAAAGCAGCTGGCTGCAGAGCTGCCAGCTTCAGGAAGTGGCCCAACAGGCAGAAGCGACATGCCCAGAAAGAGACTCCAGCCTTGCCCCACCCTCTCACCACCTGCTCTCCCTTTGCTTTGGGTCGGGGGCTGGGGCCCAGAGATGCGCCATTCACCGAAGCCCCGGAGCTGCTGCTTGCTCACTGCCTGCCTCAACCGGGTTGGGGAATGCACCATTCCCTGACTCCAGCCTTGCTGCGGAGCCACTACCTGCTCACCCTTCGCCATGCGATGTGTCCTACTCCTTACCTTTCTCCCACAGCTGGCTGCCAGTGAAGGCAAGCACCCGAAAGTTACCAGAGCTGCTCTCCTTCTTGAATGTGCTGCTACCATTGCTGCCCTGGTCCATGTACCGGCTGTGCAAACACACACCATTTATTTCATTCATTCATCAGTGGCAGGTTGAGTGTGCGCTTGCGCAGCTGGCGCGTGGACCAGGGCAGTGATGGTGGTGACACATTCAAGAAGGAGAGCAGCTCCAGTAACTTTTGGGTGCTTGCCTTCCCTGGCAGCCAGCCCCGGGAGAAAAGTAAGGCAGTGAGAGGGCGGGGCAAGCCGGCTCCGTGGCAAGGCTGGAGTTGGGAAATAGTGCATTCCCTGACTTGGTTGAGGCAGGCGGTGAGCAGGCCACAACTCTGGGGCTTCAATGAATGGCACGTCTCTGGGCCCCAGCCCCTGACCCAAAGCAAAGGGAGAGCAGGTTGTAAGCGGCCGGCAGAATAGAAATTTAAAATGTTTTCCTACTGGGTTCTGTGGGCGTGGCTTGGTGGGAGGGGACTTGTGACTGAGTGGGCATGGCTGTGAGTGACATTAACTTGGCCATGCCCACTTAGTCACAGGACATCCCCCCACCAAACCATGCCCACAGAACCAGTAGAGACAAATTTTAGATTTCACCCCTACCTATGACTATCACTAATTGTTGTATCTTATGATTCTTGATGAATGTATCTTTTCTTTTTATGTACACTGAGAGCATATGCACCAAAGACAAATTCCTTGTGTGTCCAATCACACTTGGCCAATAAAGAATTCTATTCTATTCTATTCTATTCTATTCTATTCTATTCTATTCTATTCTATTCTATTCTATTCTATTCTATTCCATTCCATTCCATTCCATTCCATTCCATTCCATTCCATTCCAT
>WNWU01000030.1:9898009-9931442 GCA_012654045.1 Ptyas mucosa | reverse complement strand
AGGAAGGAAGGAAGGAAGGAAGGAAGGAAGGAAGGAAGGAAGGAAGGAAGGAAGGAAGGAAGGAAGGAAATCTTTTTTCTATGTTATAATAGTAGCTACTCTTGAAGATTCATTTTTTAGAAGTTTTTAGAACCGGTGTTGCTGAATTATGCTGCTAAACTGAAAGTGTTTTTGAAGAACACAAGATCTCTTCTTTGCCTCAGAAGTACCCATTGTCCCTCAAAGAGTACTTAGATGTAAAAGAAAAACAATCGATAACAACATAATTCTACCATTCAAAGGATCAATGGTGTCACTTTGATTTTTTTTCCCCTCAAATGAAAATTAGTAAGATTTATACTGGATTACAGAAAGTTGATAGTAATGAAAAGGAGGGGAGGAAACAATAGCTGATAGGATAAAGCCACAATGCATCTAAATAAGAAAAATCCATACAGTTTTTAATAAGAACTGAGGCTCAAATAGTGAGACTTTTCATGCCCTATCCTCATATTTGTTGTGTCGACTTTTGTGACACAACACTACTTTTCTTCTTCATCTACAGTTTCATAAAGAAAGAGCCTTAATTTATCCTGAAAACAGAAAGTTTTATTTGTATTCTTAAATATGGTTAACTTTTTTAAAAAAAAAATCCAGTTTTTTCCACATTCTCTTTAAGGAAAGAATATACCTATGCCACAGATTTATCGACTTGCCATTCCTTTGCAAATTATTTCTAACCAGGAAAATATATTAAGCAAGGAAAAAAGGGGGGGAAAGATAAAGAAATAAATATAATTATTGCTTGTCCTGCTTATACTTCCTTTTCTTTTTCTATGTGGTTTTTCCATATAGAAATGTAAAGCATTTAATTTTCAGGTAGATGGCTATAAAACCCAATATAGCCACTAGATGACAGCAAGGAGGGTTTCCTACTTTGTTTTGCTGCCATACAGTAATCATTCAGTTTTTCTGCAGCTCAGGTATGATAACTCTAACAGACATACAGTAGAGTTTTCATTAATTACATAGAGATCCATATATATTTCCTGTGCATAGAAACATCTCATCCTTATTTGATGTAAAAGTTCTTTTAATTATTTATATATCTAAAGGCTCTGTAGAGCTACTCATCTCTTAGCAGTGAGTCTAGGCAATGTACCAAAATTAAAACCAGCATAGCAATATATATCCCATGATGCCAAAGCTCATCTAAGTTCCTGGCCCAAATGCCTAGGGAAAAGAGCCAGGGCTACAAGAGGTAAGGCTAACAGGGTCAGAGCCATATGGATTTTGAGGATGGAGGGTGCAGGATGCTATTCCATAAGGCACACCAAGCCACAGAGAAGGCACAACTCCAAAGTCCAATGAGATGGTATTGTTTGATGGTAGGAACCCAGAACATGCCTTTCCTGCTAAACCCGATAGGGTAGGCAGAAACAATGGGGGATGGGTGGTACCCAGGGGTGGGTTCTAATTTTTTTTACTACCGGTTCTATGGGCGTGGCATATTTTGTGGGCGTGACTTGATGGTCATATGACAATTCTTTAGGATTTAGCAGAGGTACTGGTCTACCAGGCTTTTAACTGCTTGCAGAGCTGTACCGGTCTGCTCATTTGTTTTTTGGAGGCACCGGTCTACTCATTTGTTTTTGAAGGCACCGGTCTACCACCAAACTGCCTTTTACCACTGATCAGCTGTAGGGCGGCCCTTTGAAGCCCCATGGCAAGAGTTTGAACAGTTTCTTTTCCTTCTAGCCCATCAGCTGGGACTCAGGAGGCAGCAGTAGATTGGGGGTAGGGCCAAATAAAAGGTAAGAATAATCTGGGGGGGCAGAACCAGTTCAGTGATGTCATATCATCACCGCTACCAGCTCGGCCGAACTGGGCCAAACCAGGAGGAACCTACCACTGGTGGTACCACAGTGATCCAACGCCATACAGTTTTATAGGTGGTAACTACCATCTGGAAGGTAACTTGGAATGAGTGTAGCTTGCAGTGTGATATGAGTGCGTTGAGAAGCACCAACACTGTTGTATTCTGACCAGTTGAGCTTCCAAATGCTTTTCAAAGTCAGCCCAAGTACAGTGAGTTACAATAATCCAAACAGTAGGTGACTAAGCCATGAGTCATCAGGAACAAGGACTCCCAATCCAGGAACTAGAACACTTGGTACACAAGACAAACCTGAGAAAAGAGCCTCTAGCCATGGCTGCCACCAGTTCTTCCTAGAGTCCAGACTTGTGAGTCCAAAAAGACCCCTACATTACCCACCAGCTCTGACTGGAATAATCTGACCATGGAACAAGTTCTCTCATGGATATGATGAGCCAAGTTCCTTTCCTTGAGATACAGGTTTGGAGAAAGATGAGATCACTATCTGTTTTTTAGGCAGTGCAATGAGAAATTTTAGACCAAAATAGCTTTGAAGTGACAGATAACCAAACAATTTATCTACTAAACCACAACACAATCACTATCTATCCATACTATCTAAAGGCAGATAGAGACTCAAGTTTACCATCTTAAACTTACCTCTAGTCGTTCATGTTTCTTTAATGGTTAGTTTCAGGATCTGAGAGATGGGCAGGAAGTCAAGGAGGAAACCTAATAGTTAAAATACCAGCATTCTTCCAAATTCTTTCAGGTATCTGCAGCAAATGATATATTGATCTTGCTGTTAAACTGCACAGCTGTAACCAACACATTAGACATGGAAGATAAAAGCAATGACTAAAAGAACCTTATTTCATCTGTCACACCTGAGGCTCTGCCTTCTCCAGACCTTTAGTGTATTAGCACAGAAAATCAATTAGATAACAAACTATACAAATGAAGGGGGAGAGGTTTTCTCTAAAGGGTCCATTCAAAAATTTGTGGTGTGCCAAAAAAGCGTGCAAGTGAGCAACTTTGGAGGAGGGGAGATGGTAGTCCAAACTCTGATTACATATTATATATATTAGATTTTGGCTAAGCTAAAGATCAATTTACAGCTGTAGCAGAACTCGTTATCAGACAGAAAATATAGCAACAGTATTTTCTTATCATTCACATTCAAAGTTTGTCAGCCATTTGTTTAGAAGAAGGCACATTCTCATCTAAAGCTGAGAGGGTTTTTTCCCCCTTCGTTGAATTAAAACTGCATTATTATTTTTTTATTTTTATTTCGAGTCGAGTTTGGATGGGTTTACCTTGAATTTGTATCTATTATTTGCTCGTGTATTGTTGTGGTTGAAGCTAAAGTAGTCATTGACAGGTAGGACATTGTGGCAGATAATTTTATGTACTACACTTAGGTCAGAACAAAGTCGACATAGTTCTAAGTTGTCTAAGGCCAAAATTTGAAGTTTGGTGGCAAAGCACATGCGCAAAGAGAACTGGTGGTAACACCGGTTGGAACCCACCACTGGGGTAGGGCTTATATTAGGCACAGGCATAAAAATCAGGCTAAGGCTTGTTTTCAGGGTAGCCTTATTTTCAGGGAAACATGATAGTTCCTTTCCTAATTTGAATCACATAAGTCTTGTTCCTCTTCTGGAACAAGACTTGTATGGTTGTATGATTAAAAGAAAACCAACTACAGTGCTATCTTGGTTCTCAACATTCATAAGAGCTTTGCTTTTAAGGTATATATGCTTCCAACATGTGTACTCTTTTTCCCTGTGAACCCTTCTAGTAGTAGAACTCCATTCATCCCCAAGCATAATTTTGAAACAAGTGCTATAAATATTTCCTACCCTTTCCCCCCCTTTTACTAGGTCTTCCAATTTATCTCTTGCACAAACTCTCCACGCTTCCCCAAATTTAGCCTCTCAAATAGCCAAAATCCACTCTTATGACATAGGGATAAAATGAAATAATAAAATTAAAAACCCTCTCCCGTATCCTTCAGGATACTGTGCTGGGATTTCCAGTTCTAACCTAATTGGAAGGATCATTCTTATTTGAAAGTAAACATGTCAGTGACTGAAAACCGGCATGCTCTTCTCCTCATTACGGTGGCTTAAATAAATGATGAAATGGTTTTGTTTTGTTTTGTTTGTGTGTTTTGTCACAGTGCTGCCCACCGCAACACTTTGGGAGCACAGACTGAGATAGGAACCTTACTGAGGTTCAGAATCAAAACCGAAAGGATTCAGATTCATCTGCTTCTTTTGGGGAAAATGAAAATCCATCTTAAATTATTCCACTACATTCCACCTGAGATACAATATGTAACATGTTGGATGCTCATTATGATTTTTTTCCTTTTTTGCCTATGGATATTCTCAGTCATCCTCAGTCATATTGTACCAAACGTGCTTTTTCAAGAGGCAACTGGACTTCCTTTGTTTTCCCTTAACAACCAGATGACAGCAAGGAATATAAATCGTTTTATTCTCTACCATTCAGTCAGAACTGAAGAAGCTTCTTGGATGAGAAGTGAAACGTCTTCAAGGAAAAACAAAGAAAGCCCAGTTGTCTCTTGAAAAAGCACCTTTGGGACATTTCCTTTTGTAACTTTGACTGTAACATTGTTGCTTGTATCCTTACAATTTATATTGAAATTGATTGTTTCCTGATTGCTTATTTGTACCCTATGACTATCATTAAGTATTGTACCTTATGATTCTTGATGAATGTATCTTTTCTTTCATGACCCCATGCCGGTTTTAAAGTCTTTGTTATTGATTTTTAACTTAAATTGGGCCAAATTTATTTAGATCATTTTAAATTGCTTTTAACTTTTGTATTTGTGCTTTTAGTTGGCTGTTCACTGCCCTGAGTCCGAAAGGAGAAGGGCGGTATAGAAATTTAAATAATAATAATAATAATAATAATAATAATAATAATAATAATAATAATAATAATAATGTACACTGAGAGCATATGCACCAAAGACCAATTCCTTGTGTGTCCAATCACACTTGGCCAATAAAGCATTCTATTCCGTTCTGTTCTGTTCTGTTCTGTTCTAATTTTTTCTTTCCTTAAAAAAATGTGGCAGGTGATTCTCAGACATACACAACTAGCAACCTTTGTTGCTTCTTTTACACTATGCTACTTTTGTTTCCTTGAGCAATCTTTGAGTCAACATCTTACCGTACATTTGAATATCATTAGATTTAGGAACTGAATGCAGGTTTATTGCATGCTTTAACTGCAGTAATATTTCGCACATGTTATCAAAATGTTTTCTAAGTTAACTGTAGAATCAGGAAGGCTACAAAGTTATTTCATTAAAACAGATTGCCTTCTAACAATAGCTGGCAAGTTACAAAAATATTTTCCAAGGACAGCATGCGATCCATGGGGCCATATGTGGTCCACCCCTGCTCTTGCTGAAAATAGCTGAATCCTGCATACTTTTCCTACTTCAGCCTAACAGAACATAAGCTGTCTCCGGAGGAGCAGGCAACACTGAATACTTTGCCTGCTGATAATCTGCATGCTTGTGGCAGAAGTGAAAGATAATTTGGCACTATACATTAGTACAGTCTGGCAGCACAGAGCAAAATAGAAAAGTAGACCTTTCTTGGAGGCATAGCATCCAACGGAAGACGGGACTCAGGAATTAAATGGTTGAGTCATTGTTGAAAAGCTGCTTAAGCACACTTCAACACTTACTCTTTACGGCATGGCCAACTTCATCTCAGCCAAGCCATATTGGCCTTTCTTTTAATTCTTTGAAGGTTGGCTAGAAATGCTCTCTTCAAGCTTTGAGGAAGAATATACTTGCAAACCAAAACAGCAGAGTTTTCTTATAGTTCGGTAAATAATGGCTTGCCAGAAGTTTCTGAAGATGGTTCTCGGAAGTCCTGTCCAATAGAGGGGAAGGCTAGGCTTATTTTTCTTTAATCAAAACTAAATA
The DNA here is from genome assembly GCA_012654045.1 of Ptyas mucosa. Taxonomy (NCBI): domain Eukaryota; kingdom Metazoa; phylum Chordata; class Lepidosauria; order Squamata; family Colubridae; genus Ptyas; species Ptyas mucosa. The sequence continues at coordinate 9,925,611 of WNWU01000030.1, read as the reverse complement.
TTGCAGACGGGTGATCGCAAATACATACATACATACATACATACATACATACATACATACATACATGTCTGTGTGTGTGTGTATTTTTCTTTAGCCAGGTTCTACCTACATAAGCCAAGATTTTATGCAGCTCTAGTTCTGTGAAATGTCATTCACAAGTTTCTGGGCTTTTTTTCTTCTAGCAGCCAGCAGACTCTTTGCTGCCCATTGGGAAACTGCTGGCTGCTAGAAGAAAAAAAGCCCAGAAACTAGTGAATGAGATTTCACAGAACTAGGGCTGCATAAAATCTTGGCTTACGTAGGTAGAACCTGGCTAAAGAAAAATACACATAAAACCTATATATATTTGTTTTCTGAGCTTTTTGCGGGTATTTGTATGTAGGTCTTTGGTTATTCGGGTTTTCTCCCGCATAAAATTGGAAGTGTCTTACCTGCAAAAAGGGCAACTGGAAATAAAATCTGAAATTGTAGTTATGAAAAAAGATTTAACTGCTGTTCAACAGGTGGCAGAGGAGAATAAGAAAAAGGTGGGAGGTTTGGAGGGGGGAGGTGCGGGCAATCCAGAAGAGGGAAGAAATGAGAGGAAATGTAATCTTAACTTCGCAGCTGGATAGAATGTCTTATTTTCTCAGGTTTCAAAATGTGGAAGAGGTGGACCAGGAAGATTTGCGAGAAGTGATGGCTAAATTGTTGGGCGAATTTACTGAAAGAGGTTTGGACTTTATGAGATGGGATATGGATCTAGTTTATAGAGTAAACTCACAATATGCAATTTTACACAGTGTCCCAAGAGAGGTCCACATTAAATTTGTGAGAAGGGTAATGAGAGATGAAATACTGAGAAATCAAAGATTGGGGGTGCTGATATACAGGGGCAAGGAGGTCACCATTCTGAAGCAGATCCCTAGACAGGTACGAGAATTAAGAAGAAATTATTATTTTTTATCAAATAAACTGTACCTTAAGGGAATTGGCTTCAGGTGGTTGATGCCGGAAGGTTTGATGATTTTCTGGGAGGGCAGTAGGAAGAAAATTAATAGTGTGGTGGAGGCTAAGGCCTATTTGGAGCAACATAAGACCCTCCTAGAGGGGGAAGATACAGGAACCGAGGAAGGGGAGGTACCAGATGATCAAGGAATGGGGGCGGGCGAGGCCGTGGCGGTCCGGGAGGAGGGGGGTGCTAAGGCCAGAACCTTGAGACCTAGAATTAAGAAATGATGAAGTGGGAGGAATCTATTATCTTGTGCCTTTTATGACATCTCTTATTTTTGTAAACTTTGATATTACTCTGGATACTGAACTGATATTTTTGTATAAATCTGGTTGTTAAATTTGAAATTCTAATAAGGGAAGATCTGCTGTATGTGAAAAAAAAAGAATATATATATATCTTTGTAAAAGGATCGTGAAAATTCCACATATTATAAGCGATAATATTGTTTATTTTTAACCAATAAAAAACTTTTATAACAAAAAAAAATTGGAAGTGTCTTGGCAACGTTTCGACGAAGTCTCATTCATCATCTTCAGGCTGGTGTTCTCGGCTTCGTGCTTCCAGGAGCAATGTGTGATCGCAGCTGTTTCTTCCTTTTAACTGCCAGTGGGGGTGGGAGCTGGTTGGGTGGGAGCATGGCTGTGTTCTGATTGGGTGGAGGTGTGCTTTGATTGGTTGGGGGCCTGGCTGTATGGGGGGTTGGCTGTATGGGGGGTCTGATTGGATGGGGGGTTGGCTGTGCTCTGATTGGATGGGGGTGTGTTCTGTTTGGGTGGGGGCTTGGCTGTGCTCGGGTTAGTCTGAGTTGCAGGGGGATTTGAGCTGGTGAGCTCAATTTTACGCGGGAGAAAACCCGAATAACCAAGACCTACATACAAATACCTGCGAAAACCTCAGAAAACTTATATACATACATACATACATACATACATACATACATACATACATACATATATATATATGCTTAGTGAAACATTCTGAACTTTTGTGCAAGAAAGGAAATATCAGAACTTTTTTTAAAAAAGTTTTTAATGACCCTGTAATCCCTTGCATCGGGGTGGAGTCGGGGCAACTGAATGGAGCTGAGTGTTTACCAGCTGAATGCCCTTTCTGTCACCAATGCAGAGTTCGCAGCTGATATTTACTTATTGTGCCCAGAGAGAGAAATATCTGCTGCTACCTAGGATCAAACTCGCAGCCTCCTGATTGTGAGGTGAGAGTTCCACCTCTAGGCCACTGCACCACTCCAAAGGAAATATCAGAACTGATAAAGGAAAATGCATTTGGACAGCTATTTCTCCAAAATGGTATAGAGTGGCCTGCTAGAACAAGAGGTTGGACTAGAAGACCTCCAAGGTCCCTTCCAACTTTGTTATTCTGTTATAATATTTCAGATACTATAATGCTTCCTTAGAGTTGTTTCTCAGAGAAATCAGAAAAAGCTTCCATGCTACTTGGAAACAGTTTTGCTGTGCTATTTTCTTTTCTTTTTTTAATGTATCAATTGTGTCAACTTTTTTATGCTTTTATTAAGGGTTTTTAATGTTGTTATGGTAATAAATGTAAACTATTTATAGGCAAGGTAGAAGGATTCTTTCATATCTAATGGAACCTCAAGTTATTAGAATAATAACCCTACGGATCAGATTTTATTACTTTACAATAGTAAAAGGGATGCAGTGCCTCAGTGACTAAGACGCAGAGCTTGTTGATTGAAAGGTCGGCAGTTCAGTGGTTCAAATCCCTAGTGCCACGGTGAGCTCCTGTTACTTGTCCCAGCTTCTGCCAACCTAGCAGTTCGAAAGCACATAAAAAATGCAAGTAGAAAAATAGGGACCACCTTTGGTGGGAAGGTAACAGCGTTCCATGCGCCTTTGGTATATAGTCATGCCGGCCACATGACCACGGAGACGTCTTCGGACAGCTCTGGCTCTTTGGCTTTGAAACGGAGATGAGCACCGCCCCCTAGAGTCAGGAACGACTAGCACATATGTGTGAGGGGAACCTTTACCTTTACTAATTACAATAGTAGTAACACTATACTCGTTCTATACCTCTATTTATTTGATTTGGATTTTTACAAAACATACAAATAATACAGAGAAAAGTATAAGATTCATAATAAATGGGAACTCCTAGACTTTGCCTCTATTGGACAGGACTGCAGAAATGTTGCTGTGTTTCAGCAACATCTGGAAGGCCATCATTTTCCTAGCTATAAAAAAAAATAAAAACAGAATTTATTCCAGTATCTGGAAGAAGTGGCCAATATAGGTACTCTATACAGAAAAGAGATTATTGCTAAGCAGTTAACAAGCAACTTGGCTGTCTGAAAATGAACAGTGTGGGCTATCAAAAACATTGATCACATTGTCAATGTTGAAAGGCTATGTAGTATCCATGTATATATATACAATTTGAAGTGAGAAGAATAGATGCCTTAGAAATAAAAATCTCCATTTCACCTTCTCTCTGAAATAGTTAGGGTTTTTTTAATCTATCTACATTGATTTAGGGTTATAGAACACAGTAAGATTTAATTATTATATTTATATGATTACAGGTAGTCCTTGATTTACAAGAGTTCATTTAGTGATCGTTTGAAGTTAAAACGGCACTGAAAAAAGTGAGCTATGACCCTCTTTCACACTTATGACTATTGCAGCATCCCCATGGTCATGTGATTAAAAATTCAGACGCTTGGCAAATGACTGGTATTATGATGGTTTTAGTATCCCAGGGTCATGTGATCATCTTCTGAGACCTTCTCGCAAGCAAAGTCAATGAGGAAGCCAGATATTCAACAACCGTGTTATTAACAACTGCAGTGATTCACTTAACAACTGTAGCAAGAAAGGTTTTAAAATGGGTCAAAATTCATTTAACAAATGTCTCACTTCACCACATAAATTTTGGGCTCAGTTACAAATGGGAATTTTGATTTGCAATAACAACTGAATCCTGGTAAATTTATTTTATTTATTTATTTGCTTAAATTTTTATATCGCCCTTCTCCTTCCGGACTCAGGGCGGTGTACAGCCAACTAAAAACCATTGAATACAAAAGTTAAGACTCTTTAAAATAATTTAAATAGAATTTGGCCCATGATTTAAAACAATTCAAATTAAAATCCATATAAAAACTTTAAAAACCAAGTATGGGGTCAAGCCAGCCCAGCTAACCGGAAAAAAATGAGTTTTAAGGGCCCGACAAAATGCCCGGAGATCTGGGATCACTCGCATCTCTGGGGGAAGGTCATTCCAAAGATTAGGCGCAACCACAGAGAAGGGTCTCCCCCTGGGGGTTGCCAGCCGACATTGTCTGGCCGACGGCACCCTGAGGAGGCCCTCTCTGTGGGAGCGGACTGGTCGGTGGGAGGCGATTGGTGGCAGAAGGCGGTCCCGTAAATACCCCGGCCCTAAGCAAATAAATGGCTTTGGGTAAACACATACTGAAATACAAAATATTGTTTATGTAAACAACTAGCATCTACAAAAAAAATAACTATGGATCTCTGCAGGACTTAAAAATCACTAATTCAAGTGAATGATCACATTTCTTTTTCAAGTATTTCATTCTTTCCTGATTTGCTATTGCAGCAAAGTATTGCTTTGTCTTTTCTTTCCTGAAATCTTGCCCAAGTTTTATTATTATTATTATTATTATTATTATTATTATTATTATTATTGCAAATACATCAAGGCAGCGTTGCAGTGTTTTATTATTTGCAGATCAAGAAAACATTGCAGCAATATAGAGATTAGGTTTGTGCATTTCATGCATTTCAGCGTTGCCATCTAGTGGAACAGCAGCCTCCTTATCAAAAGGACTGAGATTCCACACTAACTCATTAACAGTCTCAAGGATTATAGGCCAGGCTTTCTAATTCCTCACTCTGGTTCTTCCTGATACTGTGCACTGAAAGGCACTGTTCCAATCATTCAAGAGTTTCCGAGCTCTGGCTTCTGAAAGTGCTGAAAAGTGATCAAAGGGTCATGCTTCTTTTAAGGACTGGAAACAGACAAGAGAAGCTCTCCCCCCTGCTATTCACCACTCTAATGGTGGTATATGAAAGAGGTTGACAAGCACTACAATCCAAGAACCTATGAAGGCCTCCAGATGTGCTGCCTCTGAAAACTTGTCTTGATATTAGCATGATGAAAAGAAGAAAGAAATGGAAGCTTGTGTACGCTTTCTAGTCTAAAAGCCTGAACTAGGGGCCTTGGGCTGTGCAAAAGTGAGAAGGAAAAAAGAGATCTATCCAACCAGGAAAAAAATAAAGTTTCAAAAGCAACTACCCAATTGCAATAGACATTTCCAGAACCTATAATATAGTGGTCCTTTCTGGCTCTGCGTCTCCGCGGCAGCAGTGGGGGATGGTTTAACACGCATGCCCACTGCTTGCACAACGGGGCTTCACGTGTGCCCTTGCCCATTGCTTGCATGGCTCGTTCTCAACAGACTGGGCCATGGACCAAGGATTGGAGACCCCTGATTGGACTATGTGATGAACCTATGGGTGTGGGGCAGGGCTGTGAACTGTTAGCTGGGTGGGGGAATCCTGGAAGCTTTCAGATTCCCAGATGTGCCAACATGACATCTCTAATAAATTGGAACTTTGAGGAACCTCAGGCCTCAGAGTTTTATTTTGTTGAGGGTGTTCCTTGGAATCCTAACAATATCATTATGTGTCTTTGGGGTGTGTTTTGGCCCCATATAATCAAAGGGGCTACTGATGTCATCCAGTCCATCCTTGCTCAGTGCAGGACCTCAGTGCAGGAACAGCATCTCTGATAGATGACATCCAATCTCTGTTTGAACACCTCTACCAAAGAGGGGAAAAAACCTTATTATGTTATGACTTGTAGACTTCAACTCCCAGAATTCCTGAGCCAGCTGACTCAGGAATTCTGGAATGAATGAATGAATGAATGAATGAATGAATGTTTATTTATTTACAATAATAAGCATACAGGCCTACAACCAGGACAGAGACAATGCTTTTCTATAACTACATAATGCTGAACTTGATTTTGGTCTATAATAGAAACAAAACAAAATCAAACAAAAACCTTTAACTCTGAGGTTATTGCATCATCCCAAGTCTCTAAGGACAATTTACCCTGCCATAGAGAGAAAGCAAAGAGCAGCCCTCAAATCCAGGACAATTTTACACTTCCACTGACACACATATATATGTACACTCAAATTGCTCCACCTGACCTATGAAAAATGTCCCAGTTTAACATTCTCTTTATGGTTTTTGCTCACAGTTGTTGTTGATATTGCTAGTGAAGCATTTTGATGATATTATATCCTGAAAAGTGAATATAATTTCTACACAATTCTTGAAAAGTGTTGTGGCTCCGACCCCCGAGGCCATCGCATCGGAGGAAGAAGGCTCCAAACATGAAGGAGAGGAGCCAGCCAGGCCTCCCTCCCCCGGCCCCTCCTCTCTGGCAATTCCTCAGCTGCCGGCCAAAGGAGAGGAGATTAGCCAGGAGCCAGGTGTCTCCAATCGGTCGGAAAGTGATGAGGGAGACAGGCTGTGGCTGGACCCATGTCAGCGTCGGTGTGCTAAAAGATCCCAGCAAATGAGGAGGCGTGCCAGGGATTAGCTGAGTCACTAGACCACATCCCACAGGCTATATAAAGGAGTGGGGTGGCAGTTTGACTTCTGTGACGGACAAAGTTTCATTCTTGTTAGTTTCTTGGTGTCAAACCTCAGTCGGCTTCAAGGATTGGAATTTGGACTGTGTTTTTCCCTGCTGGTGTGTATGTGTTTGTTATCTGGTGAAGGAATATCCCCCCCCCCCTTGTTTAGTAAAGAACTTGGCAGCCGGTTCCCATAGGGCTGCCCAAGCCTTGATAACGAAACCTCCGTGTGTGCCAGTCATTTAACCCTCGTCTGTCTGTATGGGTTTGTGCGTGTGGGGGACGGGGACAGAATAAAAGGGAACTGTATTACAAAATGCAAAGAGAGATGCAATATGAAATTCTGACATTCACTGTCGCCTCGAAAGGTTGGGTGTGGGGGAAAAAAAAGTGCAACAAAACTATTGTTATTAGGCTTTGATATCGAACTAGAAGCAGAACTGCTGGTTTGGGCAGATGGTGCTCCTGGCCTATGACAAAAAAAAAAAAAGTATGAGGAAAGAAGATGGATCTGGTTCATAAAGCAAGCTGCTCTGGGCTCTAAGATGAGTGAGCAAGAGTTACACTGCCTGCAGAGATTCATGTTCATGTTCTCAAAATAAAAATAAGCATTATATAAAACATGCTATTTGATCTCATATACAGCCGCATGACATTAACTTTAAAGTCCTGGGGCTGCAGCATATAGAGCTGTGGTGGTGCAATGGTTAGAATGCAGTACTGCAGGGCCAACTCACTCAGTGGTGAAATGTAAAATTTGTTACTAGTGGTTCTGTGGGTGTGGCTTGGTGGGGGGGGTAATGTAGCTGAGTGGGTGTGGCCAACTTTTTTTTTTTTACTTTTAAAATCATTTTTTCTACAACCTCTTCAGCCAAACAGGTTTTAGAAAAAATGCTTTTAAAAGTAGAAAAAAAAGGCCTCTGATGATCACGCGGCTCAGCTGGGCATGGGGGGGGGCAGGGATTTTTGCTACTGGTTCTCCGAACCACCCGCCACCATCGCTACCGGATCGGGCGATCCGGTCTGAACCAGGAGCATTTCACCCCTGAACTCACTGCTCACTCCAGAAGTTTGATCCTGACCAGCTCAAGGTTGACTCGCCCTTCCATCCTTCTGAGGTCAGTGAAATGTGGACCCAGATTGTTGGGGGCAATATACTGACTCTGTAAATTGCTTAGAGATGTCTGTAAAGCACTATGAAGCTATATATAAGTCTAAGTGTTATTGCTATTACTATCCCGGAGACCAATGTCCCTGATGTTGAGATTGAAGTGAGACTCCTGACCCTGAATGTTCAAACTTTGTCCCTCCTTCCTGCTTTCCACCAATGTTTGTAGATAGATTGAAAGTATCCCAGAAGCTGAAGTGATTAAGAGGTGTGAATGGATGTTTTGAAGAATCTGAACTCTTGCCCATGTTACTCCAGCATAAAAGGAGATCTAGAATATTTACACAACTGCTGTAAATATTTTCCCTGCTTTTGCTTATAATGTTAATTACTGCTGATTGTCTATTGTGCGTAACTGGAGCGTTGCTTGCTGCTGATCTACATGAGGCAGTTTCAGGGGACATATAAGGAAGTCAGTTCTCTAAGGAGAAGCTCCCGGAGGAAGTGAACAGTGCGACCGAATAGGAATTTGGCAGAGGAAGCCGATGGAGAGAATTTTAGTTGTTGGGTTTTGTTTTGTTTTTTCCTGCAGCAGAAATAGAAACAGAAAAAAATTGCAAGGAATTTAGCATGTTTGTTTTCCTCTGTGAAGAAAACAAGAACTATGCATGTTGTAAGTGCAGGCTGATTTTTCTCCTGGAAGAAAAGGAAAAGACCTAGAGAAACTGAAGACAATTTCTACCCTGTATCATACCAGGGGAGAAGAGAAGTTTCTGGATGGACAGTTGAAGCTCCTCAGACTGGTCACAGAAGGAAAATAAATGAAAAAGAATATAAAAAAAGAAACCACTAGAAACATGTGATCCAGACTAAGAAGGAAAACAGAAGGTACTCAGGTGCCAATGGAGCTCCACAGTGGGTATGCCTTGCTAACCCTGACTTCACAGAACAGGGCAGGACAACATGGACTGAAGTAACTCATGAACCATCATGAGGCAAAGGAATGCTGTGTCACAGATATGTTTCCCTATTGAAAGGAACAGAGAATATCCATGTTAGAGGCAACAATGCATCCCAATACATTAGACGCCCAAAAAATAATAAGGTACAAAGAAGTTTTGGACTTAAATGGAAGGCTAAAATGCGTCAAGAATTGAAGGATCAGGACATAGAAATGGACTGGTGGCCATACTTAATAATACAGACTAGATATAAAAAAGACAGAGAAGAAGGAGGAGTCGAAATAAAACCTAACCAATTAGATAAATTACTAGAAACCAAAGAAGGGAAATTAATTTCAAAAATTTATAAATACTTACTAGAGTATGATTTGGCAGAAAACATCGTCAATGGCCCAATGATAGCTTGGGCTAGGAATATAGGAAGCATACAACTGGAAGAATGGGAAACAATATGGGAAAATAACTACAAAATAACAAAAGCAACAACATATAAAGAGAACCACTACAAGATGTGGTATAGGTGGCACCTAGCCCCGGCTAGGTTAGCAAAAATGTACCTAAGCTTCAATCCAATATGCTGGAAATGCAAACAATCAAATGGAACTTTTTATCATCTATGGTGGCTTTGCCCAAAAATTAAAAAATTCTGGATGAAAATTAGAACTTAGATAATAGAAATAACAGAAGAAGATTTAGATTTAAAACCTGAATTTTTTTTATTAGGGATACTTTTAAAAAGTAGTAGAAAAGAAATAAAATATATCACATTACACATAATTACGGCAGCCAGATTAACTTTAGCCCAAGCTTGGAAATTAGAGCAGTTGCCATCAGATCAGCAAATAATTCAAAAAATATTTACTTGTGCAGAAATGGACAGACTAACTTTAAAACTCAACAAAAAGGAAGACTCACAATACTTCAAAATATGGGACAGATGGTATGATTGGGTGAATCATTGGAAAAATGATAATGTCAAAAAACAGTAAGAAATTAAAGGTAAATAATATACACCGTCAATAAGAAATAATAACTAATGTATATATGTAAACGTTCACACAATATAAATACAGAAAATTAGTTTTTGTGTGCATGTAGGATAACAATGTAACTCTCTTTTGTTTCTTTATATATATATAAAGTTAAGAATGTTTTTTGTTGTATTTTAACTTTTTTATATTGAATAAAGTTCATTTTTAAAACCAAAAGAAAGAAAGAAAGAAAGAAAGAAAGAAAGAAAGAAAGAAAGAAAGAAAGAAAGAAAGAAAGAAAGAAACAGAGGCTACCATACAAACCTGATATGAGGAAATTTTCCCTCCCTATCCTCCCTTCTCCCCCAACTCATATGGCTGCCACCCTGATGATGTCCCAAATTGCCTTGAAAACCTGACTGTTCTTCAGGCCATGGGGTGGAATGGTTGTTGAACACTTGCTGGTTGCTTTTGTTGTTATATGAGTTTTTCCTCTTCTGGATGTGTGTGATCTGTTCTCAGAGACTTTTTTAAAGGATAAATCAAGAAGAGTTGTTTAGAGTTGAGCAGCCTACAATAAAATAAAATAAAATTGCAGGAGTTGTCTTGTCCTCCAGGTGCCCATATCCAGGAAATGACAGATAAACTGTCAACAGTCTTCATCCCCACCAATAATTATCCCTTAATACTGATTCAGGTGGGGATGAGTGACACTGAAGAGATGTTGAACAGATCTCCAAAGACTGTGAGACTCATAAAGGCAAAGAAACTGGAACTAGAAATAGAGTTTTATTTAATCCTTCCATTTGAGGATGACAGCACAGCACAGGGAAGAAGAAAACGATCCTGGAATTGAACTATGTAGGTGGTGCTGCCAAGAATAGTGCTACTTACATAAAGGACTCCCCAAAAGAGAATATTCTGTGCATTTTACAAAGACCAAGAAAGACATGAGAAAAGTGAAAGCATGGCAAAAGCCCTGAATTAAATATAAACTATCAAAGACTGAGATCTACATCCCAGGAGACAAAGGGGAAATCTAAGGGCAGAGGTGGCACTGAAAGATTGTCAAGAAACTACAAACAGAAAGTCAGTAAATGGTATTATTCATGATCTCAGATATTTCTCTATGGATGGCCAAACTATGGAAAGAAACAATGAGAACTTGAAGTCCTGATACAGAAGGAAAAATATAATATCACTGAAATCTGATGAGATGAGACAGATTATTGGAACATAGCAGTGGTGAGATTCAGCCGGTTCTGTCCGGATCGCATGAACCGGTAGTGGCGACTGTGGGAGGCTCCGCCCACCTTCCCTACGTAATGCGCAACTACTGTGAATACACAGAAGACCGTGCGCATGTGCAGAGGTGGTGTGTGCGAGTGAAGTGATTGCATGCACACACGAGCTCACATTTGCGAACTGGTAGGGAAGGTAAGTGAATTCCATCTCTGGAACATAGCCTTATAAGGCTCCAATATGCTCAAAAGGTATAGTCTCATCAGAAATGGAATTACACTTACTTTAAGAAAGTATAAGGCTATAGACAAATTGACGAACCTCAACATAAAATTACTGTTAACAGTGTTTGGATAAAAATAAAAGGAGAAAGCATCATATTGTCATAGGAATTTACTGTAAATCATTTAGGCAGGGAGAAGACATGAATCAGATCCGTAACTCCTGCATCAAATGACCAATTTTTCAAAAAGGTACAAAATGACAGTGGGAAATTTCAAATACCCTGACAGGCTGCTGGAAATCAAATTCTGCCAAAAGTCAGAGACCCCCAAAATTCTGGTCATCTCTTGCTGACAATGTCATTTGTCAGAAAATAAAGAAAAGATCAAAGGCAATCTGCTATCCTGGATCTAATTCTTATCAAAAGGAGAAATTTAGCTGACAGAGTTAGTGTGACTGGTACCTTCAAGGAAAGTGAATATGTACTCATATGTAACACAATGGTATCTGAGTTTATGTTAGCAAGGGGGGTGTGGGGGTGCAGGAAGCTTAGAGAAAAGTCTGATTTATACAATAGCTTTCAGAAGAGTTTAACTGATGAGCTAAAATGGATGTCAGATCCAAAGGCTTCAAATCCTAAGGAGAAAAGTCTCTAAGATGGATAGGAAATCCTACTGAATCCTATTCATGTTGAAGGTGCAATCGCAAACAATTCTGTCTAAAAGGAAAAGGGGAGACATCAAAGGAGAAAAATATTGATACATGTGGAGCTTTCCAGGGTGCTGAAAAGAAAAAGGGAATGGGATGGGCGCATAACCAAAGAAAGATGCAATGCAGTTTCCCAAAACCATATGGTTGTACCAGAATGATTAAAATTCAGAATTAATTCAGGCTTGCAAGAAGTATCCCAAAAAACAGAAAATACTTTTTAGGTATGTCAGAAATTAAAGGCAAAGAGGTTCTAGGTCTGTTGTGTGTGGATTAAATTAATAATATATGATGGCAAGAAGCATAATGTCTTGACTTCTATTTTTACATCTGTCTTCTCTCAGAAGAAAAACTAGCTTTCCATGTTTGGGTCTCTAGTGGAGAGTTGAAGCTCAAAACAGACTAAGAGAGGATAAAAGAATGTTTAGCTAATTTAGAAGGGTTCAAGTCTCTAGGGTGAGGAGGATGACAGCCTACGATACTCATGAAATTGAGTATCAATTCCAAATGAGTGGAATTGTTCATAAAACCGCTACCATATTTTGTAATACCTGAATTCTCCTGGAGAACTTGATGAGGCCCCAGGAGAACAAATCTTGTCGATCCCTTCAAAACAGGAAAGGAGGACAATCTGGAAAATTGTAAACATTTCTATTGAGTAAGGGCTTAAGCAATTTTTTAAACTGCATATTTCTAAGCATTGAATAGGAATGCAACAATTTAGAACCAGCGTGGGTTTGACACGAACAGGTCCTGCTAGATTAACTTTAATTTCTTTTTCAGTAGTATTACTGGATTAATTGTTTGGAAAATAACATAGACATACTTTTTTTCCCCTTCCATTTTCAATCCTGTCCAGTTCTCTTTAGTTTTCTTGGCAAGCTTTTTCAGTTGTAGTTTGCCATTGCCTCCTTCCTAGGCCTGAGAGGAAGTCACTCAGCTAGCTTTGTGCCTAAAGTGGGATTAGAACTCCCAGTCTCCTGGTTTCTAACCTGATCGTTACACCAAACTCACTTTCACAAAGTATAACTCTCAGCAAAGTGTTCCATGAAGCCCCTCAATTATATCAGCAGAAATAGAATAGTAAAATATAGGTTCACAAATAGATTCATAACACGAGCTCAAAGAGAATTCCTAAATATGTCCACATCAGCTTGGATAACTGTATTGAGTGGATTGGCACAATCTCGGTCCTGGACCCTATGTTGTTTAACATTTGTATTAATATCTGGATGAAAGGGTTGAGAAGATGATGATCACATCTGCAGAATGAGACAAAACTAGAAAGAACTTAATCTTCTATATTTTGGAAGATAAATTCAAAGCATGGGTGAACAATATGGCATTCAGTATGGAAATAAGTAAAGTCTTTCTTCTGGAGACTTTAAAAGACAAAGACGTAGATTTTCTGATGATGTCTCATCCAATATCTTACTAGGTCTGATCCTGATTCAGGGGGAAAAAATCAACTCAAATAAAAACCACTGTATTTTTCGGACTATAAAATGCACCGGAGTATAAGACACACCTTAGTTTTTGGGGAGGAAAATAAGAAAAAAGCTGATTGGCGGGTGGATGGCCTCCTGGAATACCCCTAATCAGCTGTTCCCAGAGGTGAACTTTACCAACAGGTTCGTTGGTTGTGAGTTCTGCACCTTGCTTTTTTTTCATCCTCTGAAACCTCTCTTTAAGAGGCTTTTTTCCGCCTCTGAAACCTCCATTTCAGAGGCTTTTTTTCAGCCTCTGAAACCTCCCTTTAAGAGGCTTTTTTCAGTTTCTGAAATTTCCGTTTCAGAGACTTTTTTCTCAGCCTCTGAAACCTCCCTTTAAGAGGCTTTTTTCAGCTTCCAAAACCTCCATTTCAGAGGTTGGGTGGGGCTACATTTGCACCCAAATTTTCACCCTCTTATAGGGGGAAAAAGGTGCATCTTATACTCTGAAAAGTATGGTATAATAAAAATACAAGTAAAATAAATATTTTGTTGTTTCAAATTCTGCATATGTATTATAATTCATTTCTGTGGATTTACCAGAAAGTAGACTCTGCAACTATAAATGCTGTAAATAATGATTCTGTATAAACACATTCTATTAACAAACTTAAATTAAAAACAGGTACAATGTTTTCCATTCTCAGTCTAGGTGTGGCCTTAGGATTTGGGGTAAGGACAACAACTGCATGTTTTGCCCAGAATGCCAGTTGTGGGAACATACTTGAGGGACACCACTATGCTCCAATTTTAGATTGGACATCTAGTTGTGTCAATATCTATGAAAATATTTGCATCTGTTTAACTCTTTTATATTAGCAAAATATCAGTTGAACTTTTTTTGGTTGCTGTGGGTCACAGCTTTATTTCAACAAAAACGATATCTCCAGGTATAGATTCCATGAGGCATGAAGTCATTTCAATAAATGGGATTCCTGGAAGAATTAAAGAGCCTGCCACTTCAACATCATTGAATAACAGAAGTAGCTTAGCAGTGTTGGAAGAAATATCCATCTGGTTCAAGAGCCTTGGATAGTACAGTGGTCTAAAGCACCCTGTTATTGAGAGCACTTCTGGTTCCGGATGGTGACAGACGCTGCCTGGGTGAGCTCTTGCCCCAGCGTTTGAACCCCCCTGCCTGGAGGCCCCTCGGGGCCGGGTGCCCTGACTTTGGGGTATCCACCGTTAAGGGCGGCTCGCCAGAGGTCCCCTGCCTCAATTCCAGGGGCTGAGCGGACAATGCTGGCGCGCCCGAGGCTCCAGCGAGTGGGGGCGGCGCGCAACGGCCATCTCAAGGCCGCTGACATCGCCATTGCGCCTGTAGGACCCGGAGTATATTGAAATTAAGGCAGCAGGTAAAGAGGCGATCGGAAGAGGAAGGGATGCAGGCCGGAGAATAAGTAGAAAAGGAGAGACCTTGATTGGCGAAGCGACGAGGCGTCCTGCAAGTGAGAGGGGGGGGCGAAGTTTCCCCCCCCCTTGTAGCTGGAAAGGGCGCCATAGCTGAGATGAAAGAGGAGGAAAAAAGAAGGAGACCTCTTACCTCGCTGATTTTTGGTGGAGAATGGTGGAGGCGGAATTTGAGAAGGGAGGCTGGAGGCATCTCTCTTTGCTGGAGAGTTATGGCCAGGCCTGATTTCCTGCTTCTTTGTATACAATTGATGACATCACCCACCTCTGGTTTCCTGTTTGACCTACTCTATGAGCCAGACTCGTTGCTTCTGTGAGTGACCTCTGGTGGATTGTGAGGAAACAGTGCTGATTTTTAAGAGAATCTTTCCCTCTGTGGATGCTTGTGCCTACCTGGGGACCTCTCATTCTTTATCACTGCAAGATGGCAAAAGGACAAAGACCAGCTGCAGGAAAAATTTTTGGAGAAATTGGCAAAATTGGATGAGAAACTTGTGAAACTTGATAAACTTGATGACCTGCAAAGAGGGCAACTGGAAATAAAATCTGAAATTGTAGTTATGAAAAAAGATTTAATTGCTGTTCAATAGGTGGCAGAGGAGAATAAGAAAAAGGTGGGAGGTTTGGAGGGGGAGGTGCGGGCAATCCAGAAGAGGGAAGAAATGAGAGGAAATGTAATCTTAACTTCGCAGCTGTATAGAATGTCTTATTTTCTCAGGTTTCAAAATGTGGAAGAGGTGGACCAGGAAGATCTGCAAGAAGTGATGGTTAAATTGTTGGGCGAATTTACTGAAAGAGGTTTGGACTTTATGAGATGGGATATGGATCTAGTTTATAGAGTAAACTCACAATATGCAATTTTACACAGTGTCCCAAGAGAGGTCCACATTAAATTCATGAGAAGGGAAACGAGAGATGAAATACTGAGAACTCAAAGATCGGGGGCGCTGATATACAGGGGCAAGGAGGTCACCATTCTGAAGCAGATCCCTAGACAGGTACGAGAATTAAGAAGAAATTATTATTTTTTATCAAATAAACTGTACCTTAAGGGAATTGGCTTCAGGTGGTTGATGCCGGAAGGTTTGATGATTTTCTGGGAGGGCAGTAGGAAGAAAATTAATAGTGTGGCGGAGGCTAAGGCCTACTTGGAGCAACATAAGACCCTCCTAAAGGGGGAAGATACAGGAACCGAGGAAGGGGAGGTACCAGATGATCAAGGAACGGGGGCGGGTGAGGCCGTGGCGGTCCGGGAGGAGGGGGGTGCTAAGGCCAGAACCTTGAGACCTAGAATGAAGAAATGACGAAGTGGGAGGAATCTATTATCTTGTGCCTTTTATGACATCTCTTATTTTTGTAAACTTTAATATTACTCTGGATACCGAACTGATATTTTGGTATAAATTGGGTTATTAAATTTGAAATTTTAACAAGGGAAGATCTGCTGTATGTGAAAAAAAAAGAAAATATATATTATCTTTGAAAAAGGATAATGAAAATTCCACATATTGTAAGCGATAATATTGTTTATTTTTAACCAATAAAAACTTTTATAATAATAAAAAAATAAAAGAAAGCACCCTGTTATTAACACAGCTGCCTGCAATTATTGCAGGTTCGAATCTCACCAAGGCTCAAGGTTGACTCAGCCTTCCATCCTTTCTAAGGTAGGTAAATTGAGGACCCAGTTTGTGGGAGCAATAAGCTGACTTTGTATAAAAATATAGAAAAAGTATGAAGGCTATTGCTTAGCGCATTGTAAGCCGCCCTGAGTCTCCGGAGAAGGGTGGCATATAAATCAAATTTAAAAAAAAATCCAAATGGGGAGAAAGACACTGGAAACATGGAGGCTGATTGAAAAGATCGTTTATTGATGAACAGGACAACATGGGTTTGAGGTCCTGGGCATCTGACCACATGGAGTAGAACAGGACCACATGGGTTTGAGGGTTATTTATACCATCTCTTGGGCCTTGCCCTTGAGCTTCCTGTTCCTGTGTAAGAAATGTATTCTATTGGCTGTAGTCAGTCTTCCATGGGGCCATGAGGAGTCATGTTTGTCTGAATCAAGTTTGGTTGAACCTTGGGCTGATGCAATGTCCCCAGGTAATTTTGTAATGCAGTGAGCCCTGCTGCTAGATAATCCTATTATGTACTGGTGGGTCATGTCTTAATCCCATCACCCTGGAGCTGAAGGTCTTTTGTTTTGTAGATAGGCTGGCCCAGTCCTTCTCAACGGGAACCAAATATCTGCTGGGGGCAGGAAGCTGGAGCTCTGAGTTTCTGTCTCCCTTAAGATTTCAATTTCTCTTTTAGGGGGAAATATAATATTCTGCCTTTTTAATATTTCCTAAAACTCCTAGGAGGGGTGACTTCTCTCAGCAGTTTGGCACCCTGCCCACATTTTCACAGAAAGGAGAATGTGTAACCATAAATTGCAAGCCTACACAAGGCCTTCACAAATAAAGATAAAATTTTACCTTGCATTTTCACCATAACAACCTGTTTTCTGGTTTAGTCTAACAGCTAGTAAAAATGTCTGATATCAATACACATTTAAAAAAAAGACATTACAGAAATTCTGTGGGACTCTCCCAGCGCAAAGAATAAAGTGTTTGTGTTTTGCAGTTTGAGAAAATTGCTCCCCTTCCTCAAGCCAGACATTCAATCCTCTTTTAGAGATATGAGCTATTTAGGCTGAGCACTGAATTTTAATTTTTCTTCATTGCTGTAATTTCTAAAGAAAGGGAGGAGGAATAAATAAAGGATTGGGATGTATCACATAATGTTCTAACATGGAGCAGCAGGGAGCAGACATCTGTCACTTCCGAGCCTTATTATCCTTATCATAGAAAGACCTTTTCTATCATCATTCTGCTCTAGGCAGAATACAAATCAAATTATGTAAGTTTTCCCTATCTGTATGGTTTAAGCGATGCCTGGGGAAATTCTTGTAGGCCTCAGATTAAGCTGTACATTAGCAAAAGGCTTGCATCATTGCAAAATCCAGATTTTTCGGAAAAAAGAGCCAAACCAGTTGAAAGAAAAATACCTGTCTTGGTTCAAACCTAAGTGGGGTTAGGACTGGTTAGTACTTAGATGGGAAATTGCCAATAAATTCTGGAATTATACAATAGGCCGAAGGGTCTATTAGGTGTAGTGGTTAAGGTGGTGGCCTAGAAACCAGGGGACGGTGAGTTCTAGTTCTGCTTTATACATGAAAGGCAGCTGGGTGACTTTGAGCCAGTCACTCTTTCTTAGCTCACCCACTTCACAGAGTTGTTGTTGTGGGGAAAATAGGAGGAGGAAGAAGAATTAGGCATGTTCACCTCTTTAGATTACTTATAGTTATACTTAAACTAAAGGCAGGATTTTAAAAAAAATCTAC
This sequence comes from Ptyas mucosa, assembly GCA_012654045.1. Classification (NCBI taxonomy): domain Eukaryota; kingdom Metazoa; phylum Chordata; class Lepidosauria; order Squamata; family Colubridae; genus Ptyas; species Ptyas mucosa. Next base: position 9,907,460 of record WNWU01000030.1, on the reverse strand, counting down.
TACATAAATAAATAAAATAGGCTGAGAAGTGGAAAGCCTATCCCAAAGCAATCACCATAGGCCACTTCCATACTGCCATCAGGAAAAATGGCAGCTGTGTCTGTTTAAGTCACTGGGAGCTGAGCCTAACTGAATGAAATGTTTTCCTTAAATTTGTTACAAAGGTCAGATTTTTCACAAGCGTCAGATTTTGTCATTGCTGCCAAGGAAATCCAGTTTGCTGCATTCTAATCAGTTTATTACAGACTATAATGGTAGATTCAGTGGAAGACATTGAATCGGCATAAACACAAAAGTATCCATTTCTAATAATGGTCCCTTTTATGGCAATCTGAGATAGTTAATGTCATATACAGGTAGTCCTCAACTTACAACAGTTCATTTAGTGACCGTTCAAAGTCACAACAGCACTGTATTGTGACTTATGACCATTTCTCCTACTTACAACCATTGCAGCATCCCCATGGCCACGTGATCAAAATCCAGACGCTTGGCAACTTGAGTCATATTTATGATGGTTGCAATGTCCCAGAGTCATGTCACTGTCACTGTTCCGAGCTTGGCCAGCAAAAGAAGAGGCCACACTGAGGGATCCAATAAATGCTTTTACTGGTCTCTTGGTTTGTTTCTAGCCAGCATTACCAGCTTCTGCCAGCCAGCTGGCTATGAGGGCTCAGCACGCCCCACCCACACCTGCTACCAGCCTGCACCAGCAATCACTCTCCAGGCCTAGCTTCATGGTCTCTGATCCGGCCACAACTGTCTCTCCTTCCTGACCCTCCACCCATGTGCATTAATGCCAACACCCAGTACCTGAAATGCAACTGTGTGCCCCCTCTCCCCCTCTGTGGATTGTGGCAACTCTGACCAGTGGTGGTATTCAACCGGTTCTATCCAGTTCGGGTAAACTGGCGGGTAAACTGGCGGTGGCGGGGGACTCCCCCCACCTGCCCAAATGTCATCACGTCCCATTTTTTATGCTCTGCGCATGCGTGGAAAGTCCTGCGGAAGGTCCGCAGAAGGTCCTGCGCACGCAGGCATGCTTACATTTGTGAACCAGTAGCGAACGTAAGTGAATACCACCCCTGAGTCCGACGTCTCAGACATTGACAGTAACCTTCTGACAAGCAAAGTTAATAGGGAAACCAGATTCAATTAACAACCACGTAACTCACTTAACAACTCCAGTTATTCACTTAACAACTGAAGGTCATAAAAACAATTAACAATTGTCTCACCTAGCAACAGAAATTTTGGCCTCAGTTGTGGTCGTAAGTCAAGGACTATCTGTATTTTGATAAGTCTAGCTTTCACTATTTTTCCTCCAAGGTTAGCTCTAGATAGTTTCTTTCTCAGATGGAAAAACCCTACCCTTTTCCATACTCAAAAGTCAGATGCCTGATGGTTCGATTCTACGTTTCTATCTTCCCTCTTCAGTGGTAGGTTGCTACCTGTTCGCCCTGGTTCAGGAGAAATGGTAGCGGCAGCAGCAGGAGGCTCCGCCCACCTGCCTAGATGCACACAAGCACCACACACACCTACAAGCAAACTGGTAGCAACGGATTTTGAAACCCACCCTTGTTCCTCTTCCGCTAGCTCTAAGAACCCCAAGCCATCTCCGTGGGTGCAAGGCAGTTTACATGACACAAGCTGCCATTTGGGTTATGCATTAATCCAAATTTGAAGGAGAAACCGCAGTTTACTGCACAAATGAGGGCCTACAGGTCAGCACTCTCCTACCTCAAAGACTTTTTTTCCTGGCATCATTCTACAAAGCTCTTTGTCTAAAGAGTTGCTGCCAAACGCCTGGATCATTCTCCAGATGGCCCTCTCTTCTGAAATGGTAAAACCAGCCTCATTCAGCATTTAAATATGCAGAGTTCACGCTGCAAGTTGGTGGATGCCAAGCTCATGCAAATACGAATGGGTGGATTCCCCAAAGGGTTTGTCAGCGCTGTCTTTGTCAGAACATCTAAATGTCTTTATAAAGCTAGGTAGTCAAGTCTGAAATGAGTACTTCAATAGCGACTTCTGTTCACCGAATAAATATATAAGAAAATGAAACCAGCCATTCTTGAATTCCAACCTAGAGTCACTACTAAAAAGAAAAGAATATGTTAGGAAGGACACTTTTATTTTATTTTAATTTTTTTTACTATTCAAGTATATCCTCCAATCCTATTTCCTCAGGGTGGCAGAACAAAGTTAGACCTAAAGCTATGAAACTGCAGATTCACTTATCTGTTTTTCAGTTAGCTTGTAGAATACAAGTATGTATCGGTTTTTGTCTAGTTTTAGATGTGAAACACAAGCTTGAGATTTGAATTCAGATGTTACTAAATAGAGCTTTACAATTATTGTTGGGAGTGGGGAAAGATTGATAGATACGTATTAACCACACAGTATCCATTAGTCCTCTAATTCAGTACATACCTATGCAATTCGCAGTTTCCGAAGGAAAGATGGCAACCCATTCCCCCTCCAAGAGATATTGGGGGGACGGGAAGGTAAGGAAGATCAGCAAGATTTGAAACATAATGATTTTGCAGCAAGATTTGAAACATAATGATTTTGCAGAGGACCTGTGTAGGAAATAATATTTCCTACGTGGGATGTAAACAGGGATGGGCTAGTGGGGAGTCACAGGGGTTCAGAGAACCTCTAGCTAAGATTCTGTGTAGTTCAGGGAACCCCCAAATCTCACTCCTGGCTGGGTCCGCCCCTCTCAGGAGTCCCCACACATCTCATTTTGGATGCAGGTAAGTGCAGGGCATATGCAGAGGCTCAGGGAGGTAAAAAAACGGGCCTACCAGAAGTTTGGGAAATGGGTCCATTTCCGGCCTCCCGAGGGCCTCCGGAGTTTAGGGAGGCCATTTTCGCCCTCCCAGAGGCTCAAGGAAAGCCTCCAGAGCCCAGGCAGGGCAAAAACGCCTCCCCCTCCCCGCCGTAGTGCAGGAGGCCGACTAGGCCCCGCCTACCATGGCCACACCCACCCAGCAACTGGACAGAGAACCCCTTGCTAAAATTTTTGAAGCCCATCCCTGGATGTAAAATACAAACATGTCTTGCCTACAAATTTCTTGAAAAGTGTTTTTAAAAACTTTGGGGGATGTGAACAAGTTAATGATTAATTATGGCATACATATTCAGTGACTAAGCTAGTAATTGTTGGGATCTTCCTGACTCATAGAACAGTGTACAGAACTTGGCTGTAGAAAGCTTTTTAAGAAGAGATTGGACAACCATTTGTCTGAAATGGCATAGGGTTTCCTGCTTGAGCAAGAGGTTGGATTAGAAGACCTCAAAGATCCCTTTCAACTCTGTTATTCTGTTATTCACCCCTTCAAATGCAGGGAGTCCTCCTGGATTTACCCACTAGTCACTGCTCAGCAATTGCAGTGTAAAACTAGAGATCTGGTTTCCACTAATATGTGACTAGTGAGGGTAATACTGCTGCTGCTGCTCCCAACTGATTTCACTACAAGGCTTCTTGTAGTGAAAGTGAACTAACACACACACACACACACACACACACACACGTAGTGAGTTTCAAATTAGTTTGCTACCGGTTCACTTGTATGTGGGCACATGCAACACTTCTGTACATGCGCAGAAGCGTCCAGGTGGGTGGGCAGAACCTCCCGCCACCACCGCTACCAGTTCGCCCAATCCAGGGTGAACCAGTAGCAACCCACCAGTGACAAACACACACACACACACACACAAGCAAATTTTGAGGAATTCCACTCAAGAAGGAAAATTCTTATAGGAGTTTTAAGGCAAGGTAAAAAGAATGCTGATAAAAATTCAGAAATCTAGTCCAGTTATTCCTCGATTTACAACCACAATTGAGCCCAAAATTTCTGTTGCTAAGCCAGGCAGTTGTTAAATTTTGCCTCATTTTACGACCTTTCTTGCCAAGGTTGCTAAGTAATCACCGCAGTTGTTAAGAAACAAGATGGTTAAGTGCATCTGGCTTCCCCCATTGGCTTCGCTTGTTAGAAGGTCGTCAAAGTTAATCACATGACCCTGGGACACTGCAACCATCATAAATACGAGTCAGTTGTCAAGTATTTGAATTCTGATCACCTGACCATGAGGATGCTGCAACAGTCATTAAGTGTGAGAACGGTCATAAATCACTTTTTTCAGAGCTGTTGTAACTTTGAGTGGTCACTTAATGAACTGTTGTAAGTTGAGGCCTACATTTGCAATGAATGAGTAGGACTTGTGGGACCTAGGTTGGAATGTGTCTTTTTTTTCTTGACTTGTGTGCAAAAAAACATAGTAATCTAACTTTATTAGGCTGAAACGTTATGGCTTTTGTCCAAAACTGGCCAAATCAAAACTATTTAAGAACATATGCATGGCAAGGGAGGAGAGGGGGAAAACAATGCCTGACCTGAAAAAAGTTTTCCAAACTTGTTACTACTTCAGGTATCTCAGGTGCTTCTGGGAAATGTCTGTTTGGAAATGGGGAGACCTACATCCATTCAAAGAAATTTGACTGCCTTAAATGGATCACATCTTTGAATCCTCTGTAGGCACTATATTTAGCTGGAGAGCTACTTTCAAAGGAGTTCTCCATATACAATGTCATTTAGCTCTATTTACTCCCTGGTGTGCTTATTTTATTGATTGCTTTTAAAAGTTGATTGATCCCAGCTTTATCTCAAAAAAAAAAGAGAGAGAAAAGTCTGTAAGACAAAATTGCAAAATCCAGGTAACCCACGGAATAAAATGGCTTAAAACTTATCTACTAAGCCGGTGAGAATCAATTGCACTACCATTTCCCCCCGAAAATAAGACCCTGTCTTATATTTTTTTGAACCCTGAAATAAGTGCTTGGCCTTATTTACAGGGAGGTCTTATTATTTTGGGGTGCATGGAGGAAACCAGAGGAAATGGCGGGGACCTGTTGTGCATGCATTTAAATATTTTCAGGGAGGGCTTATTTACAGGGGTGGGGCTTATTTTAGCGCTCAAAAGCCCAATTGGGCTTATTATCAGGGGCTGTTTTATTTTAGGGGAAACAGGGTATAAATCGCTACATCAGTTTCTATGGGTTGATTCCCCACCCACCCCAGTAGTTCATCCTCCTTTTCACAAGATTTGCTTGTTTGTTTGTTGTTTTGCACTGGAAGTGAGGGAAGAGATATCTGCACCTACAGAAGCCTCTCTCTGCTATGGAAAGTGGTGATGTAAACTCTTAGAATGGGACACAGCCTAGCTAGAAATCAGCTCTACCACATTCTATAGGAGATAGAAGTGTCATTCCTTTGCAAGAGAGATTTGAGAGTGCTTCACTTGAAGAATGGTTGAAACCAAGCCTTGCATCAAAGATTTGCACAGGCCTCACCAAAACAGCAAAAGAGATGCTCAACTGTGCCATTGGTTGGTGAGAATGTGAAGATACATCAAGATTTTTTATATAAAAAATAAAATAGAGTGCAAATTGTGCATAGATGTTTATCTGCCATATTTTACAGGGTTGGGATGCCATCTCAGAGAAAGCTTGATTTTCTGCCACTGATAAATTTACTTTCTTTCAAGCATGTCAGCAGGATGTAATCAAAGGAGTCAAGACAATGGCCACAATGCGATACAGTGGGATATTTGAAGCTGTGTACCATCATGAAACTATCTGGATTTTTGTACAGATACTCTCACTTTTTTGGAGGTGTGGCAGGGATGAAATGTTACCGGTTAGGACGGTTTGGACAAACCGGGATTTCTGACGATCAGCTGGGCGGCGATCAGCTGTGACACATGATTTATATTAGTTAGAATTGTTGGATTTCCTGCTTTCTAGCTAATCTAAATCGGGTGGCACAGCGGATCCCCTGCCCTCGCTGTTCTACTTACCTTTGCAGACTTGGAAGGCTTCAAAATGTTCCTTTTTTAGTGCTGCGCAGGCGAGCTTCAGGCACGCATGCACACGTTTGGTAGCAGGCTTACAGTACTGGTAGAAGACTTCAGAGGATTTTACTCCTGGGATGCGGGAATAAAATAGAAGCAGAATATAATCTAATGATCTTAGTACATAATGAATGAGAAGTACACTAAAAACACTGTTGCTTCCATAGGTTCCTCTCTCTTTTTTTATTATAAAAGTTTTTATTGGTTAAAAATAAACAATATTATTGCTTACAATATGTGGAATTTTCATTATCCTTTTACAAAGATAATATATATTTTCTTTTTTTTCACATACAGCAGATCTTCCCTTATTAAAATTTCAAATTTAACAACCGGATTTATACAAAAATATCAGTTCAGTATCCAGAGTAATATTAAAGTTTACAAAAATAAGAGATATCATAAAAGGCACAACGTAATAGATTCCTCTCACTTCGTCATTTCTTGGTTCTAGATCTCAAGGTTCTGGCCTTAGCATCCCCCTCCTCCCGGACCGCCACGGCCTTGCCCGCCCCCGTTCCTTGATCATCTGGTATCTCCCCTTCCTCGGTTCCTGTATCTTCACCCTCTAGGAGGGTCTTATGTTGCTCCAGATAAGCCTGAGCCTCCATCACACTATTAACTTTCTTCCTACTGCCCTCCCTAAAAATCATCAAACCTTCCGGCATCAACCACCTGAAGCCAATTCCCTTAAGGTACAATTTACTTGATAAAAAATAATAATGTCTTCTTAATTCTCGTACCTGTCTAGGGATCTGCTTCAGAATGGTGACCTCCTTGCCCCTGTATATCAGCGCCCCCGATCTTTGAGTTCTCAGTATTTCCTCTCTCGTTTCCCTTCTCACAAATTTAATGTGGACCTCTCTTGGGACACTATGTAAAATTGCATATTGTGAGTTTACTCTATAAACTAGATTCATATCCCATCTCATAAAGTCCAAACCTCTTTCAATAAATTCGCCCAACAATTTAACCATCACTTCTCGCAGATCTTCCTGGTCCACCTCTTCCACATTTTGAAACCTGAGAAAATAAGACATTCTATCCAGCTGCGAAGTTAAAATTACATTTCCTCTCATTTCTTCCCTCTTCTGGATTGCCCGCACCTCCCCCTCCAAACCTCCCACCTTTTTCTTATTCTCCTCTGACACCTGTTGAACAGCAATTAAATCTTTTTTCATAACTACCATTTCAGATTTTATTTCCAGTTGCCCTTTTTGCAGGTCATCAAGTTTATCAAGCTTCTCATCCAATTTTGCCAATTTTTCCAAAAAATTTTCCATGTCACCTGCAGCTGGTCTTTGTCCTTTAGCCATCTTACAGTAGTAAAGAATGAGAGGTCTTCAGGTAGGCACAAACATCCAGAGAGAGAAGATTCTCTTAAAAAATCAGCGCTATTTCCTCACGATCCACCAGAGGGCGCTCACAGGAGCAACGAGTCCGGCTTGTAGAGTAGCTCAAACAGGAAACCAGAGGTGGGTGATGTCATCAATTGTGTACAAAGAAGCAGGAAATCAGGCCCCCGCCATAATTCTCCAACAAAGAGAGGGGCCTCCAGCCTCCCTTCCCGAATTCTGCCTCCGCCATTCTCCACAAAAAATCAGCGAGGTAAGAGGTCTCCTTCTTTTTTCCTCCTCTTTCTTCTCAACTACAGTGCCCTTCCCAGCTACGGGGGGGAGAAGCTTCAGCCCCCCCCACCCGCAGGACGCCTCGTCGCTTCGCCAGTCAAAGTTTCTCCTTTTCTACTTATTCTCTGGCCTGCATCCCTTCCTCTTGCGATCGCCTCTTTACCTGCTGCCTTACTTTCGATTTACACCGGGTCCTACAGGCACATGAGCACAGAACGGCCTTGGGAATGGCCGCTGTGTGCTGCCCACACTCGCCGGAGCCTTGGGCGCGCCAGCATTGGCCGTCCAGCCCCTGGAATTGAGGCAGGGGATCCCTGGCGAGCCGCCCTTAACGGCGGATACCCCAAAACCAGGGCACCCGGCCCCGAGGGGCCTCCAGGCGGGGGGATTCAGACGCTGGGGCAAAAGCTTACCCAAACAACATCTGCTGCCATCCGGAACCGGAAGTGATCTCTCCATAGGTTCCTCTCTTAAATTCAGAAGTCTAAGCCAATATTGATACCTAAAAAAAATGTTGTGGGCTCCTGTTAAGATTTTCTTTTTTCACAAAGGAGAAAAGCCCTTCTCTTGAGGTTAATTCATATTATTAAGCCAGTAAAATATTGATGTTTTCCTTGTTATCTTCTGCAAAGGAAGTATGCTGCACAATCTTTCATTCTTCCACCTTTGATCCTTCACTCTGAACATCTGCATGTTCCAGTGGTGGGTTGCCCCCGGTTTGGACCGGTTTGCAAGAACCGGTAGTAAAACTGGCGGGAGGCTCTGCCTATAACATCATCATAGGTGATCTGCAGAATAGCATGTGGGCATGGTGCGAACCGGTAGTAAAGATAAGTAGAACCCACCCCTGGCATGTACATGTCTGTATGCACATCCAGGCACACACCATTCACAAATATGCATCTGAACCAGTGTGGTGTAATGATTAAAGCAACAATCTAAAAACTTGGAGATTGTGAGCTCTAGTTCCACCTTAGGCACGAAGCCAATTGGGTGGCCTTGAACTAATTACGGTGTTAGGGGCAAGGATATGGCAAATCACTTCTGAAATCTTGCCAAGGAAACTGCAGGGATTTGTCCAAGCTAGGTCTAGGAGTTACATTGACTGAAACACACACACACACATACACACACACACACACGTGTGCTAGGTTATGGTAAAGAAAAGCCAGAAGTAATGTGATGTTGATACATGAACATTCTCAATCATTCTATGTCACAAAAAGTTTTCTTGAGAAGGTGTGACATGGATCCTCAAACAGAAACATAAATTCACCTTTGGTGAGACAGAGGTATACAAGTTTGATAAATAGATAAATAAAAATTGTGTGCTATATTAGGAGCATAAAACAAATAGTGAGTGCTCAGAAACTTATGTGGAGAACTTTGTTGTTCGGATAAGAGAAATGGAACAAATGCAAATAAATCTGAAACTACATGCCAAAAAGTGATTATTGGTCCCATAAAGGGTTTCTTACAGTATTTACCCAGACACACAAACACAGACAAACACACATTAAAAATACACAGATGAACACATCCACAAACAAACATATCCACACACACACACACACGGAAAGCATCTTGACCTACTTAGGATAATTCAATGTCATTTTCAATGGATGACAATATCAAATATTCAATTTAATTGCATCTTAATAATACACAGGAACTATTTGGGGTCAGCACTGACAAACAACAACCACAATTTCTAAAATGAGGGCAGGGCTCTTCCCTTGTTTTCTTCAGACCTCCTGAAGAAAATAAAACAAATCTTTTATAGACTTCCTCAAGAGTGTCAAAAAGTTGAACAAAGAGAAAACATCGCAGGATAAAGATTTCAGAGACCCTAGTTTGCAGGGAAGGGATGAGAAAAGAAAGAAGGTGGCACAGAAAAGGTGCAG
>WNWU01000030.1:9875903-9897999 GCA_012654045.1 Ptyas mucosa | reverse complement strand
TCTCTATATCAATGATCAAGTTATTATGCATGGTTCAAGCAAAGCAAGGGGTGAGGTCAGGGAAGTCTGGCACTGAAATGCCCTCAAAGCCTGGTAGGACCTGGCATCCGAATCTATGTCACAAACTATGCCAGATCTTGGAGCCGAAGTGTTCCTTTAACGCAACTGCTGCAGAATTTCTCTTTGCTCTTTGCAGATTGAGAGAAATCAGCTGCCAGTATTATGCAGAGCATCATTTACTCAGCATGGAAATTAGACAAAAGGTCAGAAATTCAAGCAGGTTGGAATCCTAGCAGATTTCATTTACAGATTAAACAATGAGCCACACTGGAGTGAACTGGTGTTAGCAGGGAAATATAGCAGCAGGAATGTTGAGTGAAGAGATTTGGGAAGCTTAAAACTTCTACACTTACACAATAAAGTACTAATTGGTTGGGCAGTAAGCAGTGATGTCTTTTTTTAATGTGATTTGTTCCTTGAAATGCCAGAAGACTTAGCATGTAATTCCCCAAATTATTTTTGTACATAATTTTTATTAAAAGTTTATAAACAAGAAGATAAAAACCAACATAAATTGAAGAAAAAATAAAAACAGAAATAAATTAAGGAAAAAGTAAAAAGTGCAAGAAATAAATGGAGTGAAATAGAGACGTAAGGAAAAAAACGATATAGTAGCAGTGAATTCTTACAGATTAGTATATTATAGCGATGGGCAAATTTTTCAGACTGAGCCTGAAAATAGTCTTTGAGTGATGTGGTAAAGATATGTTCAGAAAAATGGGTGATAAAAGATAAGAATGAAATTTAATATTATTTCATTATTAATGTAAAACTGAATATCGTCAATGTGGTTCTTCTTCAACCCAGTATTTCATAATAATTTATATCTTTTGTCTCCTTAAAATTATATCTTCTAGTACATTTTGGTAATGTGTAGGGTTTTGCCTTTCTGGTAGTCAGAGAATTTTTCTAAAAATAGCCTGCTTTATTCTCTGATTGTCTTCCTAAGTCATCCTTTTAAATGGTTTAAATGATGGCACCAACTTGCTTCATTTCTAATACAAGCTAATGCACAATGTGCTTTCTGTGCAGAACAAAAAAAGTCAAAATAAGATTAAACAGATCTAATCTTAATTAACTATCCAAAGGATTGCTATGTTATTGATGCTCATGGATTGAATGTTGTACTATGTCATGCTGCCCTGTTCCTGTGTGTGTGTAAATACATGTTTCCGTGTAACATACTAGAAAATCTACCAAGATTATATTGTATATTTGGCCTCTTCTGTGAAGGGCATGGGAAACTCAAAGTGATGGAAGGTAGGACTAGATATGGCTACTAGTCAACATGCTAATAGGATGTTTTCTAGATCAGGAACTGGAACAAGCACCAAGCGACACTTCCTAAGAGGCAGACGGATGAGAAAAACTATAGCTTTTCTTTCTATCTATTTTCCAGAGCATAATAATAAAAAATTGTCTGCTCCTGCATTCCTCATTATTTGACTATGGGTACGGCTGTCAGTTGAAACATCAGTGGAATTCATCTTCCTGAGTTCTAAAATCAACCAATGGTGATTGCAGTCCCAAGATCAGAAGGCTTGAACACTTGAAAAACTTGCAATGTCTAGCATGAATAACATCTGGAAAAGTAAAAACATCAGCCTCACAACCAAATGGTCATGTCATGGGAGCTGACTCACTCAAATAATCAATCATGCTGGGAGTGATAAGCGGAAAAAGGAGAAGGGGATGCCCTAGCACCCGCTGGCTAGAAGATCTAAAAGATGACACTGGCATGACCATGACATATCTGAAGGATAGTGCTAGAAATGCTAGGGCATGGAGAGTGCTGATCCATAGAGTGGCTGAGAGTTGTACATGACTTAATGGGTGACAATGATGAAGATAGCTGCCAACCCTGTAAGAAGGACCAAATCTGGAAACTGCTTCCATAGGAAGTTTCTGCTTTATTGAAAGAGTCTCTAGTAACTAGTTTTGGAAGCTTGCTATGCTTTTCTTCTCCTCCCTCTTATACCTCAGGGAGTCAGGGAGCAGCAACCCTCAGTCTCTTCCTAATATTATCTATTTTCCTCAACTCAATGAATGCTTTGGTCCTTTTTGGCTTCTGAATATTTCTCTCAAGTTGTGGCTATCTATAAGAGCATATCTTTAAGGCATAGCCATGTAGGTATGACACAGGATATATTTTATCCTGTAATGCAGAAGAGGATAACGATAGACATGCATGTGGAGATTACCAAGTAACCAAGGCTGCAATGTGTAGCAAAGTGATTAAAATGGGTGTGACTGGGACTTCGATAGAACTTTTCTTTTTTCTTTTCATTGAAAAAGTGGGCTTTTTCTTCATAACTCAGATTAAAAAAAAAGTGATTTTATTTTTTTGTTTGTTTTTCCACTGAAAAAAATGGGCCTGGTGGCTCAGCAGACTAAAAGCATTGTGATTAACACCAGCTGTCTGCAATTACTCTAAGTTCGAATCTCACCAGGCTCAAGGTTGACTCAGCCTTCCATCCTTTCTAAGGTACCCTATTTTTTGGAGTATAAGATGCACCTTTTTACTCCCCAAAAGGAGGTGAAAATTTAGGTGCGTCTTATACACCGAATGTAGCCCTGCCCACCCACTGGCCCCCACCTTTTGGCCTCTGCCTCCCAGCAGTTACCTCCTTGCAAGCAAACAGCAAGAAAAAACAGCCCCATTCAACTTCCGCATAGGCTAAGTAGCACAAGTTGATTAGATCGGCCTCCTGACTCTCAGCTAATTTGCTCTCAGCTGTTTTGTGCAGGCTCTTTTGCAAGCTCTTGTTTTGCAAGTTCTTGTTTTGCAAGCTCTTTGCTTGCTGCAAAGAGTGCTGAGCAGATTTTTTTCCCCCCTAGTTAAAGCGAAACTGAAAGTAAAGCAAGCTCTGCTGCAACGTGACAAAATGAGGCAGGGAGAGAGATTTCTTTTTCTTTTTCCTCACCAAAAAAAGTAGGTGCAAACAATGGGAAATTTAGAGCAAAAGAGGAGAGTTCAAGATTTTAAAACACAAAAGAAAAAAAGGTCTATTTAACTAGGGAATTGTAATAATTGAGATGCTATTAATTCTATATTGTGTTGAAAGCAGAAATGGTTAAGTTATGGATTGGAGGAATATATGGGGAAAATTATTTGGTTTATTATTATTGGTAAATATAATTAATTGATTTGTAAGAAATTGGATTGCATGGAAATAATTGGAATATTCATGTTCATATTAATATACAAAAACATAGTTATAACTAATTGATTTATATAAAAATGTTGAATTTGTATTAAACAATTGTAATATTAAATAATTAACCAATGTGAGGATGGATATAAAAATAGATGATAATAGGAAGGGGTATAATATAGAATAGAAGGGAAAAATTGAATTTGATTAAGGTTAGAGATGAGGATGAAAGGTAATATTGGTTTTTTTTAAAAAAATAGATGAATAAATATGGCAAAAAGGAAATATAGAAATTGTAAATTTAATTGAAAAGACTAAATACTGTTTAAATTTGTGAACCAGCCAAATACTGTTCAAAGAAAATACATTGTATGTTTGTATATGTGTTTGTCTAAAAAAAAAAAAACTTTAAAAAAACAACAACCAAAAAAGGTAGGTGCATCTTATACTCCGGTGCGTCTTATACTCCAAAAAATACGGTAGGTAAAATGAGGACCCAGTTTGTGGGGGCAATAAGCTGACTTTGTATAAATATACAAAAATATGAAGGCTATTGCTTAATGCCCTGAGTCTCCGGAGAAGCCACCCTGAGTCTCCGGAGAAGGGCGGCATATAAATCAAATTAAAAAAAAAATGCAGGACCACCAATCCACCTTTTCTTTGGTGGCTAAATGTGGTCCAATGATTATAGCACCAGACTAAAAACCAGGAGACTGTGAATTCTAGTCCCACCTTAAACATGAAAGCCAGCTAATCAGTCTCTCTCAGCCCAATTCTACCTCATAGAGTTTGCCATACACTAAATAAATAAATAAACAAACCTCACAGAGTTGTTGTTGTGGGAAAAATAGGAAGAGAAAGGAGTATTAGGTAAGTTTATCACCCTGTGTTATTTATAAAAATAATAAAGGCAGGATATAAATAATTAAATATGATTACATTTTATACTTCAACTATTGAAGCCTCACAGTAATCTAGTGTGTATATATATATATATATATATATATATATATATATATATATATATATACCTAAACCTAAACTATATAGAAACTAAAACTAAATTAAATAGAAACATTGCAACAGATGTTTAATAATTACATTGCAATTCAATTCAGTAAAAATACTGTTGGGGGATGGGAAATCTTAAACCATTTCCAAATACCAACATGAAAAGGAAATCAGTTCACTTAACTAAACATAAAGTTCATTACAGAGACTGAGAAAGCTATAGAGCAGTGATGGCTAACCTTTTTGCCATTGTGTGCCAAAAGCGGGGGGAGCACAGTGGGGTCACACACATGCGTGCCCACATCCATAATTCTATGCACCCCACCTCGCCCCCCGTGCTCACCCCGCTTTTGGCACGTGATGGCACAGTGGGCTCGGTAGGCCTGTTTTTTGCTCTCCCCAGGCTCCAGAGCCTTTCTAGGAGCCTGGGGAGGGCAAAAACGGCCTTCCCCACCCCCCCAAAGGCCCTCCGGAAACAGTGTGTTTCCTGACTTCTGGTGGGCCCAGAAGGCCCGAAAATCAGCTGGCTAGCGCATGCATGCATGCCGGAGCTGAGTTCGCGTGCCCACCGATATGGCTCCGCGTGCCACCTGTGGCACCCGTGCCATAGGTTCGCCATCACGGCTATAGAGGAAAGCTTGACTCATAAAGCTGCTATCAAAATTGAGGAATATGTGATTTTTTGAACATCAACGATTTGAAAAAAAGAAGGGCTACAAGAGATTTATAGCTTGCCTAGTTCTACTGTCTGAAGTATTATATGGTCTTATTAGATACTAGTGGAGAATTAGTGGAGTCTAATAGGTAGAACAGACAGTCTGATTTATCTGGCATAGTAATGTTATCATTAGTTATAATGGAATAAGGACCCATTTGGGCCTCTTCAACAACAAATTATGCATAGGGCTGGGCTGTCCTATTCTCTCATTAATATATTATATGCACTATATATTTTTTCTTTCTGGTAATTGGGCAGCATTTCCACTTGGATAGATCTGCATTAACTATTTAAGGGAACCTAATTTTAGGGTTTGTGCCCCAAAACAAATCAATAAAGGAAAGAACCTTTACAAGACACAATGTCAAAGTAAAAAGAAAAAAGTAAAGTGATGTAAATTGAATTAGGAAAAGATTGAAAGAAGAACAAAGTCTTAGAAATGTAAAGAGACAAGTTTCAAAAGTCATCCAGATAAGAAATCTTATGCTTTGGCATGTAAAAGTAAAGGTAAAGCTTCCCCTCGCACATATGTGCTAGTCGTTCCTGACTCTAGGAGGCGGTGCTCATCTCCATTTTAAAGCCGAAGAGCCAGTATTGTCCAAAGACATCTCCGTGGACATGTGGCCAGCATCACTAAATGCCAAAGGCGCACGGAACACTGTTACCTTTCCACCAAAGGTGATCCCTATTTTTCTACTTGCATTTTTTATGTGCTTTCGAACTGCTAGGTTGGCAGAAGCTGGAACAAGTAATGGGAGCTCACTCTGTTACACAGCACTAAGGATTCAAACCGCTGAACTGCCAACCTTTCGATCGACAAGTTCAGCATCTTAGCCACTGAGCCACCGCATCCCTTGCTTGGCATGTAAACATCCATAATATTATATAGCTAATTGTCATTGAGGTATCTTTCATATAATTGAATTCCTACCACATTCTTTCAGTTCTTCTGCAAACAGGATCCTCTTTTCGTGTTTCAAGAGTTCATATAAATACCAATAAGGTTAGCAGAAAAGAATATAACCCTTGTGGAGATAGAAAGCATTTTTGAAAGCTTATTGCTAATATTCCCTGAGACAACAGACACTGGAGGGGGGAAAAAAGAGAAGAGAAATAAAGGTATCCCTCTGAAGTAATTTTTCCCTTCTTTCCCCAATCATATTGCTATTTTTTTAGCACTTAACTTTCAGAATGCTATAAAGACATTTACTGGACTTGTGCAACAAGCTAACACATAATGTTGTGGAAGTGGCAGAAACAACTAGAGAACAATCTTGCCACTACTGCTTTGTTGCGACTTACAGTTTTAGTTTTGTTTTATTGCTATTCTGGACTGTGTTTTTAATATTCCGGATGCTGCTGCCTAGAAGCTCTGGAGCAAGGTGATTTAAAATATTACAAATATAAATATGCTTTGTTTGTTTTCGTTTAACATATTATGCCGACCTGGATATTCTGTTTTTTTAAGCAATGATTTATGGGCCTAGCATATCTGGTCTGCGAAACCCAGAAAACCATAAGAGAGTAGCAAAGTGATATAAAAACCTCCTAGTTCTTTGCCGTCATCCAGTGATTGTACGGTTTATTTTATAGCTCATATCTAGTTGCCCTGATGCAGAGTTTCTCAACCCAGCAGCATTAAGATATACGGACTTCAATTCATGGCCAGCTGGGGAATTCTGGGAGTTGGAGTCCACATATCTTAAAGTTGCTGAGGGTGAGAAACACACTGCCCTAATAGCTACAACTTCATATTTATTTATTTATTTATTTATTAGATTTGTTAGCACAGCCCAACTCCAAAAAGATTCTGGGAGGCTCACAATACATCCAAAAACACAACTTAAAACAACATAACTTCCCCAGGCTAAAACAACATCCTCATCATTCAGAAAAAAGACTCAGCCCAGGTTTTATGGACACCTTAACTATTGGCCTGGGAACAGAGCCAGGTCTTAAGAAACTTCCAAGGTCCTTGAGGAAGGTGCTGATCCAGAGGACAAAGGCTGCTGACACAGAAGGCACACTTCCTTGGTCTCACATGATGACCAAGTTTAATTGAGGGGACCTAGAGTGTGCCCACTCTGCTTGAATGAACCAGAAGGGCACAAACAACTGGAAACAGGTGGCCCCTCAAATAACCAAGAATAACTTCATGGATAACAACCAGCACCTTGAAATGCATTCAGTAATGGAATGATCTTAAGTATATCACTTAAGGCTTGATTGAATTGTACCATTGTTAAATTGATATTAATTGCTGTAGCTCAGGGGTGTCAAACTGGCGGCCAATGAACCAAATGTATCACATGCAGGCCATGCACACTCCAGCTTCGTAAATGGGAAAAATATTGTGAAATGTCATGTGATGGCAACGTGACATGGTGAGTTTGACACCTGTGCTGTAGCTGCATTAAATGACTCAGCACCAAAGCTTGCCTAATGATTTCATAGTTCTAAAATAAAAAAAAAGGACAAGAATTACTCAGAGGTGACAAAAATTAAGAACATATTATCTGATCTTTTTGCAAAACACTCCAGCAGTTAAACACCCCACATAAAGAGCTGGATAAAACAGTGATCCTTATAGCTACATTTTGAGAAAGAGAAGAAACAAAAAATAACAAGTATGTACCTGTATTGCAGAGCTAAGATGCAATAATTCTTTTTCTGACTGAAGATCAAGGTACAGAGGATGTTACGTTTAAGTATCTGTGAAAAGGCACTTTATGACAAGGTTCAGATTTTATCTTTTTTTCTTCTTCTGAATGCTTTCAAAGTAGAGAAAGTTTTGAGCATGTTCTGTCCATTTCTCCATGTTTATATCCTGTCCACCTGGAAGCATGCTTCCAAGCCTCCACTTTATTATTGAATATAATATTAAGTTTACCTGTTTCTCTTCTGTACAGACAATATTCACACCTCAGCAGATTCTATTACCAGATTGACCATACTTAGTTTCAGAAGCTAAGCAGGGTGATGCATGGATAGCATTTGGATGGGGAAATAAAGCCAGGGCTGTAAGCTAAATAGGAAAGGTTTTTTTATTTTTAAAAAAAGTATTGGAAGAAGTTGTAGGTAGTACCTAAGAAGATGTAACACTAAGAAAACTATTTAAATTTATTTGTGAAGTCACTCAGAATCCTCAACTTTTAATTTCATGAAATATCGTATTTTTCGGAGTTTAAAATGCACCTTTTTCCCCAAAAAAAGAGGGTGAAAATCTGGGTGCATCTTATACTCCAAATGTAGCCCCACCAGTTTCTCAAACGGATGTTTCAGAGGCTGAAAAAAGCATCAGAAATGAAACTTCAGAAAAGAAGCCCCCAAACAGAGCTTCAGAGGCTTTTATTCTGAAGCTCTGTTTCAGAGGCAGGAAAAAGTTTTTTTCTGAAATGGAATTTCAGACGTTTCAGAGGCAGAAAAAAAAGCAAAAAAAAAAACAAACAAGGCACAGAACTCACAACCAAGGAACCTGTTGTTAAAATTCACCTCTGGGAACAGCTGATCGGGGGTATTCCAGGAGGCAGATCCACCTGTCAATCAGCTTTTTTCTTATTTTCCTCCCCAAAAACTAAGGTGCATCTTATACTCTGGTGCGTCTTATACTATGAAATATACAATAGTTATGTAACTGACCAATAGTTGCTTAACCCAACTTTCTGAATTTGCACAATGCTAGTAGCTAACTACAGAGAGTGCACTACATGCTAGCCTACACTGAAGTTGACTAATTGTGTTTCAGTGTGTTGCACTAATAGAATGATTGGTTTTACATCCTCCCTTATTGATCAATAAATATAGGAAGAATTTAGGAAGACTAGTATATTTAGAAAAAAGCACCAAAGAAAGCAGTAGAAGGATTCTTGGCAAGTGTAGAAGACTGCTCTTTTCAAGAGAAGTTTGAAAACGTTGTAGCAGTTAGGAATATTCAAAGTCAAGGCTCAGAAGTCATACCTATCTTTCATTCAGCACAGAATCACAATATGAAAATCTGCCAGCCTGTTAAAGAAATATATTCATGACAGTTTGTCAGTATGTACTTTGTTGTTTTACATGCTAATCTATTCTGACTTTTCAATACATTTTCCCCACCACATTTTATCAGCTACAGTTTGACTACTGATTTGCCCCTAAACAAAATTGTCCTTCTGAGGAAAAAAGGTCATAAATGTGTACCTGTATACAGCTCAGATTCCAAGAACGTTTTCTGCAAATTGCAGAATTCAATGCAATTTATATAATAGGAAGTTGTTCCTGGCTCCAGGAACTGAAGTGTGCATCATATAATATCACTACTCGAGCCTGAGGTTTCATCCTAGACACTAAAAAATTGGTGTTTTATAGGCATCGCCTAAGGAAGATCACTTTAGATAGTTACTTAACTCAAATAGAAACTATTCACCTGGCCTTTCCTACCTCATCCTACAAAATGGCAATCACGGCTCAGAAATGGGATTCTCTCCAAATTTGTTTACAAAATCTTCTCCATTCTTGTGGAAAGTTAGCAAATTTCAGACAAAAACTTCAGTTTAGCCTTTTCTCAGGCAAGCTAGTTTTGTATTTGTGCTGGGAGAATGTAGTCATTTGTTTGTTTTAAAATAAATTCTGGTAATCAACTCACTGCCAAATAACAATTGGACCCTTTTATCTCTACTTTTAAGTAAGATTTTGCCTGCCATCACTGCCTGCTGTGGTGCCCAGAATCTTAGGCTGTGATGATGGCTGCTTCCAATATAGAAAGAAGCATTCTTTGATAAACAGGCATCCTAAAACAGAATTCCCACTATAAGTTTAATAAAAGCCTCAAGAAGGAACCTTTCCTCCAGGCACTTATTAGCAAAGGTGAAGTCTTTCCATTATTCACCCACTGACATTATACACTAGAAAATATTGAGTATTTAGCAGAGGTTCATAGTATACATTTTAAATAATTTCACAACCTGTTTAAAGTATCACTTATTATAAAAACAGGAGAGAAAACTCATGAATATTCATTTTGGCCTTTTCGCCTCTTTCATTTTATGGTCCCTCTATGTATAAATGAACAGAAATAATAAAGTCCTTTTTTAATTGTACAGCGAGTCTGCTTTAGTCTTATACTTTCTGTAATTATTCACAGACATAGCTTGAGCCAAAATTTCAGTTCCCGATACAATTTTCAATGTCAAGAGTCAAGACAGGTGAAAAACCAGGGTTGTGGTTCATTCTTTCAGTGACTTCCAACTTTTCATGACCTGATGGATGTCATCTTTCCAGGGTAGTCTGTCAGTAATTGCTACTTTTCAGTTCTTGTAAGCTCATGTTTGTGTCATCAGTGATCATGTCTTCTGCCAGCTCCTTTTCAACTGCCTTCAGTTTTTCCAAGGATCAGAGTCTGCTCCAATTTTCATATTAAGTGTTCAAAGCCTTTAAACTTTAGTTTCATTATTAGCACTTCCAGCAAACTGTCTGATTTTATTTCATTTAGCAATGATATTTGTGTCCAGGGGGCTCTCAACCATTTGCTCCACCCCAATAATTCAAAGACATTAGTTCGTCTCCGTACAGTGATTCTGATAGGCTAACTTCCAATACTATACATTATAGTTGGATACATTTGACAATATGTAGATAAAGCATTGAATTTTCATTTTGCCTCTGGCCATATCAGCAGCTGGACTGTCTTATGATTTTAATTCAATCACATTATAAGTGGAACTATACTTGTCTTCTATTCATTGGATACCTCCTGATTTGGTAGGTTCATATCCAGAATATGGAATGTTGGCATTGTACAGGTTCCAAACACTTATTTGCTTTCCTTGAAAATTCTCCATCTTGTTGGAAATGTAAATTGCATAAAGGAACCTATTACCACATGTGGTGGACCTGTCCAAAAACAAAACAATACTGGCAAATGATCAGAACTCAAGTAGAAGAAATCACACAACGAAGATTAGAAATGAGACCGGAAACCTTTCTACTAGGTATAATAAATGGACAATATGAAAAGGAAATAAAATACTTAATCATCCATATAATAACAGCAGCACGAATAATTTTTTGCACAAAATTGGAAGAGTAGTGACACACCAACAGAAGATAGAGTAATTAATAAGATTATGGAATGTGCAGAAATGGACAGACTCACAAAAGAATTACAAGATAAAGAGGAACATGACTGTTATCGAGTATGGGAAAAGTGGTATACTTGGTTGAAAAATAGAAAAAGGAAAAAAGAATAAAGAACAATTGGAGTTACAGAAACAGGAACATAAATCACTAGCATAAGTTAATAGTAATTAAAGTAAATAATAAAATAGATATATGAATAAGATCAAACAAACAAGAGTCAAAACACAAATAAGAACATACATTACTGTTGTGATATAGTTGACAAAATGTATATTTGAACTCTTTGTTTTCATGTTTGGTTTGTATGTTTTATTATCACTAGTTTTGTTTTGTGTGTACTTTTAAACAAATAAAAATTTATTTAAAATTAAAAAAAAAATGGGGGTAGTGTGCCAATTCCTTTTCCAGTGGAATGTAATGTAATTAGGCAGATTCCTTGTCTATCAATGTCTACTAATCATGGTTGACAGTTCTGGGAATGCATATTCTCAGTGATGTAGTCATAGTGTTATTATGATGCATAAGCCCATTCATCAGAAAGGGTTAATGACTAGTAATTTGATTGTAAATGTATAGCACCTGAATTTGCTGGCTACATTGCCATGTCCCTACTACATCACTAAACTGTGGTTGGGACTCAACTGGATTTTTTGCTCTCAACCAGTGTGCAAAATTCAAGAAAATTAGAAACAATCATCTCTTACAAATTGATACAAGCAGGCTCCAGCAGACCAATGGTAATGGCCCAGAAGAGGGTATCTCTTATAAATCATCTCTGTTTGTACATAATGGCAAATTGGGATGGTTTAAGCCATGATTTGATAGACAAGGCATCATGGCCTGGTTCAGATATCGTGAGAAGCAAAAACAAAATCATATATTCCAACATGATATATTAATCTGGTGATCAAGCACAAAGAAAGAAATTATATTCTCCCACAGAGATTTTTTTTCAACCAGAATACAGAACAGCAAAGCCCCTGAAGATCAAAGGAGAACATTTACCATATCTGAACTCTGTTTTAAAATACCAGCTAGAGAAATTCTTAAGCGGTTTCATAGTGCTTTTCAATGAAGTAATAACACAGATTGCAAAATAACAAAAGTTCTGAGAAATTAGAGAACATATTTCAGTTGAAACCAGAATTAGTTTCATTGTCCATATATAACTTCTTTGTTAATAAAACTCATGTACCAAATAAATATTGGTGTATAAATGTCTTATGCTTGTTCCTGGGGGATATTTCCCATGCCATGAAATTAATGGAATTATACAACAGATACCATAGCCAAGTTATAGTGACAAAATAATTACATTTCCAATAAGGCCTGAGAAATTTAACTAATAAATAGATACTATTTCCTTCTCTTCTCATAATTAGAAACATATATGCCTCTTCAAGGAATCACATCTTAAAAATACCTTTACAAACATTATTATTATAGATTTTGAAATACAGATTAATATACATTTGGTTTGTTTGAGGAACGAGTCTTTTTTTTTTTAGAAAAGTGGGGTATTTTGAATAGTGCTTCTATACAGTATAGAAAAACTTAACAGTTCCTGAAATAAGGTTGATAACAAGGATTTTTTTTTATAAGCCATTAAGGATTATAAGATTTCACTGAACAATGTCTATGCAATTTCAATGCTAAGAAACAATAAAATGTCCACCCTATCCTTCCTCTCTGATGATAATCATGTGTCATATATTGTCTTGCCTTACCAGATTTGCATGGGATGGAAATAATAATTAGACTTACAGCAAAAATATTTTTGCTAATTGTCTATTCCGATCCCACTGTAGGTTAAAGAGATAATTCTGAATTGCTGTTCTATTTGTGTGTGTGTGGAGGGGGGGAGGGTTAGTGACAGATATATAGAGATTGATAGACAGACTGATATCTGAATGAATGCTATTAGTAGTTTAAAACCTACAGCATATAATTCCCTAGAGATTCTTACTTTTAATAACCTGCAATATAATAGATAAAGCAGAGGACAGTAATCATTACTAAAATGGATTTTCTGGCAGAATTAGACATCACCTCTAGCAATCAATAATCATTTTAAGGTAACAGGGTGATTAAATGACCTTTTTTAAAATTTTCCTTCACATCAAGTTGCTTTTTATCTTGATTTACAGCTGCACCACTAGAACAAAGATAAACAGAGGGCTTGAAACCTTGCAAGGCACTAACTACTGGGAGAATAAAAGCATTCTGCACTTTAATCAAGCTGACCCTGATTTCAAGACTCTTCCATTTTCATTCCTGTGTGCCAATTCCTCCAACTGAAATGCACTGTGGATTATTCATATTACCTATTTACAAACCTTCTGTTTTTTACCTTTGAAAAGAGAGTTAGGTTTTCAAATTGGAAAATATGCAACACTGGATCAATCCCATCAGATCTCATTACAATTGCTCTTATTTGATAATCTCATTCTGTATTATCCTTCAAGGCAAAGGTTTAGCATTTAGTACAATTGGTTAATAAACCAAGATGTTGAACCAATCAGATCCACATGTCACACATGGTTTGCTTTAACCTTGATTTGATGATAAAATTGCAGACATCTGGTTCCTGGTTACAATACTCAAATTATAAAACATTTTATGTAAGAAATAATGACTTATTTTAAACAACAATTGAAGACATTGCAGGCATGTCTAGAATAAGAACTGATCTGGGAGTAGATTGTTCTTTAAAACAAATGTTGTTTAATATCCAATTAACTTGGAACGGGAACTTTAGGTGATTTAGAGCAAGCCAATTTTTCATGTTAAACTCTCATACAAAATTGTATCTTCTATAACAATGTGTCCAAATTTCTTCGCTTGCATTCATAACATGGAAAGATTGTAAGTTTGCTTTCCATCTCTCCCAACTATCATCATTTAAAAGGGACTACTGTAATTTGTGGCAGGAAGATACTCTGCTCAAAAAAAGATATCCTGGTGAAGTATTTGGTCCCCATTTCTATAATAGAAATGGCCTTGTAAGAGAACAATAACCAAACCAAAATATATGTCCCTCTGCCTGAAAATGTTGGTCCAATGGCAAAACAATGAGGAAGATCACTGGGAAGAGATGAAAGAGGAAGAGGAAGATGGTTTTGAGCAGCAGGAGAGATTATAGACATACTAACCCTAAACCACATAAAAAAATAACAGAATAACAGAGTTGAAAGGGACCATGGAGATCTTCTAGTCCAACCTTCTGCTCAGGCAGGAAATGCTATATCATTTCAGACAAATGGTTGTCCAATCTCTTCTTAAAAACTTCCAGCATTAAAGCATTCACAACTTCTGGAGGCAAGTCGTTCCACTGGTTAATTGTTCTCACTGTCAGGAATTTTCTCCTTAATTCCAGGTTGCTTCTCTCCTTGATCAGTTTCCATCTATTGCTTTTTGTCCTGCTCTCAGGTGCTTTGGAGAATAGATTGACCCCCCCCCTCCTTTGTGGAAAGCCTGAGATATTGAAACACTGCTATCATGTCACCCTTAGTCCTTCTTTTCATTAAAGTAGACATATTCAATTCCAGCAATCGGACTTTATATGTTTTATCCTCCAGTCCTCTAATCATCTTTGTTGCTCTTCTCTGCACTCTTTCTAGAGTCTCCACATCTTTTTTACATTGTGGTAACCAAAGCTGAATGCAATTCAGGGTTAGATCCAAAAAAGGCTGGGGGGGAAGGGAGAGAGGAAGGACTATTTTCCTCTCAACTATATATTACTTTCAAAAGTTATTTATTACTCCAGCTCATAATGGTTCTATTAATCAGAATTCTGTCTTTCCTTTACCAAAAACCCAAAAACCAAAACAAAATCTCTAGTGTTCCACTCCAAGGTTATTCTGAAAGAGCACAACTTCATTTTCAAAGGTTTCTTGTTGTCCTTTGCCCCAAAAGAAATCTAAGCAAAAGTCTAGTTAAACTACATTCAGTTTTTCATATTTTGCAGTGAGCAAAGGATTTTAGAAGCCAAAGGAGAAAAGAAAATGCATATGTCTTTTACACAGTAATGGAGCCATGCCTCTACTTCTGATTTTGACATGTTGGCAGATATGTTATTCTCATTATGGTAAGTGAAAGGAAACTAATTAATCTCTAACACTGCCAGGCAACAGGGACCCCAAATAGAAAAAGTTGTGATTTTCTGTGGGCTTTATCTTCCTTGCTTTAACAGGATCCCGCAAACACATTCCTTACTTAAGGGTTAGAGACAGGGACATAATTGACATCTTTGGGCCCCGGTGCAAACTTGTTAGATATCTTGAAATCCCAATATTGGTCATCAAAGCTATAAACTACATCTGAGGGAATCAGGCTGCTTTGTTGTCTGTTGGTTGTCAAGCAAATCCAGAACCAGCAGTTTAAGATGCACTCTGAGGTGTGGAGAAGTGCCAGCAGGTTGTAGTCAGAATGAGGATACAGAGTTGGTCTTTAAATATGGTCACTAAATGAAAACAAACAGCTGACGGAATTTTTTATTTGTTTGCTGGTTTGTCTTGGCTACCATCTCTTGGTTACCTCAATCGGTATCCGTTCACCCTCAGCCTGCCTCTTATTGCCCCCATCCATCATGCAGTCATGAATTGGTCTTGCAGCAGACCAAAACAAGGTTTGGTTTTTGTAAAGACAAAAGGGGGTGTGAAGAGCCCCAACCCTTCCCTTAATTCTATATATGTCACCAACTGGAAGGATAATAGTCCTATCCCTATATACTGAGTCCTATAATTTTATTTATTTATTTATGTATTATTTAGGGGTAAAGGTTTCCCTTACACATATGTGCTAGTCGTTCCCGACTCTAGGGGGCGGTGCTCATCTCTGTTTCAAAGCCAAAGAGACAGCGCTGTCCGAAGAAGTCTCTGTGGTCATGTAGTTGGCATGACTAAACTCCAAAGGCGCACGGAATGCTGTTACCTTCCCACCAAAGGTGGTCCCTATTTTTCTACTTGCATTTTTTATGTGCTTTCGAACTGCTAGGTTGGCAGAAGCTGAGACAAGTAATGGGAGCCCATTCCCTTATGTGGCACTAGGAATTTGAACTGCTGAACTGCCGACCTTTCAATCAACAAGCTCAGCATCTTAGCCACTGAGCCACCTTACATGGGATGTAAGGTTTAATTTTCAACATCTATTCATATAATTGTGATTCTGTGAATGCCAACATTTCATTCTTTTTGACTCTAAGAGTCCAGGAAAATGTTGAGACTTCACTCTGATAAGCAAAAACTGTTCCATGTGACTTCTGATGAAAAGATCCACCATCCTGATAGTTGCTATTATATTTCCCACGATTAATGAGCAAATACACCATTAAATGCAGGCCCATAATCACCGGGGGGGGGGGGGAGCACAAAAAAATCACACTGAGAACAAAATGATGCTGCACAGATTCAGAACTATTGTAAATAGAATAGGCCCCTCAATTTCAGATTTTTTTTCTCCAAGATGGAAAATCTGAATATATACATACCCAAATACCAAAGGGGAAAAAAACCCTTGTGCAACCACTCAGCTTCTCTATCTTGCCCATGGTGAAATTAATCCAGGCGATCTCAATAAAGATAAACAATAAAGTGTTCCAAAGTCCTTTGTTTTCAACTTTATTTTTAAAATATTGATCAGTCATTAATTAATAGGCTATTAATTTTGAGAAAATGCATACATCTGTGTTGCTGTAAGATTTGTGTTTTGATTTGGTTACCAGATAAATATATTACACCACTTTTTGAGAGGGGAAAGAAAAATAAAGTGACTAACTTTGATTCAAAAGGCTGTATGAAATTTGGAATAATCTCACTTGGTAGATGTATGGAGCCAACACCACAGCCAAATACTTTCTCTTTGCAAAGTTAAATAAACAGATCTAAACTGACAGTGGTAGAGATCAAGTTCTGCTTTAATGTATGATAATTAGTCTAAAATAGGATCACTGTAAACAGCAAAAATTCTGAACAGCAAAAATCAAGATTTAGATAGCTGCAAATAGCAAGAGAAACTCCGTCCCTCTTTGTGCCACCTAGTGATCATCTAGATCTTTGCAGCCCAGATCCAGTAGCTCTAACTAAAAGGAAAATGTTAATTAGATGTAGAATTAAGTATCCAAGTATAATTTATCCACCTTTAAACTTAGCAAAACTAATATATGCTGCAATTTTCCTGGAGTCTTAGACAGGTTGTTAATGTAGAGATGGAGGGAAAATAATGTATTTCTATAATTAAATTTCTAAATCAAGTTAAGTCCTTGTAAATTAAGTATAAATAAGATGAACTACAATGAATCAAGTTTTATAAGGTAGCGCACAAACTAGTTATTAACGGTGGGTGATGTTGATGACAATTACATTAAAATGATACAGCTGTATTAAATCCATAAATAAAGTCAGAAATAATAAGTCAGTTTCAAAATTATGAGTGGTTGAGGAGCTCCATCCTCCTATGGACTTTGGCAGAAGATGCAATAAAGATTTCTAATTCAAACTGCATTAGGAAAAATCCAGGCAAATTCTGCAGCACGCTGCGGTACAACAAAATTAAAGTCACCCAGCAACAAAAAAAATATGAAACCAAAGGATGGAAGATATGTCTTAGGGGTAAAGAACAGTAGAGAGCATTACACCAATCTAAGAGAGAGACGAAAAGGATAAAATCCATTACACTAAAACCATAATACAACCACAAAACATTTTTCAAAGCCCAGAAAAATATCAAGAGTTTTACTTTGTATCAAAGTAATATTAAGATAAGTACAGAGAGAACTCTTGAGAGTGTAGGTGAGCCACAACTCACTGAGAAGGTTCTTTGACAGCTGTACCTGCTGTCTTATTTTCTAGGGTTACACACAGAAGGTGTCATCCTGAACATTTAAAATTCTATTCATACCAGGATTAAAAATTTTGGCATTTGCTTAGCTTTTCATCAGGAGTCAATGAGAACTTCCAGTGCTGTACTTTTTAAATTTAGCTGTCTTTTTAATTTACTGCTTTTCCCTGGAGAATCAGAGTGGTTTTCCATTTTTTTTAAAGCAAAAAACATAAATACAGAGTATTGAACCCAATTATACAAATCTTGCCTATTCACATGAAGATCAGACTTTGAACATCTATTGAGAACTGTGAATGAACACCGAATGTGATTTGTTGGCCATATCTTACATGGGCCTAAAGACTGGCATTCCAAAATTGAACTGCGTTGGATACCTCCTGGAGGAAATCAGTAATATTAATGAGGACAGCCTCAGAAAACCTGGCACCAAACACTTAAAGAAGATCTTAACATTATTAATGTCCCTTGGGACAATGCCAAAAGTGAGAGAAACTGCTGAAAAAACTTGCTGCCCAATGTGATCTTCATAGGATCTAATTATAATGATGATAAACATCAGAGAGGTTCCAAAGCCTGTATTAAGACATTCTTATTAAGAAGTATAAAGGGGACTTCCAGTTCCGGATGGCGACAGACGCTGCCTGGGTGAGCTCTTGCCCCAGCGTCTGAACCCCCCCGCCTGGAGGCCCCTCGGAGCCGGATGCCCTGGCTTCGGGGTATCCACCATTAAGGGCGGCTCGCCAGGGGTCCCCTGCCTCAATTCCAGGGTCTGGGCGGCCAATGCTGGTGCGCCCGAGGCTCCAGCGAGTGGGGGCAGTGCGCGACGGCCATCTCAAGGCCGCTGACTGCACCATTGCGCCTGTAGGACCCAGAGTATATTGAAATTAAGGCAGCAGGTAAAGAGGTGATCGAAAGAGGAAGGGATGCAGGCCGGAGAATAAGCAGAAAAGGAGAGACCTTGATTGGCGAAGCAATGAGGCGCCCTGCGAGTGAGAGGGGGGGTGAAGTTTCCCCCCCCCCTTGTAGCTGTGAAGGGCGCCATGGCTGAGAGGAAAGAGGAGGAAAAAAGGAGACCTCTTACCTCGCTGATTTTTTGTGGAGAATGGTGGAGGCAGAATTTGAGAAGGGAGGCTGGAGGCCTCTCTCTTTGCCGGAGAGTTATGGCCGGGGCCTGATTTCCTGCTTCTTTGTATACAATTGATGACATCACCCACCTCTGGTTTCCTGTTTGACCTACTCTACGAGCTGGACTCGTTGCTTCTGTGAGTGCCCACTGGTGGATTGTGAGGAAACAGTGCTGATTTTTAAGAGAATCTTTCCCTCTCTGGATGCTTGTGCCTACCTGAGGACCTCTCATTCTTTATTACTGCAAGATGGCAAAAGGACAAAGACCAGCTGCAGGTGACATGGAAAAATTTTTGGAGAAATTGGCAAAATTGGATGAGAAACTTGTGAAACTTGATAAACTTGATGACCTGCAAAAAGGGCAACTGGAAATAAAATCTGAAATTGTAGTTATGAAAAAAGATTTAATTGCTGTTCAACAGGTGGCAGAGGAGAATAAGAAAAAGGTGGGAGGTTTGGAGGGGGAGGTGCGGGCAATCCAGAAGAGGGAAGAAATGAGAGGAAATGTAATCTTAACTTCGCAGCTGTATAGAATGTCTTATTTTCTCAGGTTTCAAAATGTGGAAGAGGTGGACCAGGAAGATCTGCAAGAAGTGATGGTTAAATTGTTGGGTGAATTTACTGAAAGAGGTTTGGACTTTATGAGATGGGATATGGATCTAGTTTATAGAATAAAGCCACAATATGCAATTTTACACAGTGTCCCAAGAGAAGTCCACATTAAATTCGTGAGAAGGGAAACAAGAGATGAAATACTGAGAAATCAAAGATTGGGGGCGCTGATATACAGGGGCAAGGAGGTCACCATTCTGAAGCAGATCCCTAGACAGGTACGAGAATTAAGAAGAAATTATTATTTTTTACCAAATAAACTGTACCTTAAGGGAATTGGCTTCAGGTGGTTGATGCCGAAAGGTTTGATGATTTTCTGGGAGGGCAGTAGGAAGAAAATTAATAGTGTGGCGGAGGCTAAGGCCTACTTGGAGCAACATAAGACCCTCCTAGAGGGGGAAGATACAGGAACCGAGGAAGGGGAGGTACCAGATGATCAAGGAACGGGGGCGGGCGAGGCCATGGCGGTCCGGGAGGAGGGGGGTGCTAAGGCCGGAACCTTGAGACCTAGAATTAAGAAATGACGAAGTAGGAGGAATCTATTATTTTGTGCCTTTTATGACATCTCTTATTTTTGTAAACTTTAATATTACTCTGGATACTGAACTGATATTTTTGTATAAATCCGGTTGTTAAATTTGAAATTTTAACAAGGGAAGATCTGCTGTATGTGAAAAAAAGAAAATATATATTATCTTTGTAAAAGGATAATGAAAATTCCACATATTGTAAGCGATAATATTGTTTATTTTTAACCAATAAAAACTTTTATAATAATAATTAAAAAAAAGAAGTATAAAGGGATGCAGTAGCTCAGTGGCTAAGATGTAGAGCTTGTCAATTAAAAGGTCGGCAGTTCAGCGGTTCAAATCCCTAGTGCCGCATAATGGGGTGAGCTCCCGTTACTTGTCCCAGCTTCTGCCAATCTAGCAGTTTGAAAGCACGTAAAAATGCAAGTAGAAAAATAGGGACCACCTTTGGTGGGAAGGTAACAGCGTTCCATGCACCTTTGGCATTTAGTCATGCTGGCCACATGACCATGGAGACGTTTTTGGACAGGGCTGGCTCTGCGGCTTTGAAATGGAGATGAGCACCGCCCCCTAAAGTCAGGAACGACTAGCACATATTGTGAATGGAACCTTTACCTTATTAAGAAGTATGACTATGCCAGTTATGTGTTTAAAGGCAAGGAATTACAGTACATGATAAAGGTGTCACAATTGGGAAGCTCTCTCAAAAGTCTGATCAACTCCCAAGTGTCCATATTGAGAGAGATGTCCTAAAAGTACAATGAGTCCAGTACCGTGGCCATTTCAGGATTTCTGTCCCAATAAGAGACAACCAGTTTGATGGTTTGGTTGGATGCAATGGTTTAAGGTATAGGCTAGAAAATAAGAGTCTGTGTTCTATTCCTACCTTAGTTATGAAACCAGCTGGGTAACCTGAGGTCAGTCACTCACTTTCAGGCAAAAAGCAAGGAGTCCTGGTGGCGCAGTGGACTAATTCACTGTTATTAAGATCAGCTGCTTGCAATTACTGCAAGTTCAAATCCCACCAGGCTCAAGGTTGACTCAGCCTTCCATCCTTTCTAAGGTAGGTGAAATGAGGACCCAGATTGTGGGGGCAATAAACTGACTTTGTATAAAATATACAAAAGTATGAAGGCTATTGCTTAATGCACTGTAAGCCGCCCTGAGTCTCCGGAGACGAGTGACATATAAATCAATTTTTTTAAAAAAAATGAGAAGCCACTTCCGAAAAGGTTGCTAAGAAAATGGCAGGGATTTGTCCAGGCTATTATCAGGAGGCACTACGGACTTTCATGCACATGCATGCACACATTAACAATAAGTAGATTCCAAAGTGAATATATTGATCTTGTAGGTAATGAGTTATATGTTTAATAAGACTTCCAGCACTGCACATAACCAAGAAAGTGATATCAGATGAAATCTTCAAACTGATAATACCACGTAGCAGGCACCACAATTCAAATTCAAATTGACTACAGGCACTCTTTGGTGCCTCCACTGTCTCAGTTAATTCTAAAGCAGGCAGCATGCCCCAAATGTCTCACCCTAGCCCTACACTTCAGCCCTATAAAATTTGCCTAAATATCCTATTAACTTTGATAATATATTGTTATTTTTAGATTTAGTTTGTGTTGAAATGCTTCTCAGTTTTACATTTCCAGAGAGTTTGTGTGGGACTACACTCACATTAAAATTTAGCTTTCTAATTTCAGCCTGTACAGATGTCTAATCTTACTTATATAGGGTACATTATTCAGTAAAGTATTGTAACTATAGATAGATTGGTAAAGTTTTGGGAATAATTCTCCAAGAATATTGGAGTTAATCGACATTCCAAACATTGATTGTATTCTTATATTTTGATTTACTAAGTTATCCTGTTCCCCCCTAGACAGAGAGACAGACAGATAAACAGACAGAAGATA
>WNWU01000030.1:9780521-9875893 GCA_012654045.1 Ptyas mucosa | reverse complement strand
GATAGATAGATAGATAGATAGATAGATAGATAGATAGATGATAGCAGAAATGCTTTAAATAAATCACAGAACTCAGTGAACCAATAAATTGCTTCCCACTTATAAGACGTTACAGTATTAAATTCAATTATACATAAAAAGGGAAAAAAGATGAATGAAACACTGCTCTTGCCTTTTTTATTTTCTTATTTGTACTAACAATTCCTGACATGTTTCTAGGTAGGTTATCCTCCAAGTGAGAAAGCTTGCATCTGTGCTGATCCACTCACCTTATTTTTTGTCTTCAGTCTTCTGAAGTTGCCAGTTTGAAGATAGGCCTCCCACAGCTTTATTTAACCTGACTCAAGTGCCTGACAACAGTGCAGACTGCTGAATACAGCAATATAAACAGCTGTCCTTGGCACTATTGACAGACAAATCGTCACTCTCCAGCATACTCCATACAGAAAAATAATAAAAAAAAAATCTCATAATTCCAGGGAACTGGTGGGTGTTAGTAAATGCTTTATTCTGACCAGGACATTAATAGCAATTTTTCCTGTGCAGGTTTCACATCGGTTCTGGATCATTCACCCTTAGATATATTATTTAGAGTTGTGTTTTAATCAAGACTACTGTACAAGTGCAAGAAAACCAAGAGATGTTATAACTGAACAAGCCCTTGGCAAAATGTTAGGGGAGAGAGGCCAAGTCTCTTTAATGCCTGATTAAATAACATTTCCAATGTTTAGTGTCAGGGCTCCAAGTAACAGCCCATATGAAATCAAAACTCCAAGGCAGGGTTCCTCAAAGTATAGATGCCAAGGGAGATCTGGTTGGCTCGTGGGAGCCTATGGGGTGGCTGGCGCGGTGGGCCAGCCAGCCCCTGCTGTCCAGAGGCTCTCTCTGCAGTGGCGAGTTGGATTGGCTTATGGCCAAGACAGTGGGTTGACAGTTGTCAATATGGTAGAACAGGCCCACAGCAAGAGATTTTGGCACAATCCACTCTGCACCAAATTCAACGAGGGGGTACCTCTACTTGGAGGTGTCATGTTTCCCTGGCTTAGGAAGGTGAATGTTGGCTGGATCAGCACCATGACAGCATGGCTAATCAGTGGGTGCTGGCCCAGGCTGCTGACACTCAACTAGCCAAACTTCTCTGGTAGCCCCTCCAGGGTTTGGCTCTTCAGCAATGGCTGGATTCCCCAGTCCCAGGATTCACTGAGGTCAATGGGCGTCATATTCAAATATTGTGGTGTGCTCAACTTGCGCCGTGGCTACATGGCATTCCTGGAGCATTGGCTGGCTGGAAAACTGCTCCTTTGCCTGGTACAGCTCCTGGATGGTCGGCCATGGCGCTGGTTCCGGGTATGTTGGGATCATGAAAGCACCGCCGGTGCCATGGCCGCAGTGATGGAGGTTGCAGGTTGGCTCCTAAAGGACGGATTCCTTAGGCCAGGCCCCCAGCTGGCACTCGACATCAGTGGCCACTCGCTCGGTCATCAAGGGGAAGTTGAGGCTCCCAGAGCTGTCCCTGGTGAGCCCACTGGCTCCGGCAGCTCTGCTGGCAGCAGTCAAATCCTCCTCTAGCTGCTTTTTCTTCTCCATCTCTCCTGAGTCTTCCTGCTGCCCGGTAGACTGGGTAAGCGGCCAAAGCTCAGGACCCCAGACAGTGGCCCCATGTAAGCGGGGAGAATGTTGCTTCTTTTAAAAAGGAATTTGGGTTAATGTCAGGGTTCCAAGTAACAGCCCATATGAAATCAAAACTCCAAGGCAGGGTTCCTTAAAGTATAGATTTATTAGGCATGTCATATTGGCACAGCCAAATCTGAAGTTCCCCGGGTTTCCCCCACCCAGTTCAAAATCCAAAGTTCTTCTCCCCCATCACACACAACCATCACATGCCCCAATCAGGTCTCTCTCTCCATCCTGGATGCCTCCCATCCACCCCTGTCCAGGTGCTGGTGGAAGTGTCCTTGGTTCCCAGAAAGAAGAATGTTATTTTGGCTACATATTTCCCCAACTGTCTCTACTCCCACAACCCTTTCCCACAGCTCCATCCAGTCTTGCTGTGGCAACCCTGAAGATGCTCAAAGATGGCTCCAGGCTTGACATTTAGAATCTAGGTCTTCCGAGAACCCGCAAACATAAACCATTCTTCATGTCGAGATTGCATTTTTAAGAAAAAAAAAGAAGAAACATTTTGGTTGCAACTAAGTCAAGATGAAGCCAAACCAGTTCAGTTTCTTGAATCTCCCAGTCTATCTTTCACCCAGCTGCTTTCTAAATCATCCATTAAAAGGTAAAGGTTCCCCTCGCACATATGTGCTAGTTGTTCCCGACTCTAGGGGGCGGTGCTCATCTCCGTTTCAAAGCCAAAGAGCCAGTGCTGTCTGAAGACGTCTCTGTGATCATGTGGCCGGCATGACTAAATGCCAAAGGCTCATGGAACGCTGTTACCTTCCCACCAAAGGTGGTTCCTATTTTTCTACTTGCATTTTTTACTTTCAAACTAGGTTGGCAGAAGCTGGGGCAAGTAATGGGAGCTCACCCCTTTATGCGGCACTAGGGATTTGAACCGCTGAACTGCCAACCTTTCGATTGACAAGCTCAGCATCTTAGCCACTGAGCCACCACATACCTAACCATCCATTAACTCAAGGCTATGTGTGATTTCATATCTATTTACTAAATGTGTTTGACTTGTAATGACGAAAAATTCCACTATTTTTTTTTCCTTTTGGAAGAGAAGTGGGGGGAAAGCCTTCTTCCCATGTTTTCTTCCCCTTTCTGCAATCTTCTTCCCCTTTCTGGAATTTGAGATTGTAATCAGATTGCTTGTATGGAAATTACAGACTTGACAATTTGACATCTACATTGGGCAAGGTCCATTAAGCAGATTATTAAGCAGCATATTTGTGAGCTTTGGATAGCAATGTAACAATTAAAAAAAGCCAGCATGGGTTTGTGACACAGAAATTCTACCAAACTAACCTTACCTTCTTTTTAGGGAGAGTTACTACACAAATAGATAAGGGAAATGCCAGGGTCATAGTGTAGCCCTCAGTAAAGTCTTTCAAGGATATCATCAATAATAAAATGGAAAAATATAAGCTGGTTATTACAACTGTTAGACTAACACTGGACTGAGTGACCATGCCCAAACAGAGTTTTCATTGATGGCTCCACTTCAGCTCGGAGAGATATATTGAGCTGTTTGACATTGTTATCAAATTACTGAGATGAGGGAGTTGAATTATTGATTTTGCAGATGACATAAAGGTGGGAAGGCTGCCTAATACTTTAGAGGTGCAAGAAAGTTTTTTAAAATGTAGGTAAGCTTGAACAGTAGGCTGAAATGAACATGGCGGGATTTTAACAGGGAGAAATAGAAAGTCCTCATCTGAGTAGGAGAACTGTAAGCATGCAGGTAGTTCTCAACTTACAACCATTTGTTAGTGACTATTCAAAGTTAAAACAGCACTGAAAAAAGTGACTTACAACCAGTTCTTGGATTTACGACTATCACAGCATTCCCATGGTCATGAATTAAAATGTGGGCTCTTGGCAACTGGTATATATTTATAACAGTTGCAGTGCCCCGGGATCATGTGGTCATTTGTGATCTTCAAAATGGATCTTCAAGCTAAGACAATGGGGGATATCAGATTTGCTTAACAACTGCATGATTCACTTAACAACTGTGCTTTTTTAAAAAAAATAATAAAACAGTTAACAATGGTTTTACTTAACAATGGAAATTCTTTCCCAATTGTGGTTTACGTCAAGGATTACACATGCAGGATTTGGGTAAGACCTCATTTGGAATTAGTAATTGTGAAAGGGATCTGAGTGACCTTCTCAACCTAAAGTTAAATATACAGTAAATTAGCAGTATGATCAGTTCAGGGCTGGGTTCTAAATTTTTTTAGTACCGGTTCTGTGGGCATGGCTTATTTTGTGGGTATGGTTTGTGGGGGATGTAATGCGACTGGGTGGGCGTGGCCAACTTTTTTTTTTTTACTTTTAAAAGCATTTTTTCTACAACCTTTAGAGGTTATAGAAAAAAATGCTTTTAGAAGACTCTGACAATCAGGCAAGTCAGCTGGGATCGCCAGAGGCTTTTAAAGGCATTTTTTCCCCTACAACCTCTTTGGCTGAAGAGGTTGCAGAAAAAATGCTTTTAAAAGCCTTTGAGATCCCAGCTGAGCCACGCGATTATCAGAGCCTCTTTTTTTTTTACTTTTAAAAGCATTTTTTTCAGCTGAAGAGGTTGTAGAAAAAATGCTTTTAAAAGTAAAAAAAAAAGCCTCTGATGAGGTGGGCAGGGTAAGCAAGCAGCGACCGGGCTGGGGACCAGTTCGGGGGCATGGCCAGCCAATGTTATTACCGGTTCTCCGAACTACTAAAATATTTTACTACTGGTTCTTACGAACCAGTACGAACCGGAAGCAACCCACCACTGGATCAGTTGCTAAAAAATGATATCTTGGGATGTGTCAAAAGGACTATAGAGACCAGTTTGCTAAAAATAAGTGTTCCACTCTAGTTTGCTTTGGTTAGACTGCACTTGGAATTCATGAGTTCAGGATATCATAGTTCAAAAAGGACAGTGACATCTTGGAACAAGTTCAACAACCAAGAGGTTGATGGTTCTGGAAGCAAGCCCAGTGGAGAGATTGGTATGTTGATGAAGAATTATTTTTTTTTAATTTGATTTATATGCCGCCCTTCTCCGGAGACTCAGGGCGGCTTACAATGCGCTAAGCAATAGCCTTCATACTTTTGTATATTTATACAAAGTCAGCTTATTGCCCCCACAAACTGGGTCCTCAATTTACCTACCTTAGAAAGGATGGAAGGCTGAGTCAACCTTGAGCCTTGGTGAGATTCGAACCTACAATAATTGTAGGCAGCTGATGTTAATAACAGGGCTTTAGACCACTGTACTATCCAAGGCTCTATTTTGGTATATTTAGCCTATAAAAAGAAATCTTAGCAACAATTTTTAAGAATCTGGACAGCTGCCACATAGAAGAGAGAGTGGACTTATTTTCTGTTGTTCCAAAGGGCAGGTCCACAATCAATAGGTTAAAACTACAAGGTTAGGTTTCAGGAGACACTTTCTGACTGTACAAGCAATCAGACAGTAGACTAGGCTACCATATGAAGTGATAAGTTCTCCTAGGGCAGTGATGGCTAACCGTTTTGCCATCGCGTGCCAAAAACAGGGAGAGTGTGGGGGGTCGTGCATGTGCGTGCCCATACTCATAATTCTATGTGCCCCACCCCCTGTGCATGCATGTGTGACACCCCCCCCCGCTGTCCCCTGCTTTTGGCATGTGATGACACGGTGGGCGCCATAGGCCTGTTTTTCACTCTCCCCAGGCTCCAGAGTTTTCTAGGAACCTGGGGAGGGCAAAAACGGCTTTCTCCCCCCTGGAGGCCCTCCAGAGGCCAGAAACAGCATTCTGACTTCCAGTGGGCCCAGAGAACCCGAAAATCAGCCGGAGCTGAGCTCACGTGCCCACCGATATGGCTTCTCGTGCCACCTGTGGCATGCGTGCCATAGGTTCACCATCACAGTCCTAGGGAAATCTTGAAACAAATGCTGTATGAACCAAGATATTATAGTGGCTCCTGTACTGAACAGAGATGAATAGATGACCTTTAAGGTCACTTCAAATTCTAAGAGTTCCTAATAACAGTGCTGAAAGGACTGAAGGACCAAATAGTCCTTATCTGGTATCAGAAAGATCATATAATTGACATCAGATTATTTTAAAAATCAGCTTGACAACAAGAATACTACTATCTCGATAGTAACCTACTACATAGATATTAACCAACTAGAATACCTTTTCTTTGGCAGTTACTCATCTAATTCTGACTAAGTCTTCTGAAAGTGATATTAAAGCTTAGTAAATATGTATGAGGAAGAATATTGGAGCATTCCAAATATGCTAGTCTACAAGCTGGTTAAGACTTGCAATATTAAACATTGCATTTTAAATTGGGCTGAGACATAGATCAATAAAGCATAGAAGTGATTGTAAAGACGCTTCCATGCTATACTATTGCTTCCTCTCTTCAATCTTCAAATGGAGTTTGAAGATGATTCATGTATCTTTCCATCTGTTGGCCTTAAAATGTGCAAAACTAGAACCAGAACTGTTCTCTACCCAAACTGCCACAGATCTTGCTAATAAAAATTTACCCACACTCAGTGGTGGGATTCAACCAGTGTAACAACCAGTTCACTGAGAGCATGTGTGCCAAACAGGTGCTCTGCATGCGCATATTTGAAAACAAGCTCTAAAACTTACCTTCTACTGCAGCCCCAGTGAATAAAACAGCTGAGGCGCAGCAATCCGCTCTGCTGCATCTATCATCTGGGCTTCAAACAAAGGAAATATAGGTCGGTATAATGCAGCTGATCATTGGAGTGAACCGGGTCGCTCACAGCTGATCGTCAGAGCTACTAGTTCTCCTGAACTGGTCTGAACCAGCTGAATCCCATTCCTGCCCCCACTCCATACAAAACAATAAAACAGTAAATCCCTCTCTCCTCTTTGACTTTACTTTTATGTGTACTTTTTTTCAGGACAGACGGGGAGACACCCTCTCTGTTCTTCTGAGTTGAACTGAAAAAAGCATCAAGCTATTTTTTCATGATATAAAGCTCAGGAACTGGGAGGTAAACGAAGCAGTTCCTTCTTGCGGAACTGGAGTACTACCAACTCTACAAAGCTGCATCCATTAAAAATGCAATTTACTGTGGTTTCAAATACATCACAGCTGAACCCTAAGTCAGTCAACTCTGCTCTCAAGCACCCCCAACACTATGAGATCAAACAACACAAGCTGAAGTTTAAAAGATATTTAGGACAAACTGTTCCTATCAATCAATATGAATACCGCAATTCCGAAAAAAAGAAGTATGCAGCAGTGTTTTACTGTTAGCCTCACACAAAAATAATCTTTTCTACAAAATATTGCATAGATATAACTGACAGTTCCAGCACACAACCAGTATCCAACGACACATCGTTGAATAAACCTTAATACAGTTTATTAAGGAAGCTGCATGTTCTCACACAAAGCATGTATCTCTGATCTTTCTTCACTATAGTACGGAAGCAGTGAGATGAATAGAATAGAATAACAGAGTTGGAAGGAACCTTGGAGGTCTTCTAGTCCAACCCTCTGCTCAGGCAGGAAACCCAATACAGGAAGAAAATATTCTTCCTGTAGGAAGCTGGCTGAAAGGAAGAATTTAACGGTATTAATCTTCCAATCAGAGAAAAGCATAATGGGGATGGGGAAGCAGGCCTTTGTCTGCTGTCCTTATTCTAGTGCAGTGGTTCTCAACCTTTTCCTCACCACAGAACCCTTTATAAATACCCTTTGTGGCCACAGACCATGGCTATGTTTCACCAAGGCTTAACTCAGGATTTAAATCATAAAATTTCTTCAAGCTTTCACAGACCCCTGTGATGACATCCATGGACCACAGGTTGAGAGCCACTGTTCTAACGCATTGATGATTCTGGAGTAATACTTCTGAAGCTGCACTTCCAACATAATTTTCATGCATAGGAACAAGAAATTAGTCAAGCTTATTGACATCACAGATATGCAAACTGGTAGCAGATTGTCAAGTTCAAAGTGTGCTTATGCTGCTGCAACCATTATCGCTTCTCAATTTTCCAAAGAACCAGGGAGGAGGGAAGTGTGAAATGGAATGTAGGCTCCAGACTTCAAAAAGATGAGCCATGAGAGCCAAGGAACACTTCAGCAGGTGTTTGTGAAAACCAGAGACTTTTTCTCATAACAATACAATGACACTCAGTTGGACAACGTGACCTGCACTAATAGGGGGAGGGAGAAACCTATACTTTCATTATGTGTGTTTGCACGGGAATTAGGTAGATCTAGTTTTGCCTTCATCGGTGCTGAAATGATGTACTCAATAAAGTTTTGCATTAAGAGTTTGAAAGGTCTTGGTCATGCTTGCTTTGGTTCGGTTCGTCAGTCAGAACATTGACACAGATACTATAGTGATTTCAAAAGGTTGGATAGAGTTACTCTGGATAGGATGAGCAAGGGGAACATTGTTTTATGATTGCAATTTTACTTATATTGGGACATGATAGTTCTTCCATAACCTGATTGTTTACAGAAGACACATACACAATGTATATTAAGAAAGTAGAGTCACAATGCAGGGGTTTAGTATGTTTGAAGCAAAAAAAAAAGCTTGAAAGGAAAAGTTAGTCACATAATTTTATCCTTAGCTTAAATTAATTAGGATGATCATTACTAGCTAGACATCTCTGACCTGCAACATGAGTCATACACCTAGAAATTGTTTAAACTGCAAACTTCCACTGCTCATTGCATTTATGGAGAAAGACATTTAAAGATTTCTCCTCATGTGTCATATAATAGCACAGGGTGGTAAACCAAGTCATTCACTGAGAAAGAGATTATACACCAGCAGCAATTAAGTTTCACTGTGTGCATTATGAGATGGATATTCAGGTAATCTATTGAATGATGCCCAGCTTGAGGCTGCATAGCAAAGATATGGATATTCTTTCCTATCCATCTTTGCCGTGAATACACATTTTCCTTTGTTGACTGGCATTACTGCAGCACACTTTTGCTTTCTTTCTTCTTCTTCTTTTTTTTGTGACAAGAAAATATTTAATAGTCTGTAGATTTCAACACTAACAAGATAGATGTTTGATGTACATTTACCCTTTCAGTGACAAACCTCACGGACACTAATTTTCCAACAAGATGGAAGCCTACTAATGTTTTAATATCCTTTTCTATAGTTCTTTAAAACTGTGGTTCCTTTAAAAATCATGTTGAAATGGTTTTGGGGCCTTCTATCTGAATGAAATAATATTGCTTAGGAATACATCTTACTAAGCTTATAACTAGATCCTGTACGCAATGGCTTTGCACAAAAAGTCATTGTGTACAGCACAATGGCTGTACACAAAAAAAATGGGGCAGATTTGCTTTCTATGCATTATTAGTAATGGGAGCAACCTACTCACAGCCTTTTTTGGACTTAATGCCATGATTAAGAATTTCATTGTTTATATTCTATAAAATCCTAGTTGTAGTATTATATTCTAATAAGGAATGGAAAATTGATTCGGAACTGCCTAGGGTTGATTATAAGATGAGCCACTGTATGAATGTTTTAAATAAATATAATACCGTTCTTCTGATTTATCCCGAATCTTCTCTCACCTAACCCCCAGCACACCTATAACATTGGGTTAATGGGATTTTCCCCTTGATTACCTGATGTATGACTTGGTGAGCATCTTGCATTCTTGTGTCCCTCTCTTGTAATTAAAGAAAGGTGAAATCACCTAGTGGGATGGAACTGTATATATATTTTGATGAATTTCAAGCATCATACCATAAGAGATTTATTAGGAATTTGGGATGCATGGTGAAGTGACAAATAGTATTTTGGATAGCCTAATTAACTATTCCCCAAGACTAGGGACATAATTAGAATGGCCCAATCATCAAACCCACATCAATCATTAACAATGACATATTATGTTTGGAATATAGCTTTTTATGAAAGCTAATTACAGGCATTACAATAATTAAAATCTTTACTGGAAAAAGAAACCATCATAGAGCTTTCTATCAAACTGGATGGGGGAGTAAAGGTTCCGCTCACATATATGTGCTAGTCATTCCTGATTCTAGGGGACATCTCCGTTTCAAAGCCAAAGAGCCAGCATTGTCTGAAGACCTCTCCGTGGTCATGTGGCCAGCATCACTAAATACTAAAGTCTCATGGAACGCTGTTACTTTCCCACCAAATGTTGTCCCTATTTTTCTACTTGCATTTTTTACGTGCTTTTGAACTGCTAGGTTGGAAAAAGCTGGGACAAGTAACGGGAGCTTACTCCGTTATACGGCACCAGGGATTCAAACCGCTGAACTGCTGACCTTTCGATCAACAAGCTCAGTGTCTTAGCCACTGAGAGGGCTGCAATTTTACATTCTGTCCCAAAACAAAATGCTATCATTTTTAAGGATGTAAATGATCTGAGGTTCCCAAATTTTGGGAATTTGGGGTGGGGGGGGGAATGGAACGAAATGGAGAAATGTGTTTAATAAAATACTGGTAAGTCTTCTGATCAGCTTTTGCCCTCTAAATATATTGGAAGTCTAGAGTGCTGGGAGCGTACAATGTCTAGGAAACTACATCTGGAGCTAGTCAGGTTAAAAAGGCTTCTTAAGCACATAAGATTGCCCTCTTAATGAAAACACCTGTCATTCAGCAGCAGTTAAATGAATGAATGTACAATTGGCAAACGCATAGAGCAGAGCTGGTAAACTGCCAGGTACAAAAATCCATTAAAGCACCTATTTAACATAAATAGGACACAGAAAACTGTGTGTATCCAGATTTCCACTGCACACTGCATGCAGCCCCTTTTTATGGCATTTTTTTTTAAAAAAAACCTTCCTCCAATGTCTCAAAATACATTAAAATCCTGGTTGCCACACAAGTTCATATATACCCTACAAACAGATGATTAGCAGGAACTGACAGTTTTAACAAAAATTTTGTGCTGGAACATTGGTTTGGGAAAAGAGTTGCTCCTTTGTTACTCACACTGTAGATTCTTGGCTAAGTATTTACTAGCATTGGGCCATGATTTGACTTTTATATTCATAATACATAAACATTAAATTTATCTAATGCAATTCAGCACACTTGAGAGAAAGAAGTACATATTCTTTCTTCTGCTCACTTGATCTTGGGATTTAAAATTATCTGATCTGTTTATAAACTGGCGTTCTTAATTTAAAGAGTCAACTAGCAATTAATGGGAAACACTCACTGCATTAATGGATGGTGGTGCCATTAAGGTGGACAGTAAAAAGTGGCCATGGATCCACAAAATGGCTAGCAGTGATGTATCTTCCTTCCTTCCTTCCTTCCTTCCTTCCTTCCTTCCTTCCTTCCTTCCTTCCTTCCTTCCTTCCTTCTTTCCTTCCTTCTCTCATCAGGAGGTGTGCAATCAGTAAATAAGCCTATTGCTTTGGTGTTCCATTGCCCTCATTTGCTGAATGACCCCAAAACAAAATCTTCTTCTTAGAGTGGTGTCTTGGTACTCATCATTAATTAGGAAGTGCAATGAATACCAAAAATGATGAGTAAAAAACAAATTTTTCCTGTAAGGAATAATGGAGTAAGTCACAAGGCAGTTGACACCAATACATTCCAACTTCTGCATTGAGTATCAAACAAACAATGAGTATCAGGACAAAATGTTCATGTCAAAATGCATTGAATACTAAATTTGAGAAGTTTCAAAGCAGTTGAGTACAGTGGTGAAATGTAAAATTTGTTACTACTGGTTCTGTGGGCGTGGCTTGGTGGGAGGGAATGTGACTGGGTGGGCGTGGCCAACTTTTTTTTTTTACTTTTTTAAAGCATTTTTTTACAACCTATTCGGGTGAATAGGTTGTAAAAAAATGCTTTTAAAAGGTAAAAAAAAAAGCTCTGACAATCACAGCTTTGGTGTGCAATTGTCAGAACCTTTTTTTTTACCTTTTAAAAGCAGGAAGTAATGACACCCGGGCAGGTGGGCGGAGCCTCATACTGCTATCGCTACCGGTTCTCCGAACCACCTGCCATAATCACTACCAAATCGCCTGATCCGGTCCAAACCGAGAGCATTTCACCCCTGGTTGAGTACCAAGGTGCCACTGTATTATTCATTCATATAACTGAAATCTCTCAAATCTCATGAAACTTTGAAAGCTTTCTATGGAATTGGGTATTTTCTTTATATATTCTGTTTACTTCCTAAGTTCCCAACATTGGCAAGTTTAAGATGGGTGGACTTCCAGAATTCTCCAGCCAGCAAGCTCTCAATCAGTATGTCTTAACCTCAGCCACTTTAAGGTGGGTGGGCTTCAATTCCCAGAATTGACCAACCAGCATGGGAACTGAAATCCACTCATCTTAAAATTACAGCGTTTGAAAAACACTGCTCTCAATGACCTTCACAATGATCTCTATGCAGCACTTTTCTCATGAACAGAGTCTAGGAGTGCAATGTGGACTAAAAACTGGTCTTTCTTTTGATAATGTTGTATTTTCTGCATTCCACTGTTTCATTGCTGTTGTTGAAAGGGGAACAAAAATATATTCGTATCTATTTTTTATTCGGGTTCAGTAGATTCTGTTTCTATGAAGCCTCCTGATGGCTTAGCTCTGGCAGGATGATCCTTTGCAAGGGGGAAAAAAAAAACCCTGTTGCCTCAGTTTAGAGACTCAGAGAATGAATTCTGCCAAGGGGCAAAACGAAGATATTTGTTCCTTTTCTGTAAAGCTTATTTGTCCAATGCAATAATTGAACCATTTTCCACCTGTCTGGGGTATATGTGTTAGTGTTATTTTTTGCAAGGCCTGAACTGGGGGTTTGGCTGGAA
This sequence comes from Ptyas mucosa, assembly GCA_012654045.1. Classification (NCBI taxonomy): domain Eukaryota; kingdom Metazoa; phylum Chordata; class Lepidosauria; order Squamata; family Colubridae; genus Ptyas; species Ptyas mucosa. The sequence continues at coordinate 9,863,419 of WNWU01000030.1, read as the reverse complement.
AGCAAAGGGGAACCAGGTGGATTTCAGAGCTGCTCATTATTTCAAAAGTATGAATATGTGACATTTTTCATAGCTTTCTTATTTTATTATAAACGTCTATTTTTGACGACTAAGCAAATGGAGATGGAAGGCAATAGTTAAAGGGGAAAAAAATAAAATTAGAAACCCTATCGATTACACCCCTTCTCTGGAAAAAAAAATTGGCAAAAAACAGTGTGCAATTTCAGATAATTACATATAATCCCAAGTAATCCTCCACAGACAGCATGAACTGGCAGTCATTAGTATGCTTTTCAGGCTCTTGTTTTGCATATGCACCAGGTTCTGCTGAATGTTACTCCTCCTAGTAACTGTCCTATTAAGGGATTGGAAGTGCTGCTTTGCCTGGAAATGCGCACTAAAGAAAAACCATCTCTTCCTAAATTCAGAAGAACAAGGACATGCAATGCCAAGAAACATATTATATTTTTCCCCCAAGAAGGCTGCGATACAAATGAAATACCAGGGTTTATTTTATTTTATTATTTTTTTGGCATATAAGCCAGTGGGGCAGGCTTAACAGCTGGTGAAGATAAAAATAAATCTTCAAAGACAAATCACGTTCGCTCCCCTTTCTTTAGGGCCATTTTTTTTTATTATTAACAAAAGAAGGTTCTTTGAAAGAGCAGATACCTCCAGTAAGACAGAGCAAATGGGAAAGCACAGAATGCTTTATTTAGACCAACTAGTGCTTAAAATGCAAAGGGGGTGAGCTTTTTGAATTACAGAAAACTTTGTCTTTGAGCTGGAAGGTTCGTTTTCTTGCTTGGAGTGGAAATAGGCCACCCTGTGTAAGTTCTTCAGAATTGCTTATGAGCTAAGGTGAGTGTGCTCTAGCATTCAGTCCTCAGACAAAATGGGAAATTTCATGCAAGCATTCAGAAAGACTCTGTTCATCAAGCATTCCTATGATCGTTCATTGGCAAGCCTGCTTATTACAATGGCCCCACTCAGTTCTATATGGGCATTTTTGGACTGAATATGGAAATATTAAAAAATGCATAACATTTCTGCAGCCAGAAAATAGAAAGTATCAACATTCATCTCAAAAATATATTTTGTATGCTTTCTTTTTCTAGTATGCTAAGGTGCTGTACAGTGGTGGGTTTCAAAAAATTTTTTACTATAGGTTCTGTGGGTGTGGCTTGGTGGTTGTGGTATGGCTTGGTGGGCATGGCTTGGTGGGCATGGCAGGGGAAGGATACTGTAAAATCTCCATTCTCTCCCCACTCCAGAGGAAAGGTTACTGCAAAATCCCCATTTCCTCTCGATCAGCTGGGACTCAGGAGGCAGAGAATGGGGCCAGCCAGAAGTGGTATTTATTGGTTCTCCGAACTACTCAAAATTTACTCTACCGGTTCTCCAGAATTGGTCAGAACCTGCTGAAACCCACCTCTGGTGCTGCACTTCTGAGAACTATCCTGTTACGTATTTATTTGGGAAGAAAATAAATTGGGTGCAATCTTAACATGGTTAACAAATGTGTCAAATGCATTTTCACAAGCTGACTCTTTAAAGTTGCTGACAAAACGATTGGCTAGCAGAATAAAGGGATATGTTGGCTCAAGAGTCCAAAAGGGACTGGACAAAGACAGGAAAACCAAATTAGAAATTATTAACATTTCAGCTGGGTCAGAGATAGGCTGACAGTGCTACTTGATGTTAGGCGAGTCTTAGACTAACCCTAAACTATCACATGGAAACCTGAAATTATGTATTTGGAAGCCTATCTCAAAGAAGAAAAAGCCCTTAAAACAAGCTTAAAATGAGGACCAGGAGACAAAAGTCATATTAGGTATGGAAACAGCCCATTAATCAGATAGAAAAACAGATTGGTTCCAAGGAAAACTATGAATAAGAGTCTAAATATAAAGGTTTTTTTTTTAAAGAGTCAAAATAGTCTCTTGCCATAGCCATAATGGTTGTTGTCTAGGCCAAAATGTGAGCCCATATGGTGGGCTCAATGTAAAAGGTTCTCAATACGGTTAAAACTAGTTCCGACCATATAATCCAGATTCTGATACAAGGGAAGAAAGTTCTTTGTTGCACAAAGTGACTTCTGTCCCTCTAACCTTACATTGTTCCTATTACTGCTCTGGCATCATTAAGTAGAGTTTTCTTCCACCTTCCCTTTGCAACCTCTTGGACTTGGAATTGGAAGAACATGATAGCTTGCATCATTTGTCTGGACAGATGCAAGAAAGCTATACTTTCAGTCACTGCTTTCTTTCCATTTTTCCTTTAATTTTATTCTACATTCCAAATTTTGAGCATCTCTTAATTTTTGCTTGTTTGCTTGTGTACTATGTACTGCCTTGTCTCCAGAAGCTCAATATAATATCTCTTCCTCCTCCTTTTGCAGCCTAATCTGTGAGGCAGATTAGGCTGCAGGAAGCAACTGGCAATACATCCGGCGAATTTCTATGGCTTCCTTGGTCTGCCTGATCCTAGTCCAGATTGTCAGCAACCCATGGCTCCAGAGCCACATGCGGCTCTTTCATCCCCCTGCTATGGCTCCCTATTGGCTGAATCCACCACTGGCTGGCCCCACCCCTCACCCTCCCCTTACAGTCACTCCTCACCTGGCCTAAGAGAGAAGAGAGAGAGAGAGAGAGAGAGAAAGAGAGAGAGAGAGAGAGAGAGAGAGGGAGAGGGAGAGAAAGAGGCATACACAGAGAGATACCTCCCACAGAAAACACTGGGAGCCACAAAACCTGGGTAGGCATAGCTCGGGGGGGGGGGTGTCATGTGACTGGGTGGGAGTGAGTGATGTTGAGTTGACCATACCCACCCAGGTTTTATGGCTCCCAGTGTTTTCTTTTCTGTGGGAAATGGGTCCAAATGGCTCTTTGAGTGTTTAAGGTTGCAGACCCCTGTCCTAGTCCAATGCCTTACCTAAGTGTCCAGCTTTGAACCAATCTCTATTAGTTCACTATTTGATTATGCATATCCCTTCCCTGGCATTGTACATCCAGATCTCAGTACATTATAATGTAGAATTCAACTATCGTCTCAATATCTTTTCATATTTTTCTTCTCATTTGTACAGAAAAGTGCCCAGCCTTTGCCCGAAAGATCCTTCAACATGTAGTTTCCCACAAGCTAAGATCCAAGCCATTTCCAACTTATGACATCTAATGAGAAGACCCTAATGGGAATCAGCCTAACTCTCACCTCAGGTGAACCTTGATGATATCAACATTGAAGCCTGGATGCCTATTTGTTCTAGCTGAAGCAAAAGATAACATTCTGGTGCAGGGGTAGTACTTACCTTTACTACCAGTTTGCAATGGGATTGCGCTTGCGCACTCGCTTCGTTCGCACATGCACAGAATCTTCTGCACATACGCAGATCACTTCTCATGACATCAGGGTCAGTGGGTGGAGCCCCCCGCCAGTTTTACTACCAGTTCTATAGAACTGGTCCAAACCGGGGGCAACCCACCACTGTTTTGATGGTCTCCCATGTACATAATAAACATGCCAGATTTTGCTCTGCTTCTGAGCCCAGAGAAAATCAACCAGATAACTTTTCTTGTTTACTGAATTAGAATGTCAAGAATATCAGTATCAGTAGCATCAGTATATTTAACAGCTTTATAAGGTGAAAGCTTGTTCAGGTTTTCTATGGCTGAACGGTCACCTTCACCCCATAGGCATCTTGAGGAAGTTCTTCCATTCTCTTTTGCAGATATACTGTATACAAGACATTGTTCAAGTGGGTTACCTATCCCTTGATTAACCTCCCATAGAGAGGACAAATTTTGATTCAATAGTCCTTCTCTTGCGTTCCTCCCTTTTGCACATACTTCCCTTGCAACATAGGATTACACCACTCCAAAGTAGTTCTCATTATGAGTATGAAGGGAAAAACCATAGTTTAAAGTTGTGATTCATAATTCCAATTTCCAAGTAACTTGTACTATGTGTATTGCACTACATATTTCAGCATACATTTGTCAAAGATTCCTTGTAATGTAACATACAATCATAAACGCAACAGGATACCAATGGTAGCACTTAGTGCTGTCAAGAGTGTTATTTGTAATTGAACAATTGCTACAGGAGAAATTTTAAATCTCAGGTTTGTTGTTTCTTCCCTGGTAGAAAAGAAATTGTCTCTCTAAATGTGTCTGTGTGCAGCATTCAATCGTGGGAAAATATGAACCTGAGAAATAAACACTCTCGTCTACACAGATCATAGTTTTTTTTCTCTTGTGCCTTTATACTATGCTCAGCAAAACAATCCAACTGGGATGTGCCAGTGAAATGTACAAACATGTTGTGTGTTTGATGGCAAGGTGGAAGCTCTAGAAACAGATTAGATTTATAAGCAAAGTGCAAAGTAACAGAAACTGAACAAAGAACTGGAATGTATAAATGGCATCTCAGAGGAGAAGCTAACAAAATTTATGGGAAGAACCAGGGTACAATCCATAAGCATTAGAATCAAGAGATGCTTCCCTTCTGATGCCTTGAGATATAGCCCATAGCAGATAAAGCAACAGGCAGGTTTGGGTATGAGGGATAAATTAATTTATTTATAATATATAGAATTTTACAGACCACACTGAGACTCTAAACCTAGCAATTCATATAGGGCTGCATCCAGTGAGCTCATTGCTTTAGTAGACGCTGTTTTAGCAGTAAAACTAAAAGTTAACTTTGCTAAATAGGATGCTGTTATAATCTTATATATGTATTGGTGGTACTGTGGAATCATAGGAAAATGGGATTATTTTATTTTAGTGGATTTATACATCCATCTGGAAAAACCTATCTATCATTGTAATTCCTGATGTCAGGAATTACAATGATAGATAGGTATTTTCAGAACTATCATTTAATTCCTGATAACATTTCTCTATCTTCTGTCTTTGTATTAGCTAGTGTACAGATATTCTTACATATGTCAGGTTCAGCGTCTGTGCTGGATTGGTTCTTTCCAAGAATTTGACACTGCTGTCCATATAATGATTTTGATTCTGATTTTGCATTAAAGACATCAAACAAACTGTTCCCACGGCTGATTCAGTGAGCCACTGAGATTTCCCATCGAGGTGCAAGAGAACCAAGATCAATACACTCCTTTGAGAGTGTCTTTCAGAATGAATAAATACACTGTAAACATTTGTTCCCCACTTAACAGCCACTAACAGCTTTGGATCTTGATAGACAATTTGCCTTGAACGTCTCATTAGACTCAACTCTGAGTGGTAAAGCGTTTTGCCTGTCTTGCTGCATAAGAGCATTTATAAGAGCAGAAATCTAACCTGGCCAATAGTGTAAGTATTAATAGAAAGAAGATTTATTTATAGGAAATAATTTGTAAGGATAGACAATCCTAGATCTAATTAGTTAACAGTATATCCTACCAGGAGTGTGTGGGTGGTATATATGCCTGGCAGAAGGAAGTGAGCTCAGATTAGCCAGAATGGGACAACTCACTGCCACCACCATGTCACTGCCACCTCGCCAACATCACCTTACCGCCATCACCTCACTGCAGGATACCTTGCGCCAACCAACTCACTATGGGGCAACTTGCCATGAGCTTTGATCTTCCACTCTGGTTTCCAAATCTGGTCTAGCTTAAAAGAGAAAAAGGTTTCCGCCAGCCCACATACCTCTGAAGGCTTTCTTCCAGTGGTGGGTTGCCCCAGGTTCGCACCGGTTCTATAGAACCGGTAGTAAAACCGGCGGGAGGCTCCGCCCATCGACCCCAACGTCATCAGAACCTTCTGCACATGCGCAGAAGAGCGTGCACGTGAGCGAGCGAAGCGAGCAAACCGGTAGTAAAGTTAAGTAGAACCCACCCCTGCTTTCTCCCCTTGCTTGATGAGATTAATGAGATTAGCAATCTCATTAAACAAACAGCAGGCAGGATGATAAATCAAGAGGGATACTAAGTAAATCCTTAACTCTGTATCTACACCCTGCTGCTTGTTAGTGACCAGTAGGTCTTGAATCACTGAAAAGACTATTTGGACCTCCAACATCAACACAATGGACAATTCTACCTAAACAGAATTTGCATCTATCCTGTATCCCTACGCATACATACAAACAGAAATTACACCATATCAGTTCAATATAATAGCAAACTGCCTACAGCTAACAAATAGCAAGATTTACTCAAAAATCTTAAGATTCTGTATCTAGTGCACTGTAGGCAATATTTGATACCTTCACTGTGGGAGTCTCGGTGGAAAGGAAGGTTGTTTATCCCCATCTAGTGGTTACAGCTATTTAAAGAGAATTCAGAAGAGCAGCCACAGTTTGCTGCTGCTACAACATAGAAAGCAACAACGTTCCTATTTAAATGAAATAATTAAAGCTATAAAGAGCATCTGCATAGATTAAATAATTGAGGCTCATGGGTTCTTGGTAACAGTAATTCTAAGGACAGTTCTCAGTGTTCAGCCTGATTTTACAGAGTGTTTTATGTCTTGCCTGTGCTTTGTTGAATACATTCAGTGAGAAACTCTCTGCATCCACCAGAGAATTACCATACTTCCACAAGTCAGCAAACTTCTATAAATATTTTACACAAGTTCCTCTCTACAAATAATGAGATAGCAAAAGTGGGCAAGGATACACATTTAGAAGCTACAGCAAGAGCTGAACTCTCTCTCACTCTCTCTCTCTCTCTCTCTCTCTCTCTCTCTCTCTCTCTCTCTCTCACACACACACACACAGAGAGACGTAGTTCTATTTATTTCAATGCAAGAGATACTTGTGTTAAATTGCCTTTTCTTGACATTGATTTTCAAAGTAACATGATGAAAAGATAGAGATGAGGAAGGAAGGAAGGGATGGAGGGAGGGAGGGAGGGAGGGTTGTCTTCTGAGATTTTACCATAAGCTCTCAACATTGTGTTCCCACATGCCTAGTACAATTGAACTAAGTTCTACCTTATGAAACTATTAAATAATAGGAGAGAGCTCCTCAAATAGCCATATGTTTATATATTGGTTAAGATTTTGAGCTACAGTAGGATCAGAAAGAGAGTGAAATACCCATCCTTAGTGGAAATTTGTACCAGTCTCCTCTCAGTCTAACCTCAGTCCCAGGGTCATTTTATTTTTATTTATTTTGCTTGTTTGTTTCAATTTATATAACCAGCTTTCTCACAAATTTTGAGCTGTGGGCTGCAAACATATTGTGAAGGAAACTTGGAGAAGATCTTTGTATTCCTTGGAGGAAAGGCAAAACTCCCTACAAAAATGAAATTACATTCAAAACAAAAGTACACAACAAATGATAGATGCATCCAGTATTACAATGGTTGTAAACATTAATGTTAGGGGGGAAAAACACACGCACACACAAATCTGCACCTTGAAAATGCACTTGGAAATTCAAACTATTTATTACAAAAGGCAAGGCGGTAAAACGGGAACCTAAGTTAACCTTGGCCAGAATTCTCATTTGTATTACAAATGCCACTGTGCTTCTTTTCCACATAAGCAAGGTACTACAATTGTTTCCTCCCTTGCACCTAACCTTGGCAGAAACAACTTTAGTATTTTTAATTATGTACTTATTTTGATATATTCTTGTGACATTGCCTTTATTAAGCAACTGGAAAGAGTGCAGTGAGCAGTGCAAACATATTGTGAAGGAAAGATAGTGAGGGATTTGGAGGCTAAATCCGATGATGAATGGTTAAACCTCAAGAAGAGAAAGCTCAGGGGAGACATGATAGCAGTCTTCCAATATTTGAAAGGCTGTCAAAGGGAGACGGTGTGGATTTATTTTCCATAGCATCCCAGGGAAGGACAACGAGTAAAAGCTTTATGGAAGGAGACCCAAATTTGAAATAAGAGGAATTTCAAGTTTTTTAGATAACATAAAAAAACCCTAACACAAACTAATGCAGTAATAAAGAAAAACAAAGAAAAAAGTAGCAAAGTAATAGGAAATAAAACAAGAATTTGCCAATTTCCTTTGCAGCAAATATATTAATGATTACAAAATTATCTCTTACTCTATGATTACTAAAAGCTGACTTTTTTCTCTTATCCAATTTTGTTGTCTAATCATCAAAACTACAAATCATAAGGTCATTTTTTTTCTGTTTCATGCAAAAGTCTATAAAGAGTTTCTAGTTAGTCATAAATGTAAATATTCTTCTTCTAATCAAAGAAGCCAATTTAGCTATTTCTGCAAGCTCCATCATCTTCATCCATGTGTCTATTGTGGGTAGTGTCACATAATAGAAGTATTTCACTTATGAGCATATAGTAATCTTGTTGCAGTTGCAAAGTTCTGTGGGTTTATCCCCCCAAACTTTGCATCCATTAGTTCCCCCCAAAAAGTGTCTGATATTAGTTATATACATAATTACACATTAATATTTAAAATCTTCTGAGTCGGTGTTTTTATTTCTAACCAAAAGTTTTTGTATTCTTTACATGTCCACCACACATGCTAAAATGTTCCTTCATGTTTACATTTCTAGCAAAGATCTGAAATTGCTTTATACATTCTAGACAATATCTCTAATGATAAATACCCATGATATATGTTACAACAGTGTATGCAAATTCTCAGTCACTGAAATTTTCCCCAACAATGACAATTGTGTTTTGTCTTCATCTTGACATATCTTTTAAAATATCATTCCATGTCTTATCATAATTATTTTGAAATAGTATACAATTCATATTTGTAATGGTAATATCTGAGTATTTACCCTCTTCTCAATCTTAAAATCTGTCTTATTTGTCAATTCTACCGGTATTTGTTCTTGTGTCTTCATGCTTTTTATTAACACCTTTGTCTTCTGTTTAATCATCTTTAATTCTGCTACTTCCCCAAATCCTTTTAAATTACTCATTAAAAATTTAATGCCTTTTGGAAGTCTGCCGAAACTGAGGCATTCACAAAAACTCTTAACTTATATGATTCTTTCTAAATCTTTGTGCCCACAATCCTGTTATCTTGTCTTATGTGTCTATTCAATATTTCAAGAACTAAAATAAATGTGAAAGGAGATAGTTGACATTATTCCTCTTTGTATCTCACATGGTTTGGTTAAATCTCCATTAACAGTTATTTACATCATCCATGAAGTATAACTTAATTGCACCCATTTTCTGAAATTCTCTCCAAAATTCATATGTTCCAAAACTTTAAACAGGAAAGTCCAGTTCAAATTGGCAAAAGCCTTCTTTGCATTCAAAAAAATTAAATGAGGCTTGTTTTGTACATTATGTCCCAAATATTCCAAAATGTCCATCATTGTTCTAACATTATTCTTTAGCTGTCTTTTAGGTAAAAACCCATATTGGTTCTATTGATAAATTTCTTGAAAAATCATTTTCAATCTTTCAACTAAAATCATTGTAAACAATGTACAATCTCTTAATTTTAGAATTATATTGTATCAGATAGCCTCTAATAAAAGTTTTACCTGCATCCCAGACCATTCTCGAATCAGTACCTTCATTTAAATTATTTTTTAAAAAATGTTTTTGCAATGCTCAACAATCTATTCTTTCTGCAATCATGCTTCATTTAGTTTATCTCTTAAATTTTCTTTTAGAAACCAGAGTCATAAGACTATAAGTCTGAGTCATCCTTGGTTAATATCTCTACTTCAGAAATTTTATTAGCCACATATCTTAAAGTCTAACTCATATCTATCCTTGAAAAGATCTATCTGTATCTTTCTGAAAATTTGGTATTTTATTTATTTATCCATTCATTCAATTTCTACAGCCATCTAGCTCAGTGACTCTGGGCATCTTACAGTTCAAAAAATATGCAATTAAAACAATAAATACATTTCAAAAAAGCTAAAACAATAAAAAAAACTTAAATAAATAATACTCTCTTTGTTAAATTGGGGGATTGAGGAGGCAGAAACAAGGTAATGCGGGACAACAGCTCTTTAATGTAGTGTGAACTTCAGCAAAGGTTACAGCAATACAGCTCCCTTTATATACCTTGTTGGCCAGGGAGCTGACCAATCACAATTGACCCACTGTATTTCAAATCTCCCGCCAAAACTTACATACATAACACCCTTGAACTATCATTAATCGGGCTTCATCTATTAATGACCCCTAAATGGGTCTTTTTGTAGTTTACATTGAGTAATACTCTATTATCTTTCTCAGAAGTCTTATCAAATTGGAAGAGACCACTCCAGCCCCATGAAATATCAACTTGCCTAAAAGAAGTCTAGTAGTTTCTCTGTAAGTTATTTGTAAGAAGTCACTTTAGCATCATATGGGGCACAAACTCCCAGCACCATAGACTTTAACTTTAACTCCATTAGATTGATTTCTGCCCAAACAAATCTGCTATGTTCATCAGTTAATACAAGTTCTTGATTTAGCTGAGCATTCATATATACAGTAAACTGTATATTTCTCTTTATGTTATCTACTGAAAAAAAATATTCACCCAAAAATTTATGCTGCATTGGTTGCAGGTTTTGTGTAATTTCCTGTGAAAACTCCTTTCCCATCGCTTCCAATTCTATTTTCTACAAAAACCTTTTGTCGGGTCCTACCATTCCTCGACAACGCTGACGCGCTATGGAGACGGTGACGGGAGAAAGCTTTGAAGCACACGGGGGGGTCTAATGGTTGCATGGGGTGTCTAGGTGGACGAATCGCGGCCCCTGGGGTGCCTGATGTGTATGCGGATTTAGCGGAAGTGTTCGATGAGCAGGAGTGCGATTCTCTACCACCCCACTGGGTGACGGACTGTGTGATTGAGCTGATCCCGAGTGTTCGCTTACCAAAACCGCGGATGTATGCCATGACTCCGGAAGAGGTGGTATACCGATTGGGAGGACAATCTAAGACAGAAGTTAGGCCAAGACGAGTGGTTACGGGACAATACGCAGGTACTCACGCACTGTGACGGCCTGGTGTGGAAGGGAGATAAGTTGTACATACCAAAGGGTATGCGTATTGCTGTATTGCAATGGTGTCATGACAGTAAAACTGCTGGCCACTTTGGTTTTCTAAAAACACTCCACCTGACACGAAGGCAATTCTGGTGGCCGCAGATGAGAAGGGATATTGAGGAATATGTACATAGCTGTTCTACATGTGCCAAAACCAAATCACGAACCGGAAAGCCCTTGGGTCTATTGCAGTTGGTGGCTACTCCCCACCAACCTTGGGAGGAGATCGCGGTGGATTTTGTGGTGGACCTCCCAGAGAGCAATGGAAAAACAGTCATATGGACTGTCATAGACCTGTTTTCCAAACAGGCCCTGTGCGATTGAGCTGATCCCGGGTGTTCGCTTACCAAAACCGCAGATGTATGCCATGACTCCGAAAGAGGTGGAGGAATTGCGAAAGTAATTCTCAGCTGCTCCGTTCGTACTGGGATGGAACGCGGACCTAAGGCCCTGGGTTGATCCAATGGCCTGGAGAAAATTCCGCCAAAAGCGAGCCGTGAACCGAACCCCCCTATCCGAAATAATCCATCGGGGAACACCATGTAACCGCATCTCTCAGCTTAGAAATAAAATTCAGTCTAAATAAAAATCTTCCACTTTATCCCATCAAAATATATTTTCCTGTTTTAGTTTTTCAACCAACAAGGTGTATTATTTTCTCTTATTTAAAATTCTGATCTCTTTCAGAGTAATTATATCTGCACTGCATTATCCATTTTCAATCTGGTTTGGAAATGCTGCAGCACAATTTGATCCCTTGTCTTCTTTCTAACAAAATGTACTAAATATCCCTAAAGATATTCCTCATTCTGAAAAATCTAGAATTGATCCTATACATCTTAACAAAATTCTCCATCCATATCATCCTCCTCCAAGAACAAAAATAATTGCCCAAACCCTAATAATCTGCTCTCTACAATTTTCACCTGGAACCTCTAGAAAAGCTCTAAATCTCAAACAGAATTTTTTCTTTGAAATAAGGATAAAATTTCCTGATAGTGAGAGATATTAAACAGTGGAATAAGCTGCCTCCTGGAGTTGTGATCCATCCATCAGTGGAAGTTTTGAAGAAAAGTTTGTATTGTCATTTGGGTGGAATGAGGATTCCTGGCTTGAAAAGGAAGTTGCATTAGAAGATCTACAAGGCCTTTCCAACATTGTGAACCTATGATCCTGTGAGTCTTCAACTCCAGTCAAGGCTGCATTAGATCATTCTTAGCTATTTTGCTTTGAACATAATATTTTGCTCTTAATCCTGGCTCAACTTTTGCTATGACAGCAGTTTGGCCAACAGTGAAGCTGATGGCATGTTATTTCATGGCACCACCTTCTCCATATCTGACAGTTGCTATTTGGACCACGTTTGGACACTGATTTAGCATACTTTTGGAATAGCAATCGCACTTAGACTTATATACCACTTCATAGTGCTTTAAAGCCCCCTCTAAGCTGTTTACAGAGTCAGCATATTGCCCGCAACAATCTGGAACCTCATTTTACCGACCTTGGAAGGATAGAAGGTTGAGTCAACTTTGAGAAGGTCAGAATTGAACTTCTGTCAGTGAGCAGTGAGTTAGCCTGAAAAAGTGCATTCTAATCACTGTGCCACCACAGCTCTTTTCACATCAAGTCTACATCCACATAGCATTAAGTCAGCATCCAAAAAGAGAAAGATGTGAGCCAAAGTTTTTAGACACAGGTTTAGTGTTCTTCTGGAATAGCACTAAATTTAAGTTTGGGTCCTTTTGAATATAGATTCTTTGTAAAATAGTCCTAAATCCCTGTCCACAAGGAGTCAAACCATCAACTGATAGGCTCCCTTTGAAATCACATAAATAGTGAAGTTTGACAGATGGCTAAAGTTGCCAATCTAGCCATCTATCAAACCTTACCTTCTCCCCAGCCTCAACCGTGTTAAAGAGAATAATTGGTGAATGTTTCTTCCACCAGCTGTTGAACTTTTGTACCAGGGAAAGAAACAAAGCTAGGGAAATCTACTAATCCCCTCCAGTGTGCCTTATATATCATAAACAAGGACAGCTCCATTTGCCTGCATCATGCCTGCAGCATGACAGAAATTGCTAGCTAATTTTATGCCAGTATAGTTTCCTGCCAGCTTAAAGACTGGTGAATAGCATTCTAAATCAGCCGCAAGGAACGATCCCAACACAGATAGAGCAAGGATATTTTAAAATAATTTAAATATCCAATATGAACACAACATTTTCCCGCAAATAGAAGTGCGGCAGTTTCACCATTTCTCAGTTTAGAAATTAAGCATCTGATATAATGACAAGAATAAACGAACACCTATTATCGCACACCACACGACATTCATTTGAACTGAATCTCCGACTCTTCGCTGTGGTACTTCCACGGTTATATTCCTTTGCTTGCATTTAAAAAAAAAAAAACACACACACGGACTCACACAATTGTGAAAAAGCAATTCAGAAATGACTAAAGGCATATCAGCAGTACAAAATTCAAGTCTAGCAGTTTTGCAGAATTCATCTATCTCATTGTCTCCCTGAACTCTTGACATTTACAGAGATGTGCATCTTCATTCATTTTCTGCATACATTCCCAGAAGTACTTTTAAAGCATGAACATCCTTCGATGTGGTTATAGAATTTAAAGGGGGGGACTGTACAATAGAACTGGCTTTCCGACACAGTCAGAATGCTATGTACAGCATCCCTGCTGCCTAGGTGATAGGAACAGTTTAAATTCACAAACAGACTCTGAGATTCTTGTCTGATTACTTACCATTGGTAGAGGAGATTACTGAAACAGGAGGAGAAAAAAAAGAAGAAGAAGCTAAGACTACTATCCATCAAGAATCTCTTTGCCCTAAATGTGTCAAGCAATTCTGCTTTGTTGTTGGTTTGCTTTTCCCCCATGAGCCTGGCCTACTTTTTTTTCATTTACCTTTTTGTATAAGTTATTAAATTTTAGCTTTTAGCAATGACCACAGCTATATAATCTCCCTGAAATTTTCTATTCTTTGAGCGTTCCACCAAATCCACTTGTAGTAAATACTAATAAGATATTTGACAGTTCTGCTTTAAATTGAGGCATTATTGCTGATGTTCTAGGGAAAGTTGTGTTCAGAAACATCAAAGTGCTTTAGTTTTTCCTGTGACCTCAATAACCTTTTTCAAAGTATCTATATGCAGTTTGACAAATGGAAATGCGGGTAGAGGAATATAATGTGCTTCTGGCCTACATATGGGCTAAAACACACACACACACACACAAACACATTATTGTAAGAATAGTCATTAGTATTTTGCTTCTGCATCGCTAGAATGCAAACGCTTAAATTCTCAACCACTACACAGTCTACTTATATTCAGAAATGTTACTGAGGCTCCATTGATGGAAAATGCATATTTTTTAAAAGGGTACTGTTAGGAAATGAAACATTTACTTTAATTGATCAGAAGCGAGATGAAGGGTCCCCAACCCCCGGTCCATGGACCGGCACTGGTCTGTGCCATGCCAGAAACTGGGCCCAATAAACAAGTGAAGCCCTATCCATGGGATGCAGGTAACACACACAACCACACCCCCTCCTGTCCATGGAAAAATCTCTCTCCACAGAACCAATCCCTGATGCCCAAAAGGTTGGGGGGCACTGAACTAGACTTACTGTATTTAACATGCACCGGAGGCTTTAAAGAAGAGATTCGACAGCTGTTTGCTCAGAATGTTATAAGCAGGGGTGAAATGCTCCCGATTCGGACTGGCTCGGGTGAGTAGGTAGTGATGGCGGCGGGCAGTTCAGAGAACTGGTAGCAAAAATCCCTTCCCCCCCCCCCCCAGCCTCCAGCTTGCTTACCTTCCTTCTTCGAACCGAATCCTGAGCTGCTGGTTGCAATGCCTGCCTTGCTTCGCTTGCTGTAATCCCTGCAATCCATTGCATCAGCAATCAAGCTCATCGGTGAGCAGCTCTATCTGCCTGCCTGCTTCCCCCTCCCCCCACTTTGGGAGCTTTAAAAAAAAGTTAATTGGGTTTTTTTTAGTTGTTCTTTTTTTAGACCTAGCCATTTAAAGTTTAAGAAGTTTTAAATTTAGCTGCTTTTTATATAAAAATAAAAATAAAATAAAATATTTGTGCAGCTTTCTGACATTTTGTGTATTTCTGTAGTGTTTCACTCTAACTACACGGACACACAAAATCTCACAAAGCTGTATGTGGAATTTTGTGTGTGTAAAGTGTGAAAGTTGGTTTTTTTGGACTTTTTATGGCTGTGTGAGGTTCCTGCTTGTTGCAGGGGCCATTTTGGGTCTAGCACAGTTGCTTTTACATTGTGGGTGAGCCAGTTGTGTTGTGTTGTGTTGTGTGTGTGTAAAGTGTGAAAGTTGGTTTTTTGGACTTTTTGTGGCTGTGTGAGGTTCCTGTTTGTTGCAGGAGCCATTTTGGATCTAGCACAGCTGCTTTTACATTGAGCCAGTTATGTTGTGTTCTGTTTTGTAGGTTAAAAAAGGGCAAAGAAGTGATGCTGACTTGGCCACGCCCACCTGACCACCAAGCCACGCCCACCCAGTCACCTGACCACCAAGCCACGCCCACTAATTAAGCCACGCCCACAGAACCGGTAGCGAAAATTTTTAGATTTCACCCCTAGTTATAAGATCTCCTGTTTGATCAGGGAGGTTGAACTAGAAGACTCTAAGGTCCTTTCCAACTTTGTTGTTCTGTATTCTACATTTGCTGAGGCTGGAGGAGCCTACGTCTTTCACTTTGGTTATAAAGAGTTGAGTCAAGAATAAGGCTGTACTCTTGCAGCCGAAAGCAAATTAATATCTTTTCACCTCTCCCTAAATCATATAGTTTTATACAGAAAACAAAGTTTTCTTTTAAAACAGAAGAACAAAAAATATTTGTATAAAGAATCCTACCCACTCCCATGTGTTGGCAAGGAATATCTGGCTTTTCCTGCATTGGTGCAGATATCAGTGAAAGAAGTGAAATGGTGCAAACGTTAGTGCATAAGTATATTAACGCACCTATCATCCCTGTCACATTTTAAGGTTTTTTTTTTCCTCATTGGAATTTAATTTTTTATTTGATGAATAAATAAATAAAATTAGAAAAGAGGCAGCAGTGGATACAAACATAAATTGCATTGGCTGCATTTTTCAAAAGTAGATCTTGACTGTGTGTGTCAAACAGAAAAAAATATGATGAAGATGGCTGTGTGTATGTCAATATATTTATACTATACAGAGACAGAGAAATACACACCAACTTGGAAAGCAGGCAATCAATAAAACAGTGCAAAGCAGATTCATTACAAAAAGGTTTTTTTCCCCCAAAATGTATGTGATTACATTGTAGCACTTCATTAGAAAAAAATTGCAATGGTGCACTGATGCAACGGCAGCCTGCAAACCTGCAGCCTGTCACTAGGCAACGTGGCAAGGCCTCCTTTCCTGGAGGAGCCAAATGGCAAAGGAGTTAGGCTCTTCATATCTGCTGCCGTTTGAGAACAGAAGGGCCGCTTGCTGGAAGGATTCAGGCCCTGCTTGGGGCAGAGTCCCTCCTGCAGGCAGTTCTTTGAGAGTACTAATAAAGGAAAATATTTGTAGCTCAGAATTGACATGAAGGGCCCTTGGTGCTCTCTGAGCTTGCTTGATTTCTTGTAGACATTTCTTTGCCCAAACTAGGTAACGTTATCAGTGCTAATAAGAAGTGCTGGTTGCTGTCAGTTTATATTCTAGTGGCTTGCCCTGTCAGTATTAGTGAGGGTGGTCTTAGAGATTATTTGGTTGGGATATTTGCTGTTGGCTTCTTTGGCAATTTCTTGACTGGGGTATTGTTTACTTGATTGCTAGTCTGATGTTAACCTTGGATTATAATCCACCTATGCTGATCTGGGTGCTGATTGTTGGTGGAGAGGTGCTGGAGTCTTATTGTTCCTTTTTGGGCTGGGTGATAGTCTCTCCTGCATAATGTAACTGTATACACCTCCGAAGACTGGTGGAATGCATCCATGAACACCAACTAGCAGTCTGAAGACATGATGAAAATTCTTTAATTTCACAACATATAGACAGATTTAACCATAGTTTCAGTTGGGAAAATATGACCATCCTAGACCAAGCCAAGTCCAAAAGCACCAGGGAATTTCTAGAAGCCTAGCATTCTGACAAATCAGCCATCAAGACATAGACATTAACAACATCTATAGACTACAAAAGAGGCTACCTGTCAGCCACACTGTTCCACGCCTCGTGGCTTGGGGCTGTCATTCAGGCAGGACCGGGGAGCTGACATGGTGACATTCAGAAGTATGTCTGGTCCCCCAGCCTAGGCGTCAGAAGCCTGCTGCCACCATTGTGATCACCACCAAAGCCTGCGCTGCTGCTGCATAGTTGAGAGGCAGGTTCTGGAAGCAGCTGAAGTTCGGGGCCTTGCCTGAGCAGAGCCAAGCCAAGCCTCGGCTAGTCTGATGAGCCGAGAGGAAAAGCGGAGTTAAAGCAGGCTAGGTTTGGTGTAGGTTGGCTTGCTTGGTCAGATGTGGGTTAATTGTAGAAGAAATATAAGATGAGGGCAGGACCAAGGGGTGGAGTCACGGGTGGAGCGGGGGAGCCTTTAAAATGGTGGTGGGGATCACTGCGTGAAAGTGCTGACAATATCTCACTTGGAAAGTTGGTGATTGTTGGAATGTACTGGAGGACCTGATAAACATCTGTACAACTAGGAACCCAGTTGCCTGGAGTCTTATTTCAAAGCACCATTCCGGAACCTGACACTATCACCCAGCCCAAAAAGGAACAACAAGACCCAAGTACCTCTCCACCAGCAATCAGCACCCAGATCAATATAGATTAACTTCAAGGTGATCATCAGACCAACAATCAAGTAAACAATACCCCAGTCAAGAAACTGCCAAAGAAGCCAACAGCAAACAGCTCAACCAAAGAATCTCTAAGACCAACCCCACCAACACCGACAGGCAAACTACCGGAATATAAACTGACAGCAACCAGCACTCCTTATTAGCACTGATGATGTTACCTAGTTTGGGTAATGAAATGTCTGCAAGAAAACAAGCAAGCTCAGAGAGCACCTAGGACCTCTCAGTTCTTTGAGAGAGAAAGGGAAGATTTGGTCCTGCATGGGACGAACCTCCTCTGTTGGACATCTTTTTTTTTTTTGCTCCATCTTCTTAATAACCTGGGATATAAATTTGTGGCCATTGAATGAAGCAGTCACATGATGATTCCTTTAACAATCACTTCACTCAATGACCAAAAATTCCAGTCTTGATTTTGGTCATAAGTTGAGGATCACCTGTAGTAAACAATTAAGGGAAGAGATATCCCTTACTCCCCTTGGTTGTCCCACAGTGATTGATCCATTCCACTGACTCTTCATTGGAAAATTTGTTGGGCAACATTGAAAAGAAACTTTGAAACATATCTCACTAAGAATAGTTTTTCCTCCCCAAAAAACTAAGCTGTGTCTTATACTCCGGTGCGTCTTATGCTCCGAAAAATACAGTAAGTTTTGCTTATTGCTTTGCTTTACCTTTTTTTAAAGAATGGTTGTGCCAACAATGTGAGATGCAATAAACAGGGAGAGAAAGAATAATATCCATAAAATCCATCCTTTTAATGTACTGACCCAGACTGTTGGAGGCAATATGCTCATTCTGTAAACTACTTAGAGAAGGCTATAAAGCACTGTGAAGTGGTACATACAGTAAGTCCAAGTGCTATTGCTATTGCTATATACTCCAGATCTTGTGGACTGTACCTTTTACAGGTGTTTCTCTTTCTGTTTGTGACTGATCCTGGCTGGTTAAAGCCAGTGACAATTAAAAACAAACTACCTGGAAGATATAATGATGCTTTCCAGGAAACTCCAGGAAAGTGACAATGAAAATGTAATAGAATAAACAGCCCTGGTCAAATTATATTTCAGGAGCTACTTAGTAAGGTACCACCATCAAACATTTTTATCTGCAAATATCTTAGTGATGTAGCCTCTAAACCACACTGAAAATCCTCTTTTTTTGGATTAATGGCATTTGCAATCTCCAGTTCTCTTGTTTTTCCCAACAGGAGACCTAAATGGCAGGAGTTTTGTGCTGTGGAAATTACCCAGTGGGAAATGTACTGAGATCATCAAAGGTCAAATACTCTGTCAAATAGGTTATAGCTTGTCCCTTTTTCCTCCAGATAAATCCAAGACCAAATAGATTGGAAAAGGACAAAAAGGGAAAGAAAAAAAAGGAGAGCTAGAAATGTGATGAACTTGTCCTTAGAGGGGAAGAATGAAAGAGTGGAGCAGCAAGAAGGACAGATTTAAAGCTTATTTCGAAAAATAATATGTAGAAGAAATTTAAAACTTGTAAATCAGTTCAAGTAGGGGAAAAACAGAAATTAACCATAAAGCATACTGTCTTATGATAGTCGTGAATGGAAAACAGACAATGGGATTGTGATACAAACACTGCAGCATTTTAAGGGTTTAAGCTGAAATGTCTGTACAGTCTTGTATAAAGTAGATTAAAAAAAAACAAGACTGTACAGATCTGGGAGAGTAAGGTGCTATTCAGGAATAAACCAATGTTCTCTCTGAACAGGAATCTCTAGTACACAAATAAAGCCATCTTCTTAGCACAAAGTAGGCAAATGTTTATTGAGATGGGAGAAAAGCATTAGAATGAAAATGTGTAAGGCTAAGTTATATTTTAGAGCAAGTAGATATGCATGATTTTGCTGTTTACAGTTTGTTTCCTTGCTCAGACGGTAGAAACCTGCTTCGGCTTTTCAGCAGTAGCTAGCAACAAGAGTCCTGGGCATCTATGGAGATTGTCAATCACCTAGGTCATGATTGTCCCAAATGTGTGTCAGGTTCCAAACAAAAAGAAAAAGAAAGAAACACAGCCAAACACAAACCTGGTTTGTTGCTGCCTGTTTTACTTCTTTTTTTGGCATGCACTGACAATCGCAAAAGGAACTTCTTGTTAGGGCTAACCGCCCATGCTCCCTACCACCTTTTAAACTATAAGCACCACCCACCCACTCACACACACAGCTCCCTCCCATGTGACCCTGAAATGAGCAGGGGATAACACATGAGAAGAAGCCAGCATCCACCTTCCTTCCATCCAGCCTTCCTTTTCCTCCTCCTCTGCTGCCAGTAAGTTTTTAAGGAGGACTGGTCCTCTTTTTTTGCTGTCAGTCAGCCTTTACAGGAGGACCCTTCCCGGCCAGGAGGTTTCAGGATGGCCAGGGAGAGCGGTAGCTGCCTCCCTTCTGAATGGCAGCTCCGGGCCAGCTGGCATGCAGAAGCTGACAATGTGATTTTCCAAAAGGCAACTGGATTTTCTTGGTTGCCTTTTGGAAAAGCAACTTTGGGGAAAGTCCTGAGCATCACAGAATAGATCATCAGAGCCACAGACAGCTTCACATTATAGGATAATTATTTATTATCATATCAGAAACTTCAGAACAGATCAAAGCTTAAATGTAGCATGATTCAGAGAGGTGATGATAGATTTCAGCAAATATTTCTGATGCTCTGAAAGTATGGCTCAGTTAATACATCAGAGGTCTCTGACTAAATAATACAAGGTGCCTTTTAATCTTCCCTGTCCCATTAACCTTCAGCCATACCAGTTGAGAACTGGAAACTATCCCAGAGAACATAAAATATATGGAGAAAACGGGACTGATTTTGTTGTTGTTTCATTAAAAGTATTCAGCACTTTAGTTTCCTTGTCTGGGAGTAGAAGTAAAACTGAATCAAATTTAGTTTGTATTTGGGTGGGAGACCACAAAGGAATTCCAGGGATTTAGACTGGAGTGAATTTCAACTTTCAACTTGTTTCATTGTCACAGAAAACAATGCCAAATCGTTTCCATATTGCTGCAGAAAAATCAGTATATATCCATAAAGTTACCAGATGTTGAGCTTGACTATGGAAAGTTTATTTTTAATTATCTAATTATATTGATATCATTCAAAGTTATCTGTAGAGGGGAGGCAGATGATATATGTGTGATTGCACCATCTCACAAATAATACACATACTTACATCAAATGTTAGTACAAATATGATGCAAATATGTAATGGTGACATCTATGTGATAACATCATTACATACAAGCTGTTATTTTGGTAACATGATTTGTTGCAAACAGTACTGATAACCTTCTGTATGAATACAAAAGTAGCACATGCATTACAATTAATTAAAATAGTCAATCACCTGCTACATACAGTAAAACCACAGACTTAACAATTGTCAATAAGAACGACAAAGATGTCTGCATACTGGGCATGGCAGTACATAGAGACAACAGAATAGAAGAGAAAGAACACAAAGACCCGCAAATAGAAGTAGAATGACTGTAGCAAAAAAAGCAAAGAGTATCAACTTGAACACTACTGGCATTGAAAAAAATCACCATCAGTCAATTTCAAAAAGCAACTTTACTTGAAACAGCTTACATCCTGTAATGGTACTACTAATCTCATCAAACAACAACATCTGCCTATCTCTGGTACTTTGGAAGGATCAGTAGGTAGATAAAATGCCAAATCCTGTCTAAAAATCTGGCTGACTATATGACCAATTATAATAGTAATAATTTAAAGACACCAAAATAGGTAAGGTATGATTCAGCCTGATAAATATCTCTAGGTTTGCTTCCCTACCTTTTAATTAAATAGGATCACTGAGCCAGTGGTGAGTTTCAAAATTTTTTAGTACCGGTTCTATGGGTGTGGCTTGGTGGGCATGGTATGGCTTGATGGGCGTGGCTTGGTGAGCATGGCAGGGGAAGGATACTGTAAAATCTCCATTCCCACCTCACTCCAGGGGGTACTGCAAAATCCCCATTTCCTCCTGGTCAGCTGGGACTTGGGAGGCAGACAATAGATGGGGATGGGGCCAGTCAGAGGTGGTATTTACCAGTTCTCCAAACTACTCAAAATTTCTGCTACCGGTTCTCCAGAACTGGTCAGAACCTGCTGAAACCCACCTCTGCACTGAGATTAGAATGATTTGAAGAGCAGATATGTACTTAAGAGAATTCTGGGTCATGTACTCTGTTTTTCATTTTGACCACAGCTCTTCTCTTGGCTCTTGCAATCCTGCCACTACTAAAACCCTACTATGGTTTGAGATCTCTGCTGTCACCTCTTTGGGATTTATCTGTCCCAAAGGTGGAAAATCTCTCCCTAAGGAGAAAATCTATTTGTCAGGGTTCCAAGTAACATCCCCAATAAAAGAAGACTTGAGGCCAGAAGTTCCTCAAAGTTCCATTTTATTAGAGATGTCATACTGGCACATCTGGGAAAACCTGCTGAAAGCTTCCAGGTTTCTCTACCCAGAAGAAAGTCCAAGTCCAAGTCCCTGCCCCAGCACCCACATATCCATCACATGGTCCAATCAATGCACTGTTCCAACTGCAGATGCCTCCCAGTCATGCCACTCCAGGTGCAGGGCAGGATGTCCTTGCCTCTCAAAGAAAAGAATGTTATTTTGGCTAGATATCTCTCCACTCCATACGATCGCCGTCCCAGTTTCCCACAGCACTGCAGATCCAAAGTAAAAGATGTCTTCCACTATCTATGTGGTCACTAGGAGTTGGAAACAACTTGATGGCAAATAATCAATCAATCAATCAATCAATCAATCAATCAATCAAAGGACTTGCCTCCCTTCATCCCATATGTTTCCTACTTCCCACTTCTCTCAATGCTCTTTTACCCTTTTTGCCATATTTTTTAACATTTTATCCCCCACTTTTCTCCACATCAGTGTACATCTGCCTTGAGCTCACTGTCACCTTCTGTAATTGACTCATAGTTTGTACTGTATTTGCTGTGTCAGGAACTTCCTGGTTTTGGAACCGTCTTTTCTCCGCAGGGACTTTACAAGAGGAAGCCATTTGCTTAACATTATCTTATCTATGCTTACCTTAGTTGTTTTGGTGAAACAATCAGGTTTCTGGGCTAGATCTATTGACTAGCCAACACACTGCCTTCCTTCAGAACAGACTCAAGATCTACAGAGCCCAGATGTTTCTTTAGCTTCAGACCCACATACCCCTGCAGTGATTTCAAAGTAGGGTGGAAAAGATATAGCTCCTGAATAAACACAGGAACTTCCTTCCCTGTTAATGCAAACTTGCATATGGAATACGAGGTGGTGACACACACCTCAAATCAGCTTGGATAATGAATGTCAACTCGGTTCTTGGAAAGGAAAATTGTAAGCATTCAGAAATAGCACCCTGAGTCATAAATGTTTATTTGTTTCTCCCTCTTCAAACGGCAGCAGCGCAGGGTGGGCGGCTTACAACCTTAGCAGGTGTGAATAATTAAAAATGCATCACACAGGGATGTGCCTTTGATTGTAGCAATGCTCTCCTGCTACAAGTGATTCCAATCAAGGAGATAGAAGGAGGACAGGACCTTTATAAACAGCAGGCAGCCAGTTTATATAACCTTTGTGCAGATTGGGCCTCTTTTCTCAGCACGTCTCTTTCTCAGCTATAATGACTCTCCAGTGATAACAACTGTGAGTTTTAAAGCCTGCTCCCTGTCTATTCAGCAACAACCGGAGCTGGCAGTTTTTGAAAAAAAGAAGCGGGGGGCAAGGTCAAAGGTAGGCTTTTGTGCGCCAAAATAAATCATAGCTAGGAAAGCAAAGATTCATAGAAACTTTTCTGGGGTAAGTTCTGTTCTCATTTATGTTTGCATCACTCTTTAAAAAAGGAGCAGATTTTCACGTATGGGGTCTTAAATGCACATACCGAGTTTTAAATCAATCTACAAATGCTTTCTGCACCTTATCTTTTCCAGATGATAATGGCTTGGGCGGGGGTTGGAGTTGGATCTGCCTCATGGTTCCTTAGACCTGAATGCTAGCTTTCATTTCCATGTCTTAGTCCTCCGAGGAGACACTGCCTTTTGTTTCTCTGTACCTTTGAACTAGAAATGCAGAGCTAAACCCTTCCCAAGTCACCCACAGAGACAGTGAAGAAGTCTCTAAGCAGTCTCTTTCCATGCACAATTGCGTGCACATTGACTTGCCGATGACTGAACATCAGCAATAAATCAGGATTCTTGCTTACGTGGAGGACACTGTTCATATAACTGTGCTTCTGGAGATTTTCTCTACAATTATCCTTCATGTCCAGATGTCCTAAGGAGGGAGATTCCTTTGAACTAAACAGAAATGGAATGGCTTAACCGAGACTTAAGTAGCTTTTAAATATCAGTGCTATCCTGCAATTTTTTTTTAAAAAAAATGTGAAGAATATTGTATTTATTTTCCATATACAGCCTCCAATATAGTTCGCAAGCAATTATTGTTAATTTTTCAAATCCCTGATAGTGGTGTCCTGGTTCCCACAACATAAAGGAAAAAGGGAGAAAGGCAACAGGATTCAATCGGTCAAATTGCAAGACGCTTGTATAAAAACTGCAGAAGTTGGATTTTTCTGACTTTTTTTCTGTGTGTGCGCGTGGTTGGGTGCGCCTTTTCTTTAAAATGTCCAAACGATCTAATGCCAAACATTCATTACTAAAATACACGTCAAAGTACTCTCTGGGTGTAGAAACATGTTTTTATTGCCAGCTATATAAGTGTAAGCACAAGTGTTATGAATGCTTGAAGAACATCTGAACAGTAATCGCAGTTGCAAAGTGATAAAACTGTTTGCTATAGCAGCAGAAGACCAAAGATAAGGGATTTCTTAATAGACAACATATCTCATAAAAGCTCTACACAGGAAGCTCTGGCAGTCACTGTGCGGCAACATTTCTCTGATTTGTGTTACTTTGAGGAGCATTTATAGGCAAAAGCCAGATTTATTGGGAGAGACTTAAAAGAGGGAATGTGAAGAAGTGCAGCAGCAGCAGCAGCAGTAGTATTGGTTGCAAACAGCACCAGCAGCTGGCAGAAGGGATGAGAAGAACTGATACATATGTTTGTATTTTTCTTCCCGTTTGGGTCATTGAAGCTCACCAATCGGTTTGTTGGAGTAATGACGGGCGCAAGCAACTCATGGGTAGCACGGTGTGCTTGGCAGGAGATGATGGGGGTGGAGCAGGCCCAAAGGGTCCAACAGATAAAAGTGAAAAGATTGGCAGCTATGACAAGATATTTTGCTGCCCAAGGCAACGGTTCAAGATAAGACCTGTATTCCACACAGAGATAATGAGCAGCCTGAATCTTATTTCACCTCTGGAGCTTAGACAATAACTGCCATCATACATTTGCATGATTAGAGATATGCATATGCCTAACACTTATACCTGTAGCTATGCACAGCGGTGAAAGTTGTATAACCCTTCCTATAGCAAGATGAGCAATAGGTTCAGAGTATGCCACGTCTGCATTGCCAAATTTTCAATTACCAGCTTGCAGTGCCATATTTATTGGGGGGGGGGGAGAAATAGAATGAGAATTATTCAGGGTTCAGGCTGACAGTAGGGCAGAACTCACTGTTTGCTTTGGAATAGGAGAATCCATGCAAAGACCAAATGAGAGAGCTGGTTGATTGGACAGCATTTGAGCTAAATGAAAACATACAGATAGTTCTTGACTATGACCACATTTAGGACTGGCATTCCATCGTAAAGCAGTGCAATAATAAAGTTCATCATTACGCATCTAGATCCAATTTGTATGTTTCAGTGTTTGATTTTTGCTTGAAGCAAAACTATCAACTCAGGTAGATAGCAATAGCAATAGCACTTAGACTTATATACCACTTCATAGTGCTTTACAGCCCTCTCTATGCAGTTTACCGAGTGGTTTACAGACCCAGCAATCTGGATCTTCATTTTACCAACCTCGGAAGGCTGGAAGGCTGAGTCAACCTTCAGCCACTCAGAATTGAACTCCTGGATGGGGGAGTGAGTTAGTCCTGCAGTCCTGCATTCTAACCACTGTGCCACCACAGCTCTTTATCTAGATCAGGGGTATCAAACTGGAGACCCATGGGCTGGATGCATCATATGCAGGCCATACCCACCCTGGCTCCATAAAGGCAAAAAACAACCCAATACGTCACGTGACATCATGTGATGCGATCAAGTTTGACACCCCTGATGTAGATCAACTCCACTTCAATACTTTATGAGAAGGAAGAACATTGCCTCTAAAACTTTGCCAAGCATGTCCACCACTACTGCTCACACAGATAACCATTTCATACAAGTCTGCTGGCTAGCTTTTGCTGTTTCAAAAACAAAGTTTAAGTTAACTGACTCTATTAACAGTTTATTAAAATTGAGGTTTTGTGACAACATCGCAAGCAATATGGCTGTGGCAGTGAATTTTCATGTAGCATGAAAATCTTCATGTATAAAGAACAACAGTGTTTCTCAGCCATCGCAATTTTACAACACCTGGATTTAACTCCCAGAAATGCCAGACAACATTTTTGGGAGTTGAAGTTCAGGTGTCTTAAAGTTGCAATGGTTGAGAAACACTGTTGCTCTTTATACGTTTTTATTACATGAAATTTCACAGCCGTACATGCTTGTGACATTGTCACAAAACCTCAATTTTAATAAATTGTTAGAGTCAGCCAATTTATAGTTTGTTTTTGAAACAGCAAAACCTAAACCAGCAGACTTTTAAAGTTGCCAAAGTTGAGGAACACTGGTCTAAACTCGGCTTTGTTTGCACGTCTGCTTATGTAATTGATATGAGCCAGGCTTAAAGCAGATAAAACTTTAGAACTTGCAGCCCTTCCAAATCAAAGTTTTCTGTGAACTTTTAACCATGCCCTTTCTCCTTGAAGCTGTTTGTACCAAATCTATGAAACTACCCAAATTCAATCAAATATTAAAGTATCTTGTTGGACACTGAATATTCTGAAGATATTTTAGGTTTGCATATGAATATGTGCACTACAAAATAAAAATGAGGGACAAAAATTTAACTATTCTTCTGTGAACACTAAAGTTGGATTAAACATACGTCTTAATTAATCTAATGATAATTGAGCTTTAATCCAAAAGACCACCCAATTTAAATGGCTATATTGCAATATTACTCATCTGATAATAAAACTATGCACCGTAGGATTGCATTTGTTAACACATGCATGAAAGCCCTCGTCGCATCATTTCTCAATGATGCAAAACAGTGAGATGAATTAAGGAAAAACTAAATTTCCCTATAATTTTTCCATACCAATAAAAAATAATTACAACTTTTGTTAATAAGTAATGGCTGTCATTTAGAACAATAGAACAGTATTGTATTAAGGATTAATTAAAGATTAATTAGTATTTTAAAAAATCTAAAGAAATAGAAGTAATGGGACAAAAGAAGGCTAATATAGAAAAATATTTTCTAAGTTATAAACAACAAAAAGAAGGAATTCAGTATTCACATTATAAACCTGCCTTTCACAATATAATAATTTTCACATGTACTGAACTACCTTGTATCCTGGCAATGAGAAGATCTGTAGTCCAAGACATTTGAAATTATTGAACAATGTTGATAGAAATTATAAAAATGCATGTTGTTCTTCCCACTATCCCTTCAGGGTCAAATTTTGACTTTCTGTACAGAAGATAGTGATTTTTCTGTCAGAAACTGGCTTTGGAACTATATGCTAAAATTTTCATTTGAATATTTCTCTAAATGCTGAAATAGATAACTATCTCCTGAAATACTTAAACACACATAACTCTGAGAATTTTATCTTTGATGGTGTCATTTCTCTAATACTGTTAAAATACAGTAACTGTTTAAATGCCTGGTTCTTTATACTTTGAGGAAATCCATGCATTCTCTTTCTTTAAAACTGATGTGGCCAATTTTACTGAGATACAATTATGCAATCCCAGATCATTACATCATTTTTGTCCTCTTGGCACTGTTGGGGTGAGAGTTATAGATACTCAGACTGGTACACATGCAGCAGTAGACTTTTGTAGTATGCTATGAATTTTTAATGTTGTCAATGGACGTAAATAATTAAATAATTGACAGTCAAGTATTAGAACCAGAATTTAGAAATTAATATGAGTGAAAAGCATTTGTCGTGGCCTGGTACATGAAAATTAAAAGGAAAGGGGGGGGGAGGAATTCATCCCATTGAAAAGAATCCCATCTCAACAAAAGAAAGGTTGTAGAGGATAATATTAGGTGTTGGCATGAAGGTGATTTGGAAGCAGACAGTTTTGTAGCTTTCCTAGGTCCAAATATTTTTGATGTTTTGTCTGGAATAACCGAGAGGCTATTTGGCAAGCCAACTAAAGATGACCAGCTAGAAACCAGTGAATTCTAGTTTTGTTTAAGGCTAGTCTCTTTCTCGATCCAAGGATGGAGACAATATTGCCTAGAAAACTGCCTGGTGCTATAGTTTAGAAACACATCTTGATGATTATAGTATTTTATTGATTCCTTTGAAATAAATAAGATCATACATGCACTGGCATAGGAAAGAAGAAACTAAAGAAATGTACCTAAATGGACTGGTTTCAGTTGAAAATGCAGTGATAGTGCGTGAGAATTTCACTTCAATTTTGCCTCCCTAAAATGTCTAGACCATAACATTTCAAAGAAAATTATACTAGCACAATCTTGTAACTAGTTTAATCTGCTCTATATGTGAATTGCTGTTCAAAATATTCAAGTACCTTCATTCCAAAGGGAGCGAAAGTATTTTTTCCTACTATTACCTAGTAATAACAAGTACTATAAATATAAGACATTTACAAATGAAAAGCTTGAAATAAAAGGTGGCAGAGTAGCTTTGAAGGCTTAGGAAAAGATATTCAGGCGCTAGGAGGTACTTCTAACCTACAAATATCCGAATCATTCAGGCAATGGTTTTCCCTATGACACTCCATGGAAGTGAAAGTTGGACTTTGAAAAAGAAGGATACAAAGAATATGGACGTTTTTTTAACTCCGGCATTGGAAATATTATATTCCTGAGAATATTATAGATTGCAAAAACAAAAAACAAAACAACAACCAATAAATGGATCATCAAACAAATCTATTTAGAATTCTTGCTTGAGACACAAATAACCAGACTCAAATTATCATATTTTGAACACATTATATGGAAACTCAGCTGCCTTGAAAAGTCTATAGTTCTGGAAAAGGTGGAAGGAAAGAGAAGAAGGAAATGGCTCACAACTAGATAATTGACTCATTTCTGCATTGTTAGGTTCTCCTTTGGAAGTCCTGAAGGGGACAGATTGTCATGGAAAAGAACTATCTAGATGAAGTCACTAAGAGTCAATTTAATGGCACATTTTCTGTTTGTTTCACAACTCCATAAAAAAAATAAAGATTTTCTCAGGTCAAGTTCAATTTCTAGGGCACACACTGTTATTTCCTTGAGGGTAGTATGAACATAGTTAATCTTTTTTTTTTCTTCCAGGATATTGGGTGGACAGAGGTGTTATTTCCATGTCTAGCCTACATATCTGCTCTCTCCATGTGGTCTCCCATTCAAATACTAATCATTAGAACCCTATGAATCAGTAACGTTTTATAAGAGCACACAGTTATTGTCTAATGAATATTTTCCACCACCACCCCTTCTATAGTCTTGCTTATTTGCTAGACTAAATGAAGTACAAGCACTTAATTATTTAAGGAGCTTTTTGATCTAAGCACACTAATGCATGGGTGCACACTCAAAAGGATAAAAGATGAAGTTAACACTTTTTCTACATCTGTCAGCACCATCTCTGATTACGTTTGATCACTTTTAAAGTGACTGCAAGCATATGGCATCGTTTATAGTTATGAAAGTGGATTCAGTTCATCAGCTTTTTTACTTTTATCTATTCTTTGTATCACTCATCACAGATAATCACTATGTAAGTGAGACAGTGTTTTATAATTCATCCTTGGCAGGACTGTGTATTCTTCTTGTCAGCCTGGTATAGCATGAACTCTCCCCAGTTTATTGCCAAAGGCAATGAACTAGTATTCATATATATTTTCAGAACAAGCAAAATCCAGTCTGATCAATATGTAATATAGCACTTTATTTTAAATTAGAATGAGAAAAGCAGACCAAACATGCACCTTTTCCCAATTATTTAGGAAGTAAAACTGAGCTTTGAAAGGAGAAAAAGCAGTGGTGTGGTTTGTTTTCCTTTGTATATAAGGAAGTGTTGCAGCTCTCTGATCTAAATGATTTGACAATTCTGTCTCTTTCTTGTCCCAAATCCCCTGGTGGGAATGACATAGGTCTGTTTGTTATCTCCCTATTTGAAAGCCAAGAGTGACCTAATCATTCTTCTGCATATTTTTGCTGGACTATCAGTTTATAAGGATTGAGAAATGCATAGTAATTGTTTATGTGTTATGTGAGATTCAGATTTCACTTTCAAATTCAGAATAGAGCTGGAGGTCTTCTGGTCCAATTCCTTGCTCAAGCAGGAGACCCTATACCAGTGATGGTTAACCTTTTTGGTACTGAGTGCCCAAAGCACGCGTGTGCGCACACAAATACACGTGCGTGTGCCCGAACCCAAAATACAATGTGAGTGCCCCCCTGCACATGCGCGCCTCCCTGTGCATGCGTGCACATCACCCCGTGCCCCGCTTTGGTTTCCAGGTTGGTGCAGGAGGCCTTCCAGGCTCAAAATTGGGGGGGGCGCATGTGCAATGGGAGCGCCCCAGCGCATCTGCCCCATCCCTGCTCACGCACGTCCATAACGCAAGCGCGACAGAGACCCGTTGATCAGCTGGCTAGCAGGAAGCACGCATACATGTGCAGTGAAGCTGGGCTGAGGTGACAGCTGGTGTGCCCGCAGAAAGGGCTCTGCATGCCAACTGTGGCACGCGTGCCATAGGTTCACCATCACGGCCCTATAACATTTCAGACAAGGGCTGTCCAGTCTCTTCTTAAAAACCTACATCCACAATGAAGCACCCACAACTTCTGAAAGCAAATTGTTCCACTGGTTAATTGTCCTCACTGTTAAAAAGTTTCTCCTACATTCCAGGTTGCTTCTCTCCTTGATTAGTTTCCATCCATTGTTTCTTGCCCTGCCCCTCTGATGCTTTGCAAATAATTTGAGCCCCTCATCTATGTGGCAACAACCCCTCAAATACTGGAACGCTGCTATCATGTCATCCTAGTCCTTCTCTTCTCCAGGCTAGCCATACCCAAATCCTGCAACCATTCTTCATATGTTTTAGTCTCTAGGCCTTTAATCATATTAGTGGCTCTTCTCTGCACTTTTTTCTTTCTATACTTTTTTTCTTTCCATACCCTGTATTTCTTTCCATATTCAATCACACCATTGTTTTAAAAAAAAGTTCTGGTACTTTGGGAATAGGTGATCACTATTTTCTTCCATCTGTAAGGCAAGATGGGAAAAATCTGAAGCAATTGAAGTTTCTTTTTTTCTTCCATGATAGAGCCAGTACGGAAATGCTATACTGTATGTAGCTACCAATATTTGATGACGCTTTCAAGTCTCTATTTGATTCAGATTAACATCAATAAGACAAGCTTCTGATGCTACTAACTGAACAATGTTTTCATCCTTAATTTAAATTAGAGTCAACAATACTACTTTACACTACAAGGCTTAGCGACAGCTTATCTAAGCACTAACTCATAAATGTCAGTTCTGCAGAAACCCCGACATTCTTAATAGCTGAGCAATTAGTTTTGTTTAGATGAATAATCTGATCATCTGCGATCAAAGGAAATCTACATTCTTTTGTGTGTTATTTTGCTTTCATCCTTAGAATTCTGATTGTTTAGCTTGGGATGCAGAAAATGTTAAATACACATTCAAACTCTTATCAGTCTGTGCAGTTGTCAGTTAAAAAAAATGAATTCGTATAAGAATCAACTGTCCATTTCTTTAGGTAGCTAAAGTTTGCTTTAAAAAAATTATATAAAATCTCTTTAAAGATAGCTTGAGCCCTGAAATTATCACTGTCTAATCAGAGGGACCCAACACAACAGGTGGCACAAGAGGAGGACAAAGCAAGCTCATGCATCAGTTTGTAAATGTCCAATTCTTATCATAGCCACTGGGAATAAAATGAGGCAAAGTAGTAGCATAATCAGCTAAATGGTAGATGAAGGAGGCAGGGATGGGTTCTACTTACCTTTACTACCGGTTTGCAATGGGATCACACGTGCACGCTCGCTTCGCTCGCGCACATGCCGTGCTTCTGCGCATGTGCAGATTGCTGATGACAACATCTGGGGCAGTGGGCAGGGCCTCCCACTGGTTTTACTACCAGTTTTTGTGAACCGGTCCGAACCAGGGGCAACCCACCACTGGAAGGAGGCCCAGACCTCCATTTTTCTATGGGAAATTTTTGTTTCTTCCTCTGCTTCGCAGCTGGTTAAAATTGTTAATGTCATTGGAATTAAATGTTTCTTTAATGTAAAGATAATTTATGGTTAATAAAAATTCACAGTACCTTCCTAAACAGAAAAGGGAAGAATTTGAGACTAAACAAATTTTAAAATGGGGAATTACAAAACTGTGGGTCAGCCATGTATGTGATGGTGAATTGGGATTTTATGCATTAATCCTAATGACCACATCAACAGAGCCATGCAGTTTTTGTGGCAGCAGTAATATAATTATGTTGCAATTACGTTCTTGGTTTTTTTTTAAAGTCCCAGACTATCCTGAAGCCTTGTGACTTCCTGGTGGTCCTCCTAACCAGGTGTTTGAAATTAGAGTTCAAAAGTTAAAGTTGATGAGCTGCTGCCCCACCAATGGCATCACCAATGTTATGATGATAAAGATGGTCAGCGAGGGGAAACCGGTGGTGTATATCATAAGTGATCACTACAAAATTTGATGATAAAGGGGTTGAACCAGTGGTGAAATCCAAATTTTTTTACTACCGGTTCTATGGGTGTGGTGTGGCTTGGTGGGCGTGGCTTGGTGGGTGTGGCAGGGGAAGGATACTGCAAAATCTCCATTCCCACCCCACTCCAGGGGAAGGATACTGCAAAATCCGCATTCCCTCCTCACTCCTGGCAGAACGATATTGCAAAATCTCCATTTCCACCCCACTCTGGGGCCAGCCAGAGGTGGTATTTGCTGGTTCTCTGTACTACTCAAAATTTCCACTACCGGTTCTCCAGAACCTGTCAGAACCTGCTGGATTTCACCCCTGGGTTGAATAAGGTTTATCAGGTAGCTACCAAAACTATTCTTAGGCCTAGATCAACTCCCTCTTCTCTTTTTTTCCTTTGAAAGGTAACCCAAAGTAGCAAAGTCAACAACACTTAGCATTGTTATTGACTAGGTTGGAAGAGGGGGTGGATAACAAGACAAACTGAAATGGGTCTAGTTTGGATTTGGAATTAGAATTCATTCATTCTATAGCTTACCAGGGAAGGAGATGCTAGACAATAGAACACATCTTCGAGGAATCTGAAACTAAAGTTCCTGAAGTTGGCTACTTTCAAATCCTTGTCTAGACTTTCATCTGAACTTTTTCTCCCTAAGAATCCAGCAATCCATTACCAACCAATTAAAATGCACAATACTGGGCAGGTAGAGAGGATTCTATCTATGTTGATGATTTTCTGCCTCTGAAAGAGCTCCCCTTGATCCTGTCTCCAATCTTCTTTTGTAGTGGCTTTACTGGCACAGTTGATTTTTTTCCTAAGGTGATAATGGCCCTGTGGTTTTTGTTCTTAAAATCCTTTCCATTTAATGAGGAGTGTGTGTGGGTACTATTTCTTTATTTCAATGCAAGCACTTAATGTAATAAAGAAAAGACATTCAAAAATTAATAAATGCATTAATAAAAGCTAGAAAAACCAAGTAAACCAGATCCTATCAAAGATTATTTGATGTGATCATCTCCTGCAGATATTGGATATTTATGGGTAATATCAGTTAATGTAAGTGATTTCGGCAAACTGCAAAATATGCCACACTAGTAAGACCTCAAATTTACCAATAACCCATCCTTTTCCTTCCATAGTAAATAGATCAACGAGCCTTCCTTCCTTCCTTCCTTCCTTCCTTCCTTCCTTCCTTCCTTCCTTCCTTCCTTCCTTCCTCCCTCCCTCCCTCCCTCCCTCCCTCCCTCCCTCTCCCCTTAACAAGATATCACACGAACATACTTTTTTGCTTAAAAAAGCAAAAGGACTATGGTGTAAACAAATCATTTCAAGATTGCTCTTTTGGGATTTTTGCACATGTGTCCTAAAAGAATTGTTTGAACAGTCCCAAAGGGACTGAAAGGACGAATGAGCCTAATGCAGTAAAACTGATGCCCAGCACAGCTCAGAAAGGGTGGGAAAGGTTCTGTATATTTCCTGGAGCCAGTCATTGGTTCTGTTTAATGAATATAGAAAGATCAAAGTAGAAATGCAAACATGGGCTGTCCTTTGTCATTCTTCAATAATACCTCTGAGGTCATTAATTGGCTTTGATCTGTTGCCTGCCCAATTGGCAGCCTACATACTGGTTATCATCTACCCATGAAGTTTATCCTGCTTTTTTTTAAAAAAAAAAGTTGATCCTTTCAAGTTTAACTTCTGTTTCGCTTGTTTCATTTAAGATTGCATGAAAGTTGTCTTCCCACCAACTGCGTTTAATTGTGTGAAGTGATATGTATGTATGGGGTAGAATAAGGCATAGGAACCAAAAGCTGTATCACATTGCATGTTGCAGCTGCAGTTATACCTGCAGTTCATAACTACCTAGAGTTTATTTAAATATTTTTTTTAAAAAAAAAACAACTTTCCTGATCTATACAACAGTGAAATAGTCTGCCTATGGAGGATGTTCTTCAACTCTGCAGGTTTTTGGAAAGAGAGTGGATAACCTTCATGGTTAACTATTTACTTAGTTAAGTTGATTTCCTGTACATTGTAGAGGTTTGGATCAGATGGTCCTTGTGGTCCCTTCCAACTCTACAATTCTATGATTTTACCATAACACAGAACAAGATCAAGATGTCACAATCCAAGCAAACATCTAGATGGGGAACAATTCAGAAACCTCCTTAAATTCCTCAGTTTTACTATTCCCACAAATATATTTTTATTACTGAAGCTTGGGGTGGGGGTGGGAAGTAAGTTGATAACAAAAACTAACCAGATAAAATTCTTGCCAATTAGTTCCTTAGCATAAAGTTGCTAAATTTGCTAAAGTTGTTAAAGTTGAAGAGCTTCTCAGAATAAAGAGACATATCACCAACATAAACATAACTGACCCCAGTTTTGTAATTCCTCTTTTTAAATTTGTTTAGTCTCAAATTCTTCCTTTTTCTATTT
Organism: Ptyas mucosa; assembly: GCA_012654045.1. Taxonomy (NCBI): domain Eukaryota; kingdom Metazoa; phylum Chordata; class Lepidosauria; order Squamata; family Colubridae; genus Ptyas; species Ptyas mucosa. The sequence goes on along the minus strand of WNWU01000030.1, from coordinate 9,828,196 downwards.
ATAAAGATATTGTGAATTTTTTATCTATCTTAAGTAAACAAATCAGGCATTTTCACTATTAATATCATAAATACTTTTAACAATTATAGGATTATGGGACTTTTTTCAGAGCACAGATTTGTACAGTTGCTATATACCTTCTCAGCAGATTGAACAGCCAATGTTGTGTGGATGTTTTTGTGAATTAGAGGTATAAACTGAAATCTTCTATTTAACTCAGAGATTCTAACAGCCTCATCTCTCTGCAAGGAAGGAGTTGTTGTTTTTTAAAATAAAAATGCGCAACTGTGTTATCTAACAGTGAGTGTTAGATAATGCAATATTTTTCATACCTACTGGTGATTGTTTTCTCTCAACATCTGTCTCATACACCACTAGAAAATATTCCAAGACTTTAAAGTGCATAAACATCCCTTTGCACTGATAGATTTTGCAATGTGGTTAAGCAATTTTTTTTTAATTTGATTTATATGCCGCCCTTCTCCGGAGACTCAGGGTGGCTTACAATGCATTAAGCAATAGCCTTCATACTTTTGTATATTTTATACAAAGTCAGCTTATTGTCCCCACAAACTGGGTCCTCATTTTACCTACCTTAGAAAGGATGGAAGGCTGAGTCAACCTTGAGCCTGATGAGATTCAAACTTACAATAATTGCAGACAGCTGATTTAAATCACTATGCTTTTAGTCTGCTGACTTGAGTTTCTAGTCATGTGATTTCTTATTTTTCTAGACAATTGTACTAAAATATTTTCATTAAAATCTACATTTTCTTTGTAGACTTAAGTTCTAGTCTCCTCTTCAAAGAATAAAAAATATTTGCCAAAATCTTTTCCATTGATTCAAAAAAGGAAGTGCAGATTCTGGACACTAAATTCAATTAAGGCTAAGGCTTAACCAAAAATATTGCCGAAGACCTTATCTGTCTACCATAACTTTACTGGAGATATGGATTTGATCAAAAGTTACAGATTCTAAGCAGACAGCATTCATGATGTATGGTAAACCATTTTTTTTTCTTTCAGAGCAAGAAAACCTTTTTTGGATCTGGGTAGATGCGGGATTTTGTAAGCATGGGTGTGCTGTGACTACTATGGCAATGTCAATAAACACCAAAGGCAAACTGGAAGGGTTCTCTTCTTCTTTTAAAAAAATTTTTTTGATTTATATGCCGCCCTTCTCCGGAGACTGAGGGCGGCTTACAATGTGTTAAGCAATAGCCTTCATACTTTTGTATATTTATAAAAAGTCAGCTTATTGCCCCCACAAACTGGGGGGGCATTTAACCTACCTTAGAAAGGATGGAAGGCTGAGTCAACCTTGAGCCTGGTGAGATTCAAATTTACAATAATTGCAGACAGCTGGTGTTGATCACTATGCTTTTAGTCTGCTGAGCTAAACCAGGCTCTTCCATTATCTTTCTACATTAAGAAGATTTTTCTACCACTATTTTACCTTTGACTTCTGTTTTACATGGAAAGGTAGACACATTTGTAAACAAAGGACTGGAATGTAACCATCACACATTTTATTTTCTAAGAAACTATATTCATTTTCTTAGTGTTTTCACATTCTGTAGTTTCTATGGGACCAAACACATTCTTGTAAGTAAAAGTGATGCTGCCTGCTCATACTTTGCTATGTAGGCACACCAAGTTCCTGTCTAATGTATACCTTAATTAATGAGACTTTTCTTTAAAAGAGAGAGAAAAAGAAAATGTCATGCTGAGCACTATAGAAATATTGACAGATGTAGTGGTTGCCTTCTCCCAATTTAGAATTTTCCAGCTGTTAAAAATGAAATGAAACTTTCTAACTAAATATGATATGAGGTACTTGTTCACTTTACACAGTGGCATAACTGCCCCTACTTTATCCTGCTTTGGATATATCATTGGAGTGTGAGCGTTCTTGCAGCCTAACTAGTTCCAATAATTGGCCAGCACCCAAGAAGGCACTGAGATAATTTTCTAATTCTTATAGATTTCAAAGCATACCCAGACAAAGGACGAAAATTAATTCCAAGCATAAAAGCGAGTAAAAATCAGTAAGAAGGTTACTGATTACTCCATTACCATGAAGTGGATGGCAATATCAACAGCAATAGCAATAGCACTTAGATTTATATACCACTTCATAGTGCTTTATAGCCCTCTCTAAGCAGTTTACAGAGTCGGCATATTTCTCCCATCAATCTGGGTGCTCATTTTACCAATATCAGAAGGATGACAGGCTGAGTCAACTCTGAGCTAGTCAGAATCGAACTCCTGGCAGTGAGTTAGCCTGCAATACTGCATTCTAACCACTTTGCCACCATGACTCTTTGGATGATTATGCTTTGCTACCAATACAGCAGGGAATGAATCAACTTGAGTCAAAGATATCCATATATTGTAAATTGCAATGATTAAAAAGAAATATTTTTTTAAAAAAAATAAACAGGTTGCTATGGTGCATCCCCATATCACAATACACATTTCAACCTTGGTCCAACCCCTTTGCCCTGCTGGGGATGTCTGTGGCTGCAGTGAGAATATTGCAAAAGAGAGGAAAACAATGAAGTTTACTTTTCTCTGGGAGTTGCAGCTTAAGACTCTGCTTCCATACTACCATGTTTCCCCGAAAATAAGACCCTGTCTTATATTTTTTTTGAACCCTGAAATAAGCACTTGGCCTTATTGCCATGCACTCAAAAGCCCAATTGGGCTTATTATCAGGGGATGTCTTAGTTTGGGGGAAACAGGGTACTAATGACAATGAGAAAGTAGCATCACTGAGTAGGGTTATTGAGAAAGACTTAAGAATATTCTTGAGAAAAGTAAGAATATTCTTCAGTCTGGCTGAATTTGTCATGTGTATTTTATGTACCTTTTGGTGACTGGAATATAAGTCACCAAAATAAGTCACTATCGAGGTGATTTGCAAAAGAAAATCTACTAAAAGCCTTAAGCCAATAGCAATATTGTGTTTTACCCCATGAATGGGCACACATGTGGGAAAGTGCAGGGAACAATAAACCTAACTTTACAAGGCTCTAGTTGATAACAGATGCAACAACACACATCTGCCAAAGCCAACTTTCCGTGCTGTAGGAGGCAGCCACATTGCATCACAGGAAGCATAACAAGATGAAAAGTGTGAGTTTCAGGAGAATTTCAAAGGACCTTTAAATGGAGAAAGGACACACAGTACATTCCCGAGAGAACACAGTGACCTACCCTTCAGGACTAACCATTAACTGAAATCCATGTGTTAATGCAGAGCCTTTTTACATCTTTTATGGGTCACAGTGACTTCAGAAGATTTACAATAATTAGACAGTAATGGCTCACTAACAATGCATTTTGGTATTTATGCAAAGAGAAAGAAATGGGCTGTACGAATCTTTAGGCTTCATTCCACCAAAGTGCTTTGAAGGTCCTAGGAATACAAACATCTCACTTGTCTTGAAATACTCTTTTTGGGTAACTTGGTGACCGCAATAGGCACCTGGCAAGAACCTCTTACCTGCCAGATGACAAGGAGACTGTTTGGAGACTTTGATAGCAAAATTGGCAGGGTGGTGCCAGACAGAGATGGAACAGGGTAGGCTGGTAGTGCTGTGGTTAAAGCAGCCTAGATCCTGCTGTTCAACCCCCGGATCTGTCCCAGGGGTGGGTTCTACTTACCTTTACTACCGGTTCGCAGAGGGACCACACACATCCGCAGAAGCTTCTGCACATGCACAGAAGCGTTTTGATGACCTCGGGGTTGGTGGGTGGAACCTCCCGCCGGTTTTACTACCGGTTCTATAGAACTGGTGCGAACCGGGGGCAACCCACCACTGATCTGTCCCATTATCAAACATGTTGTGGCCAGAGGTGGTACTCTGCCGGTTCGCACTGGTTCGGGCGAACCGGTAGTGGCGATCACAGGTGGGCCCGCCCACCTGCCCACCCACCCCAGCTCCAAGTCATGCTATTTAGGCAAATTTTTGAGGCCGGGCGCATGTCTGGAAGGCATGCGAGTGAGCAAAGTGCATGTGTGGAAGGCCGGGCTCATGCTCAGACAGCGCACATGCATATAAAACGAGCGTGCACGCACGCAGCAAACTGGTGGTTAAGGCAAGTGAAACCCACCCCTGGTTGTGTCCCATTCTTACTCAAGCTGCAATATCAGTATCTAACGCAATTAATAATTTTAGAAGGCACTTTTTGATCTGTGTCCTTGCACATTTCTCCCATAATCAGAACCTGTCAAACGAATCACTTTCAGAGATAAGGTCAATGAAAACAGCGTAGAGTTTGTGTATCTATTGGTATATTTCTGAATGAGAGTTTTCAAAGTAAGAAGCAAACCTAACACTAGACCCACTGATATACCATTATTGGATATTCCAATTCTGGGTTCCATAAGTCATAAATATCATTAATTTTAACTTTTTTTTTCAAATTTCTGGTATAATTTTGATTTTAATTAAAGAAATAGATTTAAACAAAATGCATAGTATCAGGTTTCTTTGAGGCAACTAAAGCATTGGGTCCATATTGAGAAATTAAATTTACCATACAAATTTAATATAAATTTATTGAGTTGAATGAAATACCTACTTGAAATTAACATTGGAGTATCTTTAAAAATGTACATTAATCAAGGGGTAATATTTATTTTAGCAATATTAATCTTACCTCTCCAACTTAATGTAATTTTAATCCACATTAATATCCAGAAATCTTATCTTTGACATTTGACATACTAGTTTCCACATATTTGGAAATATTTTTGCTATATCTAAATATAAATCTTTAATATGTTCTATGTGTGTGACAAAACCCAAGATTTTTGATCTATCAGATCCCAAAGAAGTAAATTAGATTTTAAAAAAATAAGTTAACAGATAACAGTAGAATAGCTATCTAGCATTGCCAAAATACTATGAACATACAAAAATATTACATATTATGAATTCACCAATACAATAGTGGTGAAATCACTGAGAAAAATATCAATTCCCAACTGGACTGTAACTTTTTTTACATATAACGAAGGGGTTAATTTGCAAAGAAGTTAAACCGTTATGAAGTTATTAAAAATGGCTAATTTCATTGAAATCAGATTTTGATTATTTAGTTTATTAAAATAACTACTCTTTTTGTTTGTAAACAGAATGGGTTAAAGCTTAAAGTAAAGCTAAATTATGAGGGATGAAATATGCCACATTTCAGATCAAACTTTTTCAAGTCATATGAACTTTTAACTGTAGAAGATATTTGGTCAAACAACATTCAGAATGTTTTCAGTAAACCTCTCCTAGCACAATTTAGCTAAGACACACAACTATGCCCATTTATAAAGTTTTCTGATGATGCCACTTAATCAGGGTGGGTTCTAATTTTTTTTACTACCGGTTCTGTGGGTGCGGCTTATTTTGTGGGTGTGGCTTGATGGTCATGTGACACTTATTTAGGATTTAGCAGAGGTGCCGGTCTACCAGGCTTTTAACTGCTTGCAGAGCTGTACCGATCTACTCATGCATTTTTGCAGGCACTGGTCTACTCACTTGTTTTCTTTTAACTGATCAGCTGTAGGGCAGCCCTTTGAAGCCCCACAGCAAGAGTTTAAACAGTTTTTTTCCCTCTAGCCATCAGCTAGGACTCAGGAGGCAGCAATAGATTGTGGGTGGGACCAAATAAAAGGTAAGAATAACACGGGGGGGTGAGGGGAGGGGGGGCAGGGTGAGGGGGGTTCCAGAACCAGTTCAGTGATGTCATATCATCACCGCGACTGGCTCGGGAGAACCGGGCCGAACCGGGAGGAACCCACCACTGCACTTAATATACAAATAAACAGATCCCTCAGTAGTGCAAAACTGGCATGAGGTGGGGTGAGAGATACTGCTTACAATGATAGAATGCAAGAAGATAGACTCTAAAGATAAATTATGTATCAGGGCTTGAGATTAACTGAGAAGAAGCTCTTTAGATCTCATATGAGTGCAGCGTTTCTCTTTGCTATTCATTCAAGCAGCCCATCTTTCCTTAGAAGTTGAGAAAAAGTTCTGCTGCTTTATTTTATTCGTTTGATCAATTTACAAGCAATCTTAATCATTTTGGAAACTCTAGGTGACATACAGCCATGTTATGAATACATTTTAAAAAGGAAAACAGAAAAAAAAAATCAGTCACCAATAGTAACATTCAACTTAGGGAAACTATCACCCAAACAGACACATACACACACGCACAAATGGGGTGGTCAATTGTCCTACTCAAAGATCTAATGAAATAGATCAGGGAATTCAAACTCAAGGCCCGTGGGCCAGATCCGGCCCACGGGGTGCTTAGATCTGGCCTGCGGGGCAGCCCTAAAAACAGCAAAGAACTGGCCTGCGGTGTCTCTGCTAGCGAAAATGGAGTTCTGTTTTCAGCTGTAATGGCCCCCTGCAACCCTCTGCTAGCGAAAATGGAGCTCTGCCCTCTGCCCTCCTGAGTGCCATTTTTGCTGGCAGACTGCTCGGACCACCATAGGCACCCCCGACATGAGCGACATCGAGCTGGTCATGCCCACCCTGGCCACGCCCAGTCAGCCCCCTGAGTTCAAAACATCAAACTCTATAAAGCAGGAGAGTAAATTCAAGGTTGTACTCTCCACCTATGGTTATGATTATATCAAAACCCAGTGAAATATCCAACTGCATTGTTGTCCTGGTCCCACCAGAGATCTCATCCCAGGCCCAAAGCCCATGGTCCAGTGGTTAAGGCACCAGACTAGAAATTGGAAGACCATGAGTTCTAGTCCTGCTTTAGGCATGAAAGCTGGCTGGTGAATTTGGGCTAGTATAGCAGTATTCCAGTATTTAAGAGGCTGCCACAAAGAGGAGGGGGTCAATTTATTTTCCAAAGCACCAGAGGGAAAGGACAAGAAACAATGGATGGAAACTAATCAAACAGAGAAGCAACCTGGAATTAAGGAGATACTTCCTAACAGTGAGAACAATTAACCAGTGGAATAGCTTGCTTTCAGAAGTTGTGAGTGCTTCATTTTGGGGGGTTTTAAGAAGAGACTGAACAGTCACATGTCTGAAATGTTATAGGGTCTCCTGCTTGAGTAAGGAATAGGACTAGAAGACCTCTAAGGTCACTTCCAGCTCTATACTGTTCGACTTGCTCTCTCTCAGTCCAATCCATTTATTTTTGTGGGGAAAATAGGAGGAAAGAATACAAGGTATGTTCACTACCTTGAGTTACTGTATAAAGTCAGGATAAAAATAAATAAATAAAACTAATAAGCAAAATGAAAAGGTTTAATTTCATTTACTACAGCCTTACAATTTTTTCCATACAACCATACAATACTGGAATTATTTTGAGAGTCATATTCTTGTTAAAAAGTTGCTTCCTTAAACAGCCACAGCTTGTTCTAGGCTTGATAAAAAAGATAATTTGTTATAAATTTCTGTTTCAAAAGTCAGTTCTGTAATACAATTCAATCTTCTTTCATGAGTGGGAGAGCCCCAAACATTAAGTGCAGACAAGAGAAATGGGAATTTGTATTCATTAATGGCAGTAGAAAAATTAAATAGTGTATTATTACATAAAATATAGGCAAACCATAGCTCCAAAGCTGCACATGTGCTTTCTGATTGAAACCTGAGAGCTTGGCTTTCCAGCATTTTGAGGTAGGCAGCATATAAAAGCTACAGATTGGTCTAAAGTTGGGTTAACATTATATACAAAACAATAGGCTTAAAATCTCAGTTTCAATGACGTATGTAATATAGAAAAGTGCAGTACTGATCTCCCTCAACTTAAAATATTGCCAGATGAGTCCCTTCCTGTTACAAATAAAAAATGAAATGAAATAATATCCAAGAAAACACACAATATGACCTTTGTAAATTTTAAAAGTGTGGCACATTGGGTTCAGAATAGTATCAAACCTTATTTGGCATTGCAAAGTCCTTCATGATGTGTTACTGACATCATACGTGTGTGTGTGTCTGTGTGTGTGAGAGAGAGGGAGGGAGGGAGGGAGGAAGAGGGAGAGAGAGTGAGTAGAAGAAAATATGTGGAAATTAACTTTCTGATTTCAATTATTTTAATTTCAGCAAGAGTTCACATTTACGTTTTGGTATGTTATCTTACATTTTTATAGTGAAGCAGGTAGTTCAATATATCTGGCCAAGAGTATCAGCTCAAACCGTAATCATCAATACATCAATATGTCATCAGCAACATTTGTTATAATAGAGTTGTTGCCTGGTCACCAATATACGGTTGCTTGGGCTGACCCATTTAAGAAATCAGTTGCTACCTGATGGATGAGTTGTTATTGCGATGTGGATTTGCAGACAACACCAAAAGAAGGTCACTGCAACAGAACAGCCTGAAGGTGACAGAAGGTGGGCCATCATCATGAAGTTCTTGTCTGCCAAAGAAGGACAAATTTATCCTGCTAACAAAGATAAAAGACCAAGTTGTTCAAGTGCTACATTTTTATCCCCATAACATCTTGTGGTGAAAATATACAGTTACACCTTTGCAGGAGATTTCTGATTTATTTGATGCCCGAGTGCCATTAACTCTTATTAATTTTAGCCCAGCTGCTCCAAAATACTACCACCAGATGGTTTCCTGTGGTGTGCTTTTATATCATCTTACATCGTCCTACATCAGTAACACTTTCTGCCAGTTTGGTTCTGGCCCAGTTCAAGCATATGCTTTTTGTTTGTTTGTTTGTTTGTTTGTGTGGGTTTTTTTATTCATCAATATCTAAATAATTTCAGGCTAAAATAAATTCTGAATCTCCTCCACCCATGTTGACCTGTTATTCTCTTCCCCGAAGTACCAAGGCTATAAAAAAAATATAGGGCTCAGGCTTTTCAGCAGAAGCACTCTCTTACAGAGGTCCCTCTCGAGTCCCTTTTACTTCCCAGGGGTATCCTAGGTTCGACATAGAATGGTACAGAACTCAGGCAAATGGGTTGGCAAATCCTGTGGACTGAGTAATTTAGGTGCAGTTTGTTTGTTTGTTTGTTTGTTTGTTTACTTATTTAATTTATATATCGCCCTACTCCTGAAGGACTCAGGGCGGTGAACAGCCAAAAAATAAAATTCACGTAATACAAACATTAAAAACCAATTAAAATACATTAAATGCTTTGGCCCCAAACAAATTTAAAACTCCCCAATTTATAAAACAAATTTAAAAACAATATAAAAGGGAACATTAGGCCAAGCCGGCCTGCTGAAATAAGAAAGTTTTGAGGGCGTGGTGGAAAGTGCACAGATCCTGGATCCTCCATATCTCCGGGGGGAGCTCGTTCCAGATGGCAGGTGCTCCCACAGAGAAGGCTCTCCCCCTGGGGCCCACCAGTCGACACTGTTTGGCTGACGGCACCCTGAGAAGCCCCTCTCTATGGGAGCATACTGGTTGGTGAGAGGCTATTGGTGGCAGAAGGTGGTCTCGTAAATACCCTGGTCCTAAGCCATGGAGCACTCTTAAGGTGGTAACCAGAACCTTGAAGCACACCCGGAAGACCACCGGGAGCCAGTGCAGCCATGTTGCTCCCATAACCCCCCGCGCAGCCGCATTCTGGACCAGCTGGAGCCTCCGGGTGCTCCTCAAGGGGAGCCCCATGTAGAGAGCATTGCAGTAGTCCAGGCGGGAAGTGACGAGGGCATGAGCGACCGTACTTAACGAGTCCCGATCCAGAAAGGGACGCAACTGGCGAATCAGGCGAACCTGATAAAAAAAAATAGTCTATGTTAATATGATTCCTTCCCCAAATTGTCTTCTAAGACAGTGATCTCCAACCTTTCCGGCTCTGTGAACTGCTAGTGGCAGTGGCAGGGGGGATGAGGGGATATTTTATGTGCATTCCCTGCTTGTAGAAATGCAGCTTTGGGTGCTTGTGCGCTCATCTGCTTTCTGCAGCCCGGTTTCCAATGGGCCTAGCACCGAGCTGCAGACCCGGAATTGGGGACCCCTGTTTAAGAGGTCTTGTGCTATGCTACCCTTCCCTCCTAGTCTAATGTATTATAATGGTGTTTACAGCTCTTCTATCAACCACTAGGACTTGGGTTGGCTAAAAGTCTATTGAGACTAACTAGGCCTACCAGGTTTAGTGTGGGTTACAACTTGGGGTTTCCTTGCTATCTACTCTCTCCTACTACTCTCCTCCAGAAAGCCAACTGAAACAGCCCAGCTTAATCACAACTGGCAACATTGGACCTCCATAGTGAATCACCAGCTTCTGTTGCCTTTTCATGTCAATTTTCTGCTGCTTGGTATGTATTGTTGTAGATTCTCTTGATAAGTCATACATTTTCCCATCTGGTCTTCTTCAGAGCTTTACAATGGCCTCCCTTACTATCCCACCTACAGCTGCAGAACCTCTTGCTAGGCCTCTCCTACTTGGCCTCCCATACCAAGTCCTAAATAAGCATCTTTAAATGATTGCTCTTGTTGGATCATCTTGGTCTTCCAGATCTATTCTTGGACTTAACATGGATTTGTCTGTCCAACTGCTCCAGCTGCTATGCTTAGCTAGCTGCTATTTGCCTTCTAGACTTAGCAGTTCAATTCCAGCTCTGGAGCAAGAAAAGACTTCTAATAAGAAACGTTGATGTGTCAGGCCAGTCAGATCCAAATTGTATGAAAACTACCTTACACAACCAATTGCCCCCACCATTTTTTCTCATGCCACTTAACTATTCCCAAGCATTCCCATCTCAATTAAAAATTCCATTTTTTTTTCTACATTACCATGGGTAGACTAATTTAAAAGCTACAATGATGGGAAGGGTGGCAAGGCCTTCCTTTTCACGCTGAGCCAGTTTCTTTCTTTCTACAGGGGATTTTCAATATGTGTTGGTTTACCGCACAGATAAGGAACCAGGTGCCTCCAGATATTTTGTATGCATATAATTTCTGATAGTCAAACATTTCAGAGTTGCAGTTCAAAACATCTAGAAGGCACCATTTTGCTCCTCCCTGGTTTAAGTGTTAATAGCTGGTTATATTATAATGTTTTTTGTAAAAAGAAAAGAAAGAAAGAAAAATATGAAGGCACAGCTATCCTGAGTTGAATACTTAGGTATAAATGTGTGCATTTCTCTGATAAAAACACAAGCAGTGCAACTTTTTGCAACATGAGAGAAAAGCTTAAAAACAAACTTCCTTAAAATAGTAGACGTCATAATCCAGTAAATAATGCAATTAAATTCTGTTTTAATCAACAAATGTTCACATTGTTTTCAGTGAACTAAATTTTATCTAACATCTATTTCAATTCCTAGGTTAAAAAATGCAGATAAGTAATGCTAAGAGGCCGTATTATCAACTTTGCAAATGAGTTATCTTAATGCTCTTTTCTGCTTTTTGGTCAGATAAAGCTATCAGGCTCGTTACCTTCATAACTTGAAAAGAAGAAACAAAGCATGATGGAAAATTGAAAGCAATCCCTCAATAGAATTAGTCAAAGACATTTTACATGAGATGAATCAAAGAAAGTATTCCACAAACACACACTCTATATATGCAGAAGCTACCCAAGTTGGCTATTTTTTTATTATTGCTGTGAGAGAGTAGACCCTTCTGTATCTCAAGACAGACACTAGTTTTGTTCTCCAGATTTTCTTATCCCTTCACTGTTCTACCTGGCGCTTGCTTCCTTTCTCCAGCTATAAATGCTGCTTTGTAGCAGTATCAATGTTAGCATGTAAAATATAAAGATAAAGGAATCCCTGTGTATTTTATTCCACTAGTCATTGCCAACTATAGGGCGCATCTCAATTTCAAGATCATTGAGCCAGCAGTGACCAAAGATGTTTCCACAGTCATGTAGCATGACATCATGGAGCACTGTTATCTTCCCACCAAAGCCATATCCATTTATCTACTTGCTTTTGCAAGCTTTCAAACTACAGGTTGGCAGGAGCTGGTATGACGATGGGAGCTCCCCCTGTTGCGTCTTGAACCTGGGCTGCCAGCTTTCTAGTTGACAAGCCTAGCATCTTAACCAGTGAGCAACCGTGCTACCCCTAATGTTAGCATGAACCACATTGATATTTATGTTTATGTGTAGTGTCTGTGTTGGACATGTATTGAACTGGACTAGCAGGCTCTCTGTTTATTTGCCCACAAAGGGATTTTTTTCTAACAATGATGCATTAGAAGATGGCAAAGAAATGCAACAATCAGCAACTAAGGCAGCCACAAATAAATATAGCTACTGCTAAAACTGTAGCCAAGGGGGCAGAAATTATTGAGTTTGGATGGTTCATCTTGACACAACTGCCCTCTAGCATTTTGTGTTTTAGATGGCGGTGTCATTCTAACAAATGGTAGGGCCAAGCCAACCATTATATACCATTAGGGTTGACTATAAGAGGAATCATCAAACACAAAAGTATGATTTCTCTTTTAAAATATATGGATTGGAAACATAACTAGATCTCTGACATTGGTACTCATTTCTACTACTACCAAGTCAGCTTTCTCCTTTCCTATAGATTTGCATCTGAATTCTGTACCTTGAGTGAAAGAACTTTATATTTGTCTTTGCTAAATTTTATTTTCAGCTCATTTCTCTTATGTACTAAGAACATTCTGTGCAATGTTTTAGTCTTTTCGGGTATTATCTATCCCACCCTAAACGATTTCATCTGTAAATCTGATAAACAGTCTTTCTACCTTTCCATCCAAATCGTGATGTTAAAGAATGCAGGGCCCGGAACTGGAACTTCTGAACCCTGTTTGATCCATCGGCATTGGGAAAAGATGAAACAAGTCTTATGATGAAGATACAAATTTCCTTATGTTGCATATTGTAAGGGGAACGTTGCAACACCTGTTTTGTCATTTTGATGAAACTGATTCTGCCGCTGCCTTTTATATGATACCTCATTTTAGTCTGATGAGGAACTCTTGATGAATGCTCTTTGAATATGTTTTTGAGCTATCTATGTATGCGTCTAATTGATCTGCCATCCATTCTGCATTTAACTAGCTTGTTAATCACAGTGTTGCAGAGTTCTTCGTCAAATGCTTTTCTTGAAAACAAAATGTGTGATGTCACTGCATCCCTATATTTTTTTAAAAAACAGTTACCAGAACAAAAGTAAAGTAATACCAGTTTGGCAAGATATATTCTTGGCAAATCTATGCTGGCCTATTATTTTTAAGGTACTTACATCTTCATAAATCATGTATCCTCTTTAGTTTACTCCATTCAAATGCTATGATGTTTCTATACCTACAGAGGTCAGATTTGCATAGCCCTCTGGCACTCTATGGAAGAGAAACTTGGAGTTTAAAGAAATAGGATAGAAAGAGTATTGATTGCTTTGAACGTTCTTGTGGGGGAAGACTCCTGAGACCATGGACAGCCAAGATAACAAGCTGATAAATCCTCAAGCAAATCAATCCAGAGTTCTCACTCAAAGCACAAATGATTAGACTCAAACTATCTTTATTCAAACACATTATGTGAAAACTCAGCTCTCTGGAAAAGGCTCTAATGCTGGGGAAAGTGGAAGGAAAGAGGAGAAGAGGATGACCAAAAGCAAGGTGGAATGATACAGTTACAGTAGCAATTAGGGCACTGTTGGGAGACTTGAAACATCAGGTTATGGATAGATTGTCATGGAGAAAAATTATCTATGTTGTCACTAAGAGTTGAAAATGATAATCATCGATCAACTGATATGGATCACTCTTTTCCCTTTTTTAAACATATGAAAAATGTCTACCTTTTTCAAGTTGTTTGACACTCCACTAGTTCTCTAAAACAGGGGTGTCTAACTCGATTTCATTGAGGGCTGCATCAGGGTTTTGTTTGACCTCGGGGGCCACAGTGGGCATAGCCAGGGTGGGTGTGGCCAGCTTGACGTCACTCATGTCAGGGGTGTCTGTGGTGGCCCAAGTGGTCTGCCAATGAAAACAGGCTCCCAAGCTCCGTTTTCAGTTTTGACAGCCTCCTGCCGCCCTCTGCCAGCGAAAAGAGAGCCTGGGGGGGGGGCTGTGCATGGTCCTCCCGAACTCCATTTTTGTTGGTAGAGGCACTGTGGGCCGGTCCTTCACTGTTTCCTGGGTGGTCTCATGGGCCAGTTTTAAGCACCCCACAGGCTGGATCCAGCCCGTGGGCCTTGAGTTTGACACCCCTGCTCTAGAATTTCTAAAACACAAATATGTTTGGCCAGACCATCAAGTAGAGTAGATGAATTCTAATCTATAGGTTTAAACTCAATCAAAATACACAGGTATTTCCTGTTCATATTTCTATCAATTTTAAAGTCCAATCCTTCTCTCTTACCCTGCTCTTCTGAGTTGCATGGTGGAATACATGTCCTTTTGTTGGAGGAGTCTATAAAAAGAGTTTAGTAGTTCTGTATTTGTTATCTGTTAATGTTTTGCTGCCTTCATTGAACAGCTGTCACACTGATCTTTTTCTCTTCCGTTCATGTTGAACATATCTGAAGATATCCTTTTCACATTTTTCACCAACCCTTAGATCAATCTGAGCTTTAGCTTTTCTTGACACAAGCTTTACAAATCCCAAGTACCTACATGTATGCAGTCTTTTTTGGTGACCGATCCTCTTTGTATCCCCATCTGAGTCCTTTTTTTAAACAAAAAATATCTTCAATATGCCTTCATTAGGAACTTTACCTTCATTTCCTTTTACCATTGGCTTCTTCCTCCATGAAATCCTACTTATTCAATTTGGATTTATTAAAATCTATATTTTAGAAGTTTAGGCTTTAATTTCCCTTAAAAAATAAGATTAATATAATTAGCTTTCATTTACCTCTAGCTTGCTTTAATTACTTATCCCTTCCACTAAATAATGTCACCTGGCAGGGCCTGTTGCGGTGGCAACACCCTTTGATAAATAATTGCTCTAAAAATTTGGGCAGTCAAAATTGCGCTGGTCTTCTTTCTGTAAAACCCTGCTTATCTGGTTCTTCCCCAGATACTGAACTTGACTAAGAATTGAATCCACACAGAATAAAACGTTTCAGAAAGGGATGTACAACAGTTGACCTCATTACTCTGCTAGCTCTTCATCATGCTATTCTCCTATTCTTTTATTCTGTATATTCTGCTATACACTATAACTAGCAAGTACAAGAGCACATAAAACGAGACATGTCAGTGTAAGACAGAATCACAAAACTGGGTATCACTTATTTTGGCCATCTCATACGGGGGAATTCACTGAAAAAAAAAAAACAATGGTAAAATGAAACCAGGTCCACAAAGAACACGGTGGCTGGACACCATCAAAGCTGACACCAATGGGACCATAGAACAACTCAAAGAAGTAGTGCAAGATTGGAAGATATGGAGAGACCTGGGCCATAGAATCACTAACAGTCAGATATGATTGAATGGATATCATCATCATCATCATCCTGCTATTCTGATTTTTTTTAGTGTTTGTTGTTTTTTAGTTCCTTTGTTTTTTATATTCCTCTTCAACTGTAAGCTGCCAAAAGTTTTTTGCAACAAGTTTGATAATTGATAGGTAAGTATAGATAAATAAAGTTGCATGTGCTAAATCTGTAGAAAATTCGTATAGCTGGAAGTTGCATTGGTACAACATTTTTTCTTGTTAATACTGCTTCTGCATAATCTGTAACTTCTTTTTTTCCTCCTATACTATTTTAACTTATTGAATTGCTTTGATATGTTAATTAAAGAAGAGGCATCTGACTCTTCTTGGAACAAACTTAGCTGATGATTTATTGTAACCATTTTTCAGAATATTTCTCCCAAGTAACATTCCAGTAATGCAATATCTGTCAAATAAGTGTAAATAGCTTGGAAAATTCCAAATTGCACTAAAGCAGCAGATCAATTCCTGTAATGAAGGACCATAATAAAGTTGAAAGGTTTTTGTTAAGAATCTGCAGTTTTTATTGTGGTAACAGTAAACCATGCTAGTTTCTGAAAAATTACATAGGTTGTATTGTCTCTGAAAACTAATTTCCAGAAGATCCAAGATTTGGAAGACTGTATTAATATTCCTTTAAATAAATACAGTATAATTTTAAAAAATGACAGCAATTCGGTTGAAATATCAGCTTATTAATATTTATTTAGTTATTGTTTATTAATTAATTATTTATTAAATTTATATGCTGCCCATCTTACCAACAATCAACTCTAGGTGGCTTACAACAATTATAGTCAGGATAATGCTGCAAATAGCTAAAGCCAGTAACGCCCACAAGTACTCCATGGAATAGGTAATGCTGCGTACGAGTATGTAAAATGTTGGCCAAAGTAATAAAAGCAGGGGAAAAAGAGGTAAAAATAGCTATGCAAACCACCTGTTGTCTAAAGCAACATACATCCCCTGTTATAGTTATTTGTGATATAAGTAGCAATATACAGCTGATGTATGTTGGTTATGTTTTTCTTTGTAGGTTGAATATCTGTGCATTTAGTATTCTTAGGAAAGAGTATTAAATATACATATATATGGAACCTGCTTAAAACTGGACAATTCTTCTAGAAAGTGCTAGTTAAAAAATGTTAGTTGGGCATTATGCAGGCAATGCCTCTGTGGAATCCCAGTGTATGCTTTCCTCTACCGATGAAACCAAAATGGTTAAGAAAATTGTTGCCCAAAAACTGGAGGGAAGGGTAGCCTAAGGGGACCAACAAGAGCTGGGCATATCTGTCAGTCTCTCTGTTGGTGAATCAGATTCTCACAGCAACATTATGATAGGACAAGTAGAAAAATGTTACTTTAAAACAGAAACAACTAAAACAATTTCAAGGTTTTTCAGCTGACGAGGGATGAAGCATAAGTGATGTCATGAGGTTGTGTCATATAAAAATGGATACCAGGAAATATTCATGCTGCAGTTAGGGAGACATGAAGATGAGCCCTTAATGTGAGCCCTGGACAGATTCTCCCTTGAGCTGCTGCATAAAAACATTGCTGGCTGCTTTCAAGTGAGAATCAGAATAGATCTGGAGGGCTTATAGTCCATCCCCCTGCTCAAGCAGGAGATCCTATACCATTTCAGACAAGTGACTGTCCAGTCTCTTTTTTAAAAAAACCTAGTGATGAAGCACCCACAACTTCTGAAGGCAAACTGTTCCAGTGGTTAACTGTCCTCACTGCTAAGAAGTTTCTCCTTAATTCCAGGTTGCTTCTCTCCTTGATTAGTTTCCATCCATTGTTTCTTGTTCTGCCCTCTGGTGTTTTGGAGAATAAATTGATCCCCTTCCTCGTTTTGGCAGCCTTTCAAATACTGGAATACTGCTGTGATGCACCCCCCATTCCCCCCATCCTGCTTTTTTTAAGACTAGCCAAACCCAAATCCTGCAACCGTTCTTCATATATTTTAGTCTCCAGGCCTTTAATTATCCAAGTTGCTCTTCTTTGCACTTTTTCTAAAGTCTCAACACCTTTTTGTAATGTGGTGACCAACGCTGACCAAACAAAGTCAATGTTTCTTTAATTAAATCTTGTATTTTCACAAGAGCAAATATTTAACTCAGTTGCCTAAAATGTATTGGTATATGCTGTCATCCTGAAGCTCTTTAAATGGGTACGAATCTTGTCTTCATCTCACAAAACAAAGCCTTTTTCCATTGCAAACTTGTTTAAAAACTAAGAACAAACTTTCAAGTGGCTTGGAAAGCAGAAGCCTGGATGAATGCAGGAAGCTAAGTATGGCAGTTGTCGAAGACTTGCTGTATCATTTGTATACAGTAGTCCTCACTCTTCTGAAAAAGCAATTAAAGTTGGATAATGCCGAGCAATTGGCTCAAATAAGTGTAGCAAAAGCAACTATATCAAGCATACTGAAATGAGCATTTGAAATGCATTTGAAATGGAAAGTCTTACTTCTGCAGACAAGAGCACAGTATACTTCAATACGAGGTAATTTCAAATCAAGTAGTGTGTAAGAAAAAAAGATTAATCCTCAGGAACTATAAAACCAGTATGAAATTTTTCTTTCAATATATCAATCAGTATGATAGTTCTGCATTTTCTTTTATAAGAAAGTATACTGGGAATCCTGTAACATGGGATTTACTATTGAATTAACTTCAATATATCAAGCAGAAAATGATTTCAATCTTTATATCAAAATGTAGATCACAAAATGTAAAAACAAGTCTTGCATTTGAACTAAATTTGACACATGTGTTAACCTGAGTTTCTGCTTAAATTAAACACGTACACTTTGTTAAATCTGGCTCAGGATTGCACAATTTATAAGCCACCCAAAAGAGCTCAATAACTCTGATAACATCTTGGAGTTTACAGTATTGTAGTTAATTGTAAAAACAAGTCAAAAGCACATTAATATCTATTAATATTGTTACATATCAACAGTTTGGAACACATAACTGGTAAAGAATGGACTCTTCAGTTTCTTATAGAGACATGAAATGATGCAAGTATTAAACACTGAACCTTTATCAGCAACATGGGACTCTGTGATGCAATTTCAGGTTTAAGTCAATGTGCTAGTTATTACATTTCAAACTGTAAATGTCTTAGAAAGGGCAATTGAAAGATTGCTTGCATCTAAATCTATCTGTCCATTTGTAACCAACCAAAAAATATCCCCTCTTGTATGCCTGCAATTAACCCAGATTGTCAACATATAGACAGATGTGCAAGCATATTTCCATGCTTTCACAGATACCATGCTTACACAGACTGAAGAAAAGTATGCTTTGGTTGATATATTTGTATTTATTAAACTTAGGGTAGAGCATTCCATTGCGCCATCAGATGGAGGGGATTCAAAGTACTGTTGAATCATCCATGTAGCAGAAGTGCCTAAGACCTACCTACCAAAAGTCCAATTGGTTGGAGTTGTGTTTGTTTGTTTGTTTCTATATAGCATAACGATTGCCTAAAAAACATATGTTGTTAAAAATCCAGGTGAAGAAAGGAAAATCTGAAGACAATACCAATAAAAACTGCTATAGCAACATGAGATGCTGTAATTTATGGTTTTGCTTCATTTGTGTTATAACTAGATTAAAATGTTTATCCATTTATCTCTAGACCCTTACTTAAAGAGCCGAGGTGGTGCAGTGGTTAGAGTGCAGCTAGCACTACTGACTGCTAGCTGCAGTTCGGCAGTTCAAATCTCACTGGCTCAAGGTTGACTCAGCCTTTCATCCTTCCGAGGTGGGTAAAATGAGGACCCAGATTATTGGAGGCAATATGCTGACTCTGTAAACTGCTTAGAGAGTGCTGTAAAAGCACTATGAAGTGGTATATAAGTCTAAGTGCTATTGCTACTTGTATAGAGTTTATATGAATATGCCCTAAATTCTGTAGAAGGTAATGAATGCCAAGTTTAACCATCAGAGTGCTTTGTCATTCAGTATTCATATTTAGCCTTTTAAAAGCACATCCCTACATTCAGAACATTTCACATGATATACATTTCATGATTATCTTAGAATTCCTTAAAATAGTCCTATAATGCATATAAATATTATGTCTTACATTGCTGATGGAAGGCAGAGAAGAGAATAAGTGGGTCTTGAAGGAAAACATTATGAATTCTCTGTTCAAACAGGCTAAGGCTGAAGCTTAATATACCTTATGCAGCATAGTTTCTGCTTAATTAGATTAGTAGTCAGTGTTAATATGCAAAAGGGACAGAAAAGTAATAGGTTAAATGTCAGCAAAATGAGATCTTCAGAATCAACACAGGGTACATTTGGATAATATGGAAATAACCTATAACCTGCTAGGGGTTGAAAATGACTTGATGGCAGAGAATCAATCCAATCAATATTCGGACTGTAGATCAACACTATACAATACGGTCATATATTTTAAACTGGGGGATTTTTTGTTTGTAGATGAACATCAAATCCATTTCATACATAACATGTTGCGCCACATGTTTCTGCTTCGCAAAGTAGCAGCTTTTAAGGCATTTTTGTTCGTCTTCAGACTTTTTATTAGTTTATCAAAGTATGAAATGCAAAGTAAAAAAAGGAGTGGAAAACTAAGAAAAGGGGGAGGGAAGAGAAAAAAGATATAATGTAAAGGGAGAAAAGGAAAGAAAAAGGCAGCGACTTCCGACTCTCTTTAGTACAGTAGAAGATAACAGCATTACAATCACGACTTTTTTGCTTTTACACAACCGTATGTATGAGCCATTTCTATAACAATGAGCCTATCTAGTTAACAAAAACTTCTAAGAGACTTTTTGAGTCTATTTAAACCAGAGACCAACGTATCTTTATTGAAGCACACATTGGTTTATTGATCAGTGAGGGAGAAGACAAGAGGCGAGAGTTTATAGTCCCTTTTTATAGAGTTAGGCAAATTGCAATACACAATCAGCGCCACAAATAATTCCATTGAGTTCCAGCAAAATGTGTATTAGTGAGGTCCGGAGGGAGAGATAATGGGGTGCATGCAAGGAGTTTACTTAAGCTAAACAAAGGAGTTTTGGTATGGGTTTTGGTAAGAAATTACTTTCCTTTGGTGTCCTTGCTTCTCAATGCCTCATCAGCATTCCTTGTGTCTTGGTGTTTTAAGGCTGAGCTAGCAGTTTATTTTCCTTAGCAAAAGTTCATGTAAAGAGAGAGAGAGAGTAAATGCCTTTGAGGAAGGGGCAATTTACTTGCCTACCCTAATCTCATTTTCTCCTTCAATCAAGTGTTTCTTGCATCTAATTAATTTATAGTTCAGCTAGTGTTTTGTTTTCTCTGAGAGGTTATATCTAGGTTAGAGGCTTTTTCAGCATGAACCCCCCCCCCCACCAATTCTAGTTCAGACTCATTGTTCAATTGTTCCTTTATAATTCTCCAAATGAAAAAAAAAGAAAAAATAATAAATACAGGTAGTCCTCAAATTACAGCAGTTCACTTAATGACCATTCAAAGTTACAACATCACTGAAAAAAGTAACATGATCATTTTTCACACCATCACAGCATCTCCTTGGTCACGTGATTAAAACTCAGATACTTGGCATCCTTTCTTTAATGATTCTATTCCACCATTTCTTTGATATTAGTGTAACTCTTGTCCCACAGCGAGTTGGCTGTGGCAAGTTGGCTGTAGTGAGATGACCACTGTGAATTGGCCACACAAATTGTCATAGATCTCCCAAAGGTGGTTTTTTCCCCCAAAAAGGCAACTGGACTTTCTTGGCTTTTCTATGAAAATGTTTCACTTCTCATCCAAGAAGCTACTTCAGTTCAGTCCACACCTTTGGAATATGGAACCAAAAATGCAAAGTTAAATTTGTGTGTGTGTGTGTGTGTGTGTGCGCGCGCGCGTGCATATTTGTTCTTTAAAGCCTTAAATCAGGGGTGAAATCCAGCAGGTTCTGACAGGTTCTGGAGAACCAGTAGCAGAAATTTTGAGTAGTTCGGAGAAGCGGCAAATAACACCTATGGCTGGTCCCAGAGTGGGGTGGGAATGGAGAATTTTCAATATCCTTCCCCCAGGAGTGGGGAGGGAATGGGGATTTTCAGTATCCTTCCCCTGCCACACCCACACCACGTCCACCAAGCAATGCCCACAGAACCGGTAGTAAAAACATTTGAATTTCACCACTGCCTTAAATATTGAGAGATGGTAGAGAATATTACCCATCCCAGAAAACAAGGTACGACTGACAAATTTCACTGCATTACCACATCCACAGAAGCAACTGAACATGTCTGAAGTGACCAATATCAACTGAATTTGTTCTGTTTGGCTACATCTACATTCAGTTTAAGAAACAACAAAACAAAACAGGGAAAGGGCAAGATTAATAGCAACATATCCTTTTTATTTAGTGAGCTAATGTGTTCATCTGACTTTCAGAAGATAGATCGTATTAAACCTCAGTAAAAAGGCGAGGGATCGTCTTAGCATGGTTTCACAGAATAGCCCGATGCAGAACATTTTAGAGAAACCAACTTGCACATCAAAACAAAATTTATAACAGTAGAGTTTCACATCTTTTCTTATTTCTTCATAAAAAAAAGAGCCATTTCTAATGCTTTTAGGCTCTCTATTTGTGGCTCCCTGAATTCAAACCAGCATGAATCACAAAAAGCCAATTACTGCAAACTGTTGCCATGCCGGCAATGGCATTCACATTTCTTTAATATTTCCTTGAACCTTATTTCTCCCGTGAGTGAGAATAGCTACTGCTTCTTGTTCAAACTTGGTAGCCATGATAGGAGTAGCTGTCAGACAGCCATAGTTCCCCTTGCTAATTTCAAGGTCTATTGAACAGTACTGCTGTGGCAGATCTATCCTTCAGCATTTAGCAATGGACTCAGCAGGGCGGGTGGAAGGGGGAAACCACCTAAGGAAATATATAGATAATACTGATGTAGGGGGAGGGGGGAATGTTTTTATGGAAGCATCTATTGTTACTCACTTCATTACAATAAGCAAAACAAGTGTCAGCAATGAAATCTGAGACTTTGAAACTCAATCAGCTGCCAGCACTCGTTAATATAAAGTAGTCAATTTGAAAGGCTCAACACTATTACACATTTGTAAAGGCTCCAGTAAAGGGGAATTGTACCATTTATCACCATTATGCATGCTTCTAATTTCTTGACCTGTTTGAATAATGCTATTTGGGAAGGTCCTTAAAGATAAGTAGCAGACTAAAGAAGAAGAAGATGACTCTATTTAGAATTTCTTTTGCAGAGCGTACTCTCCTTTTAGGAACCAAATACTGAAAAAAAATGTAATATACATTATCTGTGATTTGTTACTGTAGAAGCATCATTTAAATAATGATTTTCCATATCATAGCAATAGTTTTATTAAGTCAGAGGGTTCAGGGTCATAAAATTGTATGCAAATGGTAAAGTTCTCAAGAACTGTTTAATAGGCAAGACAGGAAGTAAAACAGAAAGGGGGAAAAACAGAAAAATGTTTAAGCTCTGAATTTAATTATAGTTATGAGGTAATGTAAGTCTACATACGGCTATTAAGATTAGTTTCTATGAAATGCTATGGTTTGGGAAGATGCTCACAAGGCTTGCTTAATTATGAGCAAAAGTAGTGGACATTCAGTGTTGAAGCCCAGTATTTGCAGCCATAACTCAAACCAAGTTCCTACAAATCTCTCAATCCATTGTTCTTAGATTGGGAGAGAAGAAATCTGTTGCATCTCTTCTATTTGCCAAATCACTATGAATCCTCAAAGCGGTGGTGAAATTCAATTTTTTTTTACTTCCCGTTCTCTAGGTGTGGCTTGGTGGGCATGGCTGGGGATGGATACTGCAAAATCACCATTCCCTCCCCACTCCTGAGGGAAGGATATTGCAAAATATCCATTCCCACCCCACTCTGGGGCCAGTCAGAGGTGGTATTTGCCAGCTCTCTGAACTACTCAAAATTTCCACTGAGGGTTCTCCAGAACCTGTCAGAACCTGCTGGATTTCACCCCTGCCTCAGAGACCTACCAGTACATCCTGATCTATCACATGTTCATGCCTGAACTATCTGTCTACAGTCTTCCCAAACACCCCTGCAAAGTGAGCAGCCATGATTTCAACAACAAATTTTATTTCTGGATTGTCAAGAATATTGTTAACACCATTGACTTTCAGAAAGACACCGAATACTTTT
The DNA here is from genome assembly GCA_012654045.1 of Ptyas mucosa. NCBI lineage: Eukaryota > Metazoa > Chordata > Lepidosauria > Squamata > Colubridae > Ptyas > Ptyas mucosa. The sequence continues at coordinate 9,804,612 of WNWU01000030.1, read as the reverse complement.
CCTTTGGTGGGGATTTACCACTTAAATTGTGTGGCATTGGAGCAACAACTTTTGGTTATGCTTTGATATTTTTGTGCTGGTAATGGTGGTAGTAAACCTATTCTTTGTTGGGAGACTACCTGTAGTTATGAAGGGATGAATCGGGATGAAATCCAGCAGGTTTTGATGGGTTCTGGAGAACTGGTAGTGGAAATTTTGAGCAGTTTGGAGAACCGGCAAATACCACCTCTGGTTGGCCCCAGAGTGAGGTGGGAATGGAGATTTTGCAATGTCCTTCCCCCAGGAGTGGGGATTTTGCAGTGTCCTTCCCATGCCGCACCTACCAAGCCACACCATGCCCACAAGCCACGGCCACAGAACCAGTATTAAAAAAAAAAATGGATTTCATCACTGGGATGAATGTTTTAATGTTTCCGTGTGAAGTACCACTCGGAGTCATTTTTAAAAAGTAGCATAAAAGTTATGTAAAATACATACATCTTGTAAGAATACAGATATTTCTATTTTTGAAAAGATTATATTAATTGAAACACTCTACAGTTAATTTCTTTCAAAACTGATTGGATGCTGCTATCGAGTTCTATTCCTTTCACCATGATGACTGGTAAAACTAAACTAAATTCCAAGATAAAGTCCATTGTTTGCTTGAAATATGTGTTAAAATATGGTCACCTAAACTAAATTAATTTAAATCTCCAAAATAAAGAGATTGCAAACAAGATTCGAGGAAAAAAATCATAAGCTACTTTCAACTCATGGAGTTTTGAGTTACATTATGCAGAGAATATAATTAACTGTGCTGGGTTACATCATAAATAGTAAGTTAAGAGATTAAGAACCATCTGTCATCGTAAGCAGACATAGTACAACAACTTGTAGTAAGATAAATAAAACCCTAGCAGACATTGAGTTACAAGGTAAGAATCTGGGAGGAAAAATCCATCCAGTCATATCACTATAATCGAAACCACAAAATAGATGTTAGAGAGAGAATTTGAAAAGATGAAAACAGCGTGAACAGCTGAGCTTGAGATGAGGCTTATTTATAAGTGACAAGGTATCTATGGGATAACACAATTTCAAGACTTACAAAGAGGAACAACATGAAAGAAGAAATCTCTCTTAGTGTATTATAACAGAAGGATTGGCACATACTGTTAGCTATATAAAATTAAGAATTCAGATTCGTAGAACAAAATATTACACAATTCTTCTGCTCCACCCTAGAACTGCCAACCTTCTTCATGAATATTTGCTTCAATAAGTACTGGGTGACAAGTGCTTCCTCTTTCTCCTGCAGATACTTCTTGATGAAATCAAAATCAAAAGATATTTTGATGATATATGGAAAACAACAAGGCAAATGTTTAATTGAACACTTCTCATTTCTACAAGAAGAAGGAATTAATTGTATTAACTAATAATAATTGTTTTTTTAAAAAATAAACTATTTCTTCATTATTTGCCTAAAGATCAAGTTTGCAATATATGGACAAAGAGTTTTAAAGAAATAATTTGTCTGCCTCAGAATATTTCCATGCTGAATTGTCCCATCTATTCGTGATATGAAGATGGACTTCCTTCAATCAAATATCGAGGATTGCTGGATATAAAAAAACATATTTTGCAAGCACATAGCTAAGTATTGGTGTAAATTAACTGGGGAAGTAAAAATTCAACATGGAAGCATTATTGACACCTGACATCAAAGGCAAACAATAGTGTGATGCCCTATGGAATTTATACTAAACTGTTAATCTTGAGAATGTGTATAAAGAATCTGTGACATTAGTTCTGCCATTTGTAGATGTGACATTAATACCACCTGATCGATGTGCATTCTACCTGTTTGATGAAAATCAGAGACATGAGAGAAAGATAGGTATTATGAATCATAATTTATACTTTGGACAGTGGGCCGTGGCACTGTGTTCTGTCCCCGTCTCACACACGCACCCAAACAGCCAGCCGGGGGATAAATAAACCTTGCAAACACCCAATACCAGTGATAAGAGGCTTGGCAGCAGCCCAGTAGCTGCTTGCCAAGAACTTTTTACTCCAAGAAGGAGGGGTTGTTCCTCCACCAGATAATACAGACAAAATACACACAGTCAAATAGTCCAGTTCGTAATTAAGTCCACAGCAGATAAGCGTTGTTTCCAAAGGTGCAAAGTGACTCGCCAGAAGTTAAGCTTTGTCCGTCACAGAGTCTGAATGGCCACCACACTCCATTTTATACCCTGTGGGGTGTGGTCCAGTGACTCAGCTTAATCTCTGGCATGTCTCCTTTTCTGCTGCGTGCGCTTATCTCTCCGATGCTAGCGTGGATCCAGCCAAGACGTATCCCCCTCACTGTCCGACTGCAACTGCTCGGGGATACCTGGCTCCTGGCCAATCTCTTATCCTTCGGGAGACACCTGAGGCATTGCCAGGGGGGAGAGTCCTGGAGAGGGAGGCCTGGCCAACTCCTCTCCTTTATGTTCGAAGCCTTCTTCCTCCTATAAGACGGGCTTGGAGGTCAGAGCCACAACACACTGCTTGAAGTTAGTGAAGATGTGCCGCAGGTTCACATAGCCATAACCTCATTTGTCTCCAATCTTCCCTTCTGGCAGGAAAGTTGTTGAGAAGGTGAGAGGCTACAGTTGCAGAAATACAGGATGAATTTGATTATCTGGACCTTCTTCAATCATGATTCATTGAAGTTATTATACAGAAGCTAGGTTGGCTGTCCTTGTAGAGATCAATAGCAGAACTGACGCAAGGGAAGTATTTCTCAGCTTCCTTTAATACTGTAAGTCATGATATCCTGGACCACCTATAAAATCTGATAGTGGGAGAGGCAGTGTGTTACCATAGTTTTCTGCGTCCTGAGTATGCAGTTCAAGTCAGTTGTGCAAAGAAAGAAGTCCAGACCCCAGGCTCTTTGATTTAAGATGCCACAAAATTTGGCTATCGTATTCTTTGATATCTACTTGATGTCACTGGGAGCATGTAATTCATTGACATGATGTAAAGTTTCAACAATATGCTGGTGATAGTAGTATATTTCCATACAATGCTGAACATGAGCTGCAGTCAAAATTCCATCTTGGCATCTGGAAGCTCTTAAGATGTGTTTGGGGTCAAACATGCTAAAACTTAATGCCAGCAAGATGAAGTAGATGTGAATTTGGAAGCCTTGTGATTGTAGAGGAAGGCCTTATTTAGTTAAATGTCTATGGAGATTCTCAGTCATCAGGTCATGGTTGTCTCAAAGATCCTTTTTTTTCAAGAGGCAAGTGGACTTTCTGATTTTTCTTTGAAGACATTTCGCTCATCATCCAAAAAGCTTCTTGGATGAGAAGCCAAACATCTTCAAAGAAAAACCAGAAAGTTCAGTTGCCTCTTGAAAAAAGCACTTTTGGCACCTTCTTTAGTTCTGAAAGAATTGTGCATATTGTTTTAAAAGCAGTAACCTATTTTTTACGCTCTGCGTATGCATAGAAGGGTTTGCGTATGTGCACAGGGTCCAAGCACGCACATGACGTGTGCACGCTTCTGAACAGGTAGAGAAGGTAAGTAGATTTCACCCCTACCTTCATGGCTTAGGAACCAGGAACTGGAACATGATTTAGGAACTAGAGTAGGCAACTAGATTATCTATTCTATGTGGAATCTGCCCATCCGATGATATTAAGGAGGAGTGTCATGGTATGGTCCCTTCCCCGGAGAATGTTGATCTGCAGGGAAGTGGAAGTGAACTTTTTTGATTAGGGTTCCCCACCTCTGGGACAGCTTAACCCTAGAAATAATGATAACCCTATCCCTTTCATTTTCCAAAAAGTCAGTTAAGATCTGGCTTCTCTTCTGTGCCTTTAGAAAGGGAAGAGAGGTATGATTATTTGTTCCTGAGATGAAGCATGTTTTAATGAGTATTACAATCTCAGATGTCTTATGAGGATCATACTGTCATTTTTTAATTAGATTATGTGTTGCTATATAATTTATGTTTTAATCCTAATTACTGGAAAGAACAATTTTAAGCTGTGCAGAATCTGATCAATCGGAGCTTCACAGACACCTAAGAGTGTGTGTCTAAGAGGGAGAGACAGTAAATATTAGCTATTTTTATCCCCACATTACGTAGACATAATAACATGCTCATTCAACATGGATTTGTGATGATCAAATACAGTTTTTGGTTATTGAGGTTTAACTAATGAAATTCTTGCTTCAATTTTCAGAAGTTCTTAACTCTTTTTTATAGTCTGTGGATATTATCCAAACAATGGATCGTTAAGAAATGCCATAAAGAAAATAAGAAATATCATTTGAGAAAATTAAGAAAATGACAGTTGTTATGTAGTGTCTCCCTTTTGAAACAGCTTGCTCCAAAATTAAAATGGTTCTGACTATTTCTGGCCTTGAAAACCTGGTTTGTTTGTTTTTTCCAGCGCTCTATGCACTGAAAGTACTTCCCCTAAAAAAGTGGGGAATGTTAGTATAATTGTAATTTTGATCTTGGTTGTACTGAATAGTATTGTGCATTATGATGTCTGTATATGTTACATTTCTTATTTTATTTTGTGTTTTTAATTCTATGCCACCCACCTAGGGTCACAATTTATGAGTTAGGTGGCCACATACATAACGTCAATCAATTAATGAATTACTCCGAATTTTAATTAAACTTCCTTCAGTTTCATATGATTTTAAATTTAATAAGTCATTAAATTTAAAAATTATGCAACTTTTTTAAATTCTACCGTCTACTTACCTGAGTACCCTTGATGTAAGAAATGTCTATGAAGATTCTCAGTCATCCAGGACATGGTTGTCCCAAAGGTCCTTCTTCAAGAGGCAACTGGATTTTCTGTTTTTTCCTTGAAGACATTTTACTTCTCACCCAAGAAGCTTCTTCAGCTCTGACTGGATGGTGGGAAATGGAAGGATTTATACTCCTTGCAGACAACTGGTCATTTGCCTTCATTTAGTGAGTCATTAAGGCCACCTGGAGGTTTAACTGTGTCATCAGGGTCAGCTGAATAGTGCAAATGGGTGTGGAGCCTTCTGGTAACTATTGAAAGGACTGTGTTGTAGACTGGAGATAGATGATGTTGTATCCCTTCCCCTCTGTTGAGAGTGGGCTGTTCAGTTTTGACATAGATGGCCCCTTTGACACCTTTTTCAAACCAGCGGTTCTCTCTGTCCAAAATGTGGACTTTGCTGTCTTCAAAAGAGTGGCCTTTGTCTTTTAAATACTGATGGACTGCTGAATCTAGCACTGAGGGATTTGTTTTCAGATGTTGTGCCATTGGATGAGAAGCGAAATGTCTTCAAACCCCCCCCCCCAAAAAAAACCCAGAAAGTCCAGTTGCCTCTTGAAAAAGCACTTTTGGTATAAGAAATGTGGGGTTTTTTTGGTCTTTATAATGCATCTTAGCCTTCAGTTACTCTTTTTCAATATATGATATTGTATATGATAACAGATACCTATATGAAGGAGTCTTCAAGCTAATCTTGTTATAATTGATAGGAAAATAATAGCAAGAAATATTAATGTATTTAACCCAACACACCAAGGAATTGTCTTTCTTGAAATAAACTTGGGCACAACATATTAAAAAAGATATTCCATCTCTGTTTGTAATGACATTTTTAAAAGGATAATTATTATCCCTGAACATAAAATTGCATCATTTAATTTAACTTAAATCAAACTTTTAAACTGATTTGAAAGTGGAAATATTTGCCATATAGATGGTACCACTAAGGAAACAGAATCTTAGACCTTTATTGTCATTGCAATGCAAATACACTCTCGACCTCTTTGATTGCATTACAAAATTACTAAAATATTAGATATTGCTAAAACTTTTTATTAAAATAGAACTTTATGCAGCTGTTCTTTTTGTGAAAGATGTTGGGCGGCGGGGGGGGGGGATGATTCTTGGCTTCTGGTCTTCTTGGCTTCTGGTGATTTCATAGAGATACCCATGAAGTTTTCTTGACAGTATTTCTCAGACATAGTTTGGCCTTGCTCTGTTTCCTAAGCCTGAGAAAAAGTCTCTGGACCAAGGTTACCCAGCTGGTTTTGACCCTAAGGCAGAGTAGAACTCATGTTCTTTGTTTTTTTAGCATAGTGCCTTTATAGCATTCAGATACTTGGTGAATATTAGCTATAATTAACATTTTCAAGTTTTTAGATTCTGTAAGTATTTGTTCATTTCCTTCGCTTTGTACTTTCTTTTGTACTGACAGCAGCAAACTCAATCCACAGGAAACAAAGTCCAGTAATCTACATGTTTATAGAGCATCTAAATGATCAAGAACATTTGGAGCCTGGAAAAAATTATATATGCTAATGCAACAATCAGCCTTGAATTGTTACAATCAGTCGCCATTTGTGAGACTCAAATCAGCAGCATCCATCTTTCAAGATTAAATATACATTTAAAGTAATCATCTCTCTGTAACTGATGTATAGGCAAATGCAAATTACTTGGTTAAACCTCAGACAGACCTAAGTCTAAATACTTGTGAAGCATTTCAGATTCCTAGATCATCAAGTTAAGTCTTTGTATTTTATTACATGGAAGTCAGATAGACAAAAGTGACTTAATCTCTATTAACTCATTCTAATCGTTGCATTAAGGCAGGAAAAAACTGAATGATATCCTAAACTTACTTTTCTGGAATTCCTTTGGTTTTAGTCTAGAAGTACTGTACCAGGGTTGCCCCTGGTTCGGACCGGTTCTATAGAACCAGTAGAAAAACTGGTGGGAGGCTCCTCCCACTGACCGTGACGTCATCAGAAGCAATCTGCGCATCGCAAGGCACGTGCACAAGCGAAGCGAGCGCGAGTGCACGATCCCATTGCGAACCAGTAGTAAAGGTAAGTAGAACCCACCCTCGTACTGTACATTATAGATCATTACAGCCAGATAATATATCTGAATTGATTATGTGCAATCCCAGTTAGAAGACTTCATGAGCATACACAAACACAGAGTGGTGGGGGGTGCAAAATGGGTTAATGGAAACTGAATTAAGTTGATATATGGAGAGCGATTTGCTGGAATTCATGTATTGCAGTACACTTCCATTTAATTATATATTCTAAGTGCAGAATTTCCCCCCAAGAAATAATATTATGAAGACCTTAATGCAAAAAACTAATTTGTACAATTGGAAGAACTTTTTCCATCCTTGTTTACATAACCATTGATCCACCTAACCTTTTATTTTTTGAGCTGTGATCCACTGGGATTCTACTACATTTATCGCAGCTTTGTTTTCACTAGCCAATATACAATGTCCTTTCTTTAAAACAAAAAACAAGATCAAGAAAAACCTTACAGGGTGTGGAAATAACCACTGGAAAGGAAGAAATAAAAGAAAAAAGAAATAAAAGCAGAGAGCCCAACCACAAATTCTTGACCTACCCTCAGCTATTTGTCATAATTTGAACATGTTGTACTTCATGGACTGCGAATACATAAAACTTGAAGTTCAAAAACCAGTCCTCTATCTACTTAATTGGTAGCCTTGGGCAACTCATTCTGTTTCAAGCCATCAATGTTCAGCTTCATTCATGATAGAAACCAGAGAACATCTTTCCGTGCCTCTTTTTCCTTGTTTTCTTTAAAGTACTTTCCTCTGTGACAGTAATGGCACTACATTTACTCCTTTCTGGGGTCATATATCCCACAGCTTTATCTGAAGGCTGTGGAAAAAGTTTGTGCATTTTTTTCATGTCCAAGAATAGGGTTTGAGATCTGGGTAGCACTTTCTAAGCCTGTGATGGCTAACCTTTTTTTCCTCATGTGCCAAAAACATGCCCACACCTATAATGCAATGCCCCTCCCACATGCCCCGCCCCCTGCACATGCGTGCGCGAGCCCCGCACATGTGTGCGTGCCCCCCCATTTTGGCCTCACATCCCAAAACAGTGCTGGGGTGGGAAGCCTCACCTCCCAAAATAGCTGGAGAAGAAAAAAAGCCTCACCTCCCAAAACATCTGGAAGGGGAGGAAAAGCCTCATCTCCCAAAACAACACTAGAAGGTGAATCTTTGGAGATCTGGGAAGGCACGGGCAGCAGAAAGTGAGGAGAAAAGTAGCCCCCCCCCCATGCATGCTTGTCTCCCGCTTGCAGGGCAGAGACCTGAAAATCAGCTGGCTGGCGGGAAGCGCTGGAGCATGCAGAGTGGGGCTGAGCTGGGCGACGGCTCGCATGCCTGTAGAGAGGGCTCCGCATGCCAACTGTGGCACACGTGCCATAGGTTCGCCATCACAGTTCTAAGCTATTCTAGTTAAAAGAGGAATCAGCATACAATATTACTTTAAGAGCCTTGGTGGCGCAGCAGATTAAGGTACTGTTAAGTAACACCACCTGCCTGCAATTACTGCAAGTTCAAATCTCACCAGGTTCAAGGTTGACTCAGCCTTCCATCCTTTCGAGGTAGGTAAAATGAGGATCCGGATTGTGGGGGCAATAAGCTGACTTTGTATAAAAAAGAACACCACTTTGGGGGGGGGGGGCAAAAAAAGCTCTACTAAGCAGGTATATACAAAAGTATGAAGGCTATTGCTTAACGCATTGTAAGCCGCCCTGAGTCTCCGGAGAAGGGCGGCATATAAATCGAACCAATAAATAAATAAATAAATAAATTGTGTTGCAAGAATATAGTTTGTCAGTTGGTCTACGACCAATACAAGGCAAAACAAAAATATGACTGATTTTGTCATGTTCCAATAAAGGCCATTGCCTGATAAAGTTCTTTAAAGTCTTCAAAAGAGCTGTTTTATGATGCGTGGGAGCATGGATTTAGTACCTTCTGTTAAATCATTCAGAAAACCAAAGCTCTGCAAAACATACATGCTCTGTGGATGCTTCTTCTGATGTGGCTTTACATATATATGCATGTGCAGACAGGCAGGACCAGCTTACAAGGTAACTGGATAAGCTTTGCAAAAGACATGGCAGCTTTAATTTCCTAAAGAGAGGTTCCTACATACTGTGAAACTCACTTTCAAAGTATTTGCACAGCTTTATTACAAGCACAAGAGTACAGGTAGTCCTTGACTTAAGACCACAACTGGTGTCACAATTTCCACTGCTAAACAAAAAGAGGCTGTTAAATGAGTCACATACGATTTTACAAACTTTTTTTTTTTTGCCATAGTTGTTCAGATCACATGGTCATTAAACAAATCTGGCTTCCTTCATTGTCTTTGCTTGTTAGAACCAGACAGGAAGGTTGCAAATGGCAATCATATGACCCCAGGAAACTGCAATCATCTGTGATGACTGCATGGCATAAAGGCAGCAAAGGCAGCTGACAGTTCAAACCACCCCTTTATTGCTCCAAATTTCCCCAAATGCTCCCATGTTGCTGGCAAATCCCAGAGCAAAGTGATCACACACACACACACACACACACACACACACACACCCCTCCAGCAGCCTCTGGCTGCAAGTGGTCCAGCACAATGTTGTGAGCACAATGGCTGAAAAGCAAGAAATCCAACAGAGCAAGTCAAGGAGTCCAGGAAGCAAAGGAGCAAGGCAATTAATCCAAAAAGCTAGAAAGAATGCCAAGAATCCAGGAAAGTTCAAACTTCAGCACTCAACCCTCCATGAATTCAGTACTTATTCCGGACAAATGCCCCTCCCCACAGCATCTTCTTAAGTCTCAATCCCCAGGTGTGCCTTGTGAAGAGGAGTGGGGCGCTCTTCTCCTGAGTAGTTGGGTCAGTCTGCGCTGTTCTCGACTTCTCTCCACTCTCCATGCTCGAGAATCAGGAGGGAGTGGTCCTTGCTCATCGCCTGAGCTCTGCCTCTCATGTTCACCGCTTAGCCTCTCTTGGTCATCCTTCCCCCCTTCTTCCCTGCCTACAAACCATCCCAATCTTGAAAGGACCTGGCCTGACTGGACCTGCTCCTCCCCATTTTCCTCCAAAACCAACGAAGCCACCCTTTCGATCTCCATTGGCTCCAGTTCCAGTTAGTCTTCCTCTGCAGATTCAGGGTCCGACATTATCATAAATACATGCTGGTTGCCAAGAGCCTGAATTTTGAGTGACTTTGATGCTGCCAAAGTTATAAGTGTAAGGACTTCTCAAAAGTCATTTTTTTCAGTGCCCTTGTAACAAAAGGTCACAATGAGTGGTTGCAAATCGAGAACTACCTTTGGCCAACAAATAGACTCAGTGCCATAGACTTTCTGACAGGAGGACTTAATTCATTTCCCATATAAATCCAATGCTGTGATATTTGGCAGCTCAAGGTAACAACACGAACAGGAAAGAAACAAATAATAATGTATGAGTGTCTTGGCTTCCGGTTCCGGTCCCGCGGGCGACGGACACTGATCGGGCTAGCTCTGGCCCCAGTGTCTGATCCCCCCCATCTGGAGGCCCTTTGGGCCAAACGCCCCAATTTTTGGGGCGTTTGCCGTTTGAGGGCGGCTCGCCAGGGGTCCCCTGCCTCACATCCAGGGGCCGGGAGGCCGATGCTGGCACGCCCGAGGCTCCAGAGGGGGTGGGAGGCGATCGGCAGCCTTTTCTGAGGCCGCGGAGGCACCACAGCGCCTAAGGGGACCGGCGTTTATCCATAAGGCACAGCGGACCGAGCTGATCGACTGGAGAGTTGAGCAGGCATCCTGGAGGTGAGAGGGGGGGGGTTGGAGTTCCCCCCCTTGTAGCTGGAAAGGTGCCGTGGCTGACAAGTAGGGGGAAAGAAATGGAAGGAAACCCCTTACTTTGTTGACTTTTCTTCTGAGGATGGCTGTATCAGAATTTGTTGGAGAGGTCTGGTGGCCTCTCTTCCCGGTGGTGAGCTATGGCGGCGGTCTGACTTCCTGCTTCTTTATTTATGATTGAAGACAACATTCTCCTCTAAGGCTTCCTGTTTGACCTACTCTATACTCCGGACTCGTTGCTCCTGTGAGCGCCCACTGATGGATATTTGAAAAATTACATTGACTGTCAATCCCTCTTTCTTTCCTGGAGGTTTGCCTTTTGGGATTTTTCATCTTCTATTACTGCAAGATGGCTAAGGGTCATAAATCAACAGCAGCTGACATGGAAAAATTTTTGGAAAGACTGGCGAAATTGGATCAGAAGTTGGACAAGTTGGATGATTTGCAAAAAGGATTATCTGAAATTAAATCTGAAATGACACTTATGAAAAAAGATTTAAATGATGTTCAACAGATGGCAGAGCAAAATAAGAAGAAGATGGGGGGTCTGGAGGGGGAGGTATGGGCACTCCAGAGGGTGGAAGAAGGGAGAGGAAATGCAATGTTAACTTTACAATTGGATAAGATGTCTTATTTTCTCAGGTTTCAAAACGTGGAACAACTTGACCAAGAAAATTTGAGAGAAGTGATGGTTAAAATGTTGGGTGAATTTTTAGAAAGAGATTTGGAGTCCATTGGAAGGGATGTGGATTTGGTGTATAGAGTAAACTCACAATTTGCAATTTTACATAGTTTACCAAGAGAGGTTCATATTAAATTTGTAAGAAGGGAACTGAGAGATGAGATATTGAGAAAACAAAGACTGGGGGCACTGGTGTACAGGGGCAAGGAGATCACCATCCTAAAGCAGATTCCCAGACAGGTACGAGAATTAAGGAGAAAATATTATTTTTTATCAAACAAGCTGTACCTTAAGGGAGTAGGTTTTAGGTGGTTGATTCCGGAGGGCCTGATGATTTTTTGGGAGGACAGTAAGAAGAAAATTAATAACGTAGTGGAAGCTAAGGCTTTTTTTGACCAACATAAATCCTTCCTAGATGGAGAAGATCCAGGAGCCGAAGAGGGGGAAGTATCAGATGATCAAGGAGCGGGGGCGGACGGAGCTGTGGCGGCCCTGGAGGAGGGCGGAGGCCAGACCATGGTTTTAAGAGCTAGAATCAGGAAATGAAGAAAGGAGGGGAATCCATTATTTAATGTTTTTTATTTGACATCTTTTTTTTCTCTCTCTTTTTATTGTACTTTGTATAACACTTTGGCTATTTGCTTTTTTTTGTTTATATAACTTTTATATAACCTGGTTGTTTGTTTTGATTTAACATAATAATGTCTGTTGTGTGAGAACTTAAAAAAAAGAGAATAATAATTGAAATATCTTTTTATAAAGATATTGAAAATTCAACATATTGTAAACTATAATATTGTATATTTTTAACCAATAAAAACTTTTTACAAAAAAAAAATAATAATAATGTATGAGTATCTTCTTATTTTCACCTGGTAATCAATAAGTATAATGACCACAATATCCTTTATTAAAGGAGAGCATTGATTGGGAGCATACCAGTTTAATGCAGCAATTTATAGACGCAATTCTAATGCATAATACATAATAAGATGAAATTATTCAAACTAGCAAAATCCTTATTTTCTCTAACGTTCTGAATGATCACGATCTGGGGTTTTTTTTTTTGTTTTTTTTAGTAATTCCTTTTATGTGCAACCTATAAAATGATGAAAGAGAAAAGAAATGAACAAGAATTAGAAACAATAGCTTTTTACTGGTAATCCTATAAAATTCAAAAGTCTCTTTTGTTCCTTTGCCAGAGCCAAATGTAGTTCAAGTATCATGTATGGTGGCTTTAATATCCTTTTATTCATTCCCTTTCGTATTAAACCAAGTTCCAGTCTAGAAATTATCGGAGCCTTTGTAGATGAGAAGAAGACTGCACAACTTCCCTCTGCCAGAGAGATGACATAATGCATGAACTGAAGATTCCATTTAAGGATCTAATCTTGCAAGCGCAATCTTGTATGCTTGCAGTCTCTCAACCAGGGGATTTTATTTATTTATTTATTTTATAAAATTTATTTGACGCCCATCTTGTCTCCAATGAATCTGGGAAGCTTACAACATAAAAACATGGAAAAACATCCATTGTAAAAAAACCACAAAAAACCACAGCAGATCAAAACCTTAACAGATGTTTTTTAAAAACCACCCAGCAAGAGATCTGCACAATCATATGTTCTTATGCAGTAGCTAGCATATATGGAATTTCACCGGGGTGATCCTGAAGATGGTACTGCTAGAAGAAAGTCCCTGATGCTCTTCCAAGCCTGATTGTTTTCTTGCAGACATTGCATTGCCACAATTAGATAACATCATGCACTGACAATATTACCTACTTGGATAATTAAAGATCTTCAAGAAAACAACCACCCAATGGTGGGTTTCAAATTTTTTTACTACTGGTTCTGTGGGTGTGGCTTGGTGGGCATGGCATGGCTTGATGGGCTTGGTGGGCGTGGCAGGGGAAGGATACTGTAAAATCTCCATTCCCTCACCAATCCAGGGGGAGGTTACTACAAAATCCCCACTTCCTCCCAATCAGCTGGGACTTTGGAGGCAGAGAATTGATGGGGGGCAGGGCCAGTCAGAATTTTTATTACTGGTTCTCCGAACTATTCAAAATTTCCACTACCAGTTCTCCAGAACTGGTCAGAACCTGCTGAAACCCACCTCTGAACCAACCTCAGAGAGCACCAGGGACCCACTGAGGATTGTGCCCTGTTTTTCTTTGTTTGTAAAGGCCTGGGCAACTGTTTGAAGAAACAGGAGACTCCAAGAAGACGTAACTACCCTGTTTCCCCAAAAATAAGACATCCCCTAATAATAAGCCCAATTGGGCTTCTGAGCGCATGCACTAAAATAAGCCCTCCCTGAAAATAAGCCCTCCCCGAAAATACTTAAATGCATGTGCATTTCCTATGGTTTCCTTCATGTGCCCCAAAATATAAGACCTTCCCAAAAATAAGACCAAGCGCTTATTTCGAGGTTCAAAAAAATGTAAGACAGGGTCTTATTTTTGGGGAAACACAGTAATATCTCTTCTCAACTAGGTTGTATAACCAGTTGATTGCACCTACTGGTAATACAAAATTTGACTTAAATCTAATCTTCTAGTTGAGCATTACCATCAGAGGTGGGTTTCACATAATTTTACCACTGGTTCGTCGCACACAGAAAGTGTGAGCACGCGCATGCACTTTGCTCTTGCTCTTGGCTTGCAAGCATGCACGCAGCTTAGAAAATGTGGCTAAATAGGACAGCATAGTGGCAGGGCGGGTGAGTGGCCGAGGTGGCCCCACCCACAGGTCTCCACTACCGGTTCATCCGAACTGGTCTGAATTGGCTGAATATCACCACTGAATACCATATGAACATTTCTCTGGACATGAATTTATTTTAAATATTAAGGCTACAACCTTAATAACTTCTCCTTTGTAGGAAATCTGTTGCTGGCAGGCACTGGAAAAGTTGGGATCTTCTAAGGTTCTGGCCTCCAAAGGTTTGATGGAATGCTAATATTTCTCCATCCAGCTTTTGTCTTATACACCCACAGTTCAGTGGAGCATGAAGCAACTGTTGATAAAAGTTGGATTTGGTTTAGTAGAAGGTCTGTGGGAAGAGGCTGACCTCTGCTGCTGATGCAATGATATGGACAATTATTTCCTGGAAATCCAAGCCAACTTTAGATATCTCCAACTGCGATGTTAATCACAATTGCATTTTATGGCTATAAAAGCTGCTGTTTCTCAGAAGAGTCTCTGCTGTTTACAATAGGATTATAATTGCAGTGTAGTTGATGTGCACTATTTTGCATATCCTACAGGCTGATTTTTTTTTGCCTGTTTGTTTTTTTTTTTGTAAGCTGCTTCTTCAGATTTACTCCAATCTACAAGGACAATATTGGGTTCAAGTTTGCTTATTTTGATAATAAAAGGAAAATAATAAGTGAAATAAAAACGAAGGAAAACAGATAGAGAGACAAACTAACTGCCTTCTTCAGCTCTCATTACTTAACCTATCTTCTGTGGACTTCTTGATTAGGGCATTTTTCCTTTCACACATACAGATATGGAGATACACTGAAACTGCTGATAGTAGCTTGTCCCTCATTACTATATCACACGGTTAAGTGCTACACTCATCTCACAGGAATGCTAGGATTATGCCTTCATCTAGAAGGCTCTCTTAACTAAGATGTCTTCAATGTCCATCTGAACAGTGGCTAATCGGTGCGGTTCTGAAGTGATTCAAAGCTATTTTAACCATGCCATCTCCTTCCATTCTACCATTTTATTATATTCCCCCAAATCAACCCCTTCCAAAAATTCTGGTGTTTGGTAAGCTTAAAGTTCCATGCATGATAATGTTCACACAATTTCTTCCTCTTCCTTAGAGTCTTTCTTTTTTTCTCCTCCCGCTGTCCCCTAGATCTGTGCTTCTGTAACACCTGAGACTTCCCTGAATTGATTAAGATTTTCTCCTGTGTGAGATAGTACATAAATACATAGTACATCATAGTACTAGCATGATGTTACCTAGATGGATAATGAAACATCTGCAAAAAAAACAAGCAAGAGTACCAAGGATCGCTCATTTCAACCCTGAGCTACAAATATTCTCCTTTAATAGTACTGTACCTTTGGGTTAGCATTCCATGCTGAACTCTGCAGATGAATTGAATTATGCTAATTATTGTGAGCCATCTTAAATTATCAGACCAAAGATATTCTTATATAGGTACACAAAAATTTAATTAAGATCCATCTGCTGTACACAAAATATAAAAGAAGCTATGCTCTAATAAAAAAGTGCTTTATATTTATTTAACAAAAATTGTGCCTTTAAAACTGGTTCACTTGATACTATTCTTTTATCATTTATATTGGTGAAATAACAAGTACCAGTTGCATAGAATAACTCTGTGTCTGAAGGACAGTGATATGCATCTTGAAACCCTGTTGCTCTATGTATTCATATTATCAACTAATTAATCTCTGAAAATATTTTGGATTCCATCTGGAAACAAGAATAATAATTATTTTACTATCTAGCAAAGGAAATAGGGGAATTGTATCATCTATAATTGTATACATCCGAGCACACGTTTGTAATCTATCCTTATGTCCAGATGTGTTTTTTCTACATAATAGAAGCTAGAATTATTTGCACAATACATTAAATGATACAAAGATGTATCGTATATAAATATGAAAACCATGTGCCCACTGGTCCATGAAGAAATTGTAGAAGGATCCTAGTTAACTGGCTCTCTGCTTTCTGGGGTCAACTCTATTACTGGAAAGAAATAATGACAGAGCAGGCACCAGTGTTGGAAAAAGTGTCAAGATATTGAAACAGGGCTATATACAAGATATTGGAACAACTCTGTACAAAGATGTGTGTTTAGGGCTGTTGTCTTGCTACATGACCCACTGTCTCTTGAACTTTAGTTCATGTACAAATACCATTATATTTTCCCACACAGTTTGCTGGTACAATTCAGAATTCATTGTTCTATCAATGATCGCAAGCCATCCTGTCCAGAGGCAACAAAGCGACCCAAATCATAAACTGTTTCACAGATGGGATAAGATTCTTTTTCTGGAATGCCGACTTTGCCCTTCCCCAAACTTCTGAGGACGATAGTGTTGTGCTGAATTGCCTCCATTTTTTCAGTCTATCTGTCAGCAAACTAGTGAATCTAAACTCTGGAAATAGTTTTGTAATCTTTTCCAGCCTGGTGAGCATGAACTGTTTATCAGAAGTCCTCAGAAATCTTCCATGACATGCTTCCATAGACCTGTATTGTGAAGATCAGACTTCAATAGTGAATATCCAAAATCCTGCACTTTAAAAAAACAACAACCAGGAGCTCTCACACTTACCCCTGATTATCATCCCTTTAATTCAGGGATCTCCAACCTTGGCAACTTTAAGACTTGTGGACTTCAACTCCCAGAATGGGAGTTGAAGTCCACAAGTCTTAAAGTTACCAAGGTTTGAGATCCCTGCTTTAATTGAAACTCCTGACTCCAATTTCTTCTTCAAATGAACTGATCATCTCAAAGGTTCGCATACGTTTGCCACAAACACATGGCTTTGGATTATTTCCCCCATAAATAAATGAAAAAGTATCCTGTTTTTGCCTCACTTAATTGCGTTTTCATATCTACTGTAGTTATAGGATAACTATGTCTGTGTGGAGCACAAATCACATCTTAGATTATATTTATGCTGAAATCTAAATCCAAAATGGTTCATCAACTTTTAAGCACCACCGTAAAGCATGCTAAGGTTAATGCTGTTTAGGGAGGGTTATATAGAATAAATACCTCACTTATCTTAGAAAGGAGCCTTATTACATCAGGATCATAGTTGGGCTTCCCCATCTTGGCCACATTGCTTAAGCCCAAACAACAGTCATTGTGTTCCTCATAAATTGCAAAATCTCTGTTCTCAGTGTTTTTTGGTAAATCTAACATAAAGGTAGAGATATAGTGGAATTGAAACAAGTTCCAAGAAGAGTGAGAGATTTAAGAAAAGAATACCAATTTTTGACAAAACATTTGATTAAAAAAGGAGAGAGTTTTAGATGGTTGATACCAGAAGGAATCTTGGTGAATTTACAAGAACAAAGGCACAGATTGGATACAATAGAAAAGGCAAAGCGATTTTATCGGCAATATATAGAACAACAAGAAGAAGCAAAAGCGTTTGACAACATGAATTTTAAATTATTGGGGTTTTTTTAAATTTGTATACGGCCAAATTATTTAATTTGATTTTAGTCTGTTTTAAATGCTGTATTATGTGTTATAATTCAGGGCTGTTCACCGCCCTGTGTCCTTTGGCAGTAGGGCGGTATATAAATCAAATAAACTTGAAACTCGAACTCGAACTGAATTGGCAATTTATGATAAAACAGTTGAAAATGATGGATTTTGGAGACAGATTTATAAATATGATCCAAACTATATATAGAGACCAAGCGGCAAAGATGATGGTAAATGGTGAAATGACAGAGAAAATAGATATTAGAAAAGGAACAAGATAATGATGCCCTTTATCTCCATTATTATTTATATTGACATTAGAGATTTTAAATAGAAAAGTGAGGCAGGAAAAGGAAATAAAAGGAATGAGAATTTAAAAAGAAAAATACAAACTACAAGCATTTGCGGATGATTTGGTGTTTATCATGGAAGACCCAATAGAGACAGTGCCAAAACTACTAGAACAAATAGAAGAACATGGGAAAGTAGCAGGTCTGAAAATCAATAAAGATAAGACAAAAATATTAGTTAAAAATATGAGAGAAAAGCAAAAAAAGGAGATGATGGAGAAACTGGACATCCAAATTGTGAAGAAAGTGAAATATTTGGGCATCTATCTGACATCAAGATGTGCAACGCTTAAGGAAGACTATCATAAACTGAAAAAACAAATTGAAATAGACCTGGAGAAATGGAGAAACTTGCAATTATCACTAATGGGAAGAATAGCATTAATAAAAATGAAGATATTATCAAAAATATTATTTTTATTTCAAACTATTCCAATAAAACTGAAGAAAAAATATTTTGAAGAGTTGAAGAAAATAACATGGAAATATGTGTGGTAAGGAAAGAGAGCAAGGATCAACATAAAAATGCTACAAAATGCAAGAATTAGAGGTGGGTTTGGCCTTCCAAATTGGGAATTGTATTATTAAGCGGCAGCGTTAACATGGATTAAAGAATGGATTTTAATAAGGTATACAAGACTATTGACATTGGAGGGTCATGATTTACAACTGGGTTGGCATGCCTTTTTATGGTACGGGAAACAAAGGATACGTGGATATTTCCATGTGTAAGAAGTGGTTTGTTATCAGTGTGAGAGAGAGTGAAAGAAAAACATTATTTGAATATTCCAATGTGGCTTCTTTCTACAATAGAAGCGGTGACATATTCAAATATTGTGAACATGGGGAATATTGTTAGATATAAAGACATTTTGACAGATCGGGGAGAACTGAAACAAAAACAAGAACTAGAGAGACAAGGGGTTGAGATAGATTGGTATACAAGACTGCAAATGCAATCAAGATATGAAGCAGATCATAGACAATATGGCTTTAACTTAGGGAAATCAGAACTGGATGAAATATAGACAGGAACAGATGAGAAAATGATTAAGAAATTATATAATTATTTACTGCGTTTTAGACTAGAAGATGAAGAAGTGAAAGAAACAAGGATAGCATGGGCAAAGAAATTTGGATACACCATAGAATTGGAGAAATGGCAACAACTTTGGGAAAGAAATTACAAATTAACAATGGCAACAGCCTATAAAGAAAACTTGTATAAGATGTTTTATAGATGGCATATGCCACCAGAAAGCTAAGATGTTTAAAGAGAAATCAGCTAAGTGTTGGAAATGTCACCAGTTGCCGGGATCATACTATCATATGTGGTGGTTGTGTAAAGAAGCAAAACAATATTGGGTGAAAATACAAACATGGTTAGAGGGAATGCTGCAGCAACATATAGAGTTAAAACCAGAGATATTCTTGTTGGGAATTGTACCAGAGAAATATAGTAAAGTAGATACATATTTGATTATTCATATAATAACAGTGGATAGAATTGTATTTGTACAAAACTGAAAAGCAGATAAAATCCCGTTGGAAGGAGAAATTATAAAGAAAATTTTAGAATGTGCAGAAATGAATAGATTAACATTGAGCATAAAAGATAAAGAGGAGTCGATGTATTTCAAGACATGGGATAAATTTTGTGAAATATGAATAAGGATACAGAAATAAAATAGATAGAGAATAGGTGGGAAAAAACAATTAGAAAAATAGATACCCAGATGATGTCAAGTAAAAAGAGAAAGGGGGGGGGGGGAAAAGGGAAAAAGTGAGTTATTATAAAAATGTACGCAAATGATGAAATAAAAATAAATAATAATTGAATAAGAAATAGAAATTAGAATAAAGATAATTAGAAAATCGGGGCTGCTCGAATACCACTTTAGAGTGAACTGAAAAGGGAAACAACAGGAGAGAGGGGAAGGAATAGAAAGAGAGGAAGGGAGAGGAGAGGAGAGGAGAAAGAAGAAAGGGAAAAGGAGAGGAAGAAAAGGGAGTGGAAAGGAGTAGAGGAGAAGGTTAGAAGGGGGAAGAAGAGAGGAGTGGGGGAAGAGAAGGAGAAGTAGGAAAGAGAAGGAGAGAAAGAACAAAGGAAGTAGTAGAAGAGAGAGGAAGGAAGAGAAGGGGAGGAGAAGGAGAAAGGTTGGAGTAAAGGTAAAGAGTAAAAGAGCAGTCCCAAAAAAGTAAAAAGTAAAAATGAAAGTTAAAAGAAAAGATGAATGAAAAATGATGGAAATGACTGTACATGTAAATGTATTTATGAGAAATAAAAATAAAAAATTTGGGGGGAAAAAACAAAAACAAAAACAATAGCCCAAGCAACAGTAAAAGCCCATATTTTAAAATGCCTCCCTCTTTTCTTTCTTTTTTAATACTATTACGATTATGAATTCTGAGGTGATATTATATTGTTATTGCTGCTTATGTATACCCTTTCTTTTTCATTAGTTTGATAATTATTTTTATAAATACACTATACAGCATGAGGTTCTCTGTAAGAATGGCAGTCATTATTCACGAAGAAACAATTGGATGAGTCAGAACAGAAAGATTTGCAATAACAACAAAAAATGTATTAAAAATGAAGTTTGAAGGGCTGAAAGGAAAGTGTGGCGAGAGGGAAAAAATAGATTGAAAAGTCAGAATGGAAGCAGCAGAACAGGAAATGGGAAATGGAAGGGTAAAAGGAATGGTGAATAAGTCGTATAGACTGTACCGTATTTGGAAATTAGAATGGATTAGATCACTATAAAATGAACTTTATGTTTTGTTTTGTTGTGTTGTGTTGTGTTGTGTTGTGTTGTGTTTTGTTTTGTTTTGTTTTGTTTTAATTATTATTCTTACATAATCAGACAGTTATTTAGACTGGATCTGACATTTTTGTTCATTTATCAAGTCCTTCCCAAAGATTTGGGATAGGCAGATGTTAGGACATAAGCTGTTTATTTATTTAAGAACATTTGTATGGTGCCCAACTCACTCTCTGTGAATCCGGGTGGCTTATAAAGATAAAAACCCAATACAAAAAGCTGTTCCAAGGAATCTACTTTCTGCAATTGACTGGTGGTGATTTTGTCAATGCTGATGGTGTTCAAGTGGTGCTCCAGATGTTTTGTGATTGCACCCAAAGCATCTATTACTATTATTGTTATTGTTTTATGGGACCTAGAGAAATGCAAATCCAATAGAGGGGGGGAAAAAGAATTCTATTGCACTTGAAAGTCATTAACACAGATTTTCTCCAGTTCAGCCATATATGACTATTCAGTTCCAGCTTTTACTGAGGTCACTATATACAGAAATCATGCCAGCATTACCAGTGGTGGGTTGTCCCTGGTTTGCACCAGTTCTATAGAACCGGTAGTAAAACCGGCGGGAGGCTCCGCACACCGACCCCGACGTCACCAAAATGCTTCTGTGCATACGCAGAAGCTTCTGCGCTTGTGCAGAAGAGCGTGTACGCGCATGAGCGAAGCGAGCACAAGCGTCCATGGCCCTGTTGCGAACCGGTAGTAAAGGTAAGTAGAACCCACCCCTGAACATTACTATGACATAAAACATGAGCGCTAATCATGAATAACTATATCACAGTGTTTTATAAGGTATCCTTCCAGACCTAATTTCCCTGCCGTTGGTTCTTCTTGATACTTCCTCTGTTGCTCCCCTCTGGTAGGAGGTTTCAAAGTATTTCTAGCAGGACTAACAGATTCTGTAACAGCTTTGTTCCCTATGCCATCCATCTGGTAAACTCACAAGTTTCATTTTTCTAGCCATGTACATGTATACATCTGAAATAGACTATGTTGTTTTCTCTGTGTCATATAATATATGTGGGCATATGTATAATTTTGTGTTTGTTTGTTTGTTTGTTTATTCTGTAATGGTTATGTAGTGTATACGGGAAGTGGTGACCCTTTGAGAGCTGTATGCAACGGAATTTCATTTTAATGTATGCCGATTAGTGTACAGTACATTCAAAGTAACAATAAAGTGGTTCTGTTCTGTTCTGTTCTGTTCTGTTGAATACTGGCTTGTCTGACCAAGGATTGCATCTTATGAACTGGCAGGTGCTTTCAGTGTATCAATCAGGGCAGTGATTCCCGATTCGACCCGTTTCTCCCGAGCCGGTAGCGGGGATGATATGATGTCACTGAACCGGTTCTGCCCCCCTGCCCCCCCACGCCCCCGTGCCCCCACCCCCGCCCCCCACCCATCCCCTATTCTTACCTTTTATTTGGCCCCACCCCCAATCTATTGCTGCCTCCTGAGTCCCAGCTGATGGCTAGAGGGAAAAAAATTGTTTAAACTCTTGCCGCGGGGCTTCAAAGGGCCGCCATACAGCTGAGAGAAAACAAAGGAGTAGACCAATGCCTGCAAAAATACATGAGTAGATCAGTGCCTGCAAAAATAAATGGGTAGACCAGTGCCTGCAAAAAATAAATGGGTAGATCGGTACAGCTCCGCAAGCAGTTAAAAGCCTGGTAGACCAGTACTTCTGCTAAATCCTAAATAATTGTCACATGACCATCAAGCCATGCCCACAAAATAAGCCACCCCCACAGAACCGGTAGTAAAAAAAATTAGAACCCACCCCTGAATCAGGAGAGTATTAATCTTTCACATAACAAACAAAACCTTCTGTATCTGGTTTTGTATGATACGTAGCACAGGCACAAACTAGAGAGGAAGCATCAAAACATCTTCTTGGAGCCAGCTTCCAAACAAACTGGGAGCATGTCAAATGAGAGTTGGAAAGTAGAAGCACTAGGAGGATGTATCATCTTGAATGGCACATTCTTGGATGTGCCATCCTGTACCTGTTAGTCCTGCCTCATTGACATACCATAAACTAAACCATAGTCAAATACATTGCTATGGAGTTATTTATAAAGAGATAAAGGTCTGTTAGATACAGAAGAGAAATGCTTGTGTGAAATGACAATTTTATAATAGAACACTCAAGAAAATAGTACTATCAAGGCAAATTGATTGGACAAAATACAGTTTTTTTAAAAAAAGAGAACAAAACTATTTTTATGACAATTTTTAGCAATCTGTTCTTGTTTTCAGTTCACAATTACATTCAGTAACTGGCTTAGATCAATATTTATGGTTATAAAGTTGATTTACAATTTTATTTTTGAAATGAACTGAGGAAGAATGTGTGATGGATGGTGCTCCAGTCTAATCAATTAATTATAAACAAAGATAAAGAGGCAATGTTATTAACCTGAATATGGTAACAGATTACATATCTGAACATGTGCCTCCCAATACAGCAGCAAAACTAATTCAGAATTTCATCTAGAAAGTAGAGTTTTTGATCTCACTACCTAATTATATTCAGAGACAAAGATGAAACCCTTGAAGATCAGGGATAGTTGTCTTCTCACATAGCATTTATCTTATACTAGCACAAGGCTGGGATAATAAGTAGTTTGGTGACATTTCCAGATCATTGTAGAAATGCTTTAAGTATAAAATGTTACAGATTTATATATGTACTTTGGTAGGCCATAGTTATCTAATCAGCATCCTGTTTCAATGTCCACAAGTTGGAAATTGGGACAATGTAAATGCATATTATTGCTGTGGAACCTGGAGATAGCTTATAATTAATGGTTTTATTTAATCCTCCTTTAAAGCCATTCAGATTAGTGACTATTATCCATTTCATAGAAAAGTTAATATATCATTGTATGCTGTATGAATAAGTGCTTCATTTTGTCCTGAATCTCTTAACATTTCATTTGACTAGTTTCTAGTATTAGGAGAAAAGAAAGTGGCATTCTCAACATCCATTTTTTCCAAACTATATATAATTTATTAAACTCCTATCACATTCCTTCCTTTCTTTCTTTTTCTTTTTACTATATAGCTATGACCTCTTTGACTTACTTACTCTTTCAGTTTCTCATAATATTCTTTTGGAGATCTGGTACCCAAAATGTTATACTATACTATACTGTACTGTACTGTACTGTACTGTACTGTACTGTACCGTACCGTACCATACCATACCATACCATACCATACCATACCACCCACCACACTACACTGTACTGTACTGTATAATAAAAACAAAATGGAATGGAATGGAATGGAATGGAATGGAATGGAATGGAATGGAATGGAATGGA
>WNWU01000030.1:9744002-9774709 GCA_012654045.1 Ptyas mucosa | reverse complement strand
CTTCCTTCCTTCCTTCCTTCCTTCCTTCCTTCCTTCCTTCCTTCCTTTTTATCCTTCCCTTACTATTGTTTATTAATAACTCAAGGTGGCAATCATACCTAATACTTCTTCCTCCTCCTATTTTCACAACAACCACCATATGAGGTGGGTTGGATTGAGAGAGTGATTGGTCCAAAATCACCCAGCAAATTTTTCATGCCTAAAGTGAGACTAGAACTCATGATGTCCTGGTTTCTAGCCTGATGCCTTAACTACTAGAGCAAGCTGGCTCCCCTAATATGAAATGAATGTATAAGACTTCCTTTTCTTCTTCTTCCTAGAGTATTCCCACAAGTGCAAGGTCCATTTTTCGGATCATTGACTGCATAAGATTCCCTCATCCCAATTAATAAAATGAATTATTGAATTAGAGCAAGGGTTAACCAATGAAAAAAATATGCCATCTCCAGATTTAAATTATCAAATTAAAACAATGATAAATTCTTGCAATTTGATAAAACAAAACTATTTCATTGGAATTAAGCAATATCCCATCTAATCAATGAAATGTTCTATATTTTAGTGGAAGATAGGTCCATTTATTTTTACATAAATTCACATAAAAGCAATCTGCCTTTCATTTTGAAGGCAACCACTTGCAGTCACTAAAATCAGGAAATAAGGAAATTATACTCCCTTGATTTACATCAGTTTCTCTTAAAATGCTGCAGCTAGCAAATTACTGGCAGCTGAAAGCTGCTTTTTGTCTTTTCCCTTAACTCCTCTTTCCCTTCCATCTCTCCTGCTCTTGTATTTTCCTCCTTGTTTCAATTTATCTCCCCTCTTTCGTCCTTTCTCTTCTCTCACAATTCCCTCTGCAGAGTGAATGATAGATCAAGTGATCAATTTTGCATATAGAAGTCTTCTGCTCCAGGCATGATGTACCTCGTTGAAAAGGCATATACCAGGAGTGTCAAACTCGTGGCATCACGTTGTCGTCACATGACATATCATGACTTTTCCCTCCCTTTGCTAAACCAGGGTGGACGTGGCCAGCACATGACACATACAGCCTGCGGCCCAAGAGTTTGACACCCCGGCATTTACCATACAGATGGGGGAAAAGATCATTGCATAATTTGCATAGCCTGTGGCTTTGAATTCGTGCCCCAGGAAAGGACTTGCAAAGAAAATTTTCACTGTCGCTCTTCCTCTATCTTCTCTTGACTTTAAGAAACATTGATCTAACTCTTTGTCCCCCTCTAGCTTTCAACTACAGTGGTACTTTGGTACTCAACTGCTTTGAAATTCATTGAATTTGGCAATGCATTGTGATGTGTAAATTTTGAATAGGATAGGATAGGATAGGATAGGATAGGATAGGATAGGATAGGATAGAATAGAATAGAATAGAATAGAATAGAATAGAATAGAATAGAATAGAATTGAATAGAATAGAATAGAATAGAATAGAATAGAATAGAATAGAATAGAATAGAATAGAATAGAATAGAATAGAATAGAATAGAATAGAATAGAATAACAGAGTTGGAAGGGACCTTTGAGGTCTTCTAATCCAACCCCCTGCTTAGGCAGGATACCCTATACCACTTCAGACAAATGGTTATATATACAATATCTTCTTAAAAACTTTTAGTGTTGGAGCATTCACAACTTCTGGAGGCAAGTTTTTCCACTGATTAATTGTTCTAACTGTGAGGAAATTTCTCCTTAGTTCTAAGTTGCTTCTCTCCTTGATTAGTTTCCACCTATTGCTTCCTGTCCTACCTTCAGGTGCTTTGGAGAATAGCTTGACTCCCTCTTCTTTGTGGCAGCTCCTGAGATATTGGAACACTGCTATCATGTCTCCCCTAGTACTTCTTTTCATTAAACTAGACATACCCAGTTCCTGCAACCGTTCTTCATATGTTTTAGCCTCCAGTCCCCTAATCATCTTTGTTCCTCTTCTCTGCACTCTTTCTAGTCTCTATATCTTTTAGGCCCAGTATTCATCCTTTCTTTGGTACTCAACGCACAAGCTAGAACTTGTCAGGGTCAGCTGTCTTGTGACTCACTACATTATTCCTTATAGGAAAAATTTGTTTGGTACTCAACATTTTTGGTACTCATCATGCCTCCTGGAACCAATTAACAATGTGTACCAAGGTACTACTGTACAGTTTTGCTGCTCAAAGGTGGTGCATATGAGTTCTAATTCTGAGAGATTTGATGTGATTGAAATTCAAGGAACCCACAGTTGAAAGTGGTCACCAAATGTTAACAATGCATTTTTCCTTAAAGCCATCTATCTAATCTGAACTACACACTCTTTCTTGCCAAGTTAGTACTTAATATTTTCCCATCTATATTCCAAAATATATTATGAAAGGTTTTATTTGAGATAAGCCATGCAAGTTAATATCATTCGGAATTTCTAATTTCATCAACATTATTAAGCCTACTCCTGGCATCAGTTATTTTAGGTGCCCAGCCAAACGTTTATTCCAAAAAACAGACACAAACAAAATTCCATCTCATCGGCTGCTAATATTTTGCAGGAAATAGTTGCAAAAAAATTGAAATATACATTCAGTTTATTACTGGGACCAGGATGTTAATGCAATTTTGTCATGCTTGAGCATAATCCATAGTGTTGAGATTTTTATTAGAGCCTTCGCATTGTTTTTTTTATTATTTATTTATTGTTTATTTGTTATTTTTTCTCTTTTACCCAATTAATTTTGATAATTATATTTTTATATTTGTTTACCACTCAGAGTTTCAGTGGTAGATGGGCATCCATATAAATGAATTTAATAGGTAAATAAAAACATTCAGATGTTGAGATTATAGTTAAGATCTAAAAGATGCTAAGAAGTTTCAGTTTCATAGATCTAGAGGGTGATATTACATTGGAAGTAAACACAGCTCAAAGTATTTAATATTTGGAAGATGAGCCAAGCTAGGAAAAACTGGATGGTTAAAAGAGTAACATCTTCTAATGTTTAAGATTAATATCTATGGGATCTAAAGCACAAGGATATTACAAGTGAATTGAGCCTTGAATGCTTTTAATTTGCACAGAATTTTCATTAGAGGAGGAATTAGTATGAAGGAAATGAGCTATCAGATTTTTGTGGCCTCCTTCTTGAAGTCCCGGTTTCCGAATAATATTTATTAGTATCCAATAACATGATAACCTGGATAATGTGGAATCCTTATTAAAATGCAAACCAATACCATGGTAAATATAATGGTGTTATGCAGATACAGATGAGTTATTGTAAGAATATCCATTCTGGTGAGATGTGTTCATCAAAGGGACTGGAAATGTTGAACATCAGTTCCATATTTGGTTCCATAAGTATAGTATTGTTTTTGGTGAGCTTTGGGGAGAAAGAAAATATGAAATATTTAAATATTTATTTCCTTGCTGGGAAACTTCCTACTGGTTTGAAAATTGCTTTCAAAATAAACAAGGCAGTAAAATTCTGAGATTTTAGATCAGGGATCTGAAATGTTATATTTCAGTAGCTAGATACCTATGTAATTTCTTGGGTTCCAAGAAATTGGGTTCCAAGAAGCCATTGGATTTCTCAGAAATCTAGTACTATATCTTGAACATATATAATGGAGAGAAAGCATACAAAGGCTACCAGTGAATAAAAAACAAGTGATCAATTTAATACTTATAGCCAGCCATCAATCTACAAAAAGTGTCTCCCCAAGATAATGAACTCTGAATCTTCATTCTATCAGAAGACCACCAGTACCCTGTGAAAGCCTATGAGTTTGCTAAAAGCCTAATTTGCTTTAAGGCCATAATGGGACAGAAATATAGATGCTTTTTATTTTATTTATGGAACAGAAAAAAAAGCTTCTGCTTGCCTATGATTCATTCACTTGTTCAAATATACAGGTCGGTTCTAGCACTGCCCTTTAAACTGTCTTTTAGGTAGAAGACTACATCCATCCTCATCAAGAAATTCTTGCAAAATTAATTTCTGTCTTTCAGCTAAAATAATAGTAAACCTCTTATAATCATTATTCAATAATGATATTGCTCTGCAGCTTCTTGCTAAAATCAAATCTTGCCCCCTCTTTAGGTATTAATGTTATTTTATGATCTTTCCAAGTCTATGGCAACTTTCCTTCCAGTAAAATAGAGTTCATTATGCTTTGTAGTGGTTGTAAGAGTGCATCTTCAAAAGACTTATAATGCAGACTTCATAACCCATCTGGTTCAGGCACTTGTCTAGATTTACTCTTATTAATAGCTTTTGAAGCTTCTCTTATTGTTATAGCCTTATTCATTCTTTTTTAATCCTCCTCTATAATCCTCAATAGATTTTATTTTATTTTTTTTTAAATATTGTTCTATTTTCTTTATAGAAATATCATGTCCTGTATACAAATCAGAGTATTATTGATAAAATGTTTTTGTACAGCCACATTATCCATTAATACTGTATGCCCCTCTTGTAATTTCAGTATCATTTTCTTTTCTTTTTCTCTGATTTATAAGACAACCATTTCCCTGGTTTATTCACAAATTTAAATTTTGTTTGTTTCACATAATTCTATTTTATTTCTATTTACTTATTGTTAACATGGATACTTGTTGCTATCAAATTTTAATTTGTTGTTAAATATTCCCCCAGCAACTCTTTATATTTAATATTTAACTCATATATTTTCTTGAAAAAGATCAACACTTTTCTTAAAATTTTATATACTCACTTGAACTATCATTCTTCTGTCTCCATATATCAACCCACAGTAAATCCTCCATCAAATCAAAGAAGACTTTTAGTATTTTACCATATAGTAATTTTAATATTTGAATGCCCTGAATGCCAATTTTCATAAGAGAAATCTATTAGACTCTTCATAAGTTGTTTGTAAAAGGTCACTTCACTTTCATTTAGGGAATAAACTCCTAGCATCTTAGTTTTAAACCCATATATACTGTATTAACTTCTATCCCAACAAATCTCTGATGTTTATCAGTTAATAAAAATTCTGGGTTTAATTGAGATTGATATACAAAGCAACTCCATTTATCTTCTTGATATCTGCTGAAATAAATTCTTCACCCAAGGATCTATAAGTCAAATGTTTTTTGGTGTCAAATGTTTTCTGGTGTCTCTTCTATGCAAATAATGTTCTGCTTTAGGTTTTTTTAAAATAGTGATTTTTTTTCCTTTTCAGGAGCAATTGCTTCCTTCCTTCCTTCCTTCCTTCCTTCATTCATTCATTCATTCATTCATTCATTCATTCCTTAGTAAACAGTAATTCAATTTAAGTCTGTTCCATGACCCCAGATAGATTGTTGAAAAAAATATGAGAAAAGGGGGGAAAGGGGGATAGGACAGAATGGTGGAATAGTAAAAATCAGTACGTAGCTTTTTATGTTCCACTTATTTCTTCTAAATTCAAAATTCACAGCTGAATACCACTCTTGTACAAGCTAATTTATCAGAAAGTTTAGAAGTAACCTCAAGTTTTGCTGACGGGAATGAATCTGCCTATAAGGACTAAATATGCATCACAGTCCCAGAATATTCTCTGACTTTGGATGGAAAAAATTGAGATAAAATGTCATAGAAAAAAACAGGATTGATTGACTAAAACAGTCTACCATTACATTATCAGAAATCATACTTATTGAAATTCTAATGTGATATGTGATCAAATAACCTGGTCAATCCCCTTTGAAAAATTTAAAATATCTATAATAATTGGTTTTGGCACCTACTACATATACTGAATGTTGATCATTTAAAGCAGGGGTGGGGAACTGTGGTCCTTTTACGATCTGTGAACTTCTACTCCCAGAATTCCTGAGCCAACATGACTGGCTCCCCACTGCATTAACAGTGGGGAGTAGATGAACTAACTAACTAACTAATATGAATCGTTACATCAATCTTATTCCTGCATTTTCATTTAAAATATTTTCATTTTTAGTAAAAAGGACCTACTGCTTTTATTATGAGCTACTGAGATATAAGTGCCATAATATTATTGTAACTGCAGTTAAATATCTAGCATATCAACAAAATTCACTCAATAAATAAGTAAGTACTAATTTATGAAAAGCATACAATGGACTTTTCATCAGGCATCAGGTACTCAGGAATGAGAAAAATAGAAAATGTACTTGAAGGTACAAGGTGAAATCTATAATGTGCATTGTGTAACAAAGCAAAGGAAAGAAGGAATATCACAGCCTGAACAGAAATCCTGAGCTGAATGCACAATCAGAATTTCATGATGTGATACCTGGTGACCTTCTACTATGTGATGAGTAAAGCAGAGCATGCAATGTATTGCACATTCTAATCTTTGCCTTTAGACATCTTCTTCTAAATGTCTATCAACCGTGAAAAATAAAAGTACATTACAATGATTTGAAAAAGCTGATGGCCAGACTCTTGGAAGTTTATTTCAACCTGCTAAATTCTTTGTATATCACATTTTAAGCAAATTTTCATGCCTCAGGGCAGCTTACAGCACCCTAAACAACAATAAAAACATCCAAATATTTTATTCAACATTAAATATAATATTTAATAACAATAATTAAAGGCCTATTTGATAAAACAGATAACAAAGTCGCAACAATCATTTTCTCAAAGCCAGGTCTTTAAAATCCTTATTTGAGTCCTGTGTTGTTGCTCTCTTGTTGTTGTTTTTATAATGTACTAGATGTCAACCCTGAAGCTGACTGGCTGAGGACATTTTGGGCTTCAGTGCTGCCACAACTGGAGCTGTGGGAAAGGGAGGGGGAAGTAGAGATAGATGGGATGCTGTAGCCAAAATAAAATACTTTCTCTTGGGAACCAAGGACATTCCCACCAGGTGTCCAGAAAGAGGGGGTTGGAGTCATCTAGCAACTGGACTATATCCTGATTGGACCATGTGATTGATTGTTTAGAGAAAGTGAAAGAACTTTTACTTTTAATTAGGTGAAAACCACGGGAACATTTAGAGTCAGTTTTCACCAGCTCATGCCAATATGACATATCCAATAAATAAATCTATTCTTTGAGGAATCCACCTGCCTCGGAGTTTTGATTCCTATGGATTACTTGGAATCCTGACACTAGATTTGTTTATAATTCTATGCTGCCCAGAGTCATTCTAAGTTAGGTGGTTATTAATGTCATTTATAAATTAAATCAGCAAAGGTGTCCAGCCTTCTAAACTTTGTAAGTCAAAGCCACCGCTTTGATTCTGCCCAGCAACCTATTGGCATCTAATGTATGGTCCACAAAATAGGGGTAATATTTTTAGGCAATTAATACCAGACCACAAAAGATCCTAGGTCTTATCCTCACTTCTGGGTTGCTCAATTGCTTAGAACAGGCCAGCAGCCATTTTGAAGGGCAGGGGGAAAAAATATTCATTCCCTGCCATTGCAAATGTGACCTCTAGAACTTTTTTTTTTTTTGGCTCCATTTTAAAAGTAGTTTTTCTCCCTTATGCCACCTCAAATGCTTCGGATCATTCTGGAGGGGGCATTTTACTTCATTACAAAGTAATCTCAGCCATTCTCTAGCTATACTAGTCACTTAGTCTTAGGTTTGTGATATAGCATGTGGCCTAAACATTTGTTGTTGAGGATGTTTCAAAGCTATTACTTGCTCTTTTGCTTTTCATTTTGAACAGTGCTCACTGAAGAATTTGATTGTGCTTGTAGCCTTGCAATGACAAAATATTTCCCATTACTTCCATACTTTCCCTCAAGGCTAAGCTGCTTTCAGATTTATTTTTTTTATCTTGTGCTCATTGTCATCCATAAACAACCCTTTTGGTAGTACAGTACTATTGTCTGTTTGTTTTCAGATCTGCCATTCTGCTCATTCCCTGAATCTTTGTCTCTTAACATTTTAATATATTTGTTGTACTGAATTGTCTATTATGGGCCTGGGAGTCTAAATTCATTTAGACAGCATCTCAAGCATATATTAGAGAATCCCAATGTTGGAGCCAGGAAAAAAAAATCTTTAAGGATACTGTAGAAGTGAGAATTGGAATATGCTGTTTTATTGGCACTTTTTAAATTAACAATTTAGTATAAAATATAAAATAATATCACTAAGATATACACGGGGCAACTGGGAATAAATAATTGCTATTGGCTATGGTACACCGAAATGATAGATGATTTATTCAACAATTATAGAATAGCAAAGTTTTAAAACAGTTTATGCTGACTTTTTACAGGGTAAAAATGACTAAATCTTTGGATATTGGGTGTAATATTCTTAAGTATACTACTATAATTTGTGATGCATTGGAATCACTGTGCAATTTTTTTTCTTTTTATAACTCTGTAAGACCTTGCTTCAGAATGGGGTCAGGACTACTGAATGAAGCTAAGTGTATACTGGCCAGATGCCCTTCCTGACACCTACACAGAGTTCACAGAGGATATTTTCTCTTTGCACCCTTACAGAGGAACATCTGTCTCTGCCTAGGATTGAACTCTCAACCTTCCACTCCACTCACTGTGCATTTAATTTGTTCCTAATTATACATGAATCATATGAAATGTGAATGCTCTTCTTGATGTCACTTAGAGGAATGCTTCCTTGAGTAAAAGGAGCTAAATATTAGCTGGTCTCCTAAAAGCAATGTCATTCTAGGCATCTGAGAAAGATATCTATAAAGCTTTTCCTAAAATTTGATATCTAAATGGTGTCTTATCTAGTACTGTATCCAATAATAAATAGTTTTGTACTGTGGCAAATGTGAAGTCTAAGAAAGAATCTCATTCTATAAGTGAAAATGCTTTTATTTTATGTTATTTTATTATTTTCTCACTTTTCCTGCATAGCACTTCTTCTAAACAATGATTTGTATTGATTTTATTGTGTTTTTAACTCTATTTTCAAAATCACAGTGAAGAAAGATCAAGAGAATTATGGATCAACAAGCAATCTCATATTAGCACTGGGACATTTTCTAAGGAGACCATAAATAATTGAGTGGGTAAATATATGTAATAGAGGGAATGTTTAAATTTGCAGATGAAACATTAGACAACTAGACAATTCATGTCCTATTGGATTATTGGTTCAGAGACATTTTCCTACCTAAACAGAGAAATAGAATCACCAAGATTGGGCAACACCCCCCCCCCAAAAAAAAACTTTAACCTTAAACTGTCTACTGTTGACCTCACCCCATTCCTAAGAGGTCTGTAAGGGGCGTGCATAAGTACACCAGCATGCCTACCATCCCTGTCCTAATATTCCTTTTTACTTACCCTTTTCATGTATTCAAATTACGTTGATACTTTTACCTGTTATCTTATATATGCTTGACAAATAAACTTATGATTATGATTAAAAAACAGTGAGACAGGAGCAATTTTCAACTTCCTGCCAGTTTCTCCATTGAGTTTTCTTATGCGAAGCTGGCAAGGAGTATTAGAAATAGCAATAGCAATAGCACTTATCTACCACTTCATAGTGCTTTTACAGCCCTCTCTAAGCAGTTTACAGAGTCAGCATATGGCCCCCAACAATCTGGGTCCTCATTTTACCCACCTCGGAAGGATAGAAGGCTGAGTCAACCTTGAGCTAATGAGATTTGAACTGCCAAACTGCAGATAGCAGTCAGCTAAAGTAGCTTGCAGTACTGCACTGCACCATCTTGGCTCTCTTCCCAATCTTCCTTCCTTCCTTCCTCCCTCCCTCCCCTCCCCTACTCCCTTACTCTCCCCTCCCCACACAAAAGATTGGGAGATTGGCTATGAAATAGTCATGGAACATTGAAAATTAAGATCATGTGACCACAGCAACAGCAAATCCCTTGAGTGTCATGGATCCCAGATTTTGGACACATTCTGTAAGTTACCCCATTTGAGGTATCTTGGTTCAAAACCTGTTGCCGTGTGATGCACCATTCTACCCAGTTTGATTTTGATTTTGATTTTATTAGATTTATATACCACCCTACTCCCAAAGGACTCAGGGCGGTGAACAGCCACAAAGATAAAACACACAGATTATAAAATTTAAAACAGTATAAAAAGGTATTAAACAATTTGGCCCGAGACAAATTAAAAACATCGTCATTTTTAAAAGCAGATTTAAAATTACTCATATACCATTTAAAAGGAAAGTTAGGCCAGGCCAGCCTGTTGGAATAAAAAGGTCTTGAGGGCGTGGCGGAAGGTGCGTAAATCCGGGATCCTCCGTATCTCATTCCAGATAACAGGTGCCCCCACAGTTAAAAGTCATGACAAGAAGAATATTAATAACATGTATAATAATATGCCCAATACTCAGAAACAAAATTCAAAGTGGTTCTTGTAAGCTTAGAAAAATGGTCTGAAATAATATGATTAAAATACAATAAATACAATTAAATCTAGGAAATAGAACTACCCTGTTTCCCTGAAAATAAGACTCAACTGGAAAATAAGGCCTAGCATGATTTTTCAGGATGTTCGTAATATAAGCCCTAGCCCTACCCCAAAAATAAGCTCCAGTTAAGATCATCAGCAGATGAAGGTGTTTAGTACTGTATTTCACCCAAAATAAGACCTAACCGGAAAATAAGCCATAATGCGTCTTTTGGAGCAAAAATTAATATAAGACCTGGTTTTATTTTGAGGATAACATGGTAAAGATCAGAAAAGGAAATCAAATACAGATCTAATTGTTGGTTTTACATGAGAAAAAGATAATGAAATAATAGTTGATTACAAATACATTATTTGTATATGAATATGAAAATAGTGGCAAAAAAAGAGGGCAAATTCAGTTTTAGACCGCATCAACAGACGTACCTTTTCCAGATCATGGGAAACAATAGTTCTGTTTTTATTCTGTTTTGGCCAAATTGTCCTATGCTGAACATCACATTTTAAGAAAGTTTCATGGAAACTGGTTCAGATTCAGAGATGTGTCAGGAGGATAATCTGGGTGGTAGATAATAAATTCTTTGAAGACAGATTTAAAGTGCTGGGCATGTTTAGCTTTGAGAAGAACAGGCTGAGGAGGGATACAATACCACCCTTCAAAGACCTAAAAGGACATCATGACAAAGTAGATCAAGACCTGTTCTCAACCATTCTAGAGGGCAGGACATAGAGGAATTAATTTAAAGTAACATCTCCTTTGAGACAAGTTTGGCTTCTGATGACTCAACAGACAAGAACCATCATACGTTGTTTTCTTGGCAATCATACAGACACGGATTAACAGATACTTGAACTTTACATCTTAGAAAAAAAGTGCAGCAGTTCCACTGAAGTATTGGCTGCACTGTAAGATTACCATCTATCCATGTTTACCTGGAAGTATAAATCTATTCAATAGTGATTGCTTCATATTAAATATATGGTTGACTTTGCAACTTTAAACTGTAATTAGTTGTTCCTAATATATCTTTAATCCTTGAAAATTGATGGAACATTGCTTCTCAACTTCAATCTTTTCTCTAAAGCATTAGCACAGGAGTACTGTATCAAAGCAGGAGCCCTCTGATGGCAGAAATTAAAATGACTATCTCAATTGCTTGTTTATTTTGCTTTTTTATTGATTATAATGCTGTGACACACAGTAAATGTATTTTTACTAACACCTCTAACCAGTGGTGGGATTCAGCCAGTTCGCACCATTTCAGGAGAACCGGTTGTTAACTTTCTGAGCAGTTTGGCAAACTGGTTGTTGGACGAAATTATTAGGGCAGAGAACCGGTTGTTAAATTACTTGAATTCCACCACTGGCTCTGACTATATATTAACGATATTGGTTTCTTATTTCTCTTCTTTGTTAAAAAGCCTTATATTCACAATGATTCTCAATACAAGGAATTCTCATCAAGTGATATTGTACCTGTTGGCATGTCTGATCTACTTAAAGCTTGTCAATGCTTATTTTTAAGTTTCAATGCTAAAAGACAATC
The DNA here is from genome assembly GCA_012654045.1 of Ptyas mucosa. Lineage (NCBI taxonomy): Eukaryota > Metazoa > Chordata > Lepidosauria > Squamata > Colubridae > Ptyas > Ptyas mucosa. The sequence continues at coordinate 9,762,802 of WNWU01000030.1, read as the reverse complement.
ATCCTTGTCTTTCTCTAAGTGGTGTATCATCCAGCAATAAACCAAACTATCATTGCATATTATGAGAGATCTCTGATAAAGTTTAAGCCATTATTTTACTAGTTAGGTTAGAATAGAATGAATTGTTAGATAATATATATTGTAGCTGCCAATCATAATGTAGAAAGACCAATCATAATCTCCTGCTAATGACCTCATAATCCCTTGCGGGGTGGAGTCTGAGCAACTGAATGGAGCTGAGTGTGTACTGGCCAGATGCCCTTCCTGTCGTCAATGCGGAATTTTATCCAGCAGATATATTCTCATTGTGCCCAGAAAGAAATATCGGCCTCTACCTAGGATCAAATTCACAGCTTCCTGATTGTGAGGCGAGAGCTCCACCTCTAGGCCACCACACCACTCGTAACTAGAAACACCAATACAGGCTTTTATTAATAGGATCTATTTTTAGATCCATTTTAATTAGTTTCAGAACCAGTTTTGTAAGTAAACCAGTCAAATTGCTTTATGGACTAAATTGCTTTATGGACTTTATTGCTAGAAATGTGCTTTGTGACTCAAACTGTTTTTCTCATTTTTAGATTTAAAACCAGTAGAAAGCTTCTCTGCGCAGAGATAACTATAAAAAAATTATTCCCATTGTAGTAATACCTCATATGGACAGGATAGTGTGATGCAACATTAAGCAAATGTCTTAGCACGTGTACTGGCTTCCAGGCATTTCAGGGTCCAATGTAAAATTTTACTGTTAACTTTTTACAACCCTTAACGGCTTGAAGAATTGTCTACTTTGATGCATACTCACTTGGACCTTAAGGTCATCTTCTTTCTCTCGCCGTCTCCACCAAAGTGTAATGGATGCCATTGGCAAAGTGAGTCTTACAAAAGCTTCCAGAAATAATATGAAATGACCTTCTAAGAGTCATATCTTATGAAGATTATTTCCTCCCCTAGGCTTTTTAATCTTAAACTCTTTGGGTAATCAATAGGCCCTTTTGGTATTTTTAGAGTTTTAAGATCTTTAAAGATGAGTCATTTTATTCTCTACTGCTTTGACTAAACTGTGAGGTTTAATGGTTTTGTTCTTTATGGACTTGTTTTTATTTTTATCATAAGCTGCTAAGAAAACTTTTATTTATATTACTGGTCAGCATATAAATTTCTTCTGTGTGTATGTACGTGTACATTTAACATCTGTCAAGTGAAACCATAACATTTCTTGGAATGTTTTTAATTGTCTTATAAATTGAAGTGTCTGCATAGCAGTTCCTCCTCTTTCCATGCTCACACATACAGTATACACTCTGGATAGTCACACTCCGCATTGAAAGATAGCTTATTAACAATTTTGTATCCAAAAGAACAATATGTCTTTTTTTTCCCTACTACAAGAAATACAAGTCCAGATACAGGCAGTCCTCGATTTATGACCATAATTGAGCCCAAAATTTCTTTTGATAAGTGAGACATTTGTTAAGGGAGTTTTGCCCCATTTTCCTGCCAGAGTTGTTAAGTGAATCGCTGCAGTTGTTAAGTTAATAACAAGATTGTTAAATGAATCTGGCTTCTCCGTCAGTTTTGCTCATCAGAAGGTCACAAAAGGTGATCACAGGACCCCAGGACACTGCAACCATCATAAATATGGACCAGTTTCCAAGCAACTGAATTTGGATCATGTACCCATGGGGATGCTTCAATAGTTGCAAATGTGAAAAATTGTCATAAGTCACTTTTTTTCAGTGCTGTTGTCACTTTGAACAGTCACTAAACAAATTTTGCAATAGTGGTGAATATCTGTAGGTCGGGTGTAGGATGAGGGTGTAGGAAAGGTTTGTTCCCCAAGCTTGTGGGTTGGTTTCTGAACGTTTTGTTACCAGGCTAAGTAACATTCACTGAAGATGTAACCTCAGGGGCGAAATGTAAAATGTGTTACTACCGGTTCTGTGGGCGTGGCTTGGTGGGGGGTAATGTAACTGGGTGGGCGTGGCCAACTTTTTTAAAAAAAAACTTTTCAAAGCATTTTTTCTAATGCTTTGAAAAGCCTCTGGCAATCAGGCAACTCAGCTGGGATCGTCAGAGACTTTTCAAAGCATTTTTTAAACCACCTTTTCGGCCAAGAGGTTGCAGAAAAAAAATACTTTGAAAAGCCTCTGAGGATTCCAACTGAGCCGTGCTCATCAGAGGCTTTTTTTTTTAACTTTTAAAAGCATTTTTTCGTCGGAAGGGGTTGTAGAAAAAATGCTTTTAAAAGTTAAAAAAAAAAAGCCTCTGATGATCATGCGACTCATCTGAGCATGTGGGAGGGATTTTTGCTACTGGTTCTCCGAACCACCCACCACCATCGCTACTTGATTGGGTGATCCGGTCTGAACCAGGAGCATTTCACCCCTGTGTTACCTAGCTTGGTAGGGAAATGTTTGGAAACCAACCCAGAAGCTTAGAGAACAAAACTTTACCCTCACTAAACAAACTGTTGTAAGTTGAGGATTACCTGTTTAAGCCCAACTTTCCTAAAAGAGCCTTGAGGAGAATGTCTTAATTTGGTAAGCAATTCAGTCCTTGGCAGATTCTCTGGAAGTAATGTGATATTTCTTTCACTGATGATTATCGTCAACTGGAAACATTAGGAGACATTTATCAGGAGGATTTAGATATTCTTCTCAGCTAGGGAAGATTGGTATAGTTAGAAAGAATGTTAGGCTTTTCCCAGATTGAATAAGTGGTGGATATTCTGATACCCTTGACCATCCTCACATCAGTTAAATCTTCAACCATTTTATTCCTAGAGAGAAATTACAGGATGAGGAGAGAGACGAATCTGTGATGCTTCCTGACAGTTCAGAAATAAAATCACAAAAGAAGTGAGCATAGCAGAAATGTAGCCATGACAGCCAATAATTGTTATTTTTCAAAGACACCACATGTGGAACGGTCTGAAAACACCAAGTCAAGCTCATGTTGAAATTGATACTTTATATAGGAAGATGTAGGAGGTGAAAATTAACTACTACTCAAAGCCTTGAAATAGGTATGGGAATTATTACTGCCATTATCAGTGATTTCCTGCCCACTCCTATTTTCCAATGACTTCAGTTTCATTAAGGGCTTTTATTATTTGGCAGTATTTGTGACATGAAAGTCTACAGCTTTCTGTGACCTAAAATATATACTACCACAAATAAAAGGCAACAGCAGAAAGCTTAGTGGCATAATTTGTATATATTCACGGCAGCTCTCTTTCAAACCAGCATTGGCAAGAAGCCATAAACCTGAATGGATTTGTTACCTTTTATTTATTAAGGTAGAGAGGCTGCAGATTAAATTCCCTTGTGCCTTATTTATTGTTGTTTGATCTACCTGAAGTAGAAGCTGTGCAGACTGAGGCTGGCTGCTGAATTCCATCAAAGAGCGACAGGTTTTCTGATATTTAATTTGATTATTTTTTGATACCAGTTCTAATTTCTGTGATTTTAAACTCTCAATATTAACTTCAAACAAACTGTATTTCAATGGTAATTCTTACTTCTTACAGTAAAACAAGTGTATTTCCCTTTTTGCCTGATTCCAGGCTTAGGCATGCATGTGGTCCCCTACTATCTGGGAAATTATTAATAATTTGGCTCATGTCCCTCACACAAGCAATAATCCCATTCCATATGACCATTTTTCTCTATATTCTGCTTCTCCATGTAGCTCTCTCTGGCAGTTCTTATTAATGCTTCTGAGCAGATTGAAATGTATAGATGCAGAGGGAGGAATGGAAGAAAAAGGAAGGAGTCAGCAGGATCTGTTCCATTGACAGAAGGAAACAATGAAATACAATTGTAAGCATCATGGTCCTTCTACCAGTACTTTTTTCATTAAATCTGTTGGTTATAAATGATGTAGATGGTATGATGGAGAGAATTCTTATCCAGTGGATAAAAAAACATATATTTAGTGGAATAGCATTCAGACTATTTTAAGCCTGAACCAATTCAGAATGTTCTTATTTGTTGGGTAAACTGGAAATAATGGGAAAAAATTATCTAGTAAGATGATATTGACATGGGTTCAAGGGAAAGCTGGATATCAACTTCTCATGGATGCTTTAACTGGAATTTTGCACTGAGCAGGATGTTGGATTTAATAGCGTAAATGGTCCCTTCCAAGCCTATGATTTTATTGCTCATTTTCCCAAGGGAATCTGCATTGCAGTTTATAATCTTTGGATTAAGTATACGGAGATACAAAGGGGAATTTAGATAGTCGGGTGCTGAGAAACATGACTCTGAATAAAGTGTAAGATTTCCTTATCCTTTACTTGAGGTTTGATTTGTATTATTATAAAAAGAGAGAAAGTTCCTTGTAGACTATGCAATGCCTAAGACCAAGATGTCCAATCTTGTCATCTTTAAGACTAAAGATGACAAGGCTGCTGAGGAATTCTGGGAGTTGAAGCCCATAAGAATTAATGTTGCCAAGAATGCACCCTTGGCCTAGGACAAGGAGGCCTAGATATGTGATGTATCCAGTAAGAACTAATCGGATATTATTATTATATCTATATGCAGAAAACTGATGCCTGTCAAATAATCCAGCTGGAACTCACTATTCTATTCAAAGACAATTCAATTACAAATATTAAAGCTAGAACAAAACTGGCTTCATTTCTATCAAGGCCAAATACAGCTACAATGATTAATTTTAAATTTTTATTTCATGCCAAATTTAAGACATTGCTATTTCATCAACACAGGTATTTCAAAACTGCATGAAAGCAAAACAAGAGACCAAGAGAAACCAACTTTTCACTGTTGTTTAGATCACCTCCCACGAATTGCCTTCAATGATTGACTAAATAATTTTCCATTACAGATAAGAGTAATTTTCCTAGAATTCTCCGTCATTCTTGACAGTTATTCCCTCCAGATTTATATACCCTTTTTTAAAGATTATAGATCATTTTTTAAAATATACACACAGAAAGAAAGAGAGGGTGGGAAGGAGAAGGATTTCTCTAAAACTTTGCCTTTCCTTATTGTTTTAATAAAAGTACCTTATTTTTCAGACTAAAAGACGCACCTAAATTTACAGGAGGAAAACAAGAAAAAAATAGTTTTTGGCCTCTGCACATTGGATTTTCGCCTTCCCAGTCCTTCAGAAACACTCTGTCATGCTCCATACAGCCAGCCATTTTTGCCAAAAACAGGTCCGTTTTCACAAAAAATGTGTCTGTTTTTGGCCTGCAGAGTGCTTCCAGTTAAAGCATCCATGAGATGTTTGGCCTGCAGAGTGCCTAGGCAAAGGCCTAGGAGAGTGAAAACATGATGTACAGAGGGCTTGGGAGCCCAAAAATGATCCCGTTTTTGATGAAAATGGGCCATGCAGAGTACTGCAGAGTGTTTCTGGGAGCCAGGGAGGACAAAAATGTGATGTGCGGAGTGTTCGGAAGGCCAAAAACACCCGTATTCAGTCTATAAGACGCACCTAAATTTTCATCCACTTTTAGGGGGGGGGATGCATCTTATACTTTGAAAAATATGGTAAATGCAGTTCCTGGTTTTTCTCAGAATAGGGGATCTAAAGTCCAGCACCTACAAAATATGTAAATAAATATTTATTATTGAATGTATTTAGGCTTTATAGCAGATATTCGTTTTCTGTTGAACTTTAGTAGATTTGTTGTCTTCATTGTTCTCTTTTTGTCTGGTTGATCACTGTACTTTAAATATGATTTTCCAAGGCTTTGCTTCTTATGGCCATTTGTCACAATGGAAAGTTCCAGTTGGTGAGGGAAAAGAGATCTTCAGTGTAGGATGCCACAAGCCTTAGTCTTGCCCTTCTTATTATTTAATATCTGCCTGAAATTAGGACAGGTTATTAATGAGATAAGATGAGATATGATCAATATACTGATGATATTCAGCTTTGTATATCTATACGCTGAGTAAAAGAGAAGCTGAACAGATGAAGCTTGCATGGAGAGAATCAGGTTTATTAAAGTTCAGAAAACAGAGTGACTGTGGATTCAGAGGCCCTTTGATTCTGGAGTAAGTCCATTTTTGGCTTTAGATGAGGTTACAGAAGAAACTCAAAATCTGAGGGCCCTTTGGGGTATACCACTGCTGCTGAACAGGAAAAGGCTATGGCCAGGAAGATCTTTGCCACTGCAGTCTCTCATATAATGGAAAGTTTTATCGTTCATGTTTGGACTATTGCAGTGTGATGACCCAGGGCGTGGCACAAAGGCAACAGCCTTTATGAGTCCCTTTATTGGCACCAACTTTGCCCCCTATGTCCCATTTATTCTCCAGCCTGGAGAAGAGCTCTCCCACAAACCTACAGCAGCTTCTGGCTGCAGATACTCCAGTCCAAATGCTGTAAGCAGAATGACTGCAATCAATCACTCTAGCAGGGCAAGATAATGAGTCCCAGAAGCAAATAATAATTCTAGCAAGACAAGATAAGCACACTGTAGCATGGCATTAATTCAAACAGTTAGGAGGAATGCCAGGAATGCAGACCACAACTGTCAATACTATATGAATTCAATGTTTGTTCAACAAACACCCCTCCCAACTGCCTCTCCTTTAAACTCTATCCCCAGGTGTGCCTTGTGAAGGGAATCGGAGCCCTTTACTTTCTCGTAAGCCTCACAACCCACATGGCTCTCTTCTGCGTTCTTCCCCGTGCGTCCTAGGATGAGGAGGGGCCTTGGTCTTCATCTGAACCCCTTTTCCCTTGTTCCACCTCTCCCCTGCTCTGCCCAGCCTAACTTTGCCCTTCCCCAGTTTCCTCCACAGCCAACGGAGCCACTCTCCTGCTCTCTGTCAGCTGTTCATCTTCCATCTCAGATTCAGACTCTGACGGGGGCATGACATGCAGCTCAATATACATGTGGCCGTCCTTGAAGATCATTTGGAAACTGCAGCTTATCCAAAATGAGGTGGCCTGGATAGGTGGGCTCTGTTAAGTTTGTTCATGTAACACCTCTATGTCAAGAACTACATTGGTTATTAACAAGGATGCAAATCAATGTATTTTTTCTTGCTACTTTTAAAGTTCTTCTTGGTTTAGGACCTTGATATCTTAGAGAATGCTAACTTCATCAGGAATCTTCCCAGCCAGTGAATGCTAAGAGGAAACAGATAATACAGGTAGTCCTCAACTTACGACCACAATTGAGCCCAAAATTTATGTTGTTAAGTGAGAAACTTGTTAAATGAGTTTTGCCCCATTTTCTCGCCACCTTTGTTAAGTGAATCACTGCAGTTCTTAAATTAGTAACATGGTTGTTAAGTGAATCGGGTTTCCCCATTAACTTTACTTGTCAGAAGGTCGCAAAAGGAGATCACATGATTCCGGGACACTGCAACCTTCATAAATGAGTCAGTTGTCAAGCATCACAGTGCCAATCACATGATCATGAGGATGCTGCAACAGTCATAAGTGTGAAAAATTGTCATAAGCCACTTTTTTTCAGTGCTTTTGTAACTTCAAACAGTCACTAAGTAAACTGTTGTAAGTCAAGAACTATCTGTATAAGACTCTTTTTCAGGGTACACTGATGAAGGGAACAGGAAATGAGCTTTCTCATCTTTGTCTGCTCCTCTGGAACAATTTACTCAAAGGGTTGAAAATAGTCCTCTCCCTGTTAAAGGACTAAAGTGCCATAGGTAAAAATAAAGGTAAAGGTTCCCCTCGCACGTATGTGCTAGTTGTTCCCAACTCCAGGGGGCGGTGCTCATCTCCGATTCAAAACTGAAGAGCCAGCGCTGCCTGAAGACGTCTCCATGGTCATGTGGCCAGCATGACTAAATGCCAAAGGCTCACGGAACACTGTTACCTTCCCACCAAAGGTGGTCCCTATTTTTCTACTTGCATTTTTTACATGCTTTCAAACTGCTAGGTTGGCAGAAGCTGGGACAAGTAATGGGAGCTCACCCATTACACGGCACTAGGGATTCGAACTGTTGAACTGCAGACCTTTCGATCGACAAGCTCAGTGTCCCAAAGTGCCATAGAAGTCTAAGTAAATAAAATAATAAAAACAATATTGTTTTTTGGAATAGATTATCTATAATCTATAACTCACTATCTGAGTTATACTGAAATTTATTTATATATTTTGAAACAGTCTCTAAATGCACTTGCATCTTAATCATTCTTGCTTCTTTCAGACTCAACAACTTAATTACTAATCCTAACTTAATTACTAATACTTTGCACTGCAACCCATATCAACCCTAGCCAGCATAGCCAAAAGTAATAAATCTGTAAAACAAAAAACAAAAAAACAACTTGTTGGCTCAAGTTATGATAAACTTTTTGAGATGGGTAACAACAACCCTGTGACTGCATTGTGGAAATGTGTTAATTAAACTTAAAACTCATGCCTGTTGACTATTACTGGAGTTCATCTCTTTTAGAGGGCCTTCTTCCAAAATAATATTTAATGTTGATTAATTAGTGAGTAACTTCAGCAATAAATATAGGAATAATATATTAACCTGGATTCTTTACAGTTAGTTTTATATGTGCTTCATAGTTTTCAGTGGTAGATAACCATAGTTTGGTAGATAATAACTATATATTTCAGCAGTCCAACAAAACATTGCAGGAAGCAATTAGTGTCAAGTGTACAATGGCAGTCTGCATCTCCCAAAGTCTATCCACTCTTTCTCATTTTGTTAAACTGTAATGAATTCTCCAAGTTCCTATCCTCAAATAACTTCATAGCTTTCTTTAATAAAAGAAAGAAAATCCCAAATATAACATATAACCTGCCAATGAGTATTCTCCATATTGACACACTAAGCTGTCTACCTCTCCCCAAGGATGGCTAATAATTGTTATTTATTTTCCTTTGAAAGTATTGCACTCCAATGAAATCATGTATCAGGAACCATCGGCTCTCCATCTTGGGCATTATCTGTGCAGTTGTTGCTTTCTTTATCCAGCACTATCTTTCATTTTTATGACTTGCGTTGTCCTGTGAAACAAACAGAATGAGTTGGAATGACATCTTGAATTATGTACTCATCTCTTCTAAGGTAGAGTGGTCAGAAAATTCGAAGGGTTTGAAAAGGTCACCGGAAAATATAATTAATGACTTTAGTCATTTTCCCCCCAAAAGCTGGTACTCAGCAATGTCTACTCCACTCAAAATGTAAAATTGCTAAGTAGTACCCTTTAGTGTGCACCCTGCTCACATCAAAAGACATAAAATGTAGATTAGAAAAGGGTGTGATGAATGATGGGCTTCTAGAAGAAGGAGAAGAATCAAATAACAAACTCCCTCTGTGAAGAGCACAGCATGTTGCATTGGCAAGCTAATCAAAATGCATAGTGCATATTTCAGCAGATTGAAATCAATTGCAACATGAGATAGCCTTTTATTTTATTCATCTTGACGTTACTGAGTGATTACTTTACCTTCTGCTGCTCAGCAACTTTCAGGATAGTGCACAACTCTGGAGGCTAGCTTAATATTACGTGCTGCACCCCTGTTTAATTTATTTTGCCCAGTTTACCAGCAGAGAGGGCTACAGCCTTCAAATGCCTCCTTGAAGAGCAGCCGGGTCAGAAACTTGCTTATGAAAACAATTTGAAGTTTGCGGGTTTGAAGCTATGCTTAGCATTTTCAAGTGAGAATCCAAAATGCGTAAACAACTCTAAAGGTTACACGACTTAAAATTTGAAATTGGCCTCAACCTTCCCCCGATTCCGATTCTATGTTTTTGTCTTCATTCCAGCAGACATTTTTGTTGTTATGTGATGAATTATGTAAATGACATGGACTTCCTTGTCACTTGATTTTCACTTGAAAATGCTAAGCATAGCTTGAAACCTGCAAACCTTAAATTGTTTTCATAAGCACATTTCCAACCCGACTGCTCTTATAGTTCCTGCCTTATAGTTCTTCTGTGTTGTTTGTATGAGATAAATCCAGGAGTGGGCTGCTGGGGGTTCGCAGGGGTAAGGGAGAACCTCTAGCTAACCCCCAAATCTCACTCCTGGCTGGCCCTGCCCGCCCCCCGCCCGCCTGCCCACTGTCCCAGAAATCTCCATGCAGCCTGTTTTGGATGCAGGTAAGTGCAGGGCATACGTGGAGGCTCAGGGAGGACAAAAAACAGGTTTACTACAAGTTCAGGAAGGCCTCCAGAACCTGGGGAGGCTGTTTTTGCCCTCCTGGAAGTTCGAGGAAAGCCTCCAGAGCCCGGGAGGGCAGAAACGTTCCCTCCCCCACTGTGGTGCAGGAGACTGACTAGGCCCCGCCCACCATGGCTACACCCACCCAAGAACCGGGCAGAGAACCCCTTCCTAAAATTTTTGAAGCCCACCCCTGGATAAATCCCACAACCGCATTCACAGGTTACAGTCCATCCTTAGAGGAGTTGAGATATAGTTCAGCACAGAACCTATGTTTTGTTTCTGGTGTATTTTTTTAAAACAATTGATTTTATACGAAAATAAAATGTACATCTGTATAGAAAGGAAACTGTAATCTGGTTTGCATTGCATTACTGAAAGTTTGTTCTTTCCTAATTTGTTCCTTAAAGTTTTTGTACATAGCAGTTACTAGAGTTTTAAAGTAAAAAAAAAACAACCCATAAAAATAGTATTTAGGGAAATAAAAGAATCCCAAAGCATAGCCTTCATCTATTTTACAGTCAAGTTATAAAAAGGGGAAATGAAGAAGTTCAAAAAGGAGCGTTTGTTAAAATCTGTTCAGAAACTTAATTAAATGCTTAAAAAACAGAAAGTGGTTGAATAATATTTCTAGTGTCTGAATTAGAACTGTTTTTGTGCTGGAAAAAAAAAGGCTAAATGGTTATCTGTAGCACTACAGTGGAGTGAGCAGCAAAACATTTGGGCAGGACAAAAACCTTGTTCTATCCACACCAGTATGCAGCAGAGATAATTTCCTGTTAAAGTCAGTGCTTACTTGTTTATCATTATTAGATTCTTATCATAACTGCAATCAAGCTCACCCAGAAAAAGGACAAAAAAAAAGGAGTGTCCATAAATGGGAAGGTAGAGTAATAGAGTTCAGAATGGCTTTAGCATTTCAGTTTATAGCACAAAAGCTAATAATTCATCAAGTCCTTCTTTCTTTATTCTTCTGATGGACATTTGTTTTGATGGATAAACAGCAAACATTGGATCACTCCCATCAATGTTAGCATTTAGAAAGTTCTACATAACAATCTTTATTACTTTTTATAGGTATTTGCTTTTTTTTTCTCCTCCAAGTTCCATCTAATTTTACTTTCAGATAACAATCTTAGAAGATAGTGTAGAATAGTATAGGCTTAGAGCAGTGGTGGGTTGCCCCTGTTCGCACTGGTTCTATAGAACTGATAGTAAAACTGGTGGAGGCTCCGCCCACTGACCCCGACATCATCAGAATGCTTCTGCGCATGCAGAAGCGAGCGCATGCACATGGCCCCATTGTGAACTAGTAGTAAAGGTAAGTAGAACCCACCCCTGTCTTAGAGCATAGAGTCAGCGCAGGTAGTCAGGGCGGGCCTACCCACAATTTCCGCTAGCGGTTCACATGAACTGGTCCGAACCGGCTGAATACCACCTTTGGCTTAGAGAGATTAAATAGCCCAAAATCATCCTGTATCATATTCCATGAGAAGCAAACCTAGCTTTACCCAGTTCAGTACTTTAACCATTGGATATCCAAAAAGTAATAGCTTTTGAGTAGCCTACTCAATCTAGCTCTCTGTTCAGTGCAGGACTTCAAATTTAAAAACTCCCTGAGATATGGCTTGTACTTGTACATGCTAAGGAAGATGCTATTAGTTCCTTGTGCAATTATTTCCAACACTGAATTGTTTTTATGGTTAGGAGGCTTTAATGTAACTTTAATTCAAATATGCCTTTAGATTGAAATAATTTAATATCTATCATTCTGGTTTTCCATCCTGGAATGAAAGAAAATTCCTCATTGTGCCTGTCCTTCCTTCCTTCCTTCCTTCCTTCCTTCCTTCCTTCCTTCCTTCCTCTCTCTCACTCCCTACCTTCCTTTTTCTTTCATTTAATTACCATTTCTACCTCTTTGACAGGAACAAAATGAAGCTATTTCCCAGATCCCCCATCCTCCTGTCATGTTGGTGAACTGATTACCAGAACTATAATAAACATCACCAAAACAATTCGTAAATCCACTTTTATTTACGAGATTTGAACATTTTGATTTGGTCATGCTGATTTTCTGAATATTCTAGTTTATGGCATGTCACACTGTTAACAGATATCAATTACATTTTGAAAAGCAAATAAATGCTGACTTGAAAGAGTATGACTCTTAAATCCAACAATCTGCAGAGTATCGGGATAATTAAAGCTCCTATATAATTATATTTGTATACAATTTGAACAATTGGCTTCATAGTTTGACTGAAATGAAAATGTATCTATTAAAGAAAAAAACTCTAGTTATGCCCTGTTTATACAGAAGAAACAATCAACAAATGTCTCGGTGGTTCATGAACATTTCATAATGTATGGGCTCTTATTTATCCTACAGACTTGAGTCAAGTCCTTGAACTGTCAGTTCAGTGTTAAAGCTTTCCTGACATAGTCTTAAAATAATGGGACATAAAGTCACTTTAATGTATCAGTGAGGTCCAGGTGCCTGTTTACTGCATATATACATGGTTGTTTAGTTTTGCATATATAAGGGGGGGTGGGGAGGAAATACAATTTAAGGAAAATACAATAGACAAAGAAATATGCTACCAACAAATTACTTCTTTTAACCATAAGCTCAATTTAAGCTTCCTAAAACTCATGTTCGATGCTTTATGGGAAAGTCAGATATGAAAAGATACATGCTATTTGGAAACTCAACCTTCCGAAGAATCTGGCCAAGTATTGCAACAAATATTTCAAAAGTTGATATGTGCATAGGTGAAAAGTTTCAATTCGTAGTCAACTGCAAGAGATTTCCTCAGGGTCTTTGAGGTGGGGAGATCACTCTGTCTCCCTACCTTTGCAGTCCTGATACTTAGCAATAGCACTTAGACTTATATACCATTTCACAGCGCTTTGCAGTCCTCTCTGAGCGATTTACAGAGTCAGCATATTACCCCCAATAATCTGGGTCCTCATTTTACTTACCTCGGAAGAAAGGAAGGCTGAGCTGGTGACAATCAAACTGCCGAACTGCAGGCAGCTGGCAATCAGCAGAAGTAGCCTGCAGTACTGCATTCTAACCACTGTGCTACCACAGCTCACTTCATAAGCTTCTTCTGTAATTATTCTGTACACCAAAAATGGGCCTGTTAACTGTGATACTATAATTCATGTGTCTTTTATTTTGGACTCAGCCCATCCATTTGCAATTTCATTGGATATACTGAAATAGGAATCAGTTACCCCAAAGTACAACCCTCTAATTGTATGAATTATATGAACAGTCTCTGAATCAAAATCTTGATCCAAAGCAATCTTGATCTGAAGAATTTTCAGATAGAGAGAGGGGAGGAGGAGAGAGAGGGAGAGGGAGAGGGAGAGGGAGAGGGAGAGGGAGAGGGAGGGAGGGAGGGAGAGGGGGGGGGGGATGGTTTTGCAATTTAAACTTTTCCTGACAAGGGAAATATATGATAAAAATAACTTTTAATATACATTTTTACTTAATTTCTTTATGTTATTATTTTTCACCCAAGGCAAAAGAATAGGATTCATAAAAAGAAAAAAAATAACAATAGTATGTTGTGGTTATCTGAAAAAGCAACCTTCCATTTCTTTCAAGCAGTTACCACCATGCATGGCCACAGATACCCAGATGGGTGCCTTATTGTTCCGCCCAGTATACATTGTGGTGCCATTTGCAAAGTGTGTAATGATACCCCATGAAATAAATCTGAATGTGCTTATGTTTGAAGAATCGCATGCCAGGGAGTTGTTGGTATGTGGATGATTGCTTTTCCTTTAGAAATGTACATTTCCTGCCACTTAATATGATAGATAACAGCAAAGGTCGTACACTGTCAGGAGGAGATATAAATTTGGAGGTCCTATTTAAAATTAATAAATGGTTTATGTCTCAGAGGTGAGCAGTCACAGAGTAGCTATTGAACCTTTGAATGCTAATGCATCTTCCTTCCCCTTCTATGTAACTTTGGCTAGAGGGATACGTTTGTAGGATTGCCTTCTCATCCATCCATGTAAAGATGTCTGTTTGCCAGTATTTATATCTCCTTGTGTCTGTTTTAATCGCAGCTAATTATAGATGCTGTGCATGACTTCAGTTCATGTAAAGCATGAGTTACTGAATATTTAAAGACTGCAAAAGAAGTAGAAAGATAAGGGTATGATATCATTGACATCCACTTGTATCACCTAGAAAACTGTAAATCACAAGATCCAGTTATTTTAAACGGGATCAGTTAGACTGTCTGTAAATTTAAGATAGTAAGAATGCTCCTTTTTTAACATGTAGACTCATTTCTAGGTCTCATCAAGGAATAAATATTGCCAATTATAGACCTTATGGTACATAAATAATGTTTTTTTAAAAAACCCATGTATAAAATATAGTATGTAATTTATTTGTCTACAATGTTGAAATGAAAATTTATGAATAGTTGTCATTATAGCAGTTTTTCTTTTATTAAGAGTGACAAAATCTTACCACCATGACACTCAGCTAACTTCTTATGAGCTGATTAGATCAGAAGGATTCATTTTTTGACTTAATATTAGTTCACATGAAACTGCATGGAATTCTGTCAGCCAGTGAAGTATAAATGCTAGCTCCTTGTTTTGTTCCTTGTTCTTGGAAAATTCTCACAATCAGACAAGATCTTTCTATTCTTGCTGCTGCTTTGCAAACCCATTTGTTGACAATACAAGGAAGGTAAGCTATTTGCTTCTTGTTGCCAAGGCTTTGTAAGTTCTGATCACAACGTTAATGCTGTGCAGATCTTGAAAGGGATTCAATCCTTTGAAATATTTTTTTGTGAAGAGCCAAGGCACAGCCCTCTAATCAGAGATCAGAGTAGCAGGCAAGCAAGGCAGACTCCAAATGAAGGAATTCACCATATTGAAGCAACAAGATGCATTTTTGTGAAGCAAAACCCCTCAATAAGCTCAATAAGTTATCCTCCATTTTTTAAATAAGACGTGTTAGTTTTTTATCCTTTTCAAAAAAAGACAGCCATTGCCAAGGTCTTTGAAGTCTTTTGAGAGCGTTTTAATAAACTGCATCTGCACTGTTTGGTTTGGTGGCAGCAGTGCCTCAGATAGAAAGCCCATACAGAGAGTGGTAAGGACAACCAAGAACATTATAGGAAGCTAGCTTCCTGTTATTTGGGATACTGCTTATAAGCGCTATGTGCTTACAGCTCAAGGTATTGTTAGAGACCCCACACATCCACTTTATTTATTAATGGAACTTGTATGCTGCCCTATCTCCAATGGACTCAGGGTGGCTCACAACAATTAAAACAAAGCAAACAAACCATTAAAACAAAAATCCAGGTTAAAATTAACAAAAATTCAATAAAACCCAGTTAAAAATCTATTAAAACCCTCATCAGTCCAAGGCGGCCAGGTGAAATAGCCACGTTTTCAGGCCACAGTGGAAAGAGCGAAGGTCGGGGGCCATCCGGAGCTCCAGAGGGAGTTGATTCCAAAGGGTGGGTGCGCCCACAGAGAAAGCTCTCTCCCTGGGGGTAGACAGCCGACACTGTCTGGCCGACGGCACCCTGAGTAGGCCTTCCCTGTGGGAACGCACAGGGTGATGGGAAGCTGTTGCTGGCTGCAGATGATCCACCAAATATCCCTGGCCTAAGCCATGTAGGGCTTTATAGGTAATCACCAGCACCTTGAATCTCACCCGGAGGGCAACTGGCTACCAATACAAGTCAAGCAGGAGAGTGTCGAGACACTCCCATCACTACCCGCGCGGCCGCATTCTGCACCAGCTGAAGCCTCCAAGTGGTCTTCAAGGGCAGCCCCATGTTATTTTATTTAGTTTTTGTTTGTTGTTTTCTTATGAGCCACCCAGTGATGCTGGGAGTTGGGTATGTACAATTTAAATTTTAGCAAAATAAAATATTTCTGACTCCATTATATAATGAGCCACCATGGCACAGTGGTTAGAATGCAGTACTGCAGGCTACTTCTGCTGCCTGCCGGCTGCCTACAATTTGGCAATTCAAATCTCACCAGGCTTAAGGTTGACTCAGCCTTCCATCCTTCTGAGGTGGGTAAAATGAAGATCCAAGTTGTTGGGGGCAATATGCTGACTCTGTAAACCGCTTAGAGAGGGCTGTAAAGCACTGTAAAGTGGTATATAAGTCTAAGTGCTATTGCTATTCCCTGTAACTTTTTTTCTCTTCTCTAGGCATTATGTTGCTCTTCTGAACTTCTCAGGCCTCCAGACCAAGTTGTAGAAAAAATGTTATTAAAAGAAAAAAAAAGTCTCTGCCGATCAGGCAACTCAGCTGGGATCGTCAGAGGCTTTTAAAAGCATTTTTTTACAACCTGTTTGGCCGAAGAGGTTGTAGAAAAAATAGTTTTAAAAGTAAAAAAAAAAAAGTTGGCCATGCCCACCCCCCACCAAGCCACGCCCACAAAACTGGTAGCAACAAATTTTACATTTCACCACTGCTCCAGACTTGTTTCGTAGCATAACAGGATGAGATATTTCAAAGTGAATACTTTTCCTCTTTTTTTTCCTGATATAATGCCCTGGATACCATTCACCTTTCTTTGAATATCTGGGGTAGATTTTTGTCAGAAATGGAGCACTGAACTCTGTCTATAAAATGTGCATCCATTTTGCTTACTTGCAATCATGTGATTTACTATTTGATCTAATACTTTATTATTTTCTCTAATAGGTATTTGAGGCAGCTAGCCATTTTTTTTAAAAAAATATATAAACAGTTAAAAAGACTCAAAAAGCAGGAAAGATGAACATTAGAGAACAGTCCTGATAACATTAGAGAGGAATTTAAATTTAATCTCTGTCATGGAGACTGGCAGAGGAACTGCACAATTCTATACTCATCTTTCAGAACATGGATTTCCTAACAAATAAAGAATAGTATTAATATATTTGCCAACCTGTCATTGGTCTCTAATCAGATATTCAGGGAGTTATAATCCCAGCATTTCTTGGGGCACCAGATTGGGGAAAGCTGAATGAGAACATTAATTTTATGACTGACATGTTGGAAGAAAAATCAAGTTCTGTGAAAGGCATTACTTTGCAAGTTTACAAGTCTCCATATCTTCTTAGGAGGGCTTTTGGAAAAGAAATAGAGTCAATGACTAATTAATATGATGAAGACATGTGTCCAACACAACATAGTCATCTTACTGGAAGTGGCACCAATACTGTCTCTCTGTCTTTTAAACACTTATTTCTGGTTCTCCATGAAATTGATAGTTAATCACCTTTCAAGCATACAGCAGGCACTTATTGCACAGGGGAAACATGGATAATGGAAAGTTTATAAAATCTCTGTCAATCTCGGCTCTATGTGAAAAATGATTCATTATAATGGGCCACAAGTGACAGAATGCCTCGGAATGGAAGCCTGTAATTAACTTTACTTCATGTTTTATTGATAGCATTTGCTGTTTTCTGTGACCAGCAGTCATACATCTTATAGAATGTGGCACCTTCTGGATATAGGCTGCACTTGAGCAAACTTTTCATGAAAGAAGCCTCACCAAATTCTCTGGAATGGCTAAACTTCTCAGTAGAGTGACAGTACCAATGGGTACTCAGCAGTACCAATGGCTTGATAAGACATATGCAGCCTAAAACTGAAGCAAGCACCTTTGGGAGGTGGGGAGTTAGTAGTTAATAGCTAATTTAAGTTATTCATTAATCCTTCTACCTCTACTCCTGATGTTTTAAAATTTGCAAATTACTTTTAGAAGGGTACACAGCAGTGGTGGGTTGCCCTCGGTTCGCACCGGTTCCATAGAACTGGTAGTAAAACCGGCGGGAGGCCCCACCCACTGACCCCGACTTCACCAAAACGCTTCTGCGCAGAAGAATGCATGCACGGCCCCACTGCAAAATGGTAGTAAAGGTAAGTGGAACCCACCCCTGGTACACAGATTGTGTAGCTGATGTTAATACAGTGAGGAAAGTAATAGAATAAAAATTAAACAAAATAGATCCTGTAAATATTTTGGGTTCTCAGACATATCATACTCTTTCCTTTTCATAGATTAAAAAAAGACAAACACCAAAATACTGGGAATTCAAGGAGCTGCATTCCAGACATTATGCAACTGAGATAGGCTTGCTATATAGATACCTGTGGTTTCTATTAAATCTAGCCAAGTATCTTTTATTTTAATAGCAATGGTTTCCCAAGGCTCCTCACAGAGATCTATCAAGTTTTATGCAGAAAACCCACAGATTAATTTAAGGTTCCTTTGCTGTGTCTCAGGATCATGACCGCTCTCAGGAAAACCATGGGCTTACTGTGACTTCTGTCATTTGGGAAATGAAAGTCTGAATTCTGATACTCGGTGCAACTTGGGAAAAATCATTCCACAGGTGGCAAAATAGAATATAATGAGGGGGAGGGAGGGAGGGAGAGAGAGAGGGGTGGGGAGGTGATATTGACACTAGGCATTATGCATCCAGGGCTTCCTGTATGCAGGACAAAAACACAAACCCCACCTAAGAACAGAGTTAGGTGGGTCCAGGAGCATAGCCCTTTTCCCCATGAGACACCAATAAAATATGAATTATTTTATTTTATTTTATTTTATTTTATTTTATTTTATTTTATTTTATTTTATTTTATTTTATTTTATTTTATTTT
>WNWU01000030.1:9693701-9725238 GCA_012654045.1 Ptyas mucosa | reverse complement strand
CTGTTCTGTTCTGTTCTGTTCTGTTCTGTTCTGTTCTGTTCTGTTCTATTCTATTCTATTCTATTCTATTCTATTCTATTCTATTCTATTCCATTCCATTCCATTCCATTCCATTCCATTCCATTCCACTCCACTCCACTCCACTCCACTCCACTCCATTCCATTCCATTCTGAGAAGAGCCACAGTGGTGCAGTGGTTAGAGTGCAGTACTGCAGGCTACTTCTGCTGATCTCCGGCTGCCAGCAGTTTGGCAGGCTCAAGGTTGACTCAGCCTTCCATCCTTCCAAAGTCAGTAAAATGAGGACCCAGATTGTTGAGGGCAATATGCTGATTCTGTAAACTGCTTAGAGAGGGCTGTAAAGCATTATAGAAGTCTAAGTGCTATTTCTATTGTTATTCTATTCTATTCTATGTTCTGTTCTGTTCTGTTCTGTTCTGTTCTGTTCTGTTCTGTTCTTTCTGTTCTAACCACTAACTCCCTCTTTTTCTTAGAGTTTTCCTTGAATAGTTAAATATGGCCTCTCAAAGGTACACCACAAGCAAAAGTAACCAGGCTAGTCCCTAAGGTGCAAATATATATATATATATATATATATATATATATATATATATATATATATGAAAATTTGCAGCTACTCAAAATCTTTAATTAGAACCAACCAAAATCCCCCATATGCACTGCCAGAAAAATGACAGTCTTTTTAAGTTTTCCTAAACCAATCTTAGCTGATAATTCTGATTGGATTGCTCTAAAGCTGGGCATGAAGTCATAGATTAAGAAGCAATAAACTAGGAAGCAGAATTATACAAGAAAAGAGCCCTTTTCATTGATGAAGGGCACTTGCCAATTCCCATGTGAAATTGAGTTTTAAATGAAATCTTGAGTTCTGTATCAAAGAATCAGTTACAGACTTGGAAGGAAATTTCCAAGTAGGCTTGTAGTTTCTATTCAGTTCTGATCTGCCCTGCTTATATTTTTTGCTATATTATGTAAAGGCATGTTTCACATGTTGAGTTGCATGTGCTCTGTATTCATAATCACCTTGCAATTATGGTTTGTAGTTTTAAATTGTTGTATATATTGAATGGCCTGCCTGCTTCTTGTCTTTTGTTTATTCTTTTTTCAGTTTAACTAAAGTGTGTATCTGATGAAATGTAGTAGATGTCTGCTTTAATAGAATGAAAATAAAGGATAAAACTGAACATTTCCTGTAATGCAGGCAGAAAACTAAGAAAATCGCTGGATTGTGAGAGGGTAGAAATATGGACAATAAACAAAATGGGGAGATGTGTAAGGAATGAGGGGGAAAGCTGTTAACAGAGTAAAAAATAAGAAAAGCAGTAAGAAAAATAAAATGATCGGAATATATCAATAGTTTTGCAATAGTTCAGCTTCAGTTAGGAAGAGATGCTTCAGAAGGACTTCCGGGGTTTTGACACATGAAAGCAAGCAGCTATGTCTCTTTTTCAGAATCACATAGATATTATGCAGTGCAAGATTCCTTCACTAGTAAGGTCTTTCAGATGTTATTGCTTTGGTTTCCTTGTGTCAGCTGCAGAAAGCTATATTCCTTTGCAATGAGAGTGTAGGCAGAAAATTTGAAATCCCTGCCTTATTCTAGCAATTAGACACTGCATCTTGGAACAGTGATTTTATTCAGTATATACAAAGCACGGATAAAAAAAAGAAGAAAGAAACCTAGCCATAGGGTCATTAGAGTTCCTGCAATGAAAAAGACTTTTTTTGTGGTCTTATAAAGAGTATCATCTTATTTTTTAAAATGAATGTTGAAACCATGGCAAAATTATTATATCCAAGACTGAAGACCGGCAAAGAACATCAAAGCTTGGTCGGTCAAGACATAAAATAAAGGATTATTTTCCCTTATTTCAAGAAATAAAGTCTCTGTTGATCTTCTTGTCTTGTTGTATATAGAATAACTTTAGTATCAGAGGTATGAAACTAAAAAAACCAAAGAAACTCTGAAATCCTTATAGGTATTTAAGAAGGAAGGAAGAAAGGGAGGGAGGGAGGGAGGGAAAGTTAAGCTATCCAGAAGATAAAATAATAAAGTTTTTTGACAGGTGGATAAATGATGCCAGCAAGCTACAATGATGCCAGAATGACAATATAAATGTAGTAAGACTTTCATGTATAGGTAGTCCCTGGGTTAAGAATATCCAAGCAACCCCAGACACAAACAGGTTGCCTGTTGCTAAAATTAGTGGACAGTGTTGTCTGCCCTTGAGCCAAAGAAGTGCTGAAGCTCTACATTTTTGATATACAGCCTATTTTCAGTGGTTTCTGAAAGCATTGCATTGTTTCAGAGCTTTGTTGGCTGGAAGAAGGACAATGCCAGCTGCCATTTTCATAATAGACTGTCCGCTTGTAAATATGAGTTTCTCCTTAAATGTAATTCAGTTTAAAGTCAGAGTTAAGGAATGGATTTCACTTTTCATCCAGGGTCTGTCTGTAAATTCCACAATTATGTACTAGTATTCCAATATTTGATTCCAGAACATAAGTTGAAGCCTTTAATATCGTGCATACTTCGATTGACCTTTGCACTTATGCAAATGGGCAGCCAATCTTCTGACAAGTAAATTTGTATATCCTTAAGCGTGTGACTACCGTTCATTATTTCAAAGAAAATGGTTCCATTTTATACTATTTTTCCACAAAAATTGGCGAGCTATATTTAACTCACTAATATCTTCTGGGGAATCAGGAGGCAAACTGAGATTCAGGAAAAATAAAATATATTAATCATTATGGCTTATAATAAGTCAATTCTGCATACCTGCTGACAGTTATGAATTATTGACTTAATCTCTGGGATTGAAAAAAAGAGGTAATAACACTCCTACAGAATCTTGTTGATTTATCATCAAATCATGTTTTATATCTGTTTTACTTTCTGAAGTCATATGTATGGATCAGTATAAAATTGAACGGTGAAGTCTAGGGAAAATAAGTATTATTACATTGACGTATTTTTGTTCAGAAGGTGCTTAGCGAAAAAAATGACTGCTGATTGAAAAAAAATGATTTTATGAGTCACTTTTTGGTCCAAAAAATATTCCCAGTGATAAATAGTTTAGCCAAAGAGATAAATTAAGAACAAGAATTATCTATATTTCAAATAAAGAGGTGATTTAATTAATTACATTGTAAATTATTCAAAATACCAGTAATTTAACAACCTGATTTAAATTCTGCTAAGACAGACTGAGTCTAATTTCCCAATGGAAAGGCTTGCAGTTAAGGTACTGCCATAGGAAAAACAGATCTTCTAAAACAGATTTTATGCTGGAGATAGGGTCATAGCTGAGGAGCGATGTTTTCAGGTATTCTTTGCTAATGCTACCAAATTTGAGTGACTAAATTCTGGATAAGCTCTAGATGACGGTAAAGAGATACTAAAACTGTAATTCTTTGCTGCCATCTAATGGCATCTAGATTTCCACAAATCTGATCCAGTGGTTCAATTCATTTAGACTATCTACGTAAAAACAGATTCATAGTCACGGAATTCCTCCAGAAAACAAAAAGGAAGTCAGAGCATCTAACATAGGATTAGTTAATATTGTCAAGAAAGCACACACTGATAGCAGAAAGCAAAAAAACACTTCAAACAGGAAAATAGGACACAACTCATCAAGCTGGTTTATTACGAGATTAAGTATATCTGTGATGTCTGCAACAGTGGAACTTGTAATGGGGGCCTATAATGTGAAATATTCAGATTGTAGCTTGGATAGACAAGCAGAAATGGTCGACTTGTTGTTCCTCTCATGCACTACTACCACAGAATGAGCAGTGAAGTGAAAAACAGGAAATAAAACTGAATGAGAATTGGACAATAGCTTCTCTTCCTCATGATCTGTCTGTATTGTCCCAAATGCTCAGATTTGCTGCTTTCCATTACCATAAATTGATAAAAGTTGTAATTTCATCTACTCCTTTGCAGAATAGCAGAAATATGTGTACAAGGTGGTAAATGAGGCAGGTAGATCAGGAGTAGGTTCTACTTACCTCCGTTACTGGTTTGCAATGGGAACGCATGCGCGCATGCACAGAAGTTTCTGCTCATGCGCAGATCATTCAAGATGACGTCCAGGAGAGTGGGTGGAGCCTCACGCCGCCGTTACTACTGGTTTGCAAGAACCGGACCAAACCGGGAGCACCACTGAGGTAGATGTATCAAAATTGCAATTATTTAAAAGTAAGGAACCTATGATGGTTCATATTTGGAGGAAGTAGTCAGAAGGGTAGAAGAGACTTTTTTCCCGAACACCATCACTCTGCTAAACAAATAATTCCCTCAACACTGTCAAACTAGTTACTAAGTCTGCATTACTATTAACCTTCTCATCATTCCTATCACCCATCTCCTCCCACTTATGACTGCATGATTGTAACCTTGTTGCTGGTATTCTTAAGATTTATATTGACTGTTTTCCTATGACTATCATTAAGTGTTGTACCTTATGATTCTTGATGAACGTATCTCTTCTTTTATGAATACTGAGAGCGTATGTACCAAGACAAATTCCTTGTGTGTCCAATCACACTTGGCCAATAAAGAATTCTATTCTATTCTATTCTATTCTATTCTATTCTATTCTATTCTATTCTATTCTATTCTATTCTATTCTATTCTATTCTATTCTCTTTCCAACTGCAGAGCAACTAATGACTCTCTGGTAGGTGATATTGATTGGATCCACAAGTAGACCTAAGTAATAGTTTATCTGAACATGGTTTGCTAAGCACAGTGGCTCAGCTCCCATATGGTGCTAAATCCAAACAAGTCATAATTCACTCTTATGCATAACAACAATGCATTCCTAGCTCTTATAAATACATACTGTATATATTCTGTACATAATCTGATTTTTCCACAATTGATTATTACAGCTGTGGAATACTGGAAACAGTATTTTCCATCGGGGAAAATGAGCAACAGTCACAAGTGACCAGGCTCCAATTATTATATTGTGGTCACATTACGTGAAAACCTAGTTTTCTTGAGAAATTTATACTGAAAAAGGTGAAAGAAGAAAGGCTTAACAGAGGCAAGAAGGAGACACTTAATTACAGTGGTGAAGAGTGTGTTTTTGGGAGGCCACATTGGGGACAGATAATCCTGGAGAAAATATTATCTGTGTGGTTGCTAAGGATGGACAACTATATGATGGCAAATATTCATTAATCATTTATTTATTATTAAACTTATATGTTGCCCATCTTACTGTTGAAGCAACTCTTGTGCCTTTACCCAGTGTAAATCCTGTAAATATTTAGAAGTCTGTTTGTGAGACTTACAACAATAAAGTACCCCAAATCAGCAAAGGCTTTAATTGTACTGCGATTGAGGTTGATCCATGATATCAAAATTTGGTGAATGGACCGAGTTTTGTGATCCCTGTAAGATCTGTGAAATACACTATGCTTTTAAATTGCAGTTCAGAAGATTGAGTGGAAAGGGCTCCTATCTGGAAGTTATTCCTATCTGAGTCCACAGTTATAGCGTAACCCATACTTACATTCATAAAGGAACAATTCTGATTTGAGTTATTTTTTCCTTGTTTCAGAGAAAACTCTAGAATTTTTTACATTTTTGAATAGAACTTATGTATAGAAAATGCACAAGTAAAAGTGCAAACTTTTCAGACTGTTAAAGCAACTTTCCATGTTTGTGCATCAGCTTTTGTATATGCAACGCTAATGTGTTCCTTTTGGTGCATGATCTAATATATCTGGAGAGCATCGATCTAGGAAACGTCACTCTACTTTTAAGTGGAAAAGATTTATTATAAAACTTATATTTTAACATTATCATCTTTAAAATAACTGTGAACGTGTTTGAGTTAGTTTTTACCCACATTTGCTTGCCTGTTCAAATGTTTTTGTGTTCTGTTTGGAATTCTGGCGTCACAGTGGCCTCTGTTGTTCTTATCTCGGTATCACACTTTAGAAGAAGATCTTTGCTTTATTGAGGAGATCTTCCGAAATCTCTGTGGCTTTGACAAAACTGTTTGCTAAACTGAAGCTGAGCAATACCTAACCTTTATACTTTAAGACCTAAGAAGAATCCAGACGGATTATATGAGTCCTGTTCATCTAATCCTATGTTCTCTTTCCAACAATAATCAGTCAGTTATCTCTGGAAGGGCCTTAGCAGAAGATGATGGCAACGGCCTTCAGTTGTAGTTTGGGGCTGCTTATCCTTAAAATATTTACTTCCTACCAGAGGTTTCCTGTAAAAATTGCAAACAAATTTAGTAAAAGCTTAAGGCTAAGGTTTGCTAGTTTGTGGCCATTTACTTAACAGACATTCTCTCACCAGTTTACAAGATTAAATATATATATATACAAATTGAATGGCACAAATTGTCATTATTCAACTGATCAAAAATATGAAACAAAGAGAGGCTCTGGTCTGAATAATGTCTGGTTGAAAATGGTCTACAAACAAGTAGAGACAATGACCACAGCGATGAATGAGAGTGGTGAGTAGACCAGTCCTTTGAGCCTCTACAGAGGAAAGAATAGGAGATCACCTCCAAGTGCTGAGAACAGCAGCTCCTTGCAAGGAGATCATAAAGCAGTAGTCTCCTGCAGGTTTGAGCACCAAGATTTGAGGGAGACGACATCTTTGATCTCAGCCAATGGCGAAATCTGGCCGGATCTATCCTGCTCGTATGAGCCGGTAGGGCCGGAAGTGGGAGGCTCCGCCCACCCTCTGGGACATCATTATGTCCCGTTTTTGACCCTTTGCGCATGTGCAGAAGGCTCTGGGCATGTGCAGAAGGGGTGCGTGTGAGCATAGCGAGTGTGAGTGCACACTCACATTTCCCATCCAGTAGCAAAGGTAAGTGCATTTTACCCCTGATCTCAGCAACAGTTGAGTATTTAGTAAGGACACTAAGCCAGCCAAACTCAATTTTAATTGCATTCAGGAATGTTCACTTTAATCACTTTATGGCTATTTGAGACCTTCAAAACAGTGTGCTTCATTTGTCATCTATTGAGTTTTATATTCTTCTTTGGATTTAAGAAACTTTAAACAAAGGTATAAAAATTTAAAATAATATATAATTGGCAAAAATCAAAAAGAGAGGGGGGGATTTTGATTTAAGCTTTAAACAGATTGGGAGATTTGGAATGTTAATTATTTTTTGTAACAGTATATTTGCAAAAAGAGTATATAATTAAACAATAAACCCATATAGAGTGTATTATTAAATATTAAACCCATATTAGGAACCAAAGCTTGACGAAGATTGCAAATAGGCATTAAAGGGAACTAAAGGACTAGGTAGAAAAGAATTTTCTTTCTTTATTCATGACAGAAGTACCTTCAAATTATAGACATATAGCATTCAACACTGACCAAGTAAAATAGCTATAAAATAGGTCATAGAAATATAGTACGTGTAAAAAGTATGTAAAATAAATAGGATTTGACCCAGAAGCACTGACCCAGAGATGACTGTGACTATTAAGAAAAGTGTTATTATGGTGAAGTTAGCTATAACTTTTTCTTATCTCAGAAAGAATACAGATTTCAATGGATAAAGTTTTAGAAGATGAGAAAAATTTTAACAAACTTTTACCTGTCATAGACATTATAGAGTTTGAAGGCAGGAGTGACAACAATATTAAGATTACCAAAATGGAAGTAGGAAAGACAAATCAAGAAAAGGATCTGGACAAAAAACAGCTGTAACAAGAAAACTCGAATAATGAAATATATAAAATATAATAATAAAGATCTTTATGAAGTTTACATAATTTCTTCTTCTTCTTGTGCCATATCCATCATCAGACGTTGGCAATCATGTTAGCAATCCTATTGCCACCGTTAACATGATTTTTCTGGGAACTATATAATGTAGTAGTCCTCCCTTTGCTTCTACATCACTGTGCACACACTGTTCAAGTGGTTGTCACTGTTGTGGTCTGCCAGCAGCCTGTGGACCTGGCAGCGGAGTCGGACAGTGAGGAGGCTGGGGAGGACAATGGGCCAGTCCTGGAATCAGGGGAAGGCTCGGACGAGGGCTCTGCATCAGAGGCAGAGATGGGGCCAGGGCCATCTGGGAGCGATGCGTGGACTACGGAGCCTCCAGAGTTGGACAGCAGAGAGACAGATGAACAGGAGGAGCCCGTTCCTAGTGTGCGCATGTGAAAAGTTGCCAGAAGGCAAGAGCAGCTGAAGAAAAAATGACAACTCGGGAGTAAGGCCAGAAGATGATTGGCCACTCCCATAAGGCTTAAAAGAGCAGCAATGAGCCATTGGGTTCTTTGTAGAAAAGCAACGTGCTTCTTGTCAGCGTCTCTTGAACTTTGTGGGGGTTTTGCCAAGAAAAGCCTTTGGCAGGTTGCCAAAGACATCAAAGATTGGTGATAAGGCCGACGGACTGGTTATTAAGAATTTTGTTTTGGCCTAAACTGAGAATGAATTAATTCTCAGCTGTTTTAATAAAATAAGTTTGTTGAAGACTGAATTGTGTTTGATAATCACTACTTGGGCCTTGGTCACAACAGCCCCTACACCGTGTGCTGTTTTTCTGAGGCTGTTCTGACCAATGTGGTCTCCATCTTCAGTTGATACTGATGAGCCAGCTGCCACTCACCAGTCCTGTTGGTCCACGGGAGGTATTTGATTCCCTTCAACCCACCATTACAGCATAAAAGCCATACTGAGTAGGGGACCCCAACCTGCCACCTGGGGACGCACTCTGTGGGGGTTCCAGGCTTCCCCTAAGAGATATAATTTATATAAAAATATAATAATATATTGTATAATTATAATAATATAAATTTTATATAATTTATATTATAAATTATAATTTTACGTAATTTATAATTAATATCAATATAAATTACAATTATATAAAATATAATAATAAAAATATTTATGGGATTTACAAAGTTGGCTGGTGAAAGGTTTGACGATTCCTGCTGAACGCCAAAACTTGTTGAAAGATCAAATCCTGCAAAGTCAAGATTGTGAAGAGCAAAAAGAAGGAATATAACGTTGGACTATTTGATCAGAGATAAACAATTGTTTGATACTTCTTGTGACTCCTAATGGACTTTTTGCTGAACTTGAACTATAAAGTTGATGATTTCTGAATTGCATATACCGATAGATAAAAGTTAGGCTGTGGGGAGATTGTTTTGAAATTTGTAATTTTAAAAGAGGATGAAAAATTACTATATTAGTGTGATGAAGCCACTGGCAGAAAATTAATGCAATTACAGTATTCATTATAACCATATTTTTGCATGTCAATTAATTAATCCTATGATATGAAATCCCACATAGATAATGTATAAAAAAAGAGGCAAAAGATTTCAAGTTTCCTAAAGGGCAACTTTTACATTTATTTATTTTGAAAAAACTTTATGAGGAACATTGTATAAGAAGTGAGCTCCCGCGTTTCAAATGACCCACTTTCCCTTTCTGTTTGGAACAAATAGAAAGGGCTTTTATTCCTGCATAGCTTCACTTTGTACATGTGCATCCCATACAGGAATCCTTTTGATTGAATACCGAAGAGAGAAAAAAAAAAGAAGCTGAACATTACCCTCTCCATCCTCTTTGATCTGCTCCAGCCTTATGCTCAGAATAATTATTTGTACATATATAGGCCAATAGACAGACAGATAGATAAACAGAGACAGATATAGTCTATATAGGTTATATGGGGGTATAATTATCTAAGAAGAAGAAATGCTAGAAATATGAATTTAATCAAGAAGCTTAGAATGCTTACTTTTAAAGATCCCACAAGAAATGAAATCTTCTTTCTTTTTATCACCATTTCTTTAGGATGGACCAGGAAATGTAATCAGAGACTTCAGCAATGGCAATAAGGTCAGTGAAATTGGAACGGATTGCCTTCAGAAGTTGTGGGTGCTCCATCACTGGAGGCTTTTAAGAAGAGACTAGACAGCCATTTATGTGGAATGATATAAGGCACAGGTGTGAAAGTCGCCACGTCACATTGCTGTCACATGATGTTTTTTTCCCCTCGCAGAGCTGGGGTGGGTGTGGCCTGCATATGACACATCTGGCCCGCGGGCCGCCAGTTTAACAGTCCTGGATAGGGTCTGCTGCTTGAGCAAGGGTTTGGACTAGAAGACCTCCAAGACCTCCCTTCCGATTCTGTTATTCTGTTAACCTTCAGAATAAAGGCAAAAGATAAGCTGTTTGTTTTTGGTTTTTTTTCTAATAAACTGGTAATTCCTGGCTGTCAGAAAACATTATAGTTTAAGACAGACTACTGATCTCATATATATATATATATATATATATATATATATATATATATATATATATATATATTATAGAAGGAGTTGGCACAGCCCATGAAGAGGTTAATTTTTAAAACTTGGCAATTCAGAGGAGTTGCTAGGAAACAGAGCAATGCCCTCTGGATATGGGCAAACAACAAGCATTTCTTCTGAAAAAATCTAAGAATGAGAACTATGTCCTTCTGAAACCTGCTTCTGGGCAAATTTTTGTTCTTTTGTTCTCAAAACAACTTGTGCCTGATCACACGAAAACAAGCCTCCCATGTCCAACAACAAAATGCAGCACTACTTCAAAACTTATTTAGTCAGCTATCAGCCGTCCGTGTTTAATCTGTTTTCTCCAATATGGTTGATATTTGAATTAATTTTGGGAAAATGAAGACAAAGAAAATCACTGGGATACACTGGGATAAGGGCTGAGGTGGCGCAGTGGTTAGAGTGCAGTACTGCAGCTACTTCAGCTGACTGCTCGTTCAGCAGATCAGCAGATCAAATCTCATCGGCTCAAGGTTGACTCAACCTTCCATCCTTCCGAGGTGGGTAAAATGAGGACCCAGATTGTTGGGGGCAATATGCTATTTAGTATACTGTCTTTGGTGTAAGCCACCCAGAGTTCTCGGAGAGTGGGCGGAATAGAAATATGACTAATAAAATAAAAATAAAATAAATAAAATAAAATACAGAATCACATCATACAAACTGAGGCTAAAGAAACTGCCATCAACAGATATATTGATGTCATCAATTCAGATAATTCTAGAAGATAGTTCAGCTGGTCTTCTAGAATCACCCATAATATTTTCAACACCTCGGAATTAATTACAGCTGTATACAAGGAAACCTACAAGGGCGGGGGGAGAGAGGTTCCACAATATGATAGGCATAATTGAGTGGTTACGGACCTATCCCTTGGTAACATGCTTCACAAAAAGAAAAAGGAGCAGGATTTTGGTCATACACACTATTTTGATGCTCTTGTTCCCTCCTGCAGAAGTCCCTGCTCTGAAATAGATTTATATGATTTTATTAGCAGTATATTAGGCAATCTCTTCACACTTTTGCAACCCAGAATTTAGTAGCTCTTCACGATTTGATACAATCTGGCTGAGTGATATTTTACTGCATGTTGTTCAACCATGGCAACTTTATGATGTGTGGTCTTCAACTCCCAGAATTCCCCGCCCAGTATGCTGCCTGGAGAATTCTGGGAGGTAAAGGCCACACATCTTAAAGTTGCCAAAGTTGAGGAATACTGCCATATTGATAGAAGGTCAGTGAAATATAATTGGGGTGTTTGCTGCCCCTGGTTCCCCATCATTAAAATAGACTATACCTTAAGTTCAGCCAAGGTACTATACCTCACATTCTTTCCAATTCTCTTTCCAATTTTTCTACTACTTATGTTTTAGGTACTTTGCTTCCTGAAACTTTTCATCTGCACCAAACCCATTGACTGAATACATAGAAAGGGGTGTTTGTGTATGTGTGTGTGTGAGAGAGAGGGGGGGAGAAGGGAGGGAGGGGGAGGGAGACGGAGAGGGAGGGAGAGGGAGGTGGGTTTCAGCAGGTTCTGACCAGTTCTGGAGAACCGGTAGTGGAAATTTTGAGTAGTTTGGAGAACTGGTAAATACCACCTCTGACTGGCCCCCGCCCCCATCTATTCTCTGCCTCCCGAGTCCCAGCTGATCGGAAGGAAATGTGGATTTTGTAGTAACCTCCCCCTGGAGTGGGGAGGGAATGGAGATTTTACAGTATCCTTCCCCTGCCACGCCCACCAAGCCACACCCACAGAACCCATAGTAAAAAAAAAAAATTGAATCCCACCACTGGTGTGTGTGTGTGTGTGTGTGTGTGTGTGTGTGTGTGTGTGTGTGTTGGCCTTCTCTCCCTTCTCCTCCTGTTTAGTTCTTCCATGCACATAAAGGTCTTTATCTTCAGCAATGATTTCACTTTTTCTACAGATTCAGTTTTGACATTATAAGGTCCGGAAAAGGCCTAATGCAATACACATATTCAGAATATATGTATGTTAAGCAAGCTAATAGTGCCAAATTTAATCTGCTCTAGTCTCTGGAGTATTACTTACCCAACTAATTTAATTACATTTAAACTGCAGTTTGAAGGGCTATGAAGTTAGTAATTGCAGTGATCAAAACACATTTGGCATTAATCACTGAGTGATCAAATGCATTTTGACACAGTTTGATTGATCTGTTTGGATGCCCCAGACCGATCTGCTCTGTGAAGTATTGCCGTTTAAGAGATAATGCTTTAGGAATACTGAGATCATCATTAAACAAAAAACTGGAACATATTTTGTTTGTTTTATTTAGGATTTAGGATTTTCCTGAGCATGAAAAAGAAAATATTTCAGTTCCTGATTTTGTATATACTTGCACACAAAGATACCATTTAATGAGGGTAAAGAGAGCATCTATTTGCTTGAGAACGTGTCCTGCCTCCAAAGTTGAATGCACAGTTGGTCCTCAACTTAACGACTACAACTGAACCCAAATTTTTTTGTTGCTAAGTGAGATACTTTTAGGTGAATTTTGCCTCATTTTACGACCTTTCTTACCACGGTTGTTAAGTGAATCACTGTAGTTGTTAAGTTAGTAAAATGGTTGTTAAGTGAATTTGGCTTTGCTTGTCAGAAGGTTGTAAAAGGTGATTCCAGGACCCCAGGACTAGTGGTGAGTTACTCCCGGTTCAGTCCAGTTCTATAGAACCGGTAGTAAAACCGGCAAGAGGTTCCACTCACCCACCACAATGTCATCATGGGTGATCTGCACATGTGCAGAAGCTTCTGAGCATGCACAGAAGTGTGTGCGCTCCCGCTGCGAACCGGTAATAAAGGTAAGTCGAACCCACCCTTGCCCAGGATACTGCAACAGTCATAAATATGGGCCACTTACCAAGCATCTGAATTTTGATCTCGTGACCATGGGACTGCTGCGACAGTCATAAGTCACTTTTTCCACTGTGGTTATACCTTTGAACGGTCACTAAACAAACTGTTGTAAGTCGAGGACTTCCTGTAATTCACTGGCTGTGCAACACATTCTAAGAAATCTTATATTTTGCTTTGCCATTCAACATGCACATCAAAATATCCATCATGAGCTTCTGAGGGTTATCAGCTTGTCTTTCAGTAGCTAAGTCACATTTTAGCAATAGTACTTAGACTTATATAGACTTAGAGTCAGCATATTGCCCCCAACAATCTGGGTCCTCATTTTACTGACCTTGAAAAGATGGAAGGCTGAGTCAACCTTGAGCTTGTTGAGATTCGACTGGCAGCCGGTAATCAGCAGAAGTACCCTGCAGTACTGCACTCTAACCACTGCGCCACCACAGCTCTTTTAGTAGACTGCAGTACAGGCTCAATTTTAAGTCAGGCTCAATTTCCCATCCAACAACTTCAAAGGAGAAAGGCATGAGCTAAAGCATATGGCTACTTAGGCCTCGGCTGCACTTTTTCTTGGCTTTTGGATGGAAAAAAAATCCAGAAAGCCCAGCACCTGTTGGTTTTGACTTTGGTTCATATTCCCCTTAAAAAGGAAGAAACAGAAGAACCAAGAGAAATGTCTAGAGCAGGACTGTCATACTCAATGGCCTGCAGGCCGGATGTGTCACCCACTGGCCACGCCCAACTCTGATTAACCAAAAGGGGGAAAGGTCACGATACATCACATGATGACGCTGTGATGACTCGAGTTTGATACCCCTGATCTAGAGAAAGGCACAAAGTAGATAACACAGACAATAGCTGATATTCCAATTAAGGTACCTACCAAAAAAGGGGGAAGTAACCACTGATGATGGAGAACAAGACTAGCAGATCTACTCTGCAATACCAAGAGGGAATTAAGAGCCTTTGTATTTGTACGCAGCTGCATTCTACAACAGGAATCCCAGACTTTCAGCTCTGAACATCATGAAAACTGTTCACAGTTTGGAAATATGGCCATTCAGGCGACCACTAAAGAGCAGTGAACAAATTCAGAACTCTCACTCTTTTACAGCAATGCTAGCAAGATTACCCTCTCCTGGACAATGTAGGAAGCAAGCAGTCTTATTCTGCAATGGCCAATATCAAAAAAATCTGCAATTTTTTCTAAGTTGCAAGTTATTTACAGCACAAGCTTTCATGATCTACAGTTTACATCACCAGAAAGTTATGTCTTTTAATAAAGCATGTTAATCAGTAAAGGTGCTATCAGACTTGTTCTGAACTTCTAGCCAGGATGAAAAAAGAACTTTTAATCTGTGTTAGTTCTTATCTAAACAACAGGGGCTTCTGGATCTCTGGTGTATTTCTAGGTAAGGTCTTGTTTCTGCTGACTATTGTCTTTGGAATCTTAGTACTGACTGTTCTTTAATTTAATTCCTAGCTTTTCAAGTTTCATCTCCTGAGCTAATTCTCTTGATACCTGTTTTTCTGCTTGGCAGCTCTTTGCCAAATCTTAGATATCAGTCTCTGGCTCACCCCTGATACAGAGCTATTTTAAGCGTTATTGCAAAAATATTGTTATTTTGCCCTAAATTACTATTGTCAATAATATTATATATCTTTGAAAACATAAAACCAATTCCTTCCTAATGTTTGAGTAACTCAGGAAAGAATAAATCACTGGAGTCCACCCAAAATTGCTATGTCAATAAAAGAATGAACTGGGATTATATCTCTCCTGGCATAACCTCAAAAACTTTTATCACATGCTACCTGTGTTCCAACAACACACCAAACCCCAACCCAGGGGTGAAATCTAAAATTTGTTACTACCTTAAGAGGTTGCAGAAAAAAATGCTTTTAGAAGCCTCTGACGATCAGGCAACTCAGCTGGGACTGCCAGAGGCTTTTAAAGGCATTTTTTTTTCTACAACCTCATGCAATCATCAGAGGCCTTTTTTTTACTTCTAAAAACATTTTTTCGGCCGAAGAGGTTGTAGAAAAAAGGCTTTTAAAAGTAAAAAAAAAAAACACCAGCCTCTGATGATCACGTGGCTCAGCTGGGCATGGGGGGGAGGGGTGCAGAGATTTTTGCTATCGGTTCTCCGAACCACCCGCCGCCATCGCTACCAGATCAGGCGATCCCGTCCGAACCGGGAGCATTTCACCCCTGCCCCAACCAACCAATTATATTTTAAACTGGCAAGCTGTGGGACAGCTGTGGCAAGCTGTGCAATTAGCTTATGGTTCAGTGTATTGACACAAATTTTAGCAATTGGGTTAATTGAGTAAACCATGGGTAAGTATGTCGTGTAAATATAGCCATTGTAGATCACAAAAAACACCACTACCAGAAGAATAGCTGGATTTGTTGTAGTAAAGTAAACATTTTCTGTATCAGGAATAGCTCTAGCAGCTGCTAATTAGGCTTTGAACAGCCTGTAATAGTTAGAAGTGTAATTAGAGGCATTTTTTTTAATCTGTTAAAATGAAAAGGATTTATTACGGCTTGTGCATTGTTACTTAGACTATTGTATTGGTGGTATAAATTTCCTGACTTTGAGCCTAGTAAGAAAATACTAATGAATCTGATAATATTTGGAGTATGGCACTTATTGCCTTGTTATTTTCAACAAAAGAAAAAAAAGAAGTTACCTTAAGAAATAAAACTGGGGTCTTTTTCAGGGGTGTGGGCTGACAACAACTGGTTGACAATCATTGATGAACAATAACTAGAAGGGAGGGAGATTTGATTTCTATGCTGTCAAGGAGAGATATGTCCTCTCAAAATGAACATTTAAGGCCCAATTTTCTCAGGATTTAGTTATAATGTCTCCCTGGAAAATATATATCTGGAAAGCCAGTAAACAGCAAATATGATAGAAGCTTGTTATGTTTCTTTTCCCAACCCTTTACAAAAAAATTCCAGTTTCGTTTGCCTTCTGTTGGAGATGAGTGGCATAGGATGGTCCCTACAATTGCCTAGTATACTTTTGCTTGGAAAAGATGTCAGAGTGAACAATAACTTGGTTCTTTCTCTCATTCTGAGGTAATCACAGGCGAAACCAGAGGTGAAAGCATTGCATGTAATATCATGGGAAGTTACTGGGATCTCTACAGGAAGCTCACTGTCTTTGCAGTATAAGAGTGGATTGCTTAAAAGGAAAATTATTGTCTGTGGTCCTTTCCTAATGGATAGCTTTTTAAAAAAAAGGAAGCTAAAAGGAATGATAGGCCATGTCCAATATTATTTTCTAAAGGCCCAAAATTTTCTCCCCCTTTGCTATCTCTGCAGCTCAGGGAAAAATTACAATTGATCTTGAATCAATCAGGAGTATTTCCTTTCCACTCCTTGCAAAGGGAGATAAATAGACAGACAAGCACACAGACAAGCACACACACACGCACACACACACACACTATAGTTGATGGAGGAAGAGTGACAAATGTTTTTAGAATGTTAATCTTCCATATTGTTGGTAATTAGTATAAAGCAGAGCCAGCATGATAGGCAGTGTTCCAGTATTTGAGGTGCTGCCACAAAGAAGAGAGAATCAACCTATTCTCCAAAGCACCTGAAGGCAGAACAAGAAAGAATGGGTGGAAACTAATCAAGGAGAGAACCAACCTACACCTAAAGAGAAATTTTCTGACTGTGAGAACAATTAACCACTGCAATGGCTTGTCTTCGGAAGTTGTGGGTGCTCCATTACTGGAGGTTTTTAAGAAGAGATTGGAAAGCCACTTGTCTGGGATGACATAGGATCTTCCGCTTGAGCAAGGAATTAGACTAGAAGAGCTTCAAGGTCCCTTCCACTTCTATTATTCTGTTTCTGTTGCTGATGGAGTGGTGAAGGCACAGCTAGAAACTTGGAGACCATGAGTTGTAGTCTGTGATGGGTTTCTACCGGTTTGCACCGGTTCAGGTGAACCACTACCAGCGGCAGCAGGAGGCAATGCCCAACCACCCGGACGTCATCACAGATGCTCTGCGCATCCGCAGAAGGTTCTGCGCATGTGCAGAAGTGCTGTGCACAAGCAAAGTGAGCAAAGCGAGCAAAGTGAGCACGTGCACACACGTGCTTGCAGTTCCAAACCAGTAGCAAAGGTAAGTGAAACCCATTACTGGTTGTAGTCCTGCCTTACACACAAAGTCAACTGAATGGGCAGGTCATTCTCTTTTAGAAGGAGGCAAAGACAATCCATTTCTGAAATCTTCCGAAGAAAACTGCAGGCACTAGTCCAGGCAGTCACCGAAAGTCAACAATGGATCAAAGGCATAAGAAAAATAATGAATATAAAATAGCAGTAGCAATAGTACTTAGATATATATATCGCTCCGTAGTGCTTTTACAGCACTCTCTACAGCCAGTTTATAGAGTCAGCATATTGCCCCAAACAATACAGGTCACCATTTTACTGACCTCAGAAGGATGGAAAGCTGAGTCAACCTTGAGCCCTTCAGGATCGAATTCCAGGCTGTGGGCAGAATTACCTGCAATATTACAGTCTAACCACTGTACCACCACAGATTGGAACTTCATGTCAAATTGAAACAACAGTCAGACAAGCATATTTCTTTCATTCAGATATCACTACAGTTTCTTAGTACTTGGAACAAAGTTATGTATTCTTCTCACTGGCCAGCGAGTGTCAGTATTTTCTCAAAATTTCTTTTAAACCAAAATTCATAAATAGCACACAAACTATTCTGAAGAAATGAAGCCCTACAGTAAAGTGGTTTATTGCATAAAGTGCACAAAAAAATACAAAAGCAGGGTTTTTTTCAGAACAGACTATATGATTTAGATAAAAATGAAATGTGTTCTGTATATACCCTGTTTCCCCAAAAATAAGACATCCCCTGATAATAAGCCCAATTGGGCTTTTGAGTGTATGTGCTAAAATAAGCCTCCCCCCGAAAATAAGTCCTCCCTGAAAATATTTAAATGCGGAGCTGGAAATCAGGAAAGACAGCAAGAGGAGCCCATCTTGCTCTACATACCCCAAAATAATAAGACCTCCCCGAAAATAAGGCCAAGTGCTTATTTCAGGGTTCAAAAAAAATATAGGACAGTGTCTTATTTTCGGGAAACACGGTAGCAACTAATTTAAATTATAAATAAGAAGTTATAGACCAATAACAAGAAAAATCCTCACAAAGTGAATGTCTAGTCAATATTATTTTGGCATTTCGGTGATTCTGAAATTGGAGTGAAAAATTCAGGACTTTTTCTACCTCTAAATAAGTTTATAAATCCAAATTTTATTTAACTAAATATGGATATGCATATTTTGTGATAAAATATAATATTTAAATTTGAAGTAAACTGTGAGAAAGCTATTTTTAAAAAAATTGGCTGTACCCTTTTTCTTTAAATGTAAAATGAGATCTTCTCTTCAAATTCATGTTACATTTCTTGAGACAAGTACATTCAAAAGGATTCCCACATCATTAAAAGTTAAGCTGAATGCCACTAGAGGGCAGATTTTCGTTGTCCAAAGGCATTTTATAAAACGCAATAATACTATTTTTGGCAGAGAAGTTAAGGCAAATTGTAAGGAAAACAGAATTCCTGAGAAATGAAAGAAAATATCACCATGGTTAAGGACACAGAAAAAGCCTGGTCAAAAAAAATGGGGAGCAACCCAAAATAGGCATCAATAAAAAGCCTCTTCCTTCTGATATGCCATGGCATTGCTTGTGATCCACTTAAAAACAGCAATAGTTAAGATTCATGTTGAATGTATGAACATCAATTACCTTTTCTGGTGAGGAGAGCCTTCTGCTGATTTCACTTTTCCATGCAGAAAAGTTCCAGGATTCAATATTAAGAAAAAAAGACACAAAAGCAAAAGCATTTTTTAAAGGTTTAAGTTAGCACAAAGCTTTAAATAATGAAAGAACATTGACTAAAACGAGCTCTTTAGCTGAATAAAATTTAACTTATTTTGCACAAGGTAAGGCATGAGACAGCAAATTGTATTGCTAATTAACATATAGGTAAAGGTAAAGGTTCCCCTCACACATATGTGCTAGTCATTCCCGACTCTAGGGGGCAGTGCTCATCTCTGTTTCAAAGCCGAAGAGCCAGCGCTGTCTGAAGATATCTCTGTGGTCATTTGGCTTGCATGACTTAACACCAAAGGCGCATGGAACGCTGTTACCTTCGCACTAAAAGTGGTCCCTCTTTTTCTACTTGCATTTTTAACGTGCTTTTGAACTGCTAGGTTGGCAGAAGCTGGGACAAGTAATGGGAGCTCACCCCATTACGCAGCACTAGGGATTCAAACCGCTGAACAGCCAACCTTTCAACTGATAAGCTTAGTGTCTTAGCCACTGAGCCACCACATCCCTTTCACCTAACATATAACTTGGCTAAAAAAAAGATGGTTGGCTGGCTATGTAACTTTCTCAGCTTGAAGGATTGAGTGAGTAAGTGGTATCCTGCCTTTATTATTTTAAAAATTAACTCCTACAGTTTTGCCCACCAGAACAATCCTGTGAATTGGGTTCACCCAGCTGGTTTCCATGCCAAAGATGGGACTAGAACTGATTTCCAACATGATGACTTCACCACTAGACCATACTGGTTCTCAAGATGCACTAGAGTAGCATAATTAATAGTTAAAGTAAATGCTTAAACACTTTCTGTAAGTCCACACCCTTCCATACAAATAGCAGACAGGTCACAATTCTTTTACATGGCTTCATGATAATTCTTGGCAAAAGGCTAAAACACATACTTGACTAGTTATCCATGCAGGTAAGAATGGAACAATTTAGTAGAGGTTATTTGATTTTTTTTCAGTAATAAACATCACTAGACAGCTTTAAGGGACATGGTGGCTCAGTGGCTAAGATGCTGAGCTTGTCAATTGAAAGGTCGGCAGTTCAGCTGTTTGAATCCCTAGTGCTGCATTATTGGGTGAGCTCCCGTTACTTGTCCCAGCTTCTGCCAACCTAGCAGTTTGAAAGCACATAAAAAATGCAAGTAGAAAAATAGGGACCACCTTTGGTGGGAAGGTAACAGCGTTCCATACACCTTTGGCATTGAAGACATCTTCGGACAGTGCTGGTTCTTCAGCTTTGAAACAGAGATGAGCACCGCCCCCTGGAATCGGGAACAACTGGCACATATGTGAGAGGGGAACCTTTACCTTTACCTTTTAGAAGGTTTAGGAAAAGTCTTATGTTGATTAGATGTGTCCATCTCAGAGCAAGATAGCTAATTCTCTAAAAGTTTTCCTTTGGGTAATGTTTGCCAGCAGCTGCTAATCTTGTATGTAGGTTTGCCTTAATCAGAGATGTTCCTACCTTTAGAATATATTTTTCCAGTTCAGTTATATCACCTTTACTGAACTACATATACTGTGACTTCTGGATACTCAACCCAGATGTTTTATAAAAGCAATCAATCCAGAAATTTTCCAAAGTAGGATACAAGAAGGTTTCTTTGTGACTTTATGCTGAAGACTCTCTAAATTCAGAGCATAGGGCAAGTAAATCAGTAAGGGAGGCTGTCCTTTAAATACTCTTGGACTCAATTATTTTGCAGAATGAGAACTTTTGTTTCATCAAGAACAGCTACAAAGATGTAGAGAGATGTTTAAACTTCCATGCAAGTTATTAATTCTGTTCTAAGTGCTGAGCTGCTGTCATCCCTTCAGATTCCGGCTTTTTATCGGCTGATTAAATGGAGAAGTACTATCACTTTCCTTGAGCACATATATGTCCCTTTTATTAGGCTGGAGTAGATTTGAAAGATGAGGTCAGGTAGAGGTTGCTCAACAATTCCTGCAGCAATAGCGTAGCTAAAAGAGAAGTCTGTTTCCCATTGCTAGAAATTATGTAGGCATATCTCTGGTCACCCTTGCCCTTGAGAAAAGCTGCTGAAAAGCAATAGAAAGGGCCAATTGGTTGCTATGCTCCCCAGGCCTTCATTAGATAGAGGTTTTTCATTACACAAAATATAACAGATTATTAGTTATATCTTGAAATGCTTGAAATTTGTAAAAGCAACCTCACCTCATATGCTTAGATGCCAGTTTACGTTACTTAGTTGGGAACTATGTTTTTCATTTTTATTTCTTAATATAGGTAGTCCTTGGCTTACAACCATTCATTTAGTGACTGTTCAAAGTTACAGTGGCTGCAACAAAAAGGTGACTCACAACTGGTCCTCACACTTAGAACCACCTCAGTACCCCCACAGTTGTGTGATCAAAATTCAGGTGCTTGTCAACTAGCATTTATGTACAATGGTTGCAGCATCCTGGGATCATGTGATTGCTACCATATTTCTCCAAAAATAAAACTGGGTCTTATGTTAATTTTTGCTCCATTAGGGCTTATTTTTTGCATTAGGGCTTATTTTCCAGTTAGGTCTTATTTTCAGGGAAATGTGGTAAATGCATCTGTCTGGCTGACAATCTTAACTGGGGGTTATTTTGGGGATAGGGTTTACATTACAAGCAACCTGAAAAATCATGCTAGAGCTTATTTTCCAGTAAGGTCTTATTTTGAGGGAAACATAGTATTTGCAGTCTTCCTAGCCAGCTTCCTACAAGCAAAGTCAATGCTGGATTTACTTAACAACTGCAAGATTCATTTAACTGCAGTGATTCACTTAACAACCATAGCAAAAAAATGGTCATAAAATTGGGCACAATTCACTCAACAATCACCTTGTTGAACAACAGAAATTCTGGTCCCAACCATGGTTGTAAGTCGAGGATTGCCTGTATACATGTACTCGTTTTGAATTTTCATTCTTTTAGCCATTCAAAGTCACATTGGTGAGATAAATGTCCATGTAAGTCAATATTAATAAATAAGCTATCTGCTTCCAACACTTGAGGCATCATTGTCATCAACCATATCAGCATGATCATCTTTGTCTCCACTTATGCAGTGGAGGAAAGACCAACACTACCCTGGATAAATCGTACTCCTGCTACTGTTCTGTTATGAAGCTTTTTTGAACACTCGGGTTGACTGGTATCTTTCTTGTTGAAACTCATCAGGCATAGGTATACCAATATATTAGGTCAACAGTAAACATAACTACTATGATAACTAATCACAGTTTAAGCCTGTCTCACTCATGGGGTAGAGATGAGATTAAGGTCATCTCATGGAGACATGACAGCCAAAAAATGTTATCTGACCAAGTCTGGGCTATGATTAGAAGCAAATAGGCAAAATATGCCAATGACTTTTTTCAGACATTTGAAGAGCTTTCCCCTCAATCTTCTTTTCTCAAGACTTAACATACTTCCCTACTTCTGTTTCACATCACACGGATTAGTCTGCTCCTCTAATTATCTTTGTGGCCTTTCTCTAAATTTATTCCAATTTTTCAAAACTGTTTTTTAAGATACAGTGCCCAGAACTGGACAGAACAATCAAATTTTGTCTAGCCAAAGCAAAATAAAGCGATATAATTACTTCTTCAGATTTGGAAATTATGCCTCCTTTCATGCAGCACAAAATAGCATTTTATTGTACTATTCTGCATTTAATCTGTCTCCTAGCATTTTAGCTTTCTCACCCAATTTTATGTCACTTGCAGATTTGATAAGCATTTTCTCCACCTCTCCATCTAGGTCTTTCTTTAAAATGTCAAAGAGAACAAAGATCAGTTCAGAGGTTCAACCTTGTGACACCCCCTACCCTGATATACTCATCCCTGGTTGATGAGGACCCATCAGTGAATACTCTTTGAGTGCTCTAGTTAATTTAAACTGACACTTAGCTTTCTTACTCATCAGAATGTTGTGCAGTAATTTGTCAAATGCTTTGCTGAAGTCAAGACCGCTAAGAAAGTTAGTAGATTAAAAAAAAAAAAACAACCTGTACTAGGTGCAATCTATTCAGAATTTTTATTGGAGAAGTCATGATGACTTTTGGTATAGCTGCATTTTTAATAGATCTGGTCCTAGACATTTTGATACCCTAGGCAAAGTCATATTCTAGTACTCCCTATGGCTTGGCTCATCTTCTGGTTTTGTTGGGAATTTCCAAAAGACACCAAAATTCTTGTCTTGTTTTCAGGTTTTATGGTTATGATTTTTCAGGCCTGGTCCATTTTCTTTTTCCTTTTCTCAGTCATTTTCGCCTTATTTACAAGGTCATTTTAATTACATAAGCACACTTGGTTATCAATCAGCAAAATTCCTGTGAAATTATATTTAACCCTAAAGCAGACTCGCTGGCTCCCAGAGTGCACCATTGCCATTTTCAGTTTATAATTGTGTTATTCAGAAGTCTTTTCAATGTTAGTGCCAGAGGTGGGATTCATATAATTTACCTACCGGTTTGCCCAGCATCGAAAATGTGAGCATGCTCGCCTGGCCTCAAAAATGTGCCTAAATAGGACAGCATAGAGCCAGGGCAGTAGGGGCAGGGGGCAGGCCCACCCACGATTTCTGCTACCAGTTCATCTGAACTGCTCCGAATCGGCTGAATACCACCTCTGGTTAGTGCCCCCTAAGATTTGGCAACCCTAGTCTGGTGCCTATTTTGGCATTAGCCTGGAATTTGCCCTGGTTTTGAAGTTACTTATAGCAAGGGTCCCCAACCCCCAGTACCAGCACCAGTCTTCAGTGTGCCAGAAACTGGGCTGTGCAAACAAGCAAAGCTCCATCCATGGGATGCAGGTAGCATGTGAAACCACACCCCCTCCAGTCCTGAGAAAAACTCTGAACTAGTCCCTTGTGCCCAAAAGATTGAGGGTTGCTGACTTATAGGTTATTCTTTTTATGATCTGCTCTAAAAAATTTCTAGGATTTCAATGTTAGACTTATTTCTGGATCCCTCTTTCTCCTTTAAGAAGATGTAAATAATGTTTATCAAACTTCAGTCATCTGACCTTCTCCCCATGGCAAGTTCCATCCGTACCTTAGGATACAATTAATCTGCCTGAAACTTCAGACGGAATACAATTAATCTGCCTGAAACTTCAGACCTCTTTAAAAGAAACAACTGTTCCTTAATCTTGTATCTATCAGTCAGCCCTATCATTTCATTCTGATTCCTCACAGTTGTTTAATGGGAAAACATACTCCTTTATTTGAGAAAACTGAGCCAAAATAGAAAATAAATATTTATTTATCGTGTGTTGTCACTTTGACACCTGCATTAAGCAGCTACTATACTGAACCTTTTATGCAATTGTTTGCCAAATTCAGCTGAGCTTTAGATTTCTTTACACCAACACTCCAATCTGTGCAGCTTGTAGATGTTTTGATGACTGACTTCCATCTCTTAGATGGCTTTGGTTTCATTTTCTGTTCTCGATTCTTCACTCAGCTTCTTAGGCAACCACATTTTTTCCCCTCTGCTGACATCTATTTTTTTCCCCTTATATAACTTTTTGCAATTGTGTTTTCAGGATCTCTATCCACCTTGATCTTCTCCTATAAGCTTTTTCCAATTGCTTTCCCAATATTCCTTGCAATAGATTATGAGCTTGTTGCATTTCTCTAACCTCTTTTTGTCTTTTGATCTTGCTTTTTGGTTTGCTTTTTTGTCCTACTTCTCAATTTGCACTTCAGACCCATCCCCCCCCCCCCCCATGTAGTTTTGGCTTAGTTCTTCAGCAGTGATTGCTTGCATAGCTTTTGCCTCATCTCAGACCCTTGCTTAAAATTCAGCCATAAAGATAAGGAAACTTTCCTTTGGCATAACCAGAGCTGAGCTCCTTGCCAATCTACCAGTACTTAGCTTTTGGCCCTGGGTTCTGGTTTTATGCTACAGCAGTATTGGCACAAAATGGTATCATTACTGCATGGTGTAGTGGGATGGGCCTAGGGATTCCCAGCAAACTGACAAAGATCACTTAAATGACTTCTTACATGAGTGGGAAGCAACTTTGGGTCATGACTTTTTGTTTGTGAGATTCAGTTAGGTTAATTCAAATGATTTATTCTTTAACTGAGTTTTCTTTGAGGAAATCTTGTACTATGTATGCCAGTTAGTTATTTTTGAGTGGATTGCTATTTTCACTTTCTAGTATTTTAGCCTGCTGCTATTTTTATGGATTTTCAAATTTGATTTATATAAGCTAATTAGAACTGATAAGGAAGATAATGTCCAGATTTACTGAAATATAATAAACAGTGGTACAACATGTTAGATTTATTATGTCAAGCTGATTTTGACTGTAGCAACCACATAGACAGATTTCCTCCATGCTGATGTATCTCTAGTCTGGTCTTTCATGTTTCCCAGCAGTCTACCTTCCTCCCAAGATGATGACCTTTTTTTAAAAAAAAATTATTATTATTATTTTTATTTGATTTATATGCCGCCCTTCTCCGGAGACTCAGGGCGGCTTACAATGCGCTAAGCAATAGCCTTCATACTTTTGTATATTTATACAAAATCAGCTTACAAAGTCAAACCTTGATTTGCCCATCCTCTCCTTCTCTTTCCTTCCACGTTACAGCCTTTTCCGAAGGCTTGGGTCTTCACACAACATATCCAAAGTATTGTTAACCTTGTTAACCAGACAAAATAATTGATGAACCGTATATCAGTATATTAATGCTAGTATACTGTGACCAGCACATAATAGCAGTCAGTATAATGCCATGGATAGAGTAATAATGTTGCTTAATGCTGTTATGGAATGATGGGACCAAACAACATTCCTGGTCAGTCAGAGACAATTTTATTTACCTAGGTACAGAACCAGATTTGTTTCTGGGATTCTGGACAAAGAAGGGCTCTAACCCAACTGCTTTTATACATTTCTAAGACAAAGGAATTTGTGGGTACAGCAGTTTTCCATATATG
Source organism: Ptyas mucosa (assembly GCA_012654045.1). Lineage (NCBI taxonomy): Eukaryota > Metazoa > Chordata > Lepidosauria > Squamata > Colubridae > Ptyas > Ptyas mucosa. The sequence goes on along the minus strand of WNWU01000030.1, from coordinate 9,699,152 downwards.
GTTAACAAACATTTGCTACATGATAATTGACATTTCCTAATTAGTAAATTCCTATATTATTTTCTAGTTCATAAGATCATTATAGCTGAACATCCTTTATTAATTGTGTGATTGCTGATGCTCAGAGTTATGGCTTCCTCGGTTGATAAGTAACTTTTGATTCCATATGGATATCCTTGTATTCATGCCAACTAGGCCTCCTTAGAAGATATATGTATGTTTCCCAGGATGTTCTTGACAGCTAGGCCCCTCAGAACATGTATGTATATTATCCAGGATGTAATTTAGCTGACTTCATGTAATCTCTAAACAAGCACTGTTCTTCAAGCAAATTTCTTTCTTACAATAATGTGAATAGAAGCACATTTCTTTCTGACAATAATGTGAATAGAGAGGGCCCTTCAGTGTTCATATAGCTGACCCTGCATCATTCACATTAATGCCATGCAGTTTTGTAAATGGGCATGTGTAAAAGATGCAAAATGTGAGACGCATTCATCGCAGGCCAAAAAGGTAGAAAAGATTGTTCAGGAAAATGTCAGTTTCTCAGCACATAGAGAATAGAGGTTTGAAGAAGACACAAGATAAGAAAAACACAGTTCTTACCACAACAGCTGCTTCCCATTTGAAACAGTTGAGCCAACAACAAATCTAGAGGAAAAGTACTGTATCAGGAGATGGAAGGGGAAAAAAGCCATGAGAGACTGACGCAATTTAGATGGATGTTGAAAGCAGAGTTATATAATATTTTATTACTTTCAAATGGGAATTTGGTCATGGATGAAATGTATTGAAATCATGAACTACAGTCCTTTGAATATACATGTAGATAGATGTAGATAAAAATAAAGATATAATGTTTGGACATGTGTAATTTTGAACAAATTTACTGCATGGAACCTGAATCATAGATAATAAAGAACTGAAATTTAGCCTGGCTAAATTTCACCTCCTCTAATGCAGGGGTGTCAAACTCAATTTCATTGAGGGCCACATCAAGGTTGTGTTTGACCTCAGGGGGCCAGGATGGGCATGACCAGGATGGGTGTGGCCAGCTTGATGTCACTTGTGTCACCACTTGTGGTGGCCTGAGTGGTATGCCAGTGAAAATGGGCTCCCAAGCTTCATTTTCAGCTGGGATGCCTCCTGCAACCCTCTGCCAGCAAAAACGGAGGTCGGGGGACCACGTGCAGCCCTAGTGACCTCCATTTTCAGCTGGGATGGCCTCCTGCAACTGTCTGCCAGCGAAAAGGGCCGGGGAAGGCTGCACTGGCAGAGGCACTGTGGTTCAGTCCTTCGCTGAACCACAGTGTGGCCCCAAGGGCCAGATCTAAGCACCCTGTGGGTCAGATCCAGCCAGCAAGGCTTGAGTTTGACACTCCTGCTCTAGTGCAACAAATAAAACTCTGTATATTAAACTGTGGGTAAGAATGCACTAAAGGATTTCATCACTCCTGTTTTTTTCATTTGGTATTTTAAACTTCCAAATGTGAAATTGACAACCAGTACAGGCAAGGAAATCAAAAGTGGCACAAAAATAGGTATTACTTCAACCTAAGGCTATATTTAATGTCATGTTTTTGTTCCCTTTTCCTGTTTCAAGTTCTTTTTATTATTATTATGAATACATTTCTGCTTACTCACAAAGATTGTACTGAAATCAAGAAAGAGAATAATGTTTTCTAATGAATCAGGGTCATTTAGACTGCTTAATGGGAAATGCAGCAAGTTATGAAATTCCCTAAATATGCCGGGTCGTGAAAGAAACAAAAAAGGAATTTTAGATATTTGAGAGGCAGCCTTAAATAGCCTTGAAATAAATAATATTTATATTACAGTTATAACTTTGTCAAGCACAAATAGTCTCTAATCTGCTAAGTAAAAATAGCAGATAATAATTATAGGATCCTGCGAATAGAGGGAAAGAATAAACACGCACACTTTCCTTTGTGATCTCAGTTAAACTCCCACTTCCCAAACCTTCATTGCATTTCCAGTATATATTTATACATGTTAACAAGTAGGTGCCTATTTGAACTATTAAAAGCTTTTCTCCCAGATTAATGGAAGCATTCCTTTTAATTATAGCAAAAGGGAAATTTCCATAGCCTCAATCATAAACTGATTTTGTAATATATATTTTTTTGCTAAACATATTTGAATGTCAATTTCTATTGATTGGGGTGGGAGAAGAGGCATGCCAGAGGAGAAACAGACATTATCCTCTCTGGTAAATAGGTGTTTTACTACTGGCTGTCCCCAAATAGTTCACACTGTGTAAACAAGTACATAGCACCCAGTTTTGAGTAATCAACAGACTACCTCCTTCGGATCTCACCCACAAAAGAACATGCTTAATTGCAGAGCAGAAAACTGTAAACCAAACAACCTTTAAAAACACTAAGCCAACTATTCACAAGTGATTTTTAGCATATTCTCACATCCTTCAACTACCTTTGTGCCAGTATACAATATAACAGTAATTAAGTGAGTTGTTGTGTTGCCTTAACAATGGCAGGTGAACTAGAAGACACTATAAAGCACGAATGAAGAAATGACTTAAGTTGTGAATAAAGCATGTGAAATAAAATGTATAATAGAATTAATGTTCTTAAAATAGTAATTTATCTACCATTCCCTATAACAGCAGAGGAAAACAGAAATGTCAATGATATAATGACATATTCTATTTAACGCAGTCTTTGATATTTAAAAAATATGGCAACAGAAATTCCTTTTGATAAAATATAGAAGTAGATCTTGAGTGTGATAGTATCATACTTCTCTCAGCCAATGAAGTTAAAAAAAGTGCAAGAACTGAATTTCAAGGACTTCTGAACTGTGATAAATAGATTTATTGAAGCAAAGATAATGGAGTTGTTAGGAAAAAATTCCAGCAAGTGTTATGTTTCAAATGTAAGGCCTACTTATAGAAGAAATGAAAGTCATATTCACCTCCTTTTCCTTTCCGTGTGATAGATAATGTTCTTGGGTCAGAAACCATGGCCTTTGGGTTTCTCACCCCTAATGAGGCATACTATTAGAAGTTGTAAGATTAATAGATTGCATAGAAAACTAGTTACTGGCTTTCCTCAAAACAGAATCAATGTTATTTGGTACCTTCAATAATTATTTTTCTATGTTTGTGGGTGGTGTGTTGGGAATTTCTCAAATCCCAGTAAATCACACTATCTTGATAACACATAGATTAAGAAATATAGATTAAGGGGCCTGAGTGGCGCAGTAGACTAAGGCACTGATTAACATTCAGCTGCCTACAATTACTGCAAGTTCTAATCTCACCAGGCTCAAGGTTGACTCAGCCTTCCATCCATTCTAAGGTAGGTGAAATGAGGACCCAGATTGTGTGGGCAATAAGCTGACTTTGTATAAATATACAAAAGTATGAAGGCTATTGCTTAACGCATTGTAAACCGGCCTGAGTCTCCGGAGAAGGGCAGCATATAAATCAAATTTAAAAAAAGAAAAGTCTTGAAATATTTGATGCCACAATTCACACATGGCCTTTCTACTGTACATGTCTATGCCATGTGGGAGTCCATTACAAATATAAGCAATATATTTACTGAAACTATGACAAAACCTGTTCTTGTATGTATGCATGTATGTATGTATATATGTATGTATGTTTATTTATTTGTTTATTTGTTTGTTTGTTTGTTTGTTTGTTTATTAAATTTATATGCCGCCTTTCTCCAGAGACTCAGGGCGGCTTACAACGCATTTAAAAAAAAACATTATAAAAACATTTAAAAATTAAAACATTAAAACCCATTCACACCATTCATGGCCGGATCTCACAAAATTGCAACAGCGAGATCAATGGCCCCAGGCCTGCCGGAAAAGCCAGGTCTTCACCGCTTTTCGGAAGGCCAATAGGGTGAGGGTGGTCCGGACCTCAGGAGGTAACAGGTTCCAGAGAGCTGGGGCAGCCACAGAGAAGGCCCTCCCCCATAGGCCTGTCAGCCGGCATTGTTTATAAATTCCCCTGTATACACAGTTATTCCGTAACTAGGATCCATGCAAAACTTAGAAGACTGATGTTACCTGTTCACCCTGTGCTATTTTGTAAAAATTATTAGGGTAGATTAATCCAAGTAGCAAATACTTAGGTTTAGGGGTTATTTGTTTGATTAAAAATGTTAGAATCATGCTGTGTGACCAGGGGGTTGTAGTAGAATTCAGCCAAAGTTGATGAATGTAAGAGGTGAATTGATAAGTCACGGTATCCTGTCAGTACAACTTGCTTCTGTGTGTAAGCACATCACTTTAGATCTGTTGCCAAGCTTGTCTTGAGCAACCTTTCATTATTCCAGCCAAACGCTAGGTTACACAAAGGACTACAGCAGGTCAAGCCCATCATCACTGTTTCAATTAGACTGATCTGTACGCACATAATAATAAAACCTTGTCCCAACAAGTAAGCAAAGAAAGTCATTTATTAGTTTGACATTAAACCAATGTTTCTGTCTTTCTCTTTCATGTCCTACTGGTCTATTTTGTTCATAATGAAATCTGTAGATATAGAGCATTTTAGAACATTCCTGCGTCAGAAAGCTTCTATGGACTTTTCATAAATTAGAAGAGAATTCCTGGCAATGAAACAGTTTCATCTACCGACTTCTATAAAACAAAATTTACATTCCCCCTTTCCCCCTTCATTGCCTATATGCAGCCACAGAAAGTTTCACAGGGCCTAAATGCATTCTAGCCAATAATTTCAAGACTAGTTTATATATGCAATCTTTAATGCAAGCACCTGAAGGCAACACAAGAAATAATGGATGGAAACTAATCAAGAAGAGAAGCAACCTAGAACAAAGGAGAAATTTCCTAACAGTGAGAACAATTAACCAGTGGAACAGTCTTCAGAAGTTCAATCATTAGAAGATTTTAAGAAGAGATTAGACAACCATTTGTCTAAAATGGTATAAGGTCTCCTGCTCGAGCAAGGAGGGTGAACTAGACGACTTCTGTTTTGAAAGTTCCTGCAGTCCGTGCAAAACAATACAAAACTGAAAAATATCTGGCATTGGTGACTAAATACTGTTTTACTTACCAGTTTGCATAATCAGATTAAATGTAAATATGACTCTTCACTCTCAACATTTTAAGGGTGGGGGGATATAGCCCATGCATTTAATTTCACTCATTACATGTTCCGCCTCAGCCAATTACTTAAATAGTGAGTTGCTCTCTCAGAATGAATAGAAGAACATGACATTTTTCAAGAAGAAATGTACAGTATATTGCTCAGTCTCTATGACTTTGAGGTTCCTTCCGCTGAGAAAACAGCAGAAAACAAAGTATACTTGTTGGTTCTTTTGTTAAGTGAGGGCTTCCTTCCTTTCTCCTTCCTTCCTTCCCTCCCTTCCTCCCTCCCTCTTTCTTTCTTTCTTTCTTTCTTTCTTTCTTTCTTTCTTTCTTTCT
>WNWU01000030.1:9672693-9693691 GCA_012654045.1 Ptyas mucosa | reverse complement strand
TCTTTCTTTCTTTCTTTCTTTCTTTCTTTCTTTCTTTCTTTCTTTCTTTCCTTCTTACCTTAGCTGAACTCAAGTGTTATTCAGCTCACTGAAGCTCAACTGATAACAAGTACTGAATAGTTTTTTTCTTTGTAACATTCTTCTCTTACTCAGTCTTCAGACAGATTATATTTAGCTCCTGAATTTTGCTTTGTTGAGCCAGTTGTTACATTCATTGCCGTCTTTCATCACTTGCCAAATTATTGTGGTGCCAATTAATACCAATGTAAAAACTGAACATTCCAAGTATAATTCTGTTGGGGGCAAACTTGGACTGCCAAGTTAAATAACATACTGTCCTTCCAGACCACCATATCTCTGATAAATCTTACTCTAGTTTCTCAACAACAACAACAAAAAAACCCAATAAACTGATCTCTCTTTATACCCCACCTTGGAGTTATGTCAATGCCTGATACAAGTTATGTGTTACAGGCACAACAGCATGCATTGCAATTTTAACTTAATGTCCTAGTGCAAGTCTCCATATATGCTGTACTTCTCTATGCTTTTTCAGCAGAGATCTGGTTAATTTTTGTACATGTTTTGTTTCAAACATAAATGCACACATTTAACTGTGATATCCATGGAGTTGCTTGGAGAGCCCTCAAAGGTTTTCTTACCTGATATCTTAAAAGATCAGTAGATAAACCAAATGGGATGGCTGTCCAGCGACTTTACTTTCCCACTGGGAGCATCTTCATTTTTAAAAAGTCAATAGATATCATTACCTACTGACTTTAAAATCAATAAGCCTTATCTGGAGATCACATTACAATTCCACCAGTTTCCAATCTCCATCCATCTAACTCACTTAGCTAATTAACAGTATAGACTTGTGCAGTAATTCGGAAGAATCCAAGATTTTAGTGTGAGCTTTTTAAAGTTGGCACAGACAAAAGGACATGGAGTTTATTTTGAATGATAAACAAGTTACCTTCATTTGCAGTCTTTTAGATGCTTGGATAACAACATCATTTTAAAAAATATTTTAAAAACCTGACATATGCTGTAAATATAATAGAAATAGTCCTATGCATATCTTTATCTAAATCACATTTTTGCTATGCTAAAACAAATGGGATTGCTTATTTTCTGACTCTCTCTGTGGAGTCAGCAGTTAGCATCTATAGATACCTCTCACTCCTTTTTACATTTATGGATAAAAGTAGAGAGCCCGAAATTTCCATTTATTGTTAGTTTCTAATATTCAAACCTCAGATGCTCTTCTTTATAGAACCAGAGCAATATACAAAAGAGAAGCTTGCAAAATACAATTCAGAAGGGGGAGGGGGGGAAATGAAAAAGGAGACAGCCACAACCAGCCATACAAGGGCTAAAGCTTTAGAGCGGTGAAAGAGCTTTGAAAGAGTTGCTTGTGCAGATTTCTTATTTTTGAATTGTTAAATCAGCCATGTTTTTATTCAGGCTAACACAGCTGTTTCAAAAGCCACTCTTGACTTTCCCCACAGATATGTGTGTGCTCACAGTTTCTTTACCTAATCCATTTCCTAGTGAGAAGAAAATAGCTAAGGAATTCAGGAAAATCAGGAAAAATGGTAAGAGAGCCAGTCCACATTAAACCGTTTTGCTTCAGCATCTGTTTCTTTATACCGTGTTTCCCCAAAAATAAGACAGGGTCTTATTTTCTTTTGACCCCCCCCCAATAAGGGCTTGGCCTTATTATCAGGGGGGTCTTATTATTTTGGGGGTGCAGGAGGCGGTAAGCGTGGGATTGGATGTCCCGTTGCTGCTGTCGCCTCCCTTCCCCATTCTCCGCATTGGCCGCTGCCCTGATGTATCCCGCTGCCATTGCTTCCTCATGGAGCAAGACTTTGCAAGGCTTCTGCTGTTGCATGCATGAACTGCAGCACCGCCATGAGCTTCATCATACCGGCACAGCTGGCATCCTGCCGCTCGTGGCTATGCCAGTATGTCGAACCTTGCAGCTGTGCTGCAATTCCTGCATGCAATGGCACAAACCTTGCAGAGTCCTGCTCTATGAGGTGGCAGCGACAGCACGATGAGTCTCACAAAGAGTCATTTCTGGCAGGTGGGATGGGGGAGAAGCGAGACGCATGGAGCGAGATGTGGCTCCCCTTGCCATCTCTTCTCCCTGTCCCTGCCGAGCATGACAGGGCCCCTGCCCCTCGCTTAGCCATCCACCCCCTTTAGGGTGCAATTTGGGGTTGGCAGGTGGGGTGGACGAGAAGCGTCTTGCTTCTCCCCTGCCCCACCTGCCACCCATCTCAATAAAGAGATGGTGGGGAAGGGAAGCAGCCAGGCTGCTGTTGCCATTGGGGTGGGATGTGTTGGGACGTGAGACCCATGTCTTACCTTTCCAGCACCATCACATTCCTCGCCTTTCTGTCCAGGGAGACACATTATAGAAAAACTTTCTCGCAATTTCAAGGAGTTTGGTGATAGGGGCTGTTTGTTTCTAGTTACACACCTCAAAAGTGCAAGCTGACATTACACTGTCTACTTTTCCATTTTCATTATCATTATTATGATGCCCTGTTTACAGGCAAGTCAGTGCTCAAGCTGCAAGATATTTTATCTCTTTCTGAAACTTGTTTTAGGGAAGCAGGAAAACATGCTCTTATCCAGGACAAGTTAGAAATAGAAACTTTTCCCACGTTCCCATAAAACGTGGGGAAAGGAAGCTTTATGACAGAGGGGGGGATTGACAGTTTTCTTCTATCTTTTCTCTGATTGTAGTTGCAGGCTTCTTCAGCAATGACAGCTGTCTGTTGTTGATCATCATTGCACCTTGAGGTGTCACAATAAGGGCCCTAAAGAAATTCAGTAGTTTTTCTCTTTCTTATTCAAAGACTCATGCCATAGAATCAAACATTTTCAATTTTATTGCTCACTTACTGAACTTCAACTTCTATTCGCCCACACATTTACACATATATCCAAGCATTTATTCTATGTCCAAGAAGGAATTTGATTTCCAGAAGGATTAAGGTGGGAAATCTACTGTGCATAATATCTCATCCTGTGTGAGGGCGTCCAGGGATTTCCATTCCCATACATTTTTTTACAGTTTCTAACAAGGTTTGTTCAGACCATCAAAGTTTAGTCAGTCCATCATCATCTCACCCCTCCTGGTAGTTTTCTTCTGGTGTGCAGTTCACATGGGAATCCTATATTGTGTTGGGAACCATATTTTGCTGTGAAAAACTAAAAAAAAAATTGTATCTTCTTTGAAGTCTTCATTGCCAGTACTTTTCCTAAGCAAACCTATTGCCTCCATGACTTGCTTTGGGAAGATCTCATGCATTCCATATTTCACATATGCCTATCCATAGAAGCAAATGGCATAAAACTCAGTATATTATAGCATTACATCTTGATAGGCATTATATGCTAGCGGCAATGCACTGGTATAAATCTGGTTATACAGGATTAATATATTCAAAAAGAGTTAAGTCCTGCAATGCATTCTACATTAAAGAGCATTTGGAAACTTCCATTGGTGCAGAGTGTGGAGGTGTAAGCAGTCTTTGGGACCCCTAGAGTCACCCATGTTATACCACTGTTTTGAGAACTGGACTGGCTACCAGTTTGCTTCCAGATGCAATTCAATGTGCTGGTTATTACATATAAAGCCCTGCATGACATGGTCTAAGTAACTTGAGGAACCGTCTCACCCTTATGGGACAGGCTCACCCCACCCTTGCTGGCAGAGGAAGTATACTGCAGATTCCATTAGTCAAGGAATTCCAGTTGGCAGGGTCCAGGAGAAGCACCTTCTCTGCCATGGCCCAGCTCTTCTGAACATCTTGCCCCCTGAGATGAGATTGGGTCCCACCCTTCTGGCTTTCCATAGAGCCTAAAGACCTGGCTCTGTCAGTTGGCTTGGAGCCCACTGGAGATGGTTGATCAACTAATAGCAGTTCCCATCTCTCTCTCCCCTGCCCATATATTCTTCTCCCTTCTTCCCCATCTTTAATTGTAACTTGTATTTTATTGTAATTTTGTGATTGTATACATTTATTCATATATTTACGGCTTCATTTTAATGTTTTACACCACTCAGAGTTGTCTCATGACATGATGGGCAGTATACCAATTTAGATAACTAACTAACTACCCATGTTTTCCCCAAAATAAGACCCTATCTTATATTTTTTTGAACCCTGAAATAAGCGCTTGGCCTTATTGCCATGCGCTCAAAAGCCCGATTGGGCTTATTATCAGGGGATGTCTTATTTTGGGAGAAACAGGGTAACTAACTAACTAACTAACTAACTAACTAACCAAACTAATAAATAAATATAAATTCAGTGAAGTTCTTTTTCTTGAAGTTATAATGAACCTCCCCAGGGCTACTTACAGCCTGGATTTGAAGTTCTGATGGCCACTCCAGCACCCCCCTCTTACAGTCACATGATTGCATTTGGGCAGGAGTGAAATTCAAAAATTTTCCCTACTGGTTCTGTGGGTGTGGCTTGGTGGGCGTGGCAGGGAAAGGATATTGCAAAATCTCCATTCCCACCCCACTCTGGGGCCAGCCAGAGGTGGTATTTGCTGCTTCTCTGAACTACTCAAAATTTCCACTACCGGTTCTCCAGAACCTATTCAAACCTGCTCGATTTCACCCCTGCATTTGGGGCATTTGGCAATGGGCCAACATTTACAGATGTTTGTAGCATCCTGCAGTCATGTGACCATAATGTACAATGTTTTGCTGGATTTGTTTCTGGCAAAAAAACCTTCTATTGCAGACAATCGATTTGCTTTACAACCACTGAAAAGAAGGTTTTAAAATCAGTATGTACAACGATTCCCTTAACAACCATCATGACATACGATCATAATTTCAAAGTTTAATTACAGTGGTAAATTGAAGACTAGCTGTAACGTCTTTCATCTAAGCTCCTGGAAGAAGATGGTGTTTTTCTTAAAGTCACTTTCTCCATTTATGATGTGTTTATAGGTATCCCTTCCCTTTTTCTATCTGATTTGCTTATCAACAATTTGATGAAAGTTACAGAAGTCATTGAAGTATCTTTTTAATGGAACATTTGAAAGCTTGAACAGCTTTCCTGAATAAGTCTATTTAGATGTTTTATTATCATCATATAAGTTATGCCAACCTTTGAATTAAAATACGACAGTGAATTTTTAAAAAAATGTAGGATACCTGTTAGCTGAAGCCCCTGGTTATTCATTTACTTACAAAACTGATTATTAAGGTTTATTCTCTTCTTGCAAAATGTGTCTAATGCAGAATAGTATGCAGTAAAGCAATCACATCATAATAATATGTTCTACATATTTGGGGAAAGGGGTATTATTACCTGGTTTGAATTATACATCTTCCATTTCCGAGAAATCCATTTATTATGTAATTAAATAGCTCTGGGATGCCATCAGTGGGTTTTGCAAACACCAAAGTTGAAGTATGCTCCTTCTTTTCCATGCATCTTGCAAGAATAACCTCTATTTCTCTTGATGGATGTCAGGGACCTCTGTGTTAAATCTAGTGAGGGGGTTGCAAAAGGAAACAGATTAGAATGGAGATACATTGCAGACCACTGCTCTCTGACATAGAAACTGATTTATAGCATAAGTTAAATCAGTAAAAATAATTATTTATATATGTTACCATAAATGGAACAATCTTCCACTCCTTAGCTACCCTGATCTCAGCCCGAGAATTGACCCTGGGCATGTGCCTAGGGAAGTGAACTCACAGTGTTCTCAGCTATTATAGACTCTCCTGACCTTCTGTAGAACAGTCTCCCATCCCATCCATGACATAGGCCAGACTAAGAAACCAGTGCTGATCAGGACTAATCTTGCCAATCTGAAATACCCTTCCTTCATTCTTCACTTCATCAACACCTGAATTAGAAAGGCTGCCTGTAGTGTTATTTCAGCTAGGAATGGGGCTCATCATTGCCTTAGTAGCAGCTCTTCCTCCTGTCCTTCAAAGCCATTCCTGATGCCCTCTAATATTACAGAAGGTGGGGGGAGTGGCTTTTCTAAGTGGGTAGCAGCTTTTTGTTTTCTCTCCTAGGTAAGTGAGGTCCTGGAAGTCCATAGATGAGCACATGTGCATATACTCACATTAAGCACCACACACATACCAATGATAGCTTAACTTTTCAAAGATAAACTTTTAACAAAATCTAATGATTGCACAGAAATCTATTTGGGAAGGAATGCAGCATTTGTTAGGGTGATTAGCTTTCTCTGCTACTTATAAACAGTTTTAGAACACTTCTATATGACAATGACTTTTGAAAGCCTAATCACACTACCAAGCAGGGAACAACTCTTCTGTTCATCTCTATGCCTAGCTCATGGTCATGATGACATACATGAAAGGAAACATGTAGGGAGGTATTGGGACATGCAGACTAAATTGGTATATGGGAGAGGCACATACCCTTCCTTTTCACAATTACTGTATATGGTATGTGCTTTGAAGAGGAAATCTTTACACAAAGGTATGCATGGCTAACTCAGTTACTCTAAGAAGTATCTTGAATTTAGTAGTTCTATGCTTTTCCAGAAGAAACACTGCTAATCTTTATGGTCTTCATGTAGTCTTTCAGTGGAAATCATAGGTATCCTTGAGCATTTGACAATCACTTCTGTAGACTAAATAAACCAAGAATTTTGTGGCATATTAAATACTAACAAATTTATCTCACAGAGGCTTTTTTTAACGTTATTGCATCACATGGATTGAGCAAAATCCTGGTTAAAAGTTTTTGAACACATTCACATCCTAGCCATTCCATTAGATAATCATTTCCCACACATTTTTTAAAACTGCCAACATTTCCTTTCACTGATCATACTATCTTCTTTTCAGAAATACATTCAGATTTCTTATTTATATATTTGAGAGTCTGCAGCTCACAGATAATACTTTCAGCTATTCATCAGAGGTAAAGGAGAAATACCAACCTGGTTTTATGGGTAATGTTAAGGAATGGTTTGTTTTAACCACTTTTTAAATCATATTAAAATAAAACCAAAAAAGCCATATTTTGATTTCCTCTAATTATTCCACACAGTGTTTAACCACGGTATTTTTAAAATATTTTTTAATAATGACATTATCTTAGTCACATAAATAGAACTCCATTTTTATTCTTTTCAGAGTTCAGAATATGAAATAAAACAAGCATGTTGACATGGAACAAGAATTCTGTGAGCTATGCACTCATTTACATTCATTTGAGGATTTTCATTCAGTTAAAACACCTTTGTCAATCAACTGCTTCCATTATTGTTTCAAATGGCAATTTTCGGACAGGTTTGGTCTAGTGGTTAAAGCACAAGGCTAAAAACCAGGAGACTATGAATTCTACTCCCACCTTAGGCATGAAAGGCAGCTGGGTGACTTTGGGCCAGTCACCCTTTCTCAGCCCAATTCACCTCACAGAGTTATTATTGTGGGGAAAATAGGAGGAGAAAGGAGAACTAGATAATGCTGCCACCATTTATAAAAATGACAGCAAGATAAAAATATGTACTACCCCAGCTCCCCAGATCTTATAAAGAAATCATAGGCTTATGAATTTTGCCTGCCTTCCTGGGCAGATGCTCCTTCTTCATATTTTTCAGGTATACCAGGCAATTTAATCAATTTTGATTATGAGATATATACCCCCCCACATACACACACAATACTTGAGAAGAACTAGCTAGCTTTTGATGTACTGTATCAGATATGGGATGCATACAGTACAACTCTCCCATATGTGACTACTAAGCCATCTTCACTGCTGCTGTCTAGGGCAGATATCACATGGAGGGTTAGCTCTTGAGGAAATTATTTCTGGATTAGGCTGCCTAGAAACCATTCCTATTGATTTCAATGGCTAGTATCCTCAATTTTCATAATTTCAGCTTTATCTTGTGAAGTCTCAGTTTGGTAGGCTAATCATTATTACAAGAGGCTCAAAAAAAATCTGTTAGTGAATGTTTAAGCCTATCTTTATGCACAGAACTTTTCTGCCTAATATTGTTCACATTTGGATGTTAAGAAGAAGAGAAATACTTCACCAATCTATAAAATAAGGGGGCCCAGAAAAAGGAAAAAAAAAAGACACAGTTACGGTTTGATCAATTGGCTAATAAAATGCAGACTTGATTTATTTCAGTAAAAGGCGTAGGAAAATCGACCAGTGAGAAAAGTGTCTTCCTCGGTGACAAAAGTAGATTGCTTTTTGGCAAGCAGTTGGATTCCTTTACTAATACTCTAAACTCAAGTACTTCGGTATTGTATTAACCATGTAAGAGAAAATATTCTTCAAGAACTGCATAATTCAATATGCAAATTTTCTGGCAAGAACTCAATATGCTCTTGAGTTGCTACCAGAATTTAATCTGAATTTAAAATAGCTACAGATTGAGTGTTTCTATAGTGATTAGGGTTTCATCACAAGATTTTACCAATGCCTAATAAAACTTGACAATAAGCACTCTTGCCTCATCAGGCATTAAACAAATAAGTACCCATGGGCGTTCTACTATGGATGTGGCTACGGTTTCTCTCCATTTTCCCCTTCAACATGAGATGGGGACAATGGGAGCATTCAGAGGCAATGAGTAAAGCCTTGTGTTCCCGTTTGATTTGTATTTGTCAACATTAGAAGATATGGCTTATAATTGAAGCCATCAGTAGACCATTCACCCTCTCTCAATCCAATTTACCTCACAGGCTGTTGTTGGGGAAATGGGAGGAATGTGTGTTGGATATGTTCACCCTCTTGAATTATTTGTAAAAAAATAGGTGGGAAAGAAAAGAAAAAAGAAAAGAAAAGAAAGGAGGGAGGGAGGGAGGGAGGGAGGGAAGGAGGGAGGAGGAAGAAGGGAGAAGAAAGAAAAAGAAAGAAAGAAAGAAAGAAAGAAAGAAAGAAAGAAAGAAAGAAAGAAAGAAAGAAAGAAAGAAAGAAAGAAATTTAGTAGAGATCACTTTCCAAGGACGATGAGCTGTCACCACTTACTTGGTAACACATCAACTTTTCCCTCAGACAGGAAAAAAAAATAAAGGAAGCTTGTAAAGATATTTTAGTACCTGATTTATTGCTAGTGGGTTGCTTTTAGCTTGTTGAGTCCCATGGGCAGATCTATTTTTATATGTCATGAAGATTTCACCAAAGTTTTGGAGACTGAAATATCTTTTATGGTATCCTTAACATTATGCTTGAAATTTAGAAGTGTGGGATGGTTGTGAGATGTCCATCTGCTTTATCCCATTAGTGATAATTATAATGTTTCTAATAAGCACATGGTTCACTTTGCATAGATTAATAGTTTAAGAGTTGGTAGGGACCTTATAGGTCATCTAGTTCACACACACACACGCTCAAGCAGGAGACCCTTTTCTGACAAATAGCAGTCCAATCTTTTCTTGAAAGTCTCAAGTGATGAAGCCCCCACCACTTCCGAAGGCACACTGTTCCATTGGTTGATTATTCTCACCGTCAGAAAGTTCCTCCTCATTTCTAGGTTGAATCTCTCCTTGGTCAGTTTCCATCCATTATTTTTTGTCTGGCCTTCAAGTGCTTTGGAAAACAGCTTGACCCCCTCCTCTCTGTGGCAGCCCCTCAACTATTGGAAGACGGCTATCATGTCTCCCCTGGTCCTTCTCTTCACTAGACCAGCCATGCCCAGTTCACGTAACCATTCTTCATATGTTTTAGTCTCCAGACTCCTAATCATCCTGGTTGCTCTCCTCTGCACTTTTTCTAGAGCCTCAACATCTTTTTTATAGTGTGGTGGCCAAAACTGGGTGCAGTACTCTAGGTGTGGTCTTACTAGAGCTTTATAGAGAGGTATTAGTACCTCACTTGATCTTGATTGTATCCCTCTGTTAATGCAATTTAGGATTGCATTGGCTTTTTAGCTGCCACTGCACACTGCTGGTTCATATTTAGCTGATTGTCCACTAAGACTCCATGATCCCTCTCACAGTCACTGCTATTAAGCCTGGTTTCCCCCAGTTTATATGTGTGCTTTTGGTTCTTCTTACCTAAGTGTAAGACTTTACTTTTCTCTACATTGAATTTCATTTTTTTAGATAGGGCCCAGTGTTCAAGTCTGTCAAGATCCATCTGGATCTTGAGCCTATCTTCTAGGGTGTTAGCTATTCCTGCCAGCTTAGTATCATCTGCAAATTTGGTGAGTTCCCCTTCTATTCCCTCATCTAAGTTGTTTATGAAGATATTGAAGAGTACTGGGACTAAGACAGAACCTTGTGGCACCCCACTGCTTACTTCTCTCCATGTAGACTTAGACCCATTAAGGACTACTTGTTTATGGTTTGTCAGCCAGTTGTGAATCCATCTGGTGGTGAAGCTATCTATCCCACTTTTTTCTAGCTTATGAAGAAGTAGGTTGTGTCTACTTTGTTGAATGCCTTGCTGAAGTCTAAGTATATTATGTCCACTGTATTTCGCTGGTCTACTAATTTAGTCAGTATGTTGAAGAATGAAATGAGATTGGTTTGGCATGATCTGTTTTTAACAAACCCATGCTGACTGCTAGTTATTACTTTACTCGTTTCTAGCTGTTAGCAGATCTGTTTTTTTATTATTTTTTCTAGTATCTTCCCGGGTATTGATGTTAGGCTGATTGGTCTGTAGTTTCCTGGGTCTGGTTTTTTTCCTTTTTTGAAGATGGGTACCACATCAGCTCTTTTCCAGTCCTCTGGTAGTTCCCCTGTGCTTCAGGATTTTTGAAAGATGTGGTGCAATGGTTCTGAGATGACATCTGCCAGCTCTGTTAGAACTCTGGGATGTAATCCATCAGGTCCTGGTGATTTGTATTCATCAAGATCGGACAGGTGTTTTCTTACTAATTTTTGCTTATTTTAACTTTTATTTCCAGTCTGTTTTTTGCAGTTATGTTTCTGGTAGGTTGGGCTATAGTATCTTTTTGTGTGAAGGTCGATACAAAGAATGAGTTAAGCAGCTCTGCTTTCTCTCTGTTGCCTGTTACTTCCTTGCCGTCTTCTCTCTTTAGTGGACTGACTGTTTCCTTTATTTTTTTCTTGTTATTTATATGTTGGAAGAAACTTTTTTTGTTATCTTTGACTTTTGTTGCAAGTCTTTGTTCATTCTGAGCTTTTGCTTTCCTGACTTCGTCTTTGCAGATTCTGGCTGTCTGCTGATATCCTACTTTAGTTATGTGTCCCTCTTTCCATTTTTGGTACTTGTCCTTTTTGTCTTTCAATTTGTCAGAGAGATCTTTGTACAGCCATGCTGGTTTCTTCTTGGATTTCTTGTTTATGATCGTATTTTGCAGAGTTTCCCAAGATTCTTGAGTTGTTTTCCCATTTAGGATTTTCATCCAAGTTCCCTCTGAGTACATTAAAAATCAGTTCTTTTAAAATCTAGAACTCTGGTATCACTTTGTTCTACTGCTTGTGTTTGCATTATGTTGAATTCTAGTATGACATGGTCACTCTCACCCAAGGTCCCTGCAATACAATAACAGAATAACAAGACAATAACATCTCCAAACTCCAATTCAGAATGGATTTTTAATAATTCTTCATATCACATATTTCAGGAATAAACACACTGAGGTCATTTCTTAACAGATGTGATAAATTCACACATTAAGATTTTGAGACTTGAAAGCATATTTGTATTTCTGGCAAAACACCATCAAAGTTGTACCTCTTGCCAACTATGAATATTTTAATCACTTGATTAAAGTATTTGATTCAAGGAGTCATGGAGAGGTACTACATGAATTCTCAGAAATACTGTGAAGCACCTTAGGCCCTTCAAATCCAAATGCACAGGCTTTATTTTACTTTACTTATTATATTTTATTTACTTTATTATATTTACTGTATATACCACCCTTCTCCCAAAGGACTCAGGGCGGTGAACAGCCATGGTTAAAACAGTATGCAAAACAAAAATTAAAAACTTATTAAAATAATTCAATCACTGGCCGAATTTAAAACACCCAACTAAAATCGTTTTAAAACCCCTATCAAAACCCAATTAAAATCCTTTATCCCGTCAGACCGGCTTGCTGGAATAATAGGGTCTTCAGAGCATGACGGAAGGTGCAGAGGTTGGGGATCCTTCGTATGTCTGGGGCAGTTCATTCCATAGGGCCGGGGCCCCCCACAGAGAAGGCTGTCCCCGAGGAGGCCCTCTCTGTGAGAGCGTATTCGTCGGTGGGAGACAATTGGTGGCAGAATGCGGTCCTGTAGATAACCAGGTCCTAAGCCATGGAGCACTTTAAAGGTGGTAACCAACACCTTGAAACGCACCCGGAAGACCACCAGGAGCCAGTGCAGCTTGCGCAAGAGGGGTGTTACATGGGAGCGATGAATCGCTCCCATTATTACTCACGTGGCTGCATTTTACAACACTTGTTGCCACAGTTGTTAAGTGGATCACTGCAGTTGCTAAATTAGTAATGTGGTTGTTAAGTGAATCTGGATTCCCCATTGATGTTGGTTGTCAGAAGGTTGCAAAAAGTGATCACATAATCCTGGGAAAACTGTAATAGTCATAAGTTATGAGTTGCCAAACATCTGAATTTTGATTACGTGACCGGGTGAAAAATGGTCAGAAGTCTTTTTTTAGTGCCATTGTAACTTTGAAAAGTCACTAAATGAGCTGCTGTAAGTCAAGGACTACCTATAATTCTGAATCAGGGTAATATAGGCCTGCTGAAATTTGTTGACAGTATTGACAATGATATGGGATTGTGGGAATTGCAATGCTTTACTCTAAAGAGCCTTTTCAGAAATCCAGGCTATCATTGCCTCTTAAATTTCTTGGATTTGGTGATACTGTCTAACCCCCAATTACTTTGGTGCCTTCTTGTAAAGCAGAAGCCCAATCTTTGTGGCTTGGCAGCCCGGCTGGGGTGGGAGAGGAGCTTTTTTGTTTGATTTAGGTTTTGTACTGGTTTTAATTGTATGCTGTCCTGGATTAATTTTGAGTTGGGCCACACACGTCCATACATCAAAAATAAATAAATAAACAAACAAACAAGACTAAATACAAGAGATTCTGCAAAGCAACATTCTTATTCCTGATATTCTCTAGGCGCTTTGAACAACAACTGACCACTGATCTTTCGCCCATCCAGGTCTCTACTTTGAAGAAAGCAGCTAAAATATATAAAAGAAAATGTTTCCTATTCAGACTGGAGAGTTCCCCAGTAAAAGCCACAACAGTAATAAAAACAGAAAGAAGGTTAGATCAGGCTTTTGAAAATTACTAAAATCTTTTCAGTGCCAGAGTATTGTTGCTTGGGTTCTCTTATATGGAATCTAATCTAATCTGTCAAATGTGGCCATAAAGATCAAAGACCTTAGCAGCTCAATGCCATAACATGCCATGAAGTGACAGAAACGTTCAGGCTGAAATTACTGGATACACAGCTCAGATGCACAAGAATACAGTGTTCCATAATACCAGTATTATGCTCTAATATGCTCCTTTCACATACTGCTCTGCCACCTCAAATGAAGCTTTTGAAGAAAAGGAAGTGGTATAAGCCCCAATGCGTACAGCTATTGATCCCTGATGATCTCACTGCCTCAAGGAAAAAATTGGCAAAAGAAGGAAAGAAATAATTCCATGACATATTAGAGATGTATGCCAACAGCGGGGGGGGGGGGGGGAGAGAAATATCTTTCACCTCCTTTTTGCCTGTGAGGCTTTCAAAACTGGTGAAAACCAACTGCATTAATGCTTTGTTGATGACTAACTGAGCTGAAGAACATATTCATTGCATATCTGAAATTTAAGTGCATGGGAGAACCAGAAGAGAAACATCCAGGAGTGGGATTCAAAAATTTTAGCAAGGGATTCTCTGCCCGGTTGCTGGTGGGTGTGGCCATGGTGGGCGTGGCCTAGTTGGCCTCCTGCACCACGGCGGGGGAGGGCATTTTTGCCCTCCCTGGACTCTGGAGGCTTTCCTTGAGCCTCTGGGAGGGTGAACATGGCCTCCCCAGGCTCCGGAGGCCCATTTCAGGCCTTCCCGAACTTCCGGAAGGCCCATTTTTTGCCCTCCCTGAGTGTCCGCATGTACCCTGCATTTACCTGCATCCAAAACGGGCCGCATGGGGATTCCTGAGAGGGGTGGGGTGGACGGGACCAGCCAGAAGTGAGATTTGGGGGTTCTCCAAACTGCACTGAATCTTAGCTAGAGGTTCTCCTGAACCCCTGTGAACCCTCAGCAGCCCACCCCTGAAAACATCCACTCAGAAGACCAAGAGACCCACAGTAGATGCTGTCCCACAGCATTATGGGCTACCTATCACTCCTGATTTGCGGAACATTGAGACAAGGCTGATCAAGCTCCATAAGCTACTCCAAAAGCTACTGCTTTTTTAAAAAAAAACTGGGGTTGTTCATACGCAGAAGTCCCTTTCTACATGCAAAATGAAGGGTTGTTCTGCTGCTTTGAAGTGTGAAGGGCCACTTTGCTTTGAGATCTTGCTACTGTTTGAGTGCTTTATTTGAAGCTTCATCAAAATAAAGCATCTGCTCCAACCACAACATGCTCCTATAAATAGTCTAGTTATATTCTCTTGAGTGTGATGGATGAAATGAGAACATGCATTCTGAATAAAGTAAATCAAGTCATGTAAGCTTGACTTTAAAGCTTTCTGGAGACAGATAAAACTGAACTCTGGCCCTGTTCAGAAATAGCTCAGAACGTTAATAATAGATGCAGACATTCTCCTGTAGGAAACGAAACCTTCATTATTTTGTTTGCCTCTCACATTAGTGATAACTGAAACCTGTTCTGACCCAGCTCCCCAAACACGACAAACCCTCCAAAGTGAACTCAAGGATTCCTTTATTAGGAGCGCTGGCAGCCCTGGCAAAAAGTTTCTCTTTCAGTGCAGGCTAACAAATCTGTCCGGCCAGAAGATGAATAGTTGTCTGCCACATCTATTCATCTCCACCCCCTGCCTTTTATCCCCAGAGCTAGGGTGGGGCTTCATTAGCAGTAGTGGCTCTTCCTTCCCAAGGATCAGCCCACAGATTTCCATTGCTCTCCTCTCTAGCGCATCAGGCACTGGACCCATCTGTTCCTCCTCTTCCTCATCTCCAGACCTGGGGACTGTTAACTCTCCATCTGAGGGATAACAGATGGCCCAGGCTCTGGCTCTGGCTCTGGCTCTGGCTCTGGCTCTGGCTCTGGCGCTCTCTCTTTCCCCCCCCTCTCCCTCCCTCCCTCCCTCCCTCCATCTCTCTCTCTCTCTCTCTCTCTCTGCCAGCTCCATTCCCCCTTCCCCTTCAGAGGTCTCAGGTTGCCTTGATGCTGATCCTGACTCCCATGCCTCCTCCTCCTCTGATTTGGCTGCTGGAGGGGCCGTTGACCGACAGGCCACAACAAAATCAACAAAATCTGCAGGTGAACTAATGAATTGTCATGATTTGCAACACCCTATAAGAAATATACAAACTGTGGGACTTCATGAAGGACAGATTTCAAAGAGCTGAACTCAGACCAATCTGCAGATAAGTAAAATTTATTCTAATTATCTCCTTTTGATTCACAACTCAGGCTTCAATCAATCTAGTGGGTATTATCTAACTCCTGAGAACTGATCTTCTCTATTGGAGTATATTTTTTTGCCATAGACTGTAAAATATCTTAAGTAAATCATAAATGAAAGTCCCAATACCAATCTTTCTTCTCCTTAATTGCAATACAGCTATCCAAGGAAACACTATAAATTAATATTATTTCTAATTAAAATTATACAGTCAGTGTTCTTTTAGACAGACTGGTCCAATATCATCAAATACAAAACTTTATTTGACATCCTGGTTACATTTTTTCTTATCTGTCAAACTTTATTAGCCCACTATTCTTCCTCCAAATCAGTCTACTGAAGCTTTGATGGTCAACTTTTATCAAAATAATCACAATGGAATATATTAAAATAATTTAGTGCATTATTAGTATAACGTGTATGTCAGTTACATATGCCTACCGAAGACAATCATTTTGACATGATGCTGCTTTTCATTTTATAAAGTTTAATCAAATCTTATCAATCAAATGTTCATATGAAATCCAGAACAAGTATAAGAAGCCTATTTTTACCATCTTACAAAATATTTGACATTCTTAATTAGAATGGACATCCCTATTTACTTTAGGATCTATTACCTCAATTTAGAAGTTAATATTCTATTGTCACACTTAATCTTCCTTCTTCACACACACAAAAATAACATACAGTAAGTCTTCTATCACTTCAGTTTTCATATTTCATGTTTCAGACACTGCAAGTATTATAACAGCTTTATTTTAAAAAAATCTTCATAACCAAAACCATATCATTAAATAAACTTGAGTCTGAATTCATTCGTTCGTTCGTTCATTCATTCATTCATTCATTCATTCATTCATTCATTCTGTCATGCCCCTGTCGGAGTCTGAATCAGCAGTGGAAGATGAGCTGGAACAAGAACTGACAGCAAGTGAGAGGGAAGTTCCATTGGCCTTGGAGAAAACTGGGGGAGAGCAGAGTCAGTCCATGCAAGACTATTCGGAATTAGTAAGGCCTGCAGGCAGGGAGGAGAGACAGCTGTCGAGCTTGGTCTTCCTGCTCGACAAAGCATATGGGAGGCAGAGAGGAGGTCACGGGAACGCAAGCTTAAGCTACTTGATGCCGAATGGGGAAGGCTCTTCACAGGGTGTGGTGATGGTGGCACAGGTTGTTAGGCGGCAGGACGTGTTGGGAAAAGGATTGGCAGTGAATGGACGGGGTGGAGTATCACAGGTGAATGGAGGTATTAGCGGCAACGGCAGATGATGATGCAATGGGCTGACACAGGGATGCTTGGCAGCCCATTTGAATGCATTGCTCAGCTGTGACTAACTCAGCTGTTCACTGTATGTGGGACGGGTGGGGCCTGCGTGGACCTATGAAAGGCGCTGAGAGATGGTTGCTCTCAGCGCCAACTTTAAATAACTGTAGTTCATTTTTATAATGTTTTGACTAATTTAGATAAGATTTTAATGGAGTCTGATGATTATGTAATTAAAAAATTGTAAGAGAAATTAAATAATTGGTAATTTTGGATATGGGATTGTGCACAAAAGAATTTTAACTGATCGACACACTGTGATTGTATTTGAATGATGGTGGTTTTATGTTTTGTTTTTGTTTTAAATAAAAAAATCTAAATAAATAAATAAATAAATAAATAAATAAATAAATAAATAAATAATTGTAGCTCAGTGTTGCCTTGGAGCTAACTTTCAGCAGCAATAAACCATTTGCCAACTCCGGTTTCAGTGTGGATTGTTTGGGGCTGTCAAGGTTTGTCTAGGAGCACTGAGAACAGCTCAGACAAGGAGCAAGAACCACCCCCTCCTGATGCAAGGGCTTGGAGAGTGCAGAGAAGGCATGATCAGTGCAGATGGAGCAGGCCACGTGTGAGGAGAGTGCCCTGCCCAGCTTCACCAGGCACATCTGGGGAATGAGACTTAAGGAGACGCCATGGGGAAGGGCATTTGTCAGGAACAAATGCTGAGTTCCTGAAGTGCTGTGTGCCGATGTTTGAACTTGCCAAGAGTCCTTACATTCCTTGTTGGCATTCTGGACTAATTATCTGGAGCTTTTGCTCCCTGAACTCCTTGCTTGGTTCTTGTTTTGCCAAAATCATTTGGGATTTATTGCCGTGCAGCCTTGGTGCAGACAGTGCTGGGCTGGACTAACTGCAGCCAGAGGCTGCTTGGGGTTTGGGGGGGGGTATTTCACTCTGCCCTGGGACTTGCCAGAAACATGGGAGTGTTTGGGGAGCTTTGGAGCAATAAAGGGGCAGTTTGAACTGCCACCTATCTCTGTGCTGTGCCCTGGGTCATCACACATTCAAATTCATTCAAAGTGTGTGGATTTATTGATCTTTCCATATTCCATTTCCCTCCCTGGAATTTCTATGTCTTAACAGCATGATGCAAAGGGTGAATGAGACAAAGATAAACATTTGTATCCAACCAGATGTCCACACAAGTTGTTCTTCTACTTCTAAAGTTGCAGACACAGCAATGATGTTGGAGTAAAAGAAACTTTTGAAGTTATTCCTGTTCCAGCTATCAAAGGAACCAGAAGCTGTAATTACCAGTTTACCACTTGTGTTTAGAATTGTCCAGTTCTGTCTAGTGTTAGCTATTTGCATGTCAGGGATTTCAGTAATCTCTTCTGAAACCCACCCCTTTTACTTATTATTTATCAATTCCCAATATCAGGTCTCTGTTCCTTCATTCCAACTTTCACCTTGAGGATCTTTCTGATTGCTAAGATCAGCACTGATGATGTTATCTAGTTTGGATAATGAAAAGTCTGCAAGAAAAGTCTGCATGAAAACAGACAAGCTCAGAGAGCATCCCTCATGCCAATTCTGAGCTACAAATATGTCCTTTATTTTTACTGAATAACCTTATACTTACAAGCACCAACAATTGCAATATGTTGTAAATAGTGTAAACCATTCCTCAGATGACAACATTAGATAGAAAAAAACAAAGACATGAAAAAAGAATCTCCATTTTAAGAAAATAAGCATAAAAAGGAAGAGGAAGAAAGAGGAGGGAGGAGAGAATGCACAGAAGTCTACAAAAAAATTGCTTCATTTTGCAATATGAGTTCTAGTAGTGTGTAAGGTGAAGGATGGTATCCGTATTAAGGATACCAAGAAAATGTTTTGTTAAATTACATTTGATTCCAAGAACTACCTCTTACATGAGTTGCAATCATTTATGAAGAGACTGCAAAGCACAATAAATAGAAATATACAGAAAACAGAAGATGATTTAGCATTATCTTTTAATGTTCTTTGTTCAATGCCCATTGGAGGTTGGCATATTAGCCCCAATCACTTAGAACACAGAAATCCTGGTCATAGATCTGTCTGCAAAGGTTATTTACAGCCCGCGATTCATACAAATTACAATATCATTTTTCAACTCAGGTAAGATGGCTAATATGTAAGGTGGTGGTGGGAAGGAGGGGGGAGGGAGGGAGGGGGAGGAAGTGTGTGAAAAACAAATCTATAAACATTTGATTAAATGCAAACTGCTACAGTTCTTAATGTTTTCTCCAATGACAAATTTCGACACACAGATTGCTGCCAAAATATTGAACTCGAGGAATCCTACCTGAATCATAAAAATAGTGCATCTGTCACTAGCAAATGGAGGAGGATTTTTATTTTTATTTTCCCTGGAATATATTGGTACAAATGCTGAAAGGTAAGAAAAGCTCATCCTTCATAGCATGCCTTCGTTTCTCATTAAGGATGGGAGAGAAATCTACTTGTTTCAAGCAAATGCACTTAATTGCATAAAGTGACTTTCTTAAAGGAAAATGATTTTACAACAATGCATGTTTATAATGTGCTCAATTAGGAGAAAAATGGAAGAAAATGCAAATGAATTTTCCTGCAAGCCACCCACCCACTACTTTTTAAGCCACACAGTGATGTGGAAATAGAAAGGGTTGAACTCAAGACTGGAAAAATGAAAACTGACAGATATCAAAATATACTTTCCACTTCAGACTTTTCATTTACTTTTGCATCCTATGAATAGCCACAATAATATATTAAAGATAATTTGCTTGTGGGGGAAAATTACATGAAGCATTTTAAATCCATGTTTATCAACCTATACACTTAGGTTGGAACAACGTAGAATGGTGTGGTGGCCTAAAGGTGAAGATACTTATCTCCCACTCAGAAGGTTGAGAGTTCAATCCTAGGCAGTGGCAGATGTTTCTCTATCAGAGAAAATATCTGCTCCATGTAGGCATCAGGAAAGGCAACCGGCCAGTAAATGCTCAGATCCATTCAGTTGCCCTGACTCCACCCCGCAAAAAGGGGGGGGAAACCCACTTTGGAACAACATAAATAATGTCCAATTATATAATGAAGTCAAAATCTTATAAAAACTTCCAAAAATATATACCTGTACTACAATAAGCTTGCTAATGATTTCTCTGTTTAGTGACTATATAGAGATTCACATACACATAGATATGTGTGGGTATAGCTAAGTGCCTTCAGCATAAAAATTGTAGCTTGGATTCTCACTTCTTTAGGCACTCTGCTGATTTACATAATGGCAAAGCTATGAAACAGTGTGCACAATAATCCAAGTCTTAATTCAATTCCAGCAAATGGAACAACTGGTTTTATTTCTGAAAGGGATTTAAAACTCCCTTTTCTTCAATTGTTTTTGGAAGATTATATGCTTGCTAGGAAAAGTCAACAATTGGACACATCAGGATTCAAGTATGGTGCACACATTTATGTATTTTTAATATATGGCTGCATTTGGAATTCTGTGTACAACTCAGAGTGACTCATCAGGATGCTTAGGGTGATACTGACTGCATTTTTTCCTCTTTGTTTGACATCTCAGTTGTGTGGATGAGTCATTAGTGGAAGCTTCTGGCAGCTATTTTGAAAAAAATATTAAAGCTGGGAAGCCTCTTAATTTAGAGGATTAAAGTATCTAATAAATATATAATACAATGTAGTCAAATGGAGCAAGAGGTCTTGTTTTGCCTCTTCAGAATTCAGACTTATAAAATTAAATTGATGGACAGTGGGTTTAATACCAATTGAAAAAAAAATAGCATTTCTTCCTGAAATGCATGATTCGCTGCAGTGAAATTAATGATGATTGGTAGCTAAAGTCAAGGAGGATGGTTCTACCAGATCTATTGATAGTTTTAGCCAGGGCAATGTATGAAATCCCTGAGTTAGGGGAAAAAAAAGTAGTGGGTAATAGGTTAGGGAGATGGGCTAGTACAGTGATGGTGAACCTTTTTGGCATTGCGTGCCAAAAGTCTACGTGCACGTGTGCCGGAACCCATAATGCAATGCACGCCCCCATTTACGCATGTGTGCATGACAACTCCCACGCTCCCTCTACACATGCGCCCACACTGTGCATGCATGCCCCCCCA
>WNWU01000030.1:9653605-9672593 GCA_012654045.1 Ptyas mucosa | reverse complement strand
CCCCCCCCCCCCACTTTTTCCAAGTGGGCCGGCATACCTCTTACCAGAGGACAACTAGGTACCGGCCGTTCCCTGGTGAGACAGCTGTTCCCCGCCTGGTGCATGGCGCTGCCAAGATGGCTTGGCTAATGATCAGGCAACTCCAAAGTTTCCTGCTAAACGTGTTCGTTCTTGAGCTGCGCTTGTAGGGGGGAGAGATCTGGCTAAAGAGCTGTGCTTTAGCTGTGCTAAAGAGCTGCCTCCTGCCTTCCACAATCTCCAAAGTTCCTCTCCCCATGGAATCCTAGCATTTTCCTGCCTTCCACGATCTCCAAAGTTCCTCTCCCCATGGAATCCTAGCGTTTTCCTGCCTTCCACGATCTCCAAAGTTCCTCTCCCCATGGAATCCTAGCATTTTCCTGCCTTCCACGATCTCCAAAGTTCCTCTCCCCATGGAATCCTAGCATTTTCCTACCTTCCACGATCTCCAAAGTTCCTCTCCCCATGGAATCCTAGCCTTCCACAATCTCCAAAGTTCCTCTCCCCATGGAATCCTAGCATTTTCCTGCCTTCCACGATCTCCAAAGTTCCTCTTCCCATGGAATCCTAGCGTTTTCCTGCCTTCCACGATCTCCAAAGTTCCTCCCCTGATTGAGTGCCTCCTGCCTTCCGTGCCTCCACAGATTTTTGCAGTTTCTCCCCCCATCGCGTGCTAGCTTTCTCCTGCTTTCCTGCCACGGAGAGGCAGAACCTGCAGAGATTGGGGAAGGCCCTGCTTTTGTTCATCCGCGGCAGAGACCAGAAGACTAGCTGGCCAATTGGAGGTGCACGCATGTGTGGTGGACCTGGGGTGGGCTGACACAGAAAGGGCTCTGCGTGCCACCTGTGGCACGCGTGCCATAGGTTCGCCATCACTGGACTAGAGGGGTTTTTTTTCTTGTTACCCACCTCAAAATGTACTCGACAAGTCCCAGCAGCTCTCTAGAATATGTTTGTATACAGATTATAAAAGTAAATGTCCACTTATAAAGTGTTGGATTTCATTTCCAGATTTATGTTGATAATTTTTCTTTAACATTTATCCTTAAAATGAAATGAAGATTTTAACATTTTTTTTCTCCTTGACACAGTATTAAATATAAATGCATTGTTTCACAAGTCAGGTGAGAAATGACTATTAAGAAACCTGTGTATATTATTCATTTTATCCTATTGCAATATTCAGCTTCAAAATCTATCTCAGTACATGGGGCTCCCCTTGAAGAGCACTCGGAGGCTCCAACTGGTCCAGAATGCGGCCACGTGGGTGATTATGAGTACAACCCGTTGCGCTCATGTAACACTTCTCCTGCGCGAGCTGCACTGGCTCCCAGTGGTCTTCTGGGTGTGATTCAAGGTGTTGGTTACCACTTTTAAAGCGCTCCATGGCTCAGGATCTGGGTACTTATGAGACCGCCTTCTGCCACCGGTAGCCTCCCACCGACCAGATCGCTCCCACAGAGAGGGACTACTCAGGGTGCTGTCAGCCAAACTATGTCAGCTGGTGACACCCAGGGGGAGAGCCTTCTCTGTGGGAGCTCCTGCCCTTTGGAACGAATTGCCCCCGGAAATACGCACAATCTCTGACCTCCGAGTTTTTCGCTGTGCCCTCAAGACCCTGCTCTTCCGACAGGCAGGGCTATCTTTGTAAAGGAGTTTTAAATTCAGAGTTTTTAATTTTTGGGTTTTTAACAAATTTTGGCCGTAAATGTAATAATTTTAATAATTTTTAAATTATTTGGGATATTTGTATTGTGTTTTATACTTGGCTGTGCACTACCCCAAGTCCTTTAGGAGAGGGGCGGTATAGAAATAAAATTATCTATCTATCTATCTATCTATCTATCTATCTATCTATCTATCACAAACAAAAAGCAACTCCTATAGTTAAGTTACA
The DNA here is from genome assembly GCA_012654045.1 of Ptyas mucosa. Lineage (NCBI taxonomy): Eukaryota > Metazoa > Chordata > Lepidosauria > Squamata > Colubridae > Ptyas > Ptyas mucosa. The sequence continues at coordinate 9,670,678 of WNWU01000030.1, read as the reverse complement.
TAAATAAAGATGAAATAAACCCACAATCACCTTAACACTAATAATAAAAAGAGCATGACGCAGAGTGTGCATAAAGATAGTGCATAATGAGATGATGATAAATCATTACACTTGTGAATAAAATTTTAGATTGTATTTATTGAAGGATCCTTGGTGCTCTCTGAGCTTCCCTGTTTTCTTGCAGATGTTTCATTACCCAAACTAGGTAGCATCATCAATGCTAGTAAGAAGTGCAGTTTGCTGTCAGTTTATATTCTGGTGGTTTGTCCTGTCAGTTTTGATGTGGGGTGGTCTTAGACATTCTTTGATTGGGCTGTTTACTGTTGGCTCTTTAGCAGTTTCCTGGCTGGAGTATTTCATTTCAAATCTTTATTGTCAGTGCACAACTTATGTACAAAGAAATTGGTTGAGCTCCCTCAGTATTGTTTACTTGATTGTTGGTCTGGTGTTAACCTTGGAATTAATTTATTCTGATCTGGATGATTACTGGTAGAGATGTGCTGGAGTCTTTTACTTCCCTTTTGGGATGGTTGATTGTCTCTTTTGCATAGGCCATAGATGTTGTTAATGTCTATGTGTCTGCTGATGGCTAATTTGTCATAGTGCCAGGCTTCCAGAAATTCCCTGTCATTGTTGGACTTGACCTGATATAGGATGGTCACATTTTCCCAATTGAAACTATGGTTACATCTGTCTATCTGTCTAAATATGTTGTGAAATTAAAGAGTTTTCATCTTGTGACTGCTAGTTCTTGTTCATGGATCATTCTGCCAGTCTTCTCTTTGTCTTACACAGTGGTTGTTGCAGTATTTATATTGTATGTTGTAGGTGACTTGTTTTTTCTTCTGGGGTTGCTGGATCTTTTGGTTTGCTTAGGGAAGTTTTGAAGGGTTTTAGTTGGCTTGTGTGCTACCCTGATTCCAGGTGGTTGTAGCAGTCTGTTAGTGGTTTATGAGATATTCTTGATGTATGGCAGTGTAATTCTTTTTAGGGTTGGTTACACTGTATTGGGTTGAGTGGATTTTTTGATAAAGTTGTGTAGATAGCCGTTTTGTTGGAATATGGTGTATAGATGCTCCATTTTGCTTTTCTACTGTTCCAGGTTGCTGCACAGACAATAACTTCTCTTGGACTGAGAATATCTCAAGGTATATATATGCTGATTAAACTAAATCTAAATTCAATAGTAACACATTTGGATCACTTAAACTAAGAATGTAAGATAAAATGAATACTTCAGAAATAGAGCCCTAAAACATATTTTCAGAAATTTAGTTCACTGATTCAGAGTTAATTTGGGGAAATTTCCTTCAATTTTCAATCAGAAAGCTTTAACTGTCAGAGCAGTTATGGCAAATGTTTCTTACCTTAATGAAGGCATAACTACTGAAGCTTAGTTTCATTAGGTTAGAGAGTATTAAAATCCAATTACTTCATAAAATATGGAATTAGCTGCTATGGAGGAATGATGTACAATACTAAACCAGCCCCAGTATGATCCTAGTGATAAATTACCATTGGGGAACTCAAAACTTGAAAATAGGAGAAACTAAATAGACAAAAATACTGTGTATCGTAATAAATTGGGTTAGATTGTGAGTATAAATATCAGAACCCTTTTCAATACCACAGGATTTAATACATTCTTTACAAACTAGGAATCTATGATAAGTATTTATAAACAAGTATTAAATACTAAATTGGTTATTAAACAAAAAATTGGAAACTCTGGAAGAAGAATGTCAGTGGATATTCATTGGCATCTATATAGAGGTAAAATTACCATTACAATAAAAATATTTTATTTCAATTGTTGAATGCTTCTATGTTTTACAGGAAGGAACTGGTAACTTCAATTAATTACTTAAAATGTACTTGGATTGCAAGCAATATGGTCTGGTGCTGTTGTGGTGTCATTTGGACAGAAGCTGTTTCACTATTACTTTTATTCATTAGATTTTAAAGATACTTACATTATTCTGAATTATATGTCATTAGTTCTGAAATTAGCAGACGGACAAGAGAAATGAATATTGGATGCTCTTATGATTGCAAATCTAAAAAAATGATATTATAAGATTAAAAGGATACCAGCCCACAGCCTAACTACCAACCCAAGCTACTAATATTCAAACACATTTCAAAGGATACATGCCCAGTTACACAATGGTTTGAAAAAGTTGCTTCTCTTTCTATTTTTAAAAAGTTCTTAAAACCTGGCTCTTGGACGAATATGAATGATGGATCCTTTCAGGGTGCTGCTAGGGAAATCAGTTTGATTTTTCTGTCATTTGCCATCTCTTTTGTCAATTGTTCTATCTGCTTTTAAATTTGCCCATTGTCCAGTCACATTGAATTAGGCAGCCTTATAAATTAAGTAAATTAAGCTTCTCAATCTGCATTTGCTACAACTTAAAGTCCTGATCTGACCCACTCAGCCAACTTGAAGATATTAACTGATCTCTCATCATTGCAATTTCTACTGTCTGGGGCCACTGAGAAGACAGACGAATGGACAGCAATTGAACTTAATGTGTGAGGAGATGAATGCTGCAGCTGAATTAGATCATTTATTTTGAATGGGAGAAATAAAATATAGCCAGAAGCACTTAATTCTGAAAATGAAAATTCTTCAGCAAGAAATTAAAGCTAGTGGAGATAAACTAAATGATTCAGCAACCATGGCTGAGTAAGTAATAATGCTGAGAATAACATTCTAGGAGGAAGTGAGATGACATAAAAACGAAATTGATTTGAGCCATAAAATTGGGGACCTGGAAAGCAGACAGAGATATAACAGTTCAAGGTTTTACTGAGAAATGTGCTAGACTTAATGTAGAATCATTTATTATCAGCTGGCCAACTCAGGTGTTAAAAGTAGATGGTAACATTGCACCAATGATAGAAACAGCACATAAAGTTGATACATCAGGTAAATCATAGTGATTGCTTTATATATGTTAAAAATTTGTACAAAAGTAAAGTTTCTTCATGACAAGATTTGGACACTAGGCAGAAATAGAGCTTGCTGAATGGACAGTATGAGGGGTTAAAAACTACAATGTAATGTAACTAATTTAAAGATAATTTTACCAGTAAAAAGGGGTAAAAAGAGGTGAACCTGAATGTAATAAAGTTGCCTAACTGTGGAAAAGTAAGAATCCTCAAAGCCATACCTTCAAATGATATAGAAAGTCTTCTTGTAATATGATGTTTGCTGAAATTATACAAAAAGTGAACTCTTTAATCATTAGAAAAAATCTAGAATTCATTTTGAGGCAAAACTTTTAATAGCCAAATGCAAACTTATAATATAGTACTGTTTCTTTTAAGCCCCAAAAAACACATTTTGGAGGCCCAAATATTAAAACCATGTAAGGTTCAGAAATGAATGAGAAGTGCTTTAGAATTTGTATGTACAACTTCCTTAACTTACAACGCAATTGGGACCAGAATTTCCATATTGCTTAGCAACAGGAAACCCTGCAATCCCAGTTGCCATTGTTAACAGAGTGCCTCTGTCTTTAGGTGAGGCAACTTCTTGTAGTTTCTCCCAACTAGACTTAGTGTGGAAGCCAGCAGGAAGTTGCAAGCCCCAGACCAGTAGGCAGGTAAGCTATAGCAGGTGAGGAAGGGAGCAAGCCAGGGGTACATGGAATGCATATGTAAGCCAAGGAGGGTGTGCAAGGGTTTGACAGATTGTGTGAGGTGTGGTGAAGACTGAAATCAGTGCATAGGGATGAATGAGAGGTATAATGTGGCCAAGCAAGGTGCAAAAGAGTGTACAAGAAGTGAAGAACAGATCAGGGCAGTGGGAGGGGGGGTTACCTGAGGATGTGTGAGAGATATGGGGAGGTCAGAAAGAGTGCTTGAGAATGCAGTGCACGTTGAGAATAGATTGGGGGGGGGGGAGTTGGGTATGGTGCCTGAGAGCGCAGTTCAGGTGTGAGGGTGCATGGTGGTATGAGCACAAAGAACTGTGGGAGGGTATGTGGATGGGAAAGGTTTATCCAAGCTTGTTTGTTTTTAAACTTCGTTTTTTAAAAAAAAATTAAAATTTATTATAATATAAACTACAAATAGAAACAGAAATCAGAAAAGACAGGAAAAAGGAGAAAAGAGGGGGAATGCTAGGGGAAAAAAGCAATAATTGTGCTTTTGATGCTCTGGAAGAAGCAATTGGGCAAAGAACTGAAATGTTGCTGACTCCTCCATTCTAAAGCCTCCTCCCTTTTCTTCCCCATCTGATGACTCAGAAACTATTGTAGTACTGTAATTCCAGAAGCCACACTGCATGCTTTCCTGACTTTTTTCTTTCTTTCTTTCTTTCTTTCTTTCTTTCTTTCTTTCTTTCTTTCTTTCTTTCTTTTTCTTTCTTTCTTTTTCTTTTTCTTTCTTTCTCTTTCTCTCTCTCTCTCTCTCTCTCTCTCTTTTTTTTGCAATCTTTTACCTGAAATACTAGAAACATGAACAGCTCAAACCTTTTGGGCTGGTTTATTTATTTTATACTCCATTAAATTGTATTTGCAGCTCCTCTTGTGTCATGGCCCAGCACAATCTTCTCCATTCTTATTTCATCACAAGGACCAACTGCATTGCTAAACAGGGTGCATGCATTTGCCCTAATCTGTGATTTAAACTTTAATTCAGGGGAGATCCTCACAAATGCATTTTTGCTCCAATAATGTTACCATTATTAATATTATTGAAAATATAGTTTAAAGAATTAAATGTTCATGTTATTTATGTAAGTACAGTACTATCAATTAAAACAATCTCAAACAGAATTTTTTTGAAGTGGGAAGTAAAATATTATTAATTGTTATTGGAAATGCATTGTGGTAATAAAATTATTTTATTTTCCGGAAAAAAAAAAGAAATACACATTCATGTTCAGTTCTGTTTTGATAAATACCGATAATCACATTCAGCAAATAGGATACCGCAGATTTACAGTCCATAAGAACAGATCTTACTACCGGTATCATTTTTTTCCCTGTCAAATAGTCTTAAGAATTAGGTTTATTTTTCTGGTTCGTTATTTACCACGCTTCGATTTGTTTTAGAAAAAGCCCATCATGTATTTTGTAACAAATAAGCAAAAATAAAAAATAAATGTATGTCTCCTTTTCTAATGTAACACCTGCCAGATATGTACGATCACAGCTCCACTGCAGCTAAAAATGCTAAGAACGGAATTAAAACCCAACACACGTGGAGACCCTCCCGACTCGCACACTGCATTAGTGAAGATGACACCTTCGCGTTTCCAAGGTGGTTAAAAACCCACAATGGACTTCTGAGCACTTTATCAAGAGGCCCGCGAATGGGCGCTTAAGCGAGAAAATTAATTCACACGCCTGCGAACTCAGCAGGTCGCGAGCCTCAATATTTCCCGAGAAGAAAAAGAAAAAGAAAAAAAAAAAGCCCGAAGGTAGTTCGGTTGTGCCAACAAAGAAAGAGAAGCGTGATCAGAGTAACTTTACTGCTTTCCTGGAGTTAAGGGCAATGTGCCTTCTACCTCGGGAACTGCGCATGCTCCGATGGAGAGGACACCCGCAAAAGCTAGGGGGAGCCAACTCCGAAAAGAGGCTTGGTAACCCTGAGCCTGCGTTTCCTCCCCCGATCGGTCCATTTTAAATCTCCCCCCCCCCCCCCTCCGCCTCCTCCGCTCCCCCTCCCCTTCTTTCGAATCCTTGCTTGAACTTTTCAGTCCGGTTCTGCAGACGGGTGAGTAGCAAGGAGAAAGGCGCCAGGGGGTGCCGCTTGCTGTGGATGCCGCCTCCGCCGCCTCCTCCTCTCCCGTGGTTTTCCCATTAGCCCGCTTGCCTAGGGATAACGCGGAGGGGGCGGGGACTCCTCGGGGGGGGGGGAGGATAGATAGACACCCACCCCCCTCTGCCCATCGGTTGCGGGGAAGGAGAGCCCCAGCCTCTGCCTGCGCAGCCCTTGCGGGGATCTCGAGTGGAAGAGGGCTCCCCAGTCAGGTGCAGAGCTATTAAAAGCAGCAAACCAGGAGCCTTTGGGCTGGCTGTGTAGAGCAATAATTAGGCCAGATATCGGTTACTCAGCTTGGGTGGTTACGTGAATTTCAGTTGTGTGTGTGTGTGTGTGTGTCTATGTCTATGGAGAGTCTCAGTCATCCAGATCATGGTTGTTCCAGAGGTGTTTTTTCAAGAGGCAACTGGACTTTATGGTTTTTCTTTGAAGACGTTTCACTTCTCATCCAAGAAGCTTCTTCAGCTCCTCTGTGTGTGTGTGAGAGAGAGAGACAGAGAGAGAGGGAGTGAGTGAGAGAGGGGGTGGGGAGGAGGCAGAGTTATCTGGAGAGGTAAGATTAAGTCTTTCCAATCCAGCTCTATCCTTGAGAACCTCCTGAACGTTTCCGTAATAAGAAAGGCTTTTTGCCTTTAGCTTCTTCCTAGGTTGTTCTTCTAGACTTCCATCTCCGTCCTATGTAGCCTGGGATTTCTCAGTGGTCTCCTTTTCCTCTGCTAATAAGGATCGACGCGTTGTACTGTTTCTGAAGGCGGCTGAACTTGAAGAAGTGCTTTTCAAGATCAGCCAAGGTCAATTTCACAATATGAGTGTGTGGGGTTCAGCGTTGGACAGAGCCATGATTATGTCTTAGCCTAGACCTCCTGGCCTTTTACAGACTTGATCTGTGTGTCGTGTGGCATAAGCTTTTATCAACTGCGATTCACATCAAGAAGCTTATGCCTTATCGCATGTATGATTTATTTTTGTTATTTTTTTAATGTATCGTGAATATATCTGTTCTTTTGGAAGCTGCTTCACAAAATTGTTGTAACTAGGAACAAGGAAAAACATGAACATGGGAAAAGTATGATAGAGATTAGGGTTATGCAACATTTTAAATTTATAGACAAAGGTGCTTTAGAAAATACAGGGACATTCATGTAGAATCGATCTGATAGCACCTTCTCCTCTAGCACATTTTATATTGTAATACTTCTGATTTTTTGCTACCATAAGCATAACAGGTTCTTCTCTTACAATAGCACCAATCTGCAAGTCCTTATAGTAGTCATATTTTCATGGATTTATGGGGCAGCTGCAGGCTCATGACCCCAGCGCAAGACCTAACTGCTTTTACAAGTGGTAGAGAATACCCCTTTGAGTTTCAAATCCAAAATGCTACGTGATTCTAATAAAGGTTCTCATTTTAATTAATTACACAAATAAAATGTAGTCATTTGCCCAACGTTCTATAAATAATTTATTTCTTTAACGATTAGCTAATTGCAAGGCACTATAATCTTGGGATTTTGTATTCATTCTGGAGAATCAAGATTTCAATGTTGTTCAGATTTCAGAATACCACCTGGCTAGGTAGGCCAAGTTCAGGGGCTGCAGGAAGATAGGAAATTTTTAATTGATTTTGTTTCTTGCAGTTGCCATGCAAGCTAAGAGCGATATGTGATTTTTTTTTGTTGACCAATTTTAAAGATGTATTATTTCATAAAGTTGCTCTTCCAGTATTTTGCTTGTGCATGATATTGCTTCCCTCAATCCTCTGAAGCAGAAAAATTATTTTTCATTTTCTGCTGATGAAAGCCATGTTAGTAGAAGATCTCAATCAGAATTCACCTTGTTTTTCTACATATTCAAATTACCATTGGGGTTTTTTTTATGTTCTACATACATATTGCCTTAGTTGCCATTTTTGTTGACTATGTTGCCTGGGAATTGTAAACCTGCTTTGGATGAACATGGAGAGTTAAAGTGGCCTAATATTACCTTCAATTTTGTCACTGTGACTACTGAACTACATACTTTTGGAACTTAGTAAAGCACAAGTTATAAGCAGATTTGCTGACTTCTAGCCTTTCTGAAACTGAATGGTAGATCACTAGGGATTGATCATTAAATGTTTATGTTTTGAACACCCATAACAACTCTTATTTCTCCATCCTCCTGTGTTTTTACCAGCTTAGAAAGCACACAGGGAAAACATTCAACTTCTCTTTATCTAATCTAATTTCTCCTGGCTTTTAGCAGAGGTAAAATTGTTAAAGATAAATGAGTTATGTCTTGCCTTTCTTTGTGCATTATTTATCTTTGTGACAACATGTGTCATGTTCTCCATGATAATAGATTATATTTAGATGTACATCTAAATATATCTAAAATATAAATGTTGCTGATGCTGCTATTCTGTGTGGAGAATAAGTTATTTTATTTTATCTCAACATTCAGTCCATTTGTCCAAACTATTTATTACACATTTAAAATAATACAATTATCATAAAAATACAGTTGAGTCTCAGTGAAATACTAATTTGGGGGGGGGAACAGATTCGAAACCTTGATTTGTGTTGCTTAATGCTCAAATTATTTTACAGTTGAAGTTTTAATACTTTAATACTGTAAACAATCATAATAATGTTACATTTAAACAAAAAAACCCCACAGAATTCTGAACAATGTTGAATTACAGAAGTAAACCAGTTGAAGAAATTGTCCTTTAAATTCTGGATAGATTATCGCTCTCCAAGACAGAACTACTGCATAATTTGGGGTTTCTCTTGCAGTCTCAGCTCCTGCTGGAAGAGTAAATGGCCATGGCCAGGAGGGCGTTTAATCAAATCTAGAGCAAGCTTGAGCCAGTCCCTCTCTCAGTCCAACCCACCTCATACAATTGCGGGGAAAATAAGAGAAAGAAAATGTATTATGTATTCTTCCTGCCTTGAGGTATTTATAATTTTTTTTAAAAAAACTTGAAAGCTACAGCTGTAGGTACTTATGAACCACCATCATACACCTATATAACACTAACGCTTCACTAGCGCATCATGAGCTGCATTACTTCCCAGTATCTGATTTTCAGATACAGTTCGAACTCTAAATTTCCAGCTACAAAGTCCTTCATGATTAAGGGCTAGGTTATTCTGGATCATCACTTATCTCCAGTTATTTCTCTCCATCCCCTAAATCCAACAGAGCGGGCATGGTTTGGGTTTCCTGTATAAATAAGCCATGCCATCCAAGGGGACTCAGAAAGTATACTTTCTCTGTCATAGCCTCTGCCCTAAGAAGAAGGATTTCTTCCCTCCTCAGATTCAGATCGGCCTGGCCCTGTAGCCTTTCATAAGGCTTTGGAAACCTGGCTTGTCTCCCAGGTCTTGGGACAGGTTCTTAGATGGGCTCATTCTTTAAAGGTTAAGAGAATGATCGTGGTTGGCTTAGGCATGTTATGTTTTGCATTTGCCTTCTGGGGTTTTGTTATGGCTTTCATTTGTTTACTTGTTTGTAATTCATTGTTAGGCATCCGGACTTGGAATTACTAGTTGGTTGGCAATATAAACTGGGAAATGTATGGAAATTCTTTATCCTTTGCATCTTGTCTCCATGTTACAGATAGTAAAGTAGATGTGTCCCAGAATGGAGATGTTCTGTTCTTTTTCTACTGACTTGAACATATCAATCCTTTGAGACTAGTAGAGGGGAAAGCTAAGGATATATGCTTGTATAACAGTGGTTCTTGTTGTCAGAGAAATCAAATACCATAAATGGTTTCGGATTTTCCCATCCTCTTCAATCCTCAAAGTACTAATAATGGGAAAAACAGAACTGTGCTCAGGGTCAGGATAGAAATTCAAATAGTGCACGCTTCAGAGAGACAGATGTATTCCTAAATCATTATTTTGGGTGGAGCGGGTATGTCTAATGTACTTTCCCCAATGCACCTTTTAAGCAGGGGTGAAATTCAGCAGGTTCTGACAGGAGCTGGAGAATCGGTAGTGGAAATTTTGAGTAGTTCGAAGAACCAGCAAATACCATTTCTGGCTGGCCCCAGAGCGGGGAGGGAATAGAGATTTTGCAATATCCTTCCCCCAGGAGTGGGGAGGGAATGGGGATTTTGCAGTATCCTTCCCCTGGAGTGGGGTGGAAATGGAGATTTTGCAGTATCCTTCCCCTGCCACGCCCACCAAGCCACGCCCACAGAACCAGTAGTAAAAAAATTTGAATTTCACCACTGCTTTTAAGATATAGCAAAAACCAAATTTGAGATTTGTTTTCTTATTGGAAAATGGTTCAGTAGGATCAAATATTTAAAGAATAATGTCTATCAGTCAATTTTAATTAACAGGGTAACAGAATAAAAGATATGAAGCTGTGTCTTGTAAAAAGTGCATATATTGTTTGATAACAAGTCTTGATAACTGTTTTATCAAGATGTTCATATCTATCTATCTCTTTATATCAGAATGAGATACTTAAAGTTATAGAAATAAAGAGTGGTGTGTCAACCAGATCATACTGAGCTCTGGTGGCTCAGTAGACTAAGGCAGTCATTAACATCCACTTACATCTGCTGCCTACAATTACTGCAAGTTCAAATCCCACCAGGCTCAAGGTTGACTCAGCCTTCCATCCTTTCTAAGGTGGGTAAAATGAGGACCCAGATTGTGGGGGCAATAAGCTGACTTTGTATAAATATACAAAAGTATGAAGGCTATTGCTTAATGCCTTGTAAGTCGTCCTGAGTCTCTGGAGAAGGGCGGCATATAAATCAAATTTAAAAAAAATGGGAGGCAATGAACCACTTATTGAGAGAATGGCAAACAGAAGAACAGGCTTCTTTCATTACTCAATGAAGCTGTGCCTGTTTTCACTTTTGTGTTCTTTTTTTATTCCCTTTGCTTTTTCTTTCAACCTGTTAAATATTGTCCTGGGTTGGGACTGTTTTATCTTTTACAGATAAAGGGTTCCTTGTCTCAAGGTTAGAACAGTTGCTTTATGTGTAGAAGATCCCAGACAGGCAAATAATGAAAGAAACATTTTTGCATTGTGCCACAAGATCCCTGGCTTTCATGACCCATAAACAAATGGGTCTTGCACTGAAAATGAACAACACTGGAATTTGTAATTCTGCCCTTCCTGCCTCTGAATCTCCTCATTACCCCATCCTAGCAAATCAATTGGAGACATTTTCAGGTAGCCTGGGATACTGTTTATGTAGATGAGATAATGCAGCCGGGTCAAACTGGATTTCTTAGAGAGCTGGAGTTCTCCGCGGGCTGGCGAGATGGGGAGACAGGAGGGACACCTCCTGCAGCACCCTGACAGCCAAAACAGGGCATGAGGGGCTGTGTGCACCCCCATGCCCCATATTCGGCCTAAACAGCCTCCTGCAGCACTTTGCCAGCCAAAATGAGACGGGGGGGGCGCGTACACCCCACACCCTATTTTTGGCCTGGAAGGCCTCCTGTAGCACTTTGCCACAGTCCCCCTGTGCCCCATTTTGGCCAGCAGGGTGCTGCAGGAGGCTGTCTAGGCCAAAAATGGGGCCCGGGGGGACCAGGTTTCGCTAGCAGAGGCCCTATTTTTGCTAGCAGAAGCACCATGGGCCGGTCCTTTGCTATTTCCAGATTTAAGCACTCCGCAGGCCGTATCCAGAACGTAAGCCTTGAGTTTGACACCTTTGAGATGCCTACACCTCTAAACAATGGGAAGCATTTCCCAATTATTTCGGCTTGAGAAGGCTTTGAGCTACTCAGATGATAACTTCCAGTTCTTTCACATACTCATTGATCAGCTTGTTGAATTAGTTTGCAAGCAGTTGCAAGAAGCAAGGGAAGTCTGACTGACTGAATGACTGACTGACTGACTGACTGAACATAAAAGGAAACTAATAAAGTGATGAAGAGCTTTTCTCCATTGCACCTCTGCTGTTATCTGAACATCACTACCCTCAATCTTTCTATTTGCAACCCTGAGAATTTATTGTGTTCTTTCATGTATTATTTGCAAGCAACAGCTAGAAGCATGATTTGTCTTGTTGTTTTCCATCCTTAATGTTTTTTGCAAAACAGCAGATATCTCCCTAAGTCAGCTCCTTCTTAACTTCTCCTTTTTGCTTTGCTTTTCCACTTTTAACAGAATTATTACTTCAGTTTGTGCTTTAAAGTCAACAGTATAAATATTCCACATAGCAGTGCAATTTCTTAATATCCTGAAATAATAAAATATAGAGTTGGAAGCAATAATTAGATAATTAAGCTCAATATTTTGTGTCTCTAATATTAACATCTTCCTTACAATAAAGTATTATTTTTGTTTCTATCATGGGGGTTAGGAAAGATTCAGATTTTTTTGATCAAATTGATAATGGATCATAACATGAAAAAGTGAGAGCTGTAGCCTTAGAGAATTGGAGTACTATGATCAATACTGAAAGTGTTGTACTAGATGACATGATAGGTTCAACATAAATCAGTGTTTTCCTATATGTTAAGATGTATTCAGGGCTTAGGAAATTGTAGGTCATATATAAATATTAAATAATTCTGTAATGTTAGTGTGAATTTGTTTTAGATGATTGCAAAATTTAAAACTCTACAATCATGTTTTTTTCTTCTTTACAGGCAGCTGGACGCTTCCTACCTGTGTCCTGAACTACCATGATATCATGGCAAGATTTCGCAGGAGAACATGCATCGTTTTGCTGCTTTTTATTTTATTTATTTGCTCTATAATGATGGCACTGAAAACTCTGAGACCGGAAAGGGTTGGGTTTGGAGATCCATTTGGTCTTGGCCTGTTACCAGATTTTCAGCAACAAACAACACATTTAAAAAAGAAGTTCAGTCTGCATAAAGGAGCAAAAGAAGATAGTTTCCCACGGACCAAAAGTGTTCATCCTCTACCGATGAATCTCAAAACACCTACAACTTCTGTAAGAAAAATGGAAGAGCTACCTCCTCCAAATTATAACTTCCATGTATTTTACTACAGCTGGTATGGGACTCCACAGTTTGATGGAAAATATATTCACTGGAACCACCCATTATTGACACACTGGGATCCAAAAATTGCAAGTGGTTACCCAAAAGGCAGACACAATCCTCCAGAAGATATTGGATCAAGCTTCTACCCAGAACTTGGACCTTATAGCTCTAGAGACCCATCTGTCATAGAAGCTCACATGAAGCAAATGAGATCAGCATCCATTGGTAAATATTCCATCTCTTTTCCCCTCGCTGCCCCCTCCCCCCCAAAGCTCATGTCTCTGTCCTACATCCCTTTGCTTGCTTGCTTGCCTGCTTTCAGTCTCCTCTCAAAGCCTTGCAATCTTCACCTCATCCTTCCAGGCCATTTATTCACCTTCTAACCCAATTTATTCACCTGCAGTTGTTGTTTTTTCATTTCCCTTCCTCATTCTCAGAAAACTCCCCTAAAACAAACTGGTTGCTTGCTTGCTTTATACAATGGTGGGAGCAGTAATGATCATACCTCAGTAACACCTTTGCTTTGTAAATAACACCTCAGTAACACCTCTGCTTTGTGAGCTGCATGGCTTGTGAGTTTGCATCCTGGTGCAGTTCAAGGTACTGGTAGTTACCCATAATCTTCTCTACATGACATAGACCAGAGGTCTTCAAACTTAGCAGCTTTAAGACTTGTGGACTTCAACTCCCAGAATTCTCCAGCCAGCTATGCTATGCTGGCTGGAGAATTCTGGGAGTTGAGGTCCACAAGTCTTAAAGCTGCCAAGTTTGAAGACCTCTGGCATAGAGCCTGATTTACTTGAGGGACTGCCTGTCTCCCAAAGTATGTACTTGATTGGTTCCATCAGGATCGATGTGCTCCAGACTCCTTCAATTAAAAAATGTCATCTGTTAGGACCCAGGAAGCATGCTTGCTCTGTATCAGTGCCTGTCTTCTAGAATGAGGTTCCCCCGAGATCCGGAGGCCCTTGAAGATCTGTTTCTTCACTCAGGGCTTAGCAAAATAGAGTAAAACCCCTTCACGCCATTCCTGTCCAATGTCTTGTTCTTGCCATATTTTTGTGTATTTATTTATTTTACTCTTTATTATTATATTTCCCTTGTTTTAGTATGGGTAATTCTCATTTAGTGACACTGATTGGGACCAGATATATATATATATATATATTTAGCTAAACTATGCAGTTGTAAAGTGCAACTTCATTTGATTGTTCCAGTTAGCAAGAGCAGTTCCAATAGTCCCCAATTACCATTATTAAGCAAATCACTGTTGGTCATAAAGTGAGGACCTCATATGACCGTGACGTCTGACTTCCTGTCAGCTTCCCCATTGACATTGCTTGTAGGAAGCTGATAGGAAAAGTCATACATTGTAACTCTTGGATGCTGCAGTGGTTGAAACTTTGAGGGCCAGTCATAAGTACAAACTATCACTGAACAAGCGGGCATTAACCAAAGACCATAAGTAGCTTTTAAAAAAAACAGAAGAAAGATATTTCCATCTGTTCCAAAACACAGCTGTGTTGTAGGTAAAATATAACAAACAAAAAATGCTGTCCTAATGCCCTCTACTAATGAGAAAGCCGTAGCTGATTTTGCTATTGTTAAATGATATTAAAACATTAATTGGTCCAGTTTTTGGAATGTGGCCTTCACTGCGGTATACAAACCTAATGTGATTTATGAGCTGATGGAAAATGTGCACCCCAGATCTGTTTGATGTGATCATTTAGTAAATTGCATAGATCTTTTCCTCAGTGACTGAGTAAAAAGCCACAGAGTTCAGTAGTATAGAATGTCACTTGATGAACTGGCCTGTAATTTCAGACATGAGCCCTTTTTATCAAGCCCTTCCTTTATATGTTAGAACTTATCCTGTCTCATTACTCATGGCTTTTTTTGCCAGTTATTTATTAATAAATCAAATTGACATCCATTCAACTTTCGGCTGTATATAATATAAAAACAATCTAATACAGTGCCAATACAATAGCCCCGAGATTAACATATCAGACTCAGCAGCACACATTTCCTAGCCTACAACCAGTGAAAAATCCCTATCTTCAAGACCAATTTAAAGGATGGCAAGATCAGGGCACCTTAATTTTCTGGGAAATGCTATTTAAGAAGGCAGACATCCCAACAGAGAAATCATACCACTAGGTCTCATCAGAAGAGCTTGTTTTAAAGATGGGAGCATGTCCCCTCTTTCCTATCTTAGAAGATCAGCAGAAACAATGAGAGAAAGGCAGTCACTCAGATAGTGATGACAGTCGGGCCCTAGCCAAACAAACTGGAAGCTTAACTGGCAATCAATGCACATCACACACCAGAAAGAATTGGAACATCAATCACTTGCTTCACTACTGCTTTCTGGACCAGCTGTAATTTCCAAGTGGTCTTTGAGGACCGACTTTTATTGAGAGTATTGTAGTAGTCCACATGGGAGGTGACTATGACTAGTGTCATTAGTGACTATGTTATTATTGACACTAGAGACTAGTCATTAGTGACTATGAGAAGAGATTCCCAGTTAAGAAAAGACTGCAGTGGTGCAACAGATGAATCTAGGGAAAAGCCTCCCTAGAGACAGCTGCCACTTTGAGAAGGAATTGAGTCCAGGAGAACCTTCAAATTGTGAATTTTGGAAAATGCTATCCAATGTTAAACTAAAGATGGAAAGTCCTTGATGCATTTCTTGGTCAGTTTGAGGTTGAAATGTGCAGCTGGTATCATCAGCATATTAATGATTAATATCGTTGCTCCGCTGCGAAACTGTGATCGGGCTTGATAAATCGACAGAGTTTGAAAATGAATGAGTAGTTACGATCGGCCTCTCCTCTCCCCTTCTCTCCCTCAGGCTAGCCCCACAGAAGCCTCTCCTCTCCCCTTCTCTCTCTCAGGCTGGCCCCATAGATCCTCTCCTCTCCCCTTCTCTCCCTCAGGCTGACCCCATAGATCCTCTCCTCTCCCCTTCTCTCCCCCAGGCTGGCCCCATAGATCCTCTCCTCTCCCCTTCTCTCCCTCAGATTGGCCCCATAGATCTTCTCCTATCCCCTTCTCTCCCTCAGACTGACCCCATAGATCCTCTCCTCTCCCCTTCTCTCCCTCAGGCTTGGCCTCATAGATCCTCTCCGATCCCTTTCTCTCCTTCAGGCTTGCCCCATAGATCCTCTCCTATCCCCTTCTCTCCCTCAGCCTTGCCTCACAGAAACATCTCCTCTCCTATCCCCTTCTCTCCCTCAGGCTTTCTAGCCCCTTCTCTCCATGAGGTTTGCCCCACAAAAGCCTGTGCTATGTTATCCCATTCTCTCCAGAGTTATTTTCAAGTTGAGAGGGGGAGTAGAACATCTAACTAATTAGCATCAGAGCTTGTTATAATAATATAGGAAATCCTAATGCTCTTTTGATGGTCATTTCGAAAAATCCTTCCTTAGTGAGTACCTAGAAGCCAAGAGGAACATACGTGGCAAATTTCGAGTTTGTAGGCTTTAAGATTCTGGAGATTTTGTGATTAATGCGTGAGTGGTTTTTGCTTTTATATATATAGATACCCAAACTCATGTCAGCAGATGCTTTTGCCCAAAGGCTTCATGTAGATGTTAAACAGGAGAGGTAACAGCACTGAGCTTTGTGGCAGTCCACATGTCATCAGCCTATTATAACTGAAGTGGCTTGTAGGAAACTTTAAATAAAAGCTTCAAAATGTGGTTATTAGTTGTGAGGCTTTTAAAAAAATATTTGGGGGGGGGAGGTGCCAATTCAAATTTATAATAAAAAGGTATATGCTTTATTCCTTAGGGGTTTTGGCTCTTTCCTGGTACCCACCTGTTATGGCTGATGAAAATGGAGATCCCACTGATGGGCTTGTGCCTATAATTTTGGATATTGCACACAAATATAAATTAAAGGTATAGTATTTGAAATTTGTAAGAAAACTAGCTGTAATGGGTTGAATAAAATAGTCTACATTGTTATAGCAGCAAAGTTTGTTGATATTTTATATCCATTTCTCTCAGATTAAATTCTATTTAACTCAGTTGGACTAGTTCTCAGTTGTCATATTTATAATTATTGTATTATCAAATATCATTAATAATTTATTTCAGTAAAAGACTGCTTACAAAATGCTATGTTGTTACCTTCCATAAGTTACCGATAGATAGATAGATAGATAGATAGATAGATAGATAGATAGATAGATAGATAGATATTTCTATTTCTCTTTCGTAGGCTTCATATGCTTTTCTATCTAGCCAGGTTTCTACCTATGTAAACTATAATGTTCTGCCGCCCTGGTTCTGTGAAATCTCATTCA